>CM053034.1:31945384-32545384 GCA_028564925.1 Lithobates sylvaticus | reverse complement strand
ACTACGTCTCCTCCTACAACTCACCACTGCCGCTAAACAGACGATAGCAAGAAGCTGGAAAACCCCAAATCTAAATATCGCTGAAGTTAAAAACAGAGTCACCCAAGTTATGATACATAGTAAAATAGAAGCCACAATTCTAGATAGAGTCCCCCAACACCTCAAAATTTGGCATCCCTGGATAGAACAATTCCTCCCATCTGACTTTGACAAACTCCTGCTGGAACCCTGACCCTCTGCTAGACTTCTTCCACTACCAGTATATACTTACTGGCCCTACAGGAGCCACCTGACCACCACCTTTCTTCCTCATTTCCAGCTCGCTTTTCCTATGTTCTTCAATTCATCTAACTTCTCCCCGCTGCCCCTCTTTCCCACTCCTATTTTCTTCTCCGCTCCCTCTCCGTGCCCTTCCCCTTTACTTGAAATTCCCACCAAGGTAATTTATGTACTCATACGTCCATGACTACAACTGTTACTATTCTTTATTGTAATCGTGTGTACGCGGCATTAGAAGATTAATATTTGCTTTAGATTGTGATACAGGGTAAAGGAGCACATTTCAGGGGTCTAGGCTCCCCTTCTTCATCCAAGCTAAAACGTAACAAGAACTGAATGGGTAGGACTTGAAATAATTGGCCAAAAATAATTATGGCATCAGAAATGTTCATCCAGGTTAAAGCCTTGAAGGCTAATGATATCCTAGTTCATGTTGCTTTTAAGGTTTGATGAAGCAGGAGGCCAAGACCTCAGAAACATGCTGGCTTTTTTTTAACCTTGTGCTAATCCAGTCTGAAGCAAATAAAGATCTTCTTTGACTCTATGACCATTGGTGTGGCACTCTCATTATATCATGTACTTCTGATGTTTTTTTTGCTGTCTGTATCCCCACTGGGGTGATCCCCCTCCCCCCTCAATTTGTCCTAGTGACCATTGTTCTTGTGACAGAAAGTTATGGAAAGTCTAACTTTATAAATTTGTCCCCAGGATCGATAAGAGGAGATCCAAAACTAAAATAAAAAGTTAGGGATATTCCCATGATATAGCCAGTATTATCAGTATCAGCCAGATGCCCTTCTTGGTGATCACAGTCTGCAGTCACTTTACTGTCATATTCACAACTGCTAGTGTTAGCCCAGATAGCAAGGATAACTTGCCACAAATTTGTGGCATTATTGAACTGTTAAGCCTCGTACACCCGATCGTATTTTCCGTAGACAAAACCTCAGACTTTTGTCTGAAGGCGTGTGCCTGGATTTTGTTTTGCATACAAATGGCAAGGGATTGTCGGCCAATAAACAAGAACATAGTGACATACTACGTGTTTTTTCAGCTTTTTAGCGCCACCCTTTGGACTCCTTCTGATAATTTTGTGTTAGTAGAAGTTTGGTGAGTGATTTGCGCTTTTCATTTTGCGCTTTTCAGTTCTCGCTTTTCAGTTTGCGCTTTTCAGTTTGTTTCTGAACGGCCATTCGTCAACCAGACATGTTGTGGAATCGGAGGAGATAACGTGTTATTTATTATTGGCCTTGGAGTTATTGCGTTGACCCAAGTCCAGTCCAGGAACAGGAGGAGGAGGATTTCTTGGACCAAAAATTGGTTGCTTTTTTAATCGTAACCAATTATGTCATATGCCTTTGCTGCGGGAGCTCCAGGAGAATTAAGCAGATGATTTTCGGAATTATCTCCGGATGATGGAACCCTGCTTCCACCAACTCTTGGCATTGTTGACCCCCCTATATTAAGAAGCAAGACACATGCATGAGGCTTTTATTACATTTTTTGGTTAAATAATAATGATTTAATTTGTTATATTTTCTATATTTTTGGATGCATAGAATGCACTTTTTGGTAAAGTTCTATTGTCTAATTTTATTTGTTTTCTTTTTTTTAATGCACAATAAAAAAATTATGGAGAATAATACTTGGCTATGTGTTTTACTTCAAATGACAGTTTGGGAGTAGGCAATTCATTTAAAAAATACAATGTAAAATTGACAAGGGACACCAACATAGTTGTATCTTATATCCATTAACCACTTGCCTACAAGGCACGAATACCTCCTTCCTGACCAAGCCATTTTTCAGCTTTCAGCGCTGTCGCATTTTGAATGACAATTGCGCGGTCATGCAAGGATGTACAAAAATAAAATTTTTAACATTTTTTCCCCACAAATAGAGCTTTCTTTTGGTGGTATTTGATCACCTCTGTGTTTATTATTTCTTGCGCTATAAACAAATTAAGAGGGACAAGTTTGAAAAAACACAATATTTTTTACTTTTTATTATAATAAATATCCAATTTTTATTTTTTTTTTAAACCAATTTTTTCCTCAGTTTAGGCCGATACGTATTCTTCTACATACTTTTGGTAAAAAAAAATCGCAATAAGCATCTATTGATTGGTTTGAGCAAAAGTTATGGCGTCTACAAAGTAGGGGATAGATTTATAGCATTTTTATTATTATTTTTTTTTACTAGTAATGGCGGCGATTTGCGATTTTTATCGTGACTGCGACATTGCGGCGGACATATCGGACACCTTTGACACATTTTTTGGGACCATTCACATTTATACAGCGATCCGTGCTATAAAAATGCATTGATTACTGTATAAATGTGACTGGCAGGGAAGGGGTTAACACTAGGGGGCGCTGCAGGGGTTAATATGTTCCCTATATGAGTGATTCTAACTGTGGGGGGAGGGGACTGACTGGGGGAGGGGACCGATCGGTGTCCCTATGTAAGGTCCCTCAAGGGACACACCATCGGTCTCCTCTCCTCTGACAGGATGTGGATCTGTGTGTTTACACACACAGATCCACGTCCTGCTCAGTTACCGGGCAATCGCGCGCGCCCCCTTAGTCTCCAAAAAGCGAGCGCCGTCATATGATGGCGGCCCGCCACAAGAGCTGCACCGTCCCGCCGTCATTTGACAGTGGGCGGTCAGCTACAGGTTAAAAAAAGAAGAGAATTGTGCGCTGCATTTCAAGATTTCATAATTTGCCGCGTCACGAATGTTAATTCTCCATTACGAACGCTAGTTTAAGTCAAAGATTGAATTATACTGGCCATCATACTGGGAATGTGCAATATAGTGGTGCAAAATAAGTAAAGCAGGAGACAGCTCTGGGCTAAAGGTGAATATTGCAAAAGATGATTTTTATTTTATCTTTAAGCACTTCAGCCCTGGAAGGATTTACCCTCTTAATGACCAGGCCATTTTTTTGCGATATGGCACTGCGTCGATTTAACTGAAAATTGCACGGTCGTGCGCCGCAGTACCCAAACAAAATTGAGGTCCTTTTTTCCCAAAAATAGAGCTTTCTTTTGGTGGTATTTGATCACCTCTGCGGTTTTAATTTTTGCGATATAAACAAAAAAAGGCCGACATTTTTTTTTTTTTTACATATATATTTTTTACTTTTTTCTATAATTAATTAACCCCCCCCCCCCAAAAAAAAATTATGTATTCTTCTACATATTTTTGTTAAAAAAAAATCACAATAAGCGTATATTGATTGGTTTGCGCAAAAGTTATAACGTCTACAAAATAGGGGATAGATTTATGGCATTTTTATTATTTTTATTTTTTTACTAGTTATGGCAGTGATCAGTGATTTTTAGTGGGACTGCGACATTTCGGCAGACAAATCAGACACTTTTGACACTTTTTTAGGACCAGTGACATTATTACAGTGATCAGAGGAAGGGGTTAACACTAGAGGGCGATCAAGGGGTTAAGTGTTCCCTAGGGAGGTGTTTCTAACTGTGGGGGGAGGGGAGTGGACTGACTGGGAGTACAGAGAGATTGCTGTTCCTGATCACTAGGAATAGATGATCTCTCTCTACTCCACTGACAGAATGTGGATCTGTTTGTTTACATTGACAGATCCCCATTCTGGCTCTCTGTGGAGCGATGGCAGGTGGCTGGCTATAGCCATTAAAGGGACCCCCGTACCGGTACCGTGATTCGCGCAGCAGAGCCAACCTGCGGTGACTGTTAGGCAAGTGGTTAAATAGGCTCATCATTTTGCTTTAATGCACTAAAAGAAATCTGGAAAAACAAACCTACCAATGTAAATGTTGCCTCAAAAGCCACCTTTAGTTAACCACTTCAGCCCAGAGCGATTTTACCCCCTTCCTTACCAGAGCACTTTTTGCGATTCGGCACTGCGTTGCTTTAACTGACAATTGCGCGGTCGTGCGACGTTACACCCAAACAAAATTGACTTCCTTTTTTTCCAACAAATAGAGCTTTCTTTTGGTGGTATTTGATCACCTCTGCGCTTTTTATTTTTTGCGCTATAAACAAAAGAAGAGCGACAATTTTGAAAAAAAACACAATATTTTTTACTTTTTGCTATAATAAATATCCCATTTTTATTTTTATTTTATTTTTTTTACTCAGTTTAGGCTGATACGTATTCTTCTACATATTTTTGGTAAAAAAAAAAATTGCAATAATCGTATATAGATTGGTTTGCGCAAAAGTTATAGCGTCTATAAAATAGGGGATAGATTTATTGCATTTTTATTTTTTTTTACTAGTAATAGTGGCGATCTGCAATTTCTTTTTCGTGACTGCGACATTGCAGCGGACACTTCGGACACTTTACACATTTTTGTGACCATTCACATTTACACATGTGACTGGCAGGGAAGGTGGTTAACACTAGGGGGCGCTGCAGGGGTTAGTATGTTCCCTATGTGAGTGATTCTAACTGTGGGGGGAGGGGACTCACAAGGGGAGGAGACCGATCGGTGTTCCTCGGTACTGGGAACACACCATCGGTCTCCTCTCCACTGACAGGACATGGAGCTGTGTGTTTACACACACAGCTCCACGGTCCTGCTGTTTTCCCGGGCAATCGCGGGTGCCCAGCGGACATCACGGCCGCCGGGGCATGCGCACCGGGTCCCGAGCGACGCCGCGGGCGCACGCGAGCCCCCTAGGCGGCCGGGAATGGGAGGACGTCATATGATGTACACCCAGGATGGGAGATCCACCTTGTGGACGTCATATGACTATGGGTGGGTAGGGAAGTGGTTAAACACTGCAATAACAACTCAAAATATGCACTCACTGAAAATACTGTATTTATTGGCGTATAACACTCACTTTTGCACCATGAAAATCAGGTGCAAATAGCGTGTGTACGTTATACCCCAATACTTAAATTTTAGCTGCCTCGGAGGTGACAGGAAGGGGGGCGGGACGAGCGCCATCAGATTACATACAGTGAGACTCTCCTGTTTACTTGGAGGCCTCTGTAATAGGAAGTCCCGTCTCCTGGGCCGCCATTGGACCACTGTTCTGTCTATCATAGGAGATTCTCACTGTATATAATCTGTTGGTGCTTGTCCCACCCCCTCTCTGCAGATGGGCATCCATCAGGCTGCATTGATGGCAATGGTGAGGCTGCTGCATTGATGGCAATGGTGAGGCTGCTGCACTGCTGGCAATGGTGAGGCTGCTGCACTGCTGGCAATGGTGAGGCTGCTGCATTGATGGCAATGGCGAGGCTGCTGAATTGATGGCAATGGTGAGGCTGCTGCACTGCTGGCAATGGTGAGGCTGCTGCATTGCTGGCAATGGTGAGGCTGCTGCATTGATGGCAATGGCGAGGCTGCTGCATTGATGGCAATGGTGAGGCTGTATTGATGTGGACTGATGAGGCTGCATTGATGGCACTTGTGAGGCTGCAGATGGGCATTGATCAGGCTGCATTGATGGCAATGGTGAGGCTGCAGATGGGCACTGACCCTTATTTTGCTTCAAATTTCCTTATTTAAAGCGGAAGTAAACCCATCGATTTAACAGTCTAAAAAAAAAAGGCATGCCGTGAATGCTAACTGCACATTGGCTGTGCTCTCAACCAAACAGTCAAACCATCCAATGGCTGGTGTCATAACGGATCACATGTGCAGCACTGTGGCAGTTGAAGATTAAACAGAGGCAAAGATGGCAGCTTCCTTGGTTGAAAACGATAGGGGGGTTTACTTCCACTTTAAAATGTAAGTTTTTTTCCTGAAACTTCCCTCTTAAAGTGCGTGTTATACCCCTGTGCGTGTTATACGCCAATAAATACGGTATATTATACTTTCTATTGACATTTCTGACTGTTTCTACTCATGGTTAGTCAATGAGCCAATGAGAAGCCCCATAACGTTTTATATAGATAACAATTAAGCTGCATGACAGCAGCTATAATACTCTGGAATCTGCATAGGTGTCTTGAGAGTAGTAAATGTCCACCCGTGAAACAATGTGAATGGCCAGCTTATTGGAAAACATAATAAATATCCTACAGTTAATAATACCAGGAATCTGATCAAGCTGACCTGCTTGCTAACACACTAATGGTTTATTTCACACGTTTACAGCTATGCTCCATCCCTGTAGGCCCCGATGTAAAACAGAAGTCAAAGCAGAATACACATTTACATAAAACTGATCTTTTTCACTGGTATGTCTGAAAAACATAAAAAGACAATCGGTCCTCTTTCAATAGCAGAGGACACCAAGATGTGAGATTAATCTCTAGCTCAGATTTGTTGCTCATAGTAGGCTGTTAATTGCTTACATCTGCAGAGCCATTCAAGCAATGTCCCTTCCAACATCCCCAGGGTACTTTGGCTAGACATGGAGGTGACATTATAAGTTACATGATGACTGGAGGAAAACGTTTAACTCCTTGGAGCCAGCGCCTGCTGGCCCCTTAAGGGGTGTAGAATGCTGGGAGCTGGGGCTGGGCTTATGGTCATATGACTGATTGGCTGTCACGGCGGTCAAATGATCGGAACGTTCCCGATCGCAAGCAGTGAAATGAGAACTTTCAGTTAGCTGCCGGTAACTGTGCCAGGAGCGTGCAGGATGCACAGTGCTATTTGCACTATTGCACACAAATATACAACCGCTCGGTGCCAAGGCCCCCCCCACCCCCTCCACTGAGAGGCCACATATTTGCGTGCTCTCGGCACCAAGGAGTTAACTTGAAGTCTGAAGCTTTACTGATTATTGTGCATACAGTGGATGTAAACTAGACATGTGCACTGACAAAAAATGTGTTCATTTTCGTTTTCGTTTCATTCGTTTTTTTGCTTTTTTCGGAAATTCGTAATTTCGCAAATTTTGAAATTCGGAAATTCGGAAATTTGGAAATTTGGAAATTCGGAAATCCGAAAATGCGAAATTCGGAAATTCGTGATTTCGGAAATTCGAAAATTCAGAAATCCGAATTTCTAAAATTTCGGAAATTCGTAATTTTGCAGATTTTGAAATTCGGAAATTCGGAAATTTCGGAAATTGAAAAATTAGGAAATTAGGAAATTCGGAATTAACGAATTTGTCGAAATTCGTTAAAAAACGAATTAGGAACTAAACGAATTGCACATGTCTAATGTAAACCCGATTCATGAAATTTGACCTAGGCACATATATCTTTGAATGGCATAAACCACACTTTACTTGGCTGGGTAGGATAAATATTCTGAAGATGCCCTAGATTATGATTTTTTATACAAACCTTCCCCATTAGTTGCCTAGGTCCTATTTCATACAATGTGTAAAATGGGAATTTATGAAGTTTGGGGAGGAAAATGCCCCACACTTGTGCATAATCTATTACATAGGACTAAATAGAAAGGGGGCCTGGGTCTTTCCGATATATGTTTGTACTACTAGCCCAATCCACTGATAAGGATTGTAAATTGAAACATGCATTTTGGATTCCTCTAGAAAAAATAATGGTAGGGTGAAACCTGACCCATACCTCTTGGGTTCCCAAGGAGCATAGGGGCCTAGCTGTATCAATTTCATCTATTTAAGGAGGTCCACAAATAAATCTTCAAAGAGGATCAACCGGTCAATTATAAACAGCTTTATTAAGGTATGTTAAATAAAAATAAAACATGAAAAATTGTGAATGTTAGAGATCTCGGACCAACTAAATAAAAAAGGAGGTCTAGCACCCATCCCATCTCTGCTTATACCGATAGGA
The DNA here is from genome assembly GCA_028564925.1 of Lithobates sylvaticus. NCBI lineage: Eukaryota > Metazoa > Chordata > Amphibia > Anura > Ranidae > Lithobates > Lithobates sylvaticus. The sequence goes on along the minus strand of CM053034.1, from coordinate 32,537,381 downwards.
GGCTTCCCCTGGTTTGCCCCCAAGGAAGAGCTTTCATTCTTTAATGTATGGGGAGTGAATACAGAAATTAGGTGATATAAGTTTTCAGAAGGCTCTGACTTGAAACCTCTTTCGACTTTTAGGGAGGAATAGGATAGGTCCATTATTGATGACTGCAAACATATCTAAATTCAAGTTTTTTTTTTCATATTTTATTCTATCGAAAGATGGATACTAGGCGAAAAACACCTAAAATGCAGGTTAAGCTCCTTTTTTATGCTTTTCTAAGGCATTTTTTTGGTGTTCTCATTGAAGTTTATTGGGACCTATACAGGACTCAAAAGGAAACTCATACTTTTTACATTTTGAGAACTCGTTAGACTGGAGTGTTTTCCAAAAGTTACTTATGTATATTGTACCATCATCCCAAATTGGTATAGAAAGTAAAAGAATATATTTTAAGACTTTGTGTACATCAGTGCAAATATCATGGTTCAAGGGTTATGCATACAATCCCAATTAGAACACAACATATTATTATACTAAAGGCACATAAGTCATAGTACTTGTCCAATTGTTCTCGACATGTTTCGCCAGATAGGCTTCTTCAGGAGACAAGCATAAGGTACAAGTGAAATGGAAAAGGTTTGTGAAGGTATTTTCATACTTTTTACAGTGACAAACTTCAAGTGACTATACATTCAGGTATGAACAAGCCCCAAAAATGGTCAATTTATAAATTAAAGTGCACATGAAAAGAGTAGTTCATAGAACAGTACAACACAAAAATTTACCCAGCACACTTTCCAGCTAGCCAGCAAAAGTACCCACAAATTCTACATTATTTCTACAATTTACGTTAAAACAGAGGTTTTAGTTCCATACATTTGCAAATATATATGACAGCTATACTGCCTCGCCAAGACCCCGCTATGAAATATGGTCCCTAACTAGGGCTGTGAAGAAAGGGTAGCTGGCCCAAGAACAACCAAAAGGCACAAATGAAGAGCAGAAGAGGAGGTGTAACCGGGGCACAGGCACCAAGAGAAAGACTGGCTCTTGAGATCGAAGAGTGCCTGGACAAAGCCTGAGGTCCAAAGAGATTCTTGTGCTGATGACAGCCAATTACACTTATTACATACAATTGAGAGTGTATAGAATTACACTCCATTCAAGTTTTGGTGCTGTGGGGACCTGTGGTGCCTTCTGATTGCACGGCACATCACTGTGGCATTGTAGTGTGAATGGGGCAGAAAGGAAACAATTGTTTTCTACATGCCCCAGCAGTGAAGTACATTGTTCTATGCAGATAGATATAGTGTGAATGAGGCCTAACAGAGCTTCCAACTTAGGACATATATGATATCGAACACATTGGGAACAAACATGTCCATCGTAAAGGAAGCAGTTGAATGATGCTGGGGGGTCATTCAATGTAGATGTGGGGAGTCCAGAGAGCAATGACTAATGCCTTACCATTTTTTTTCTTTTTAAAGGAACCTTTTTTAATATTTAAATTAAAAAATAAACAGAATTTGGATTTTATTTGCACACATATTTTTGTGTTTTAGAGTTGTTAAATGAACGTAATGAATAAAAAATAGATTGTACGAATGCATCAGGTAAATGGGCCCTATTAAAATAGGAAATTGTGTCACCGGCGCAACAAATGATCAAAGATAGTGATAATAAAAATATGGGATATGATCTGCTGCAGTTAAAAAGTCCTATACCATAGATTAGGGAAAAATTATATAAAATTATATGTTTGAAATGTAACTACGCTGATCCAAAAAGTGCTAGTGCAATCTTACCACTAAAACAGTGTCTGTACCAAACCTTAACCACTTACGGGGCTTAAGTGGTTAAGGTTTGGTACAGACACCGTGCTCTGGTCCTTGGCCAGCCAAATGGTCCGGGGCGGACCATTTGGCTGGCCAAAGACCAGTGCACTTTTTGCATGGTTAACCAATGAGATATAGTCCAGAGAGCAATGAGTAATGCTTTACCACTTTTTTTTTTTAATATTTAAATAAAATAAAAAGAAATAAACAGAAGTTGGATTTTATTTGCACACATATTTTTGTGTTTCAAGCCCCATACACACGGTCGGAAAATCCGACCACCAAATCCATCAGATTTGGTCCGACGGATTTAGTCCGACACTGGTGTTGCATACACACGGTCGGACAAAGTTGTCGGAAAATCCGATCATTCTGAACGTGGTGACATTTGTTGCGTACGACGGGACTACGTAGAGGCTAGTAGCCAATAGCTTTGGTCTTGTAATGTGATCTGAGCATGCGTGGCACTTTGTCTGTCGGAATTCGCTACACACGATCGGAATTGGTGTGATCGGACTTTGTTGTCGGAAAATTTTTAGAGCAGGAGATACAACTTTGTCCGTCGGACAATCCGATGGAAAATGTCCGATGGTGCCTACACACGGTCGGAATTTCCGACAACATTGTCCGATAGAACAGAATCCATCGGAAAATCCGACCGTGTGTATGGGGCTTTAGATATGTTTATAGCGCAAAAAATAAAAACCGCTGAGGCGATCAAATACCACCAAAAGAAAGCTCTATCATCAATTTTGTTTGGGAGCCACGTCGCACGACAGCGCATTGTCAGTTAAAGCGACGCAGTGCCGAATCGCAAAAAGTGCTCTGGTCTTAAGCCAGAAAAATGGTCCAGTCTGAAAGTGGTTAAATAAACGTAATGATTTAAAAACAGATTGTACGAATGCATCAGGTAAATGGGCCCTATTCCTAACTTTCAGGAACCATAATTGTTCCAATAAAATCTTTTGGGACTTGGACTAAAAAAATAAAAATAAAATAATGGGGAATGCAACAAGTTGGTGACCGTAGATCATGGATAATATAGACCCATTCAGAGATGTGGACCAGAGCAAGAAGCGTTGCTATAACCACCAACAACAATCTGCTCTTATACTTTATATACTCATATACTCCAGTTTCCTAGTTCTCATGTTTCTATATCAGGAACACAGAAAGCAAGGCTGCCAGATCCTTTCAATGTGTTCAAAAGCCCAACTTTTACATTTAAGTGGAATGTACCTTTAAGAACTTCAGACAACAGCTGAGTATCTCTTAATATGAGTAACCTTTTAGAAACGTGGCGTGTCTATATTAGTACATTGAAAAGCGTTGCATTTACATAAAGAAGGGAATAAAATAATTGATAAAAAAGACAGACATTTCTTTCGCAATGGGGGAAAAAAAAAAAGCTTTTAGCAACTTCACTTTGTGTTTTTACATTTTGGTTTTGCCTTGCAGCCCAGCTCAGCAAAAGTCATTTTGTTTCTACAGCTGGAAGTCATTACAGGAAGAAATAGTCTTGTACTTTCCTCACAAAAGAGGCAGTCGGCCACGGAGCCATAAAACAGACGATGTTACATATTTCAGAAATCTGACTGTTTTTCTTTGTCTGCTTTCAAATAACACGGGGATGGGTGAAAAAAAAAAAATGATGCTTTTTGGAAATGACTAACAAGTAATGTACATACTCGGTGTTCAGGCGGTTTCTGAGACTTCCTAGGGAGCTTCTGCCAAAAGCACAGAAAATCAAAATTTTCACACAGGGAGGTTAAACTGTTTGCAGCTTAAACGTTGATTTGGAAACATGAAAAAAATAAAAAATAAATCATATATGAGAGCCCTTTGTATACAGACACATGTTCATACCTCCCAGATTTATAGGATGGGAAATAAGGAAGCCTTTTAAGGCCAAAACTTTTTCGCTATAAGACAAGCCCTTGCCACGCCTCTGGTTGTACTTTGGTTGTATGCTGATGGAAAAAACAGACAGACTATCCATACTTCATTTACAACAGAACATTTATGGGCTATTTACAGACTCCTACAACAGTTGAGATCATACAAAAAGGAATAGTGTGAAAACACATCAGTGAACTCCAGATAAAAAATACACTTTATTACCAAAAAGTATTGGGATTAGTGTTGCCACATCATCCCTTTAATTTATGTGGATGATTAAGGTGGTAATTAAACTCACTTTTCTGCATTAAATCAGCCTCAGAACCTGTGTAATTCATATGTGTCGATGTGGCAACCCTAATTGGAAAACCTGCCTTTACACGCACATGACCTTTAATGGCATCCCAGTCTTAGTCCGTAGGGTTCAATATGGAGTTGGCCCACCCTTTGCAGCTATAACAACTTCAACTCTTCTGGGAAGGCTGTCCAAAAAGGTTTAGGAGCGTGTCTATGGGAATGTTGACCATTCTTCCAGAAGCACATTTGTGAGGTCAGGCACTGATGTGAACAAGACGGTCTATCCAGCAGTCTCCGCTCTAATTCATCCCAAAGGTGTTCTATCAGGTTGAGGTCAGAACTTTGTGTAGGCCAGTCAAGTTCCTCCACCCCAAACTCGTTCATCTATGTCCTTATGTCTTTATGGTATATTCGTTGGTCCAGGTGGATTCGAAAAATGTAGTTTTTCTGGAAGATTGCTACCTATTCTATATATTGGAAACAAAGAGAAAAATTGCTGCGCTACACCACTCAACAAACAAAGTCCAAACAAATGGTCATCGGAGGAACACACTCTAATACGGATGGAAACTGTAGTTGCTCTTGGAATAGACGTTGGATCATTTACCGGAAGTGTGTCCCGGTTAAGCAACCAAAGGGATCCTTAAGGCGGATGCTCTTGGGATCTCAAATGTAAGTGCCAGGAACCAGCGACCAATGATGAAATTATCGCATTGGGACCACAATGCAAAAACAGAAAAAAAGCTCCATATGGTGCAGGTAATAACATTTAAAGATGTTTAATCTTGTAAAGAATTTACAAACATGGCTGTATAAAAATCACAATGATCACAAACAAGATAAAAAGTAAAAGCAATGTGGGGAACAAGCCTGACACGTTTCGACCTAATGGCCTTTAACTGGGGCTATATATTATCGGATAGGAGGGATTCGAATTAGAAGGATCCCATTTTTTCAGAAGCTAGTCCAAGCCACCAGGAGAAATGGCACGTGCTGTTTGGAAAATATCCATTGGCCCACACTACCATTGCATCATGTGATGTCATCTGAATGGAATAAGTGCATTTGTTAATTTTGTTATAATTTTTTTTGGATTCAATGACATTCATTACTATGTCCATTTGGAGATTCGTATACATCCGAATCTCTGAAAATGACATTTTCATCCGGTAAAAACTAATCAAAACGAAACGCTCATGCCTACAAGAAATAGACACTATGGGGTTGATTTACTAAAACTGGAGAATGCAAAATCTGGTGCAGCTGTGCATGATAGCCAATCAGCTTCCAACTTCAGCTTGTTCAATTAACCTCCCTGGCGGTATTCCCGAGTCTGGCTCGGGGCAGGAACTTCAGTACCAAAAGCGGTAACCCCGAGACAGATTTGGGCTTGCGTTGCAGGATACAGGGGGGAGTTACTTACCTTATCCCCTGGATCCTGCGATGTCTCCCCGCTGTGTGAGCGAGCTGTCTGCTCGCTCGATTCACACAGTGCAGAGTGCCGCTGATCTCCGTTCCCTGCGACGTTACGACGCACGGGAGCGGAGATCGGCGCCAAATTCAAAAAAGTTTAAAAACACAATACACATACCGTACTGTAATCTGTAAGATTACAGTACTGTGTACAAAAAATACACATCCCCTTTGTCCCTAGTGGTCTGTCCAGTGCCCTGCATCTCATTTTATATAATAAAAAGATTTTTTTCTGCCTGGAAACTGGAGATTGTCCATAGCAACCAAAAAGTGTCCCTTTATGTCAAAAGTGGTTTTAGACCAGCTAGGAAACACCGATAATAAATAAGAATCACAATTTATCATCAAACACTAAATTTAATGACAGCGACTATTCTGCAACTGAGCAAATTTCAGTGTTTTTGATTTGATTACATTATTGAATCATTTTTACAGGGCTCAAAATTTCAAGTCCTGAGCTACTAGCCAGGCCTCAAGGGTTACTCGCCACCAGTTGCCCCGCCCAACCCCTACCCTGTCCCGCCCCTAATCCCACCCCTAAACACGCCCTCATAAATTATCTCATGAAATGATACTTAAATGATTTATGCAGAATTAAGTTATAAAAATAAATATTAACAACAAGTTTTTCCACCAATGCAGCCAGCCTGTGCCCCCCCAGTGCAGCCTGTGTCCCCCTCAGTGCAGCCTGTGACCCCTGTGTCCCCCTCCAGTGCAGCCTGTGACCCCTGTGTCCCCCAGTGCAGCATGTGACCCGCCCCCAGTGCAGCATGTGTCCCGCCCCCAGTGCAGCATATGACCCCAGTGTCCCCCAGTGCAGCATGTGACCGCAGTGCTGCATGTGTCCCCCTCAGTGCAGCCTGTGACCCCTGTGTCCCCCCCAGTGCAGCCTGTGACCCCTGTGTCCCCCAGTGCAGCATGTGACCCGCCCCCAGTGCAGCATGTGTCCCGCCCCCAGTGCAGCATATGACCCCAGTGTCCCCCAGTGCAGCATGTGACCGCAGTGCTGCATGTGTCCCCTCCCCCAGTGCAGCATGTGACCCCAGTGTCCCCCAGTGCAGCATGTGACCCCAAGAGAGCAATGCATCAATGCAGCCTCACCAGTGCACATCAAATGCAGCCACACCAGTTCCCACCTGTGCAATGCCCACCAGATGCAGCCCACATGTGCAATGCCCACCAGATGCAGCCCAACAAATGCATCCCACCAGAGCAATGCCCACCAGCTGCAGTCCACATGTGCAATGCCCACCAGATGCAGCCCACCAGTGCAATACCCACCAGATGTAGCCCACCAGATGCAGCCCACCAGTGCAATACCCATCAGATGTAGCCCACCAGATGCAGCCCACCTGTGCAATGCCCTCCAGATGCAGCCCACCAGTGCAATGCCCACCAGATGCAGCCCGCCAGTGCAATGCCCTCCAGATGCAGCCCACCAGTGCAATGCCCACCAGATGCAGCCCGCCAGTGCAATGCCCACCAGTTGCAGCCCACCAGTGCAATGCCCACCAGATGCAGCCCACCAGTGCAATGCCCACCAGATGCAGCCCGCCAGTGAAATGCCCACCAGATGCAGCCCACCAGTGCAATGCCCACCAGATGCAGCCCGCCAGTGCAATGCCCACCAGATGTAGCCCGCCAGTGAAATGCCCACCAGATGCAGTCCACCAAATGCAGCCCACCTGTGCAATCCCCACCAGTGCAATACCCATCAGATGTAGCCCACCAGAGCAATGCCCTCCAGATGCAGCCCACCAGTGCAATACCCATCAAATGTAGCCCACCTGTGCAATGCCCTCCAGATGCAGCCAAGCAGCCCAAATTTGCAGTACCCACCAAATGCTGCCTATCAGTGCAGTGCCCGCCCCTTACCTGGATCATGAACTCAGGTGTCATGGAGCTTGGATTTCAATTGCCCGCCCGGGCGGCCGCTGTAAGGAAGTCCCGCCTCCTTTGACACATCAGAGAAGCCGGTGTAGGAGGCGGAACTTCCGTACAGCGCCGTCGAACAGCACACATCTTGTTTAAGCAGCACACTGTAATTGTGTTTACCATTCTGCAGCCACGGGGGTCAGTCATCACTGCACACTGAGGGGACGTTTGAGCCTGCCCACTTAGGACCGCCCCACTCCTTAGATGTGCAGCAGAATGAAGGGGTGGTCCCAGGTGGCTCTTTAATGGTGAAGTGCACGGTCTACGTGCCTGGGCGGGGATGTTCAGAACGGAGACGGAGGGGGTGGTCCCAGGCGGCTCTTGCATGTATAGTGCAGTGCATGGTTTGTGTGCCTGGGCTGGGATGTGTACTGAGGTGAAGGGGGGCGGTCCCAGCGGCTCTTTCATGCTTAATGAACAGTACACTCTGCAAGTGCTGGCTGGGATGTGTGGCAGGAGCTGGAGAGGGGCGGTCCTTTGGACGGCTGACTGTATGAATTGAAATATCCGTGCTGTGAGCCTGTGCGCAGCGGAGGGGCACTTGGTATACATTCCTGTGATAGCACAGCCCTGTCATTACTCGCCCTACTCATTTGTTTACTCGCCAAATGCGAGTAGGCGAGTGCAAATTTTGAGGGCTGATTTTTATATATTTTTTTATTATATTATAATTTATGATTTTGTGTTTCAAACTTTATCATACCCGGGATGTCTACTAGACTCTGGTTTTGACAGATTTAAGTGAGTTTCTTCATAAGAATTCATAAGAATTGCATGCCTACAATATAAAAACGCCAAATTTCCATGCAAAATAATTGTACCGCTTTCAGCACAAAATTCCAGACAGAATCATACCGCCAGGGAGGTTAAGCTTTGACAAAAAAACCTGGAAGCTGATATATAACGTCCACCCTGGACAGCAGTGCTCTTGCCCGGCTGTATTATAATCAGTGTTGGTCATCTTACTTTAAAAAAGTAATTTAGTTAAGTTACAAATTACTTCTCCCAAAAAGTAATTGCGTTAGTAACTCAGTTACTACATTGGAAAAGTAATTAGTTACTCAGCAAAGTAACTGACTTTTTTTTTTAAATATTCTATACGTGTAACTAAGGGGCGGGTCTAGTATTACTGTAACCAAGGGGCGCATTTATTATTGTTATATATCGTGTAACCAAGGAGCTGCCCTATTATTACTCTAACCAAGGGGCATATCTGTTATAGCGTGTAAGCAAGTGGCGGGTCTATTATTATTATATGGTGTAAGGGGCGGGTCTATTATTATTATATTGTGTAAGGGGCGGATGGCTACAGAAGAGGGCGAATGTTAAATTAATGGGCAGAGCTCGATATATAACAATAATAATAAATGCGCCCCTTGGTTACAGTAATACTAGACTCGCCCCTTACTTACACGATAGACACCCCATCGCCTCGTACAATTACATGTTAACTGCGCCTGCGCTGTGTAGCGTTCACTCAGAGCTGTTTAGGTTCGGCAATTTTCGGAAGCTCCGTAGTCCTTCGTAGTGCGCAAGCGCTGCGCCTGCGCAGTACAGGGGGTCCTTATCCGGCGGGGGAACTTTTTTGGCAGGACACCGGAATTACACTACTGCCATCTAGTGGCGGTAGATGTAATTGGAGTAACTAAGCCAAAGTAATGGGAACTGAGTTACCATGAGGGGAAAAGTAATCAGTTAGATTACTCGTTACCCTCTAAAGTAACTGAGTTACGTAACTCAGTTTATTTTAACTCAGTTACTTACATCACTGATTATAATAATACGGTTAAAAATGGAACTAACACAACTGAGCATATTACAGGATTAACAGAAAGGACTAGGAAGAAGATGACATTTGGAGTCCAGATCAGCATAAACAGTAGCAAGGCCACCTGAAGTGCCGCAGTGAGGAGTAGTAAAGTATACCGAGTGCCTGTAATGGGTTTGGCTCACTAGCTTTTTTGAAGCAGTATCCTAATCACAACTACAACCTTTTCAAGCCTTCTATGGAACTGCTAAAACAGAAAGACAATTAAGTAGATCCAAACCCCGTACAACTAGGAATTCCATGTTTTTTGTTTTTTATTCCAAGGACATTTTGACATTTTTTATCTGTGAGTCTTCTAACCGTATTAGTTATCTTTAGAGAAGTATTTCAGCAGTGTTATCCATTTCTGCAGTAGTACGTTACCCCATTGTGAGCTAAAAATTCACAATGTAGTGCCAAGCTGTTCGCTTTTCTGAAGAATGAAAACAAAGACAGCCTTACAAAAAAAAAGTTGGCTCAGTGTTTGCTCACAAATTGAACTGTTATTAATATCTGAGCCACATAAAAAGTGAATCACAGCTTTGAAATCGGAGAAGTCTGTTCTGGATTTTGTTCCAAACTACACATAACTTTTGTGAATTCAGAAATGTTTATAAAAACAATGAACTGGATCTACAGCTATATCCCAATCACCATCTCTCTAAGGAGCTTTATGGCCCGTACACACGATCGGAATATCATACGACAGATCGCTTAACCACTTGCCGACCGGGCCATAGCCGAACAATGACTACAGCGCAGTTGGCTTATTCTGGGAGGGAGTCCATGGACGTCCTCACAGAATGTTGCTCTCGCACGCCCCCTGGGGCGCGCTCCCGCAAAAATCAGTGACTGCCGGGTCCGGAAGACCAGGCGCATCACGGTAAATGCCCTCTTGTAGCGGCCATTTACCATGTGATTGCTCCGTTAAATGACGGAGCGATCACTTGTAAACAAACCGGTGTCATGTCGCCGGTTCCTTCTTCCCCTCTCTGTACCGATCTGTACAGTGCGAGGGGAGAGGAGAGTAGATCGTTTTTAGCAGCACTGTGGGCTGGATCTGTAGTGCCCACAACTCTGCTCTGTGCCCATACTGTGCAATAATGTGCAATACTCTGCAATACTCTGCAATAATGTGCAATACTGTGCAATACTCTGCAATAATGTGCAATACTGTGCAATACTCTGCAATAATGTGCAATACTCTGCCATACTCTGCCAATGCTCTGCCAATGCTCTGCAATACTGTACCAATACTCTGCAATACTCTGCCAATACTCTGCCATACTCTGCAATACTCTGCCAATGCTCTGCCAATACTCTGCAATACTGTACCAATACTCTGCCAATACTCGCCAATACTCTGCCAATAATCACCAATACTCTGCCAATACTCTGCAATAAATTTTAACATAAACAAAGATTTTTTTGTTTTTTGTTTTTTTTACCGAATAGCGCAAAAAATTTAAAACCCAGCAGTGATTAAATACCACCAAAAGAAAGCTCTATTTGTATGAAAAAAAGGAAAAAAAATGATATGGGTACAGACTGAGTAATTGTCATTCAAATGTGAGAGCACGAAAGCTGAAAATTGGTCTGGTTAGGAAGGGGGTTTAAGTGCCCAGTGGTCAAGTGGTTAATAGTCGCAAGTTAAAATTGAATAGGTAAATAAAGTCCCGAAAATTCTTGTCCGGAAAAAAAAATCGGAAGTGATGTCATGTGTAATGTAATGTATTTGTATTGTATTTTCGGACAAGTACAGCTTTAGTAAATAAACCCCATTGTGTACTTAAAAGTGGGGTATGCCTGTATACTGGCTAACCAAAAATTATACGATCTGGTATCGTATGAGGAAAATTTTCGTGCTTGTCCGATCGAATAATATCGGATGAACTGTCGTGATCGGCTCTCGAATGTAGTGTACACACAACCCGAAAATCGTACGATTCTTCCTCGGAAGACAGTTTTCGTACGATATTCGGATAGTGTGTATGGGCCATTAGTCTGATGCTAGAGCAGGAGATTGTTTTAAGATGTTTTAAGATGAAGACTTACTAAAATCTCTTATGGCCAAAGCTTTTCTGGATGTACTTCCCCTATACATCACAGTAGCTCAGTTCGTTCTGCACTCCTGTGACCTGTTTTCAGCTGACATTGGTCTAAAGTCTGCTGTCAACTGACGTCACTGTGCCGGTCCAGGCTCTAAAAAGATCCCGACCATATGGTTGGGATCCACATAGCAGCCTGCATCGGCACCGGGAGAACTGAGCGTTCAGTTGTGTTTGATCGCTCAGTTCTCAGTGCAGAGGCAGCGGGGACAGTTGTTTTTACAAAGTCTGTACTTCTCTTTTCAAATGGATCTTCAGCCAAACCTTTTCCTTTGTTATTCTGGATTGGGTAAGGTACCTCTGTTATACTTCGGGCCCTGTCTGTGTCACTGCTGGGGAATTATCCCCTCACTTCCTGTTCCAGTGACAGGTGTCACAAGGACATGAGGTGATAGGAAACTTTTACAATGGGAACAGTAACATCAACAGACTCTTAGCCCCTATTCACACCTATGCGAATTAAATGTGCGTTTCCCCGCATCTAATTCGCATAGTAGGAGAATGTGACTGGCTCCCTATGGTTCCGGTTCACATATCTCCGGGGCGGCTGCGGAGCGCACTGCACAAAAACGATGTGCGTCTTCGGCTCTGTTTCAGGGCCGAATTCAGGCATAGAATCGGCCCTGATTCATCCCTGAAACGGGGAACAGGGACGCACATCGCTCCTGTGCGATCCGCAGCGTGCTATAGTGTGAACCCGGGCTCAACAGAGGTTGTAGGCCTTCCCAACTCTACCTACAAAAAAAACCTAACTGGCTGAAGGTCCATTCTAAGTGTATTCAACAAAGTATCTTAATTTAGGGGGTTTCTAAAGCCTACTTGAAGGCTAAAGCTATGGCACATGGGGGAAGTTTTAGATGTGCAAGCATGCAACTTAAATTGCTAAGAAATCAGTAGAGTGGCAAATAGTCGCTAAACAAATGGATCCCTATAGTGTAAACTACAAAAGAAACCTGAAGTAATGAGTGATCTTGCATGTTTGATCCCGCAATGCTTCAGCTGCTTCTTATTACCTCCAGCCGCATTCTATTTGTATGTGTAGCTTACGTCATAGCTATTTGTTTAAAGCTTGCTGTTTTGGAAGAGGTCAAAAAAGCCAGTCGGTAATCCGAACAGCAGAGGCACCCATTAAGATGTGTGGTTGGATTGTAATGTGTCTAGAGCAGATTGGAGTCATCATAATTGGTGAACATCAAAATGCTTTATCTCAGGGAAGGACACATTTCATGACTCAAACTTGACACTTCCTCAGTTTGAAGGTGATGCACAAGTGTTTTTCATTCCCTGATTTCATTCCCTGGTTTCCAGCTCCAGTGTGGAAACCACTTTAAGCTGAGGCAAGATTGAGCCATGAAATACACCTTTTGGTGAAATTAAGCATTTGATATTCACAAACAATTCTGATTTTGATCCATCCTTAGACACATCACAATTCATCCACACATGTTAACAGGCACCTGTGCTATTCAGATTACCGACAGGCTTGTTTGACCTCTACCAAAATAACAAGTATCTCACCCCCGAGAGCCCCCCAAGGACCTAAGATCGGGACCCCCAAGGCATAGAGAGTGACCAATTCTGTCCTGCATGGCGACAGGGCTATTCTACACTTGCGTCCATGGAAGGTCGCGTGTTTCACCCAACAGGACTACCGCAACCTCAGCAAAAATAATTTACTAAGTTTACTCTTTCACCTAAATTACTTCTATTTGTTAATAATTTATAATAATTATAACTACACTATAAGGGCCCTTACTCCTCTCCTCCTCTTTTGTGGTCATGTTATGGGTTTTATTTCATCCTTTTGGCTTCATCCCTTGGACCCCTGAGGTCCACCATCATCTCATTTGTTTAACCTCCCTGGTGGTATGATTATGTCTGGAATTTTGTGCTGAAAGCGGTACAATTATTTTGCATGGAAAATTGGCGTTTTTATATTGTAGGCATGCAATTCTTAAAAATAACTCACTTAAATCTGTCCGAACCAGAGTCTAGTAGACATCCCGGGTATGATAAAGTTTGAAACACAAAATCATAAATTATAATAAAATAAAAATATATATAAAAATTATTCAATAATGTAATCAAATAAAAAACACTAAAATTTGCGCAGTTGCAGAATAGTCGCTGTCATTAAATTTAGTGTTTGATGATGAATTGTGATTCTAATTTATGATCGTTGTTTTCTAGCTGGTCTAAAACCACTTTTGACATAAAGGGACACTTTTTGGTTGCTATGGACAATCTCCAGTTTCCAGGCAGAAAAAAAATCTATTTATTATATAAAATGACATGCATGGCACTGGGCAGACCACTAGGGACAAAGGGGATGTGTATTTTTTTTTTATACAGTACTGTAATCTGTAAGATTACAGTACTGTATGTGTATTGTGTTTTTTAACTTTTTTGAATTTGGCGCCGATCTCCGCTCCCGTGCGTCGTAATGTTGCAGGGAACGGAGGTCAGCGGCACTCGGGCACTGTGTGAATCGAGCGAGCGGACGGCTCGCACACACAGCGGGGAGACATCACAGGATCCAGGGGACAAGGTAAGTAACTTCCCCCCTGTATCCTGCAATGCGAGCCCGAGTCTGGCTCGGGGTTACCGCTTTTGGTACAGAAATCTCAACCCGAGCCAGACTCGGGAATACCGCCAGGGGGGTTAATACTGAACTCCAGAGAGAATAATTGCATAATTACATTGATTCAGCTTGGCACAATGTAAATATGCACATTTCATACCTGATGGACCATAGTGGTCCACTATCTCCCAGGTCCTGTGTCCAAAGATGAATACAAGAAGTTCTCTGATTGGATGAAGTGAAGAGGCGGAGGGGGACACCACGATCCCCACCTTGTCTAATCAAAGAACACCTTGTATTTATTAAAAAATAGAAGGTATTCTGTAAATGGCAGCAGTGCTGAGCAATTGATCCCCTGTGGTCAGTATGCAGTGGGGTAGTTGGCACAGGACCTGAAAGATTGCAGCAAGCACTGTAGTAGTGCTGACGACTATAATGATTGTTGCTTCCACAGTGGTCCATCAGGTATGGGATATGCAAACTTACATTGGTAAAAGCTGGATCAATGTAACTATTATTAACCAGTTCTCGACCGCCCGCCATTTGATGGCGATAGTATGGCTCCCCTGCACGAATCGCTGTAGCCATATGGTGGGCGCTTTGAGGGGTATAGGGGGCATGAGTGTGCCCACCACGTCACTGAGGACCCGATGCGCGTGGCCGGCGGCCGCGATGTCTGCCGGGGGAACCCGCGATCACTCCTGACAGAGCCAGAACAGGGATAAACACACAAATCCATGTTCTGGCAAGGGAGAGGAGACAGATTGTGTGCTCCTAGTATATAGGAACAACGGTCAGTCTCCTCTCCCAGGCAGTCCCATCCCCCCTACAGTTAGAACACACTGAGGGAACACATTTAAACCCTTGATCGCCCCCTAGTGTTAATCCCTTCCCTGCCAGTGACATTTATACAGTAATCAGTGGCTATTTTTAGCTCTAATCACTGTATAAATGTCAATGGTCACTGTCCCGATAAAAATCGCAGATCGCCACCATTACTAGTAAAAAAAAATAATAAAAATGCCAATAAACTATCCCCTATTTTGTAGACACTATAACTTTTGCGCAAACCAATCAATGTACGCTTATTGTGATTTTTTTTTTTTACCAAAAATATGTAGTAGAAAAATATATATTGACCTAAACTGATAAAGAAATGTGTTTTTTTATTATACATTTTGGGATATTTATTATAGTAAAAAGTAAAAAATTCGCATTTTTTTGTTTATAGCGCAAAAAAATAAAAACTGCAAAAGTGATCAAATACCACCAAAAGAAAGCTCTATTTGTGGGGAAAAAAATTACATAATTTTGTTTGGGTACAGCGTTGCACGACTGCGCAATAATCAGTTAAAGCGATGCAGTGCCGTATCGCAAAAAATGGCCTGGTCAGGAAGGGGGCAAATTCTTCCGGGGCTGAAGTGGTTAATAGGGCCCTGCTCGTTAGAGCTTACAATGTAGGAGGGAGGGTCAAGTGATACAAAAGGGAATAACAGTGGGGGATGAGAAGGTGGAGAAAATCACAGTACAGTTGTTAGGTGTGGGCAGGATAGGCTTCTATGAAGAGAAGGGTTTTCAAGAATTGTCTAAAAGCAAACAGAGTAGGAGATAATCGGACAGATTGGGTAGGGAGTTCCATAGGATGGGAGAGGTTCTGTAAAAGTCCTGTAGGCGACCATGGGAGGAGGTGACGAGGGAGCTAGAGAGTAGGAGGTCTAGGGAGGAACTATGAAATGAAAGTCATACCTGGAGTTCTGTTCTAATGAAAATTTGCTACTCTCATACCCCGTACACACGATCGGAAATTCCGGCGGCAAAAGTCCGACAGTGTGTATGCACCATCGGACTTGTGCTGGCGGAAATCCCACCAGCAAAAGATTTTGTGCAGGTTCTCAATTTTTTGGTCGGAAAAAGTTCCTATCGGAAATTCTGATTGTCTGTACCAATTCCGATGCACACAATTCCTACGCATGCTCGGAAACAATTCGACGCATGCTCAGAAGCATTGAACTTCATTTTCTCGGCTTGTCGTAGTGTTGTACGTCGCCGCGTTCTTGGCGGTCGAAAGTTCAGAGAACTTTTGTGTGACCGTGTGTATGCAAGCCAAGCTTGAGTGGAATTCCGTCGGAAAAACCATCCAAGATTTTTCTGACGGAAATTCCGCTCGGGGGTACGGGGCATTAGTGATTAATCCCTTGTGATTTTAGCAACATGACTGAGCTACCAAAAATCATCATCATGTAGTTCTGTCCTAATAAGTTTTCCTGGCTCATCAGCTATGACATAAAGAATCATTTTGTGCCATGCAGTAAAGCCTGACTTGCATACTTTTTCTTTCCTCTCTACTTTCAAATGCAGAACGCTAGTGCAAAGCAGAGATTAGTGGAAAAAGATGGCTAGTACACGGAGAAAAGAGGAGAGACTCCGCTGTGTGTGTGTTTAGGGAGCTGGGAGGTTTTTGTGATTTCATATTTAAAGTTAGCACATAATAACCAAATAAAGTTCATCAATCAGAACAATGAAAGATCACATTTGAATAATTGCCCAGGGTTATGGTTGACACTCTGCACATCGCTTGTTGCCTTTCTGAACTCACTACCAGTCTTAGCTATGGTCTATAATATCCCACAGAGGTCATCTATAACATTAAAAGAGTCATCTAAACTGTTTGTGGTTTACTCCACTGGCTTTTATAATAACATTATCTATTGAACTTTTTCCCAAGATTGTGTACTCAACACAACATTTTCCACAACTCTCTTCCAGCTGGCCTGGGTCAGCTTTATTTAAGGCTTCTCCTCTTATTTATTTTTTTCTGAATGGACATTTGCAGTTGGCTGCCATCTAGTATTGTATTCAGCAGTTTTCAGTCAATGCTGTAATTATCTAAACCCTCCATTAGCACAGAGACAAGGGGATGCACCCTTCTGTACTCCTTCCCCTTCTCTCATACCCCAGTATATCAGTACCAACCCCACTTTCTACTAGACATGTGCACAACAAAAAAATTTGTTTATTTTCGTTTCGTTTTTTTCGTTTCCGAAAAAAAATCGTTTATTTTTTTCGTTTCGTTTTTTTCGTTTCCGCTGATTCGTAACGATTCGTACATTCATAAGTCGACGTTGTTCGTATTCGTAACGATTCGTACATTTGTAAGAGTTATTTTTCGTTGATTCGTTTTTTCGTTAGTTTAATTTTCGTTCATTCGTTTATTCGAAATTCAGACGCATTTGTAGTTATTCGTACATTCGTAACATTCGTAACATTTGTAGATTCGTAATCGGAGCATAATTCATAATTTTATGTAATGTGTATGCTATTATTACATTTTAATAATTTACGAATCGAAAAAAAAAACTTACGAATCGAAAAAAACGTTTCGAATGTACGAATTTTTTTGTTCAATCCATTCATTACGAATCGAAAAAAAAAAAAAAAAAAAGTTACGAATCGAAAAAAAAGTTACGAATCGAAAAAAAAGTTACGAATGTACAAATTTTTTTGTTCAATCCATTTTAAGCACGTTAAGCAGCACCATTGTAAGGGACACGGAAAATTACCAATTCAACAAAAAAAAAAGTTACGAATGTACGAATTTTTTCGTTCATTTTTGTTGTTTGGTTTTTCGGATTTTCGTTGCTTTTCGGATTCGTTCGATTCGAACGATCCGTTAATCGGATTCGTACGATTCAAACGATTTGTTATTCGGATTCGTTCGATTCGAATGATTCGTTCATTCGTACGAAAACGAACGAACGAAAAAAACAAAACAAATTGCACGTCTACTTTCTACATCTGATACAAATACCCTCCCAATATCACATCTAATCCAACTCCCTTTTCCTTCTATTCCTTTTATTCTGATAATTCCAAAACCCTGCAGGCCAACAGAGGCCTTTTCACTGCAATTTGTGGAAATCAACGAAGGCATTGAATCTAATAAACCCACTAAAATTCTTTTTTTATAGCACTTGTAGCACTGGCTCCTGACGAGCAGGCGCTATTGTTTTTGAAAATTAAGTTGCCTGAAGCCACAGTTGGGCTTCAGGATAATTCTTCAAAATTTCTGGTTTCAGTACCAGTCCAGCTGGGTTGCACTGGGTTCTTCTTGACCGCAGGTGTCGCTGTCACCGCCGGCAAAAGTAGAAAGCAGTCTAGCTGGATGCATTGAATGCCACTTACCTCTCAGAACCAGCCCAGTGGGAGTGCTCTCCTGCTGTGAATTCTGGGGGGTGGTACTTAAGGTACCGACACCATGTGACAAAAAAAACTTCTTTGCTGTCCGTGTGGTTCTGGGGGTCCTCCTGACCCAGCCTCATGGCGCTCCTGGCCTGGGGTGCGGAACTATGCATCCTGTGTCTCAGGGCTTGCTGGCCCGAGGCGATGTAACTGCAGGGGTAGGTCTGAGTGACTTTCGGAGCCTACTGATCCAAGGAAGATCTGGTGCCATCTCATCGGAATGGAGAGGCACAGCAACTGAAGAACCCCAGGGGAGAACCCTTTCAGGAGAAGGCCATGCGCAAGGCTGGCTTCTCGGAAGGAGCCTGGAGGCTTAGTTGAAGGACGCGACCTGGATCTTCCCACATATGGTATCGCCGGATCGGCTGAGAGAACCTGGTACCGTATGACAGTTACTTAAAGTTCATCTAATCTGAAGTGTAACCTACAAGTCTGTGTGTCAGGGCTCTAGCCGCCCTGGGCACCCTAGCCGGAGGGTGCGCGGGCACCTGGGCAGCCCTGGCCCCTCTGAGCGCCGGCGCGCGCGTCGGCGCGCGCCGCGGGCGCGTGCACGCGCCCGCCGGACTTGTGCGCGCGCTCCCGTGCGCGAATAGCGGGCGCGCGCGCCCCCGTGCGCGTGCACGTGCGCGATCGGCGCCGCTTTGGCGCCAGTGGCCCTATTTAAAGGGGACAGCTGCCTGCATGCGGCGCTGTCCGTCTCAGCTCCCACCTGTGTCCCCAACCTGAACCTGTCTGAGCATCCTACATGTGATCCGGCCTGCCTGACTCCGCTGCCTTCTCCGTTCCTTGACCCCGGCTTGTTTTGACCCTGCTTTGGACTGTGTTATTGTTGCTGAACCCCTGGCTTGCCTCCTGACCATCCCTCTGCCTGCCGTCTCTACCTGTCTGCCTTACCTGTTGTGACCCGGCTCGCCTGACCATCCCTGCTTCCAGTGTCCCTGCACAGGTCCTCGCTGCTGCCGTCCTCTGCTGATCTACTGCCGTTGCTGTCAGCTACTTCTGCCGTCTGCTGCTGCTCCTGCTGCCGGTCTACCTCCTGCCTCCTGGTCTTCTGCCGAACCTTCATCTGCAGACCTACCGTCCGACCAAGACCTGCATCTACCCAGCATCGGCCACCTGCATCCATACGGACACTCCTACCCGCTGTGTTCACGGCTACGCTGTTCCCAATCCAGCAGGCCCTGAACCAGAGTTGTAAGAGAGGTCTCCAACCACCAAGTCAGGCTCAGCACTACCAGGTACCTAACACTGTGGCAGAGACTTTACCAAGCATCCTACCGGCTGCTAGGCCTAGTGAGAGAGACCTATCCAAGGGACTGCAGGAATCCAGATCGTGAAACAGTTAATTTATCTGGATTCGTTCAATATCTTCACCCTGCAATCTAAGTACCCGAACTCACCCCTAAACCCTCTACCCTTTATTAAGAGAATGTGTTCTATTTTTCTGAATAAATAACCTAAAAGAGGATTCAGTGTCAGTCTCAACCATTTCTCTGGGTTACTTTCCACGGGATCCACAAGACGGAGCTACAACAGGTGAGGTAACGGTAAGCCCAAATCAAACCAGCAGCTCCTTCAGGGGTCAGTGCTACACACTGTTTCTATATCCATGAAAAAAAGCTTATCCCATCTCTTTAAAATAGGTGTAATTCTTATGCCTCGTACACACGTAGGGACTTTTGCCGGCGGACCTAGTCCAGCGGACAATCCCGCGGGACTTTCCGGCTAGGTCCGCTGGACTTTCCGAGGGTGTGGACTTGCCCACACACGCACGGACTTCTCCAGCGGATAATCCGCCGGCCAAAAGTCCGCGGGACTTTTGAAAATGAACGGACTTGCCCACACACGGAGCAGTCCGTTCATTTCGAACGTAACTTCAGGTTACGTAGCTAGCGTAGGCAGTAAATGCCGCCGCGCTAGCTCCGCAAGCTGGCATGGATTTAAAGGGAATCCCCACGCCGAAAAAACGGCGTGGGGGTTCCCCCCAAATCCATGTCAGACCCTCATCCGAGCACGCAGCCTGGCAGGCCAGGAAAGGGGTGGGGACGAACGAGCGCCCCCCCCCCCTCCTGAGCCGTACCAGGCCGCGTGCCCTCAACATGGGGGGTGCCCTGGGGAAAGGGGGGCCGTGCGGCCCCCCCACCCCAAAGCACCTTGTCCCCATGTTGATGAGGACAAGGGCCTCTTCCCGACAACCCTGGCCGTTGGTTGTCGGGGTCTGCGGGCGGGGGCTTATCGGAATCTGGGAGCCCCCTTTAATAAGGGGGCCCCCAGATACCGGCCCCCCACCCTATGTGAATGAGTATGGGGTACGATGTACCCCTACCCATTCACCTAAGGTGTAAAATGTAAAGTACAAAAACACACTTTTGAAAAAATATTTTATTGCACTGCTCCGGGGGTCTTCTTCCGTCTTGGGGGTCTTCTCGCCGGACTCCTCCGCTCTCTTCTGCTCTTTTACCTAGCTCTTTCACGAGGGGAGGAGTCCGGCTACCTTCTTCGTCGTCGCCGCCGTCGTCGTCTGGGGGTCTCGATCCGCCTTCGGGGGTCTTCCGGGGGTCTCTTCTGTTCTTGCGGCGGTCGTCGTCTTCCGCGCCGCCGGCGCCTTCTCCTTCTTATTGTCCTTCTTGTTCTTCTTCTTCTTCCGATGTTGACCCGACGCTCTCTCTGCCCGGAATGCCTGTGCCGATCTGCGCTCGGACTTATATAGGGACATGGGGGACAGGGTCACATGCACATGTCACATGGTGACCCCGCCCCCTTGTGTTGTCACAGTCCCGGAGGATGCTGGGACTGTGACATCGCAAGGGGGCGGGGTCACCATGTGACATGAACATGTGACCCTGTCCCCCATGTCCCTATATAAGTCCGAGCGCAGATCGGCACAGGCATTCCGGGCAGAGACAGCGACGGGTCAACATTGGAAGAAGAAGAAGAACAAGAAGGACAAGAAGAAGGAGAAGGCGCCGGCGGCGCGGAAGACGACGACCGCCGCAAGAACAGAAGAGACCCCCGGAAGACCCCCGAAGGCGGATCGAGACCCCCAGACGACGGCGGCGACGACGAAGAAGGTAGCCGGACTTCCCCCGCTCGGTAAAAGAGCTTGGTAAATGGCGGGGGAGTCCGGCGAGAAGACCCCCAAGACGGAAGAAGACCCCCGGAGCAGTGCAATAAACTATTTTTTCAAAAGTGTGGGTGTTTTTTTTTACTTTACATTTTACACCTTAGGTGAATGGGTAGGGGTACATCGTACCCCATACTCATTCACATAGGGTGGGGGGCCGGTATCTGGGGGGCCCCTTATTAAAGGGGGCTCCAAGATTCCGATAAGCCCCCGCCCGCAGACCCCGACAACCAACGGCCAGGGTTGTCGGGAAGAGGCCCTTGTCCTCATCAACATGGGGACAAGGTGCTTTGGGGTGGGGGGGCCGCACGGCCCCCCTTTCCCCAGGGCACCCCCCATGTTGAGGGCACGCGGCCTGGTACGGCTCAGGAGGGGGGGGGCGCTCGTTCGTCCCCACCCCTTTCCTGGCCTGCCAGGCTGCGTGCTCGGATGAGGGTCTGACATGGATTTGGGGGGAACCCCCACGCCATTTTTTCGGCGTGGGGAGTCCCTTTAAATCCATGCCAGGTCACGGAGCTAGCGCGGCGGCATTTACTGCCTACGCTAGCTACGTAACCTGAAGTCACGTGCTAAATGAACGGACTTGCCGATGAGCGGCAAGTCCGTTCATTTCAAAAGTCCCGCGGACTTGCCCACTAACGGCGGGATTATCCGCTGGACTGCCAAGTCCAGCGGATAATTTGAAAACAAAACTTCAAACTTTAGTCCGCCGTACTTTGGCGCCAAAAAGTCCGCCGGCGCCCACACACGAGGGGATTATCCGCTGGACTTCAGTCCAGAGGATAATCCCGCGGGATTGTCCCTTCGTGTGTACGCGGCATTATGCATACTTTTTTTGACCAAAGCAGCTCTAGCTAGAATACTAATGCCCCATAAACACGATAGGATTTTCCGACAGAAAATTTTCGATGGGAGCTTGTTGTCAGAAATTCCGACCGTGTGTAGACTCCATCGGACATTTTCCATCAGAATTTCTGACACACAAAATTTGAGATCTGGATTTAAAATTTTCCGACAACAAAATCCGTTGTCGTAAATTCCGATCGTGTGTACAGAATTCCGACGCACAAAGTTCCACGCATGCTCGGAATCAAGCAGAAGAGCCGCACTGGCTATTGAACTTCATTTTTATCATCGTACGTGTTGTACGTCACTGTGTTCTTAAAGTTCGGAATTTCCGACAAGATTTGTGTGACCGCGTGTTTGCATGACAAGATTGAGCCAACAACCATCGGAAAAAAAAATTGATTTGTTGTCGGAAAATCCTATCGTGTGTCCAGGGCATTACTGTAAACCTTACTGTCCTCCACAACAGTTAATTTAGGCCAGTGGATATCCTCAGTCTTCCACAAGTCATCCTGGAATACCAATGATCCTATGAGTACAGGACATCATGGTGACACTTCATGAGTTACATTCACTCACAGTGTACTGATGCAGAGAAAGGAACTGATGTCATCAAGGCATTTCTCCAAGTACCACCTTCCATTGGAGAAGATCTGAAGATGAAGAGGACCTAGTACATCATGCCAGTAGGAGGAGGTTCTCCATTGGAAGAGGGTTGAACAATTGCATGTGGGAGGGGGGGGGGGACCCAGAGATGGACTGTAAGGACAAATGTTATTAGCTCAGTTAATCTTATAAAGAGTCTGCTGGGTTTAGCCACTCTAACTTGCACTCACAGAGAGAGATAAGCAGTAAGCCGCAGTCCCTAGTGTATGTACTACATGTATTGTAAGCAGAGCCTGCATATGTAATGTGTTAATATTTTGTATCTCTGTGTACATATCGATAAGCAAACTACATATAGAACAAGGCCCTTAAAACGTCAACATGTATTGCTAAAATTATTGACCTCAAGCCTTTATATACACAATACTACAGTTTTCCTTTAAGCATAATAGAATAAACCCATAAGAAAAAGTATATTTGCATTGTCCCCACCTTTCTGCCATCCCAATCTGAATATTTCCCCTCCTCGGAGTGTGGGACATACTATTTAAAATGACCCAACTCTCCTCCTTTAAAGGCCCCATGACCCCATCTTGGGAAAGCCAACTTTCTCTCCGTGACCTCTTTCTTGAAGTGGATGAGGAGAAGCCCTTCCCCTATTTCCATGGCACTGCAAGATAGTGGTCTGGGACCTCCAACCACTTTAGCTGTGGACCAACTCCCTTATCCAGGCTGCTGAAGGACTATGTTAGCCACCTTATCAAAGGGTCTCTACCCTATGCCCTTTGAGCCACCTTATCAAAGGGTCTCTACCCTATGCCCTTTGAGCCACCTTATCAAAGGGTCTCTACCCTATGCCCTTTGAAGCTCTTTTTCCTCAAGCTATGATCCCTACTCAAATTATTTTTCAACTCTACCGCTTTTGATCCAGGAGTACCAAAAAAAAACATACTTCCTTTGTCAGCTTACACAGTTAAACTGAGCTGCGTGAATTACATTTGTCTACTCTCAAGCGCTGGGAGACAGTAGGTATTTTCACAAGAACAAAAATAAAACTTATAAGGAGCCGATTTAATTTTTTTTTCTTGTATAAGGCTAAAAAAAGGAATATGCAAAGTTTTTTTTAACCTTTGAGAAACTGTCGCTATGAGTTACAGTGTTTATATCAGTTGTATGTAATGCATTCATTTTCATTGGCTTTTGTTAAACACATTGGTAATTGAAGTTTATGATGCAGAGAAATGCAGCTGAAAATATTGGCTCTTGTTATAAATAGTTACGAACCTTGGCAATATTCAGATAATAACTATAGGTGCATAGGTGAGCTGTTTAAGGCAGATCATTATTTGTCGGTGTACTGTAAAGGCTTCTCTGTATAACAGAGATATTAATTCGACTTGATAAAGGTGTGGAAGTCGAGCCATAAAAATAGCACTGTTTTCAGAAGTGTGAATGTCAACAGAGAAGTTAATATACTGTACTTCTAGTCAACTGAATGAAGTTGAATAACAGAAAAAACATTTCTTTTGGAAGAATTATGCAAAATGTACTTATTCACTGTATTTATGTAGCTCTAATATAATTTCATGTACTCTACAAAGTATATAGGATCATTCACATCAGTCCCCGCCCCTGAGGAGCATGCAATTTCAAGGGAACCTACCACAATAGGAAATTTGCAGCAGTAAAGCGCGTAGATGGTGCTTTATGCCCCGTACACACGGTCGGAAATTCCGACCACAAAATCCGTCTGATTTTTTCCGACGGATTTTGTCCGACACTGGTGTTGCATACACACGGTCGGACAAAGTTGTCGGAAAATCCGATCATTCTGAACATAGTGACGTTTGTTGCGTACGACGGAACTACGTAGAGGCTAGTAGCCAATAGCTTTGGTCTTGTAATGTGATCTGAGCATGCTGGGGACTTTGTCCGTCGGAATTCGCTACACACGATCGGAAAAAGTCCGATCGGACTTTGTTGTCGGAAAATTTGAGAGAAGGATCTCAAATTTTTTCCGTCGGAGTTTCCGACGGAAAAAGTCCGATGGAGCCCACATATGGTCGGATTTTCCGACAACATGGTCCGATAGAACATATTTTTTGTCGGAAATTCCGACCGTGTGTACGGGGCATTAGTGTTTTCACACACAGAAGGTTGTTGTTTTACCCCTTTGCGCCGACCGCACATATATATGCAGCCTCACGGAAGTGGGGTTTTTTCCATGGGGCCGCATATATGCTTACCGTCCTTTGTGCTGGGAGCGTGCAGCACAGCGCGCTCCCAGCACAGAGATGGGAGTCTCCCTGAGAGCCCCGGGTCTTGTACTAACGATCGGGACTGTCAGTTTCGGGTCACCTGATCGCTGTGATAACCTCTTATAGGCTATCACAGTGATCAGTCACTGTGAGCCTTGCCCTGGTTTTCCCTCCTCATTTGAATGAGGAGAATGATACATTCTTCCTCTTCTTGCAGGAAGAAGAGGAAGAATAAAAATAAATAAATAAATAAATAAAAATAAAAAATAAATTAAAAAATAAAGAGAAAATAAAAAAAGAGAAAAATAACAAGTAAAAATAAATTAAAAAATAAAGAGAAAAATAACAAGATCAAGGTTACCAGGGTTATTGTTAGGGTCAAAGCCAGGGTCAAAGGTCAAGGTCGGGGTAAAAGGTCACTGTCAGCATATTTTG
This sequence comes from Lithobates sylvaticus, assembly GCA_028564925.1. NCBI lineage: Eukaryota > Metazoa > Chordata > Amphibia > Anura > Ranidae > Lithobates > Lithobates sylvaticus. The sequence goes on along the minus strand of CM053034.1, from coordinate 32,511,950 downwards.
TGTAGAATAAAAAAATAAAAAATTAAAATTGGTATCAGTGTCAGTTAGAGTCAGTGTGTTTTAGGCAGGATAAAAAAATGAAAAATTCTCACCATTCTTTCTGGACTGTGCTAGGGGTATAAACAACAACTAACATACACATATGTGGTATCACTGCAATCATCAGTAGCAGGAGAATTAATTGTGCATTGTTCTTTGGTGGTAAATTATGATAATAGCAAGAAATATACAGCTAAATGTAAAAAAATATATTTTTTTACTATTTTGGGCCAGTTTTCCTCAGGAAAAAATCAGGAGATATCTATTACCATGTACCACCAAAAGAAAGCCCAATTTGTCCTGAAAAAACAAGGTATAATCCACCTGGATACATTAAGTAGTTACGATATGTACGGTTTTACTAACACATGTCAAAGTTGCAAAATTGAGCTTAGGTTTTTAGATTTGTTTTACCCTTAGGTGTGAAGGGGTTAAAGTACATGGAAACCTAATCGTTAAAATCTCATATAAGCTGTAATATGTTAATATAAATCTCAAAAGTCATTTTCAACATTTATAAAAAATGAAGCTTGCATTAGAATAGTACTAAAGCCTAAATGGTTTTACTTTAAAGTGGTTGTAAACCCTCACATATACCCAGTGAAGTGAACAGACTCAGATGATACAAAGAGATGAAACAAATCTTCCTAAAAAAAGTTTTACTTGTTTATCTCTTGTCTTCTCTTGTTTACATCCCATCAAGTGCAGATTTGTGATAAAAATCCTTATGTGTGAGGAGTACAGAGGAGGGGGTGGAGAGCCGCAGTTACACCTCAACCTCCGCAACATCTCCAAAATACGCCCCTTTCTAACCAATGACACCACAAAGCTCTTAATTCACTCTCTGGTCATCTCTCGCCTTGACTAATGCAACTCCCTTCTCATTGGATTACCTTTATATAGGCTATCCCCCCTTCAGTCCGTTATGAATGCTGCTGCCAGACTCATCCACCTTACCAACCGCTCAGTGTCTGCTACCCCTCTCTGCCAATCCCTCTATTGGCTTCCAATCACCCAACAATAAATTCAAGATACCAACAATAACTTACAGAGCCATCCACAACTCAGCCCCCAACTACATCACCAGCCTAGTCTTAAAATACAAACCAAATCGTTATCTTCATTCCTCCCAAGGCCTCCTGCTCTCTAGCTCCCTTGTCAGCTCCTCCCATGCTCACCTCCAGGACTTTTCCCGAGCCTCACCCATCCTCTGGAACTTCCTACCCAAATCTGTCCAATTATCCCCTACTCTGTTCACTTTTAGACGATCCCTGAAAACCCTTGTCTTCAGAGAAGCCTATTCTGCCCCCACCTAACAGCTGAACTTCTATTTTCTCCATCAGCTCATCCCCCCACAGCTAGTACCTGTTGTATCACTTGACCATTCCTCCTAGATTGTAAGCTCTAACGAGCAGGGCCCTCTGGTTCCTCCTGTATTGAATTGTATTGTAACTGTACTGTCTGTCCTCATATTGTAAAGCGCTGCGCAAACTGTGTGGGCGCTACATAAATCCTGTATAATAATACACTGTGTGAGAGCTGATTAGAAGAAAGGGGCACCCCCCCTCCACATAGGCAGAGGAAATAAGGAGCGTGCAGAGCTGTATGCTTATCTCCCTCCCTGTCACAAATTGTATCTCACGTGTCGGGAAAACTTGTCAAAAGTGACTCATGCTGATAACAGAGGAACGAAGCACCAGAGAGAAATGGAACTTAAGCCCTGTACACACGGGCAGAATGTCTGGAGACATTTGCCGGTACAAAAAATACCGGCCGACAATCTACAAGTGTGTATGTCGGACGTGCATGCTGGAAAACCAGCAGCTGATTGACTATACCTTTAGTATCACTTTGAGGGCTTTAACATACTATATGCATTTTTCTGAACATAACAGCGAATATCACTGCTAGGGCACAGAGAAAACAATTGTTTCCTATATTCCCCATGTATGCTACAATGCTGCTGTAATGTGCTGTGCAGAAAAATGCAGACATTGTCTGAAGAGCATCTGATGGCACCATGAAACAGTACCTTTTGATCTTGCCATTAAGTTCATAGTTCATTCACACATTATACAGGCATGGTCTACTATTGCCCCCATCCCTTGTCCTGAGAAATCCCATGCAACCATTGACGGAGAGTATGCAGAAGGGAAGAGGCTGTTGGAGATAAGTAGCACTGGGATGCAACAAAGGATGAAAAATGGTGAGAACAAGGAATTTTTGTAAAAAAAAAAAAAAAAAAAGACAATTTATCATAAACGGCCCTTTAACAAACTAATACTAAAACTGGAGAGTGCAAAATCTAAAGCAGCTCTGCATATACATCAATCAGCTTCTATTTTTTATTGTCAAAGCTTGAGGGCTTGAGGGCTCTGACTTCCAGAGCACAAGTCACATGACATGTCAAAACCAATGGTTCTCTATGAAAGCCATCTTAACTGGTCCGAATTCTCATGATCTCAGCCCATTAATTTGAATGGAAGTCGGGATCATCATCTTAACTGCATGTGACTTGTGCTCTGAGAATTTTGAGGAGGAACCCCACGTCAAATTCATTTTTTTTTTAAATGGCGTCAGAAAAGGGGGGGACGAACGAGCACCCCCCTGGACTGGACCATACCAAGCCACATGCCATCAACTTGGGGGTTGGTGCTTTGGGGCAGGGGGCGCTCTGCCCTTCCCACCCCAAAGCACCTTGTCCCCATGTTGATGGGGACAAAGGCCTCTTCCTTAAAACTGGGTTGTCTGGGTCTGCAGGTAGGGGGCTTATCGGAATCTGGAAATCCCCTTTAACAAGGAGCCCCCAGATCCCACCCCCCCCCCCCCCCCCCCCACGTGAATGAGTATGGGTTACATTGTACCCCTACCCATTCACCCCTAAAAAAGCAGTGTAGTGTAAATAAAAACAAGAGAAGGTGTTTGACAAGTCCTTTATTGAGAGTGAAGAATGTCCCCCTTCGTAGCTCCAACGTGTCTTCTTCCTCTGGTCTTCTCCCACTGGTGATGTGTTCTTCCTTCGATCTTCTCTTTCTCCCTCTGGAGATGTTTTCTTCCTCCGGTCTTTTCCGCTGCTTTCTTCTCCTTCTTCGATGCTGGCTCCCACCTTTGTGTCATCTGCAATGTCTGCCAGTTCTTATATAGCCATGGAGCGTGGCCATCTAGTGATGTCACCATAAGACTCTGCCCCTGGTGATGTCACGTGACAGCATAGGAACAAGGTGCATTGGGGTGGGGGGTGCAGAGGGAATGTGGCCTGGTATGGTCCAGAAGGGGGTTGTTCGCTTGTCCCCCCTTTCCTGACCTGCCAGGCAGCATGCTCGTATAAGGGTCTGTTATGGATTTCGGGGGGCTTCTATTTTTATTTTTTGAGCATGGGGTTTCATCTTAAAATTGATACCAGACTGAAGGGTCTGGTATGGTCTTGGGGTGTGGGGGGTGTGGGGGGAGGACTACATACTGTTTTTTTCTTTTTTCAATTTTGCCATGGGGTTCCCTCTCAAGATTCATACCAGACTCAAAGGGCCTGGTATGGTCGGATCAAAGTCAGATCCTGTTCATTGAAGTCGAATAGAAATCGGACATGAAGTCGCAGGGCAAAATCGGCTTGGAAGTCGTACAACTTTTGTGTTGGATCAGCTGAACAAGCTGAAGTTAAAAGCTGATTGGTTACTATGAACAGCTGCACCAGACTCTGACTGCTTCAGTTTTAGTAAATCGACCCCTAAATGTATTTTAGTCAGGGTTTATTTCTACTTTAACAGAACAATTTATTCTAGATTTAAATACAGGTTCTCTAAGTTTGTCTTTAAGGCAAAGATCTGTTTTCTCCATTTTTTATTTCTTGTCCATGTGGTGGCTCTTTAATTGAAATAAATTCTCTAAGTTCTTCTTTAAGACAAAGATCTGCCTTTTCCATCTTTTATTTCTCACCCGCATGAGGCTCGTCAATAAGAACCATTATTTTCTAATTGTTTTTGGCATTGTGGACTTTTATGGTTTTTGGGCTTTCGCACAAATATCCACATCTTAAGCTATATAACTATATACTGCAGTTGTGGGACTCCCAGTATGTTTTGCAGTATTCCAAGGGAGAGAACAAAATGGAGATAATATAATATTTCTATGTCTGGTGGATCTAATGGGGAACATTCAATGAACGTCAGCGGAGACAAACAGAAAACACATTCTTGGTTTGGCTTTTATATACACTGAATAACAGTAATATGTCCTCCAGACAGATTATTCTTCCTCTTCTGAGCTGCTGAAGTCCATTACCGGTTCTCTCTTTAACCACTTCAGCCCCGGAAGGATTTACCCACTTACTGACCAGGCCATTTTTTGTGATACGACGCTGCGTCAATTTAACTGACAATTTGCGCAGTCATGCGACGTTGTATCCAAACAAAATTGATGTCCTTTTTTTCCCACAAATAGAGCTTTCTTTTGGTGGTATTTGACCACCTCTGCGGTTTTTATTTTTTGCGCTATAAACACAAAAAGAGCGACAATTAAAAAAAAAAATTACTTTCTGCTATAAAACATTTCCAAAAAAACCTCCGCTTTCTTCTTCCAGCTCTTTTACTAGCCTTGGCCTGGTCTTCTGTCGCTGTCGCCGCCGCCTTCTGCTTCTGCTTCTTCTTCTTCTTCTTTCTTCTCCCGATGTTGACACGACGTTGTCTCCACTTGTAATGGCTGAGACATGTTGCACGGCCACTTATATAGGGACAAGGGGGTCACCGGCTCACCCCACCCCCGTATGATGTCACAGTCCCAGAGGATGCTGGGACTGTGACATCATAAGGGGCGGGTCACCATGAGATGGTGACCCCGCCCCTTGTTCCTATATAAGTGGCTGCGTAACACGTCTCGGCCATTACAAGTGGAGACAGCGTTGTGTCAACATCAGGAGAAGAAAGAAGAAGAAGCAGAAGGCGGCGGCGATAGCGACAGCGACAGAAGACTGGGCTAAGCCTAGTAAAGGAGCTGGAAGAAGAAAGCGGAGGCCCAGCAAGAAGAACCGAAGAGCGGGACAAGACCCCGAAGTCGGAAGAATACCCCGGACGGCGGCGACGACGAAGAAGAAAGCCGGGCTCCTCCGCTAGTAAAAGAGCTAGCAGAACATAGCAGAGGAGTCCGGCGAGAAGACCACCCAAGACCGAAGAAGACCCCCGGAGCTGACTAATAAAGTATTTCAAAAACTTGTGTTGTATTTTTTATTTACACTTTTTTCTCCAGGTGATTGGATAGGGGTACATCGTACCCCATACTCATTCACATAGGGTGAGGGGCCAGTATCTGGGGGCCCCCTTATTAAAGGGGGCTCCCGGATTCCAATAAGCCCCCCGCCCGCAGACCCCTACAACCAACAGCCAGGGTTGTCGGGAAGAGGCCCTTGTCCTCATCAACATGGGGACAAGGTGCTTTGGGGTGGGGAGGCTGCAGGGCCCCCCTTTCCCCAAAGCACCCCCCATGTTGAGGGCACGCGGCCTGGTATGACTCAGGAGGGGGGACGCTCGCCCCCACCCCCTTTCCTGAGCGTTCGGGCTGCGTGCTCGGATAAGGATCTGATATGGATTTGGTGGGCCCCACGCCTTTTTTTGGCGTGGGGATTCCCCTTTAAATCCATACCAGGCGACGGGGCTAGCGAGGTGTCAATCTCGCCGATCGAGTGGAGTCACGTTCAAAATGAACGGACTTTACTCCGTGTGACGGAAAGTCCGTTCATTTTAAAAGTCCTGCGGACTTCCACCAAAACTCCGGCGAATTGTCCGCCGGAAAAGTCCGGGCGTGTATGGGCAAGACCGCACGTTCAGTTTTTAATAGGAAAGCAGAGGGACTGGCAAGAACACCAGGGATTTCACACAAAGGAAGCAACACAAATAGAACAGGATACTTTTACATACAAGTACATGGTACAGCAGGCACATATCAGGAATACAACATGTTGGGTTTACATATTCTTTTATAAGGTTTGCATATGCTGTCACTGATTTTCAAAAGGGGAGGTTAAAGGGGTTGTAAAGGTAAAAGTTTTTTCACCTTAATGCATTCTATGCATTAAGGTGAAAAAACATCTGACAATACCAGCCCTCCCTTTTACTTACCTGACCCCTCAAAAGTCCCACGCTCGCCCCCGAATCCTCTTCGCCGCTCACCCTGGCCGTTGATTGGCTAGAGTGGATGGATTGAAAGCAGCGCAGCCATTGGCTCGCGCTGCTGTCAATCACATCCAATGACGCGGCGCGCCTGGGGGCAGGGGCCGAGTGATACAACAAGCTGTATCATGAGAGCGCGCCCGCAAGTACTCCACACCATGCAAGGGAGCTCGCATTAAGGTGAGCAGTACTTTTGGGGGGGGGGGAGCCGAGACAGTCGCCGAGGGACCCCAGAAGACCAGGTTCGGGGCCATTCTGTGCAAAACGATCTGCACAGTGGAGGTAAGTATAACATGTTTGTTATTTAAAAAAAATAAAATAAATCTCCTATACAACCCATTTAAGGATCATAACAAATTGGTTTTAAATGTGTTTTCTGTTAGCGAACAACACTCAAAAAAACATTTAAAACAAAAGCCATAGTGTTTAATTTTAAAAAGGAAATACAGAGATTACTTATTTGCAAAAAAAAAGAGAGGAATTTTGTCCTTCCCCATCTTTTTTTAAATTTCCATTAAATCTTCCTCCGGATTTACAAAGAAAAGCAAATTCTTTGTCATCCCTCCGAGGGTGGATCTTGGATCAGTTAATGCTGAGTATGCAAGACCGATGTGAGGAGTTTAACCTCTCATAACTTCTTCCCAGCCAAGCCACAAAATAAACACCCAAGAATTTTGGCCACTTCTTCCTGCCACGTCGTTTGATTTATTTTTTTCTCTTTGTCACATCCAAGCAAGCTGGTTAAAACTCAGCAAAATCCTTGCGGATGTTAAAGGACTATGTGACAAGGCTGAGAAATATATATATATATATATATATATATATATATATATACATATATATACATATCCAACTCCTCGGTACAACTGAAAAACCAGAAGGAATTTGAAGGTTTTATGTAAAGGCGGTGTTTAACTATAAACACATGCTTGAAGATAACACTTTTCTGCTGCTAAAGAGAGTCCATTTACAGCACAATGAAACCTTTCTTGAAAGAATAATTCAGAAAGCTACAAGGCTCCGTGTCTGGTAATAATCAGAAAAGAAGGGGGCGGTGTGGAGGGGTTGCTGTCAGATTTCCAACTGCAAGCAGACAGTTATAGAAAGAATCTTGTTTCTGCTCCGAGAGCCAAAAGCTACAAATGCATTTTATCTGAAATACCATCTGAAGAAAGGTGTTTTGGCCCAGCTCCCTTCCCTTCCTACAAATGGTATCAACGTTAATTCAACCATTTTCAGATTGAATTTTAGGACCCTAGTTATCTCCCCACCTTCCCACCCCCAATCATTTTGTTCTTTCCTTCATTTTAGAAAAAAGCGCTAAGGCTCCAGACGAACAGCTAAAGACGCCAGACACTGGAATACATCGGTATTACATAGGTATACATAACATTTTTATTTTATTTTTCTCCCCTCTTCATTCCCATTTCTTTTATTTACTTTTCCTTTTTATCCTATTATCGACCTATCACTTATCCCCAGTGATGTAAGTAACTGAGTTAAAATAAACTGAGTTACCTAACGCAGTTACTTTAGAGGGTAACGAGTAATCTAACTGATTACTTTTCCCCTCATGGTAACTCAGTTCCCATTACTTTGGCTTAGTTACCCCAATTACATCTACCGCCACTAGATGGCAGTAGTGTAATTCCGGTGTCCTGCCGAAAAAGTTCCCCCGCCGGATAAGGAGCCCCTGTACTGCACAGGCGCAGGGCTTGCGCAGTACGAAGGACTACGGAGCTTCCGAAAATTGCCGAACCTAAACAGCTCTGAGTGAACTCTACACATTACATTAACATGTAATTGTACGAGACGATGCCGCACGCTCCTGATGCTCGTGCTACTCTGCAAGGGGCGTCTATCGTGTAAGTAAGGGGGTGGGTCTAGTATTACTGTAACCAAGGGGCGCATTTATTATTATTGTTATATATCGAGCTCTGCCCATTAATTTAACATTCGCCCTCTTCTGTAGCCATCCGCCCCTTACACGATATAATAATAATAGACCCGCCACTTGCTTTCATGCTATAACAGATCTGCCCCTTGGTTAGAGTAATAATAGAGCAGCCCCTTGGTTACACGATATATAACAATAATAATAAATGCGCCCCTTGTTTACAGTAATACTAGACCCGCCCCTTAGTTACATGTATAGAATATTTAAAAAAAAAGTCAGTTACTTTACTGCGTAACTAATTACTTTTCCAATGTAGTAACTGAGTTACTAACGCAATTACTTTTTGGGAGAAGTAATTTGTAACTTAACTAATTACTTTTTTAAAGTAAGATGACCAACACTCCTTATCCCATCCCCACACTCCTCACTATACTACACACCCACAATCTTACATAATATTGTATATTTTTTTCCAGTTGGGTCACCACCCCCACCCTCCACAAGGGTTTTTCATCCACATTCACAGCCTGAGATCTATCGTTCTCGCCTCAGCAAGTCTCCGCGGCCCCCGGAGATGGGACCTCGTGGTGTTTCGGCGACCCTTGGTGCCACATTGCCACTGCGCAGATGCAGATGTAAGTTGGACACATTGACCCTGTATAATCCCTTCCCATATAATTTAAATTCTCCAATTTTCATTCCATTTTTTATTTATTTATTGAGATTGTCTAGAAATGATGTTCTTTGTTTCTAGATGTTTTTCATGGTTAAGGCTCCTGATGAGCGGCTGTCGGGCAGCGAAACGCGTCGAGCCATCAATCTCTACTACCCTTATACCAAGGATTAACTAAAAAAAATTCTTATGGCTTAATTAAAGAATAAGAATTGTTTTAAACAATTCATCATATTATACCTATGTCAACTTTTTTCTTTTCTTCCCCAACTTGTATTAATGTTTATTTACAAAATGTCTATTGAATTGAGGATTACCGTGTATTTTATGTTGACAATGGTCAAATGTATGTAGAGGTTTTATGTCCATAATGTTCCTAGAGGTTGTATGCCCAGAACATTGTATTATATATGATTATACAATATGAATAAAACAGTATTTTTGACATCCTTATTGCTGCTGTGTGCTCCATATAAAGTCCCGCCCCTTGCTCCCCCTTTTTTAATTATTGCTAGGGATGGAGGCAGTTACCCCTTTGGTTCCTGCTTCATATAAAGTCCCGAAAAAAACCTTTTCTCTCATTTAATATAGGTAGGAGCTGTTATGGCTGATAAAGGATTTGGTTCATCGGCTATCTAATCCTGAGATTAAAGCGGTTCTGCACTGTCTGTAGTGTTTTTCTATCTTTAGTGCAATGCAGTAGATTATGAGATGTAAATCAGGTACTCACGTGTCCCATTTCTGTGACTCTCTGCTGCCAGTTTTCGTCATTTAAAATCATTTTTAAAAATCTGTCCTGCTGGTTGCCATCTTGCCTGTGTTAACCCACACAGGCACTTCAGATGGCCCAGCATGCAACGCCGTTACTGCGCCGATCTCGTGCGTGCGCAGTAACGGCAAAGAGTAGCTCACGTTCCCGGACATCTTCCGACATCTCGCGAGATTTCGGAAGATGTGAACGAAATCTCGCGAGATTTCGGAAGATGTGACCGTAATCTCGCGAGATTTCGGAAGATGTCCGCACTGACTCCTGGGATCAATGACACCAGATCCCAGGAGACAGTGCGGCATGACGACAATCGACGCAGAGACCCCGCCCACCGCCGCAGAGACAGAGGAAAGGAAGTCAGTGATTACAAGGTAAGTGGGAAAAAAAAAAACACACTTCATTTAGTACTCTTTGCCTGATTTGGAAGGCAAAGAGATTTACTAAATGAAATGTGTGCAGAACCGCTTTAAGGCCAGCCATATGTGGATGGAAATTCGTACGGTTCAGCAGACAAGATTCATTCCATGTATGGGCAGGCTGATTGTTCCCAATTCGATCCATCAATTGATTTGGGTACAACCAGCCTATTGGATCTTTTGCATTCGATTACTGACAGTAATCATTGTGTTTTGCTGGCTTGGAAAGGCCATTCCCTCATCAACATTGCTCGTGTTCATGGGAAATTCGAACAATGGTGGAAGGAAAGAAAAACGATTCATCTATGGCCCACTTTACACAGCACAGTTAGCTTGGGAACCTGACGTTTCTCTACTGAAGTTAAGCAACATAGCTACACTATAATATGGTAATGGTGCAGCGCTAAACTAAATAGAGTCCATAGTGATATAAAGTCTGTAAGTATTCAAGAAGGTGTTCTTAGTAATATACATGCATCAGTAGTGTGAGGAGACCGTCTCCAACACCTGAACACACTGACTCTTACCCTCAGGCAAGGATAAATAAGCAAAGGATGTAACTCAATTGCAAATTCAGCAGTAATCCACTTCAGGGGGGTCACTTGGTGCCTCCACCACAGCAGAACTTCATGATCAAAGATCAGTGGGCAATGGATGTCAATCGAGTGGTAACTTTACCAGCAGTTCATCTCAGGGATTTCCTCTGGTGTTCCCACAACAGCAACAGAACTATTTGTATATGATGAACAATATAGATGCCTTCAAATGGACCTGGGGTGACACGTAATCCGATTCGAAAGGAGGAAACTGAACGCCTGTGTCAAATATGCACTACCACAAGGGCCCATCCAGAGGGCCCCAGCCACAGACTCAGCTAAATTTGTAAAGAAAGTCTGTACACTGTTGCAGAAAAAACGTCCTTAAGAGAATCCAGACCCAGTTCCAAATGGATTTGCCTGAGGGTAAGAGTCAGTGTGTTCGGGTGTTGGTGATGGTCTCCTTACACTTACTGATGCACAGGGGCAGACTGACAACTCATGGGGCCCCCAGGCAATAGGAGATTATGGGGCCCCCGGGCAATAGGAGAAGATTATGGGGCCCCCGGGGCAATAGGAGATTATGGGGCCCTCAGGCAATAGATTATGGGGCCACACAGTATACACACACTCATATACAGTATAAACACACAGAAACACAATATACACACAGAGTATACACACACAGAATACACATACACACACTGAAAAGGTACTGGAGAGGCGGGGCAGCTATAATCTTGGGATTTTTACATATTGTCCCTGGTTTTATTGAGGCTGGCAACCCTGATGGGGCCCCTTAGTGGCATGGGGCCCTCAGGCAGTGCCCAAGTGCCCGAATGGTCAGTCCGCCCCTGCTGATGCATGTATATTGATAAGAACACCTTCTTGAATACTTACGGACTTCGCAATAGATTTGTGTTTTTTAATAGCTACACTATAGTACCCTTGAGTAGGAGTCACCGGAATTAAAGGATGTTTGCCTGGAGCAGCACCCCAAGTTTCCTTGGGTATTCACTCAGTGTTTAAATTGACCATTTATTTTTATGTAAAGGTTCTGCTTTAAGACAAGTACAAAAATACAAGATCTGTCAAGCTCAACTTTTCAACCTGTTATTAGCTGAGTGAACATTTCTGTCTACAGTACAACCAAGGTGGTCTTGTTTTAATTATTTTCCATCGGCCATGAAGGGAGATTGTCCCAGAGGGAACAATAGAACAAATATGTGCAGAAGAACTAAACAGGCATATACAGCTGTGATCCCTTGTGTTAAATCTATATGATGAATAAATTATTATACACAGACAAGTAACAACAAGAGGGCTAATGGATTGATATACTTTTTTCATATTTTAGTGATTTTGTCTCTTTAATGTATTGGTTTTACTAAATATATGCAGACCACATATGAGCTTTAACACACACTGTTTGGAGTAGTGGTTTAAATATGATACAGCTGTTTTGTTAGGAGAAGGAAAGGAAAAAGGAAAAGCGATGAAAAATGAAACCTATAATAACAAATCTAAGCATCTGGGTAAAATATGTCCTGGGATGACCGTCAGAGTTAATGTGTATATGAACCTTAACAATGAACTTTCCATTTTTGCTTCCTTTTGGTCAGCAAAATCTACCATTGAAAGTGTTCTGTAATGTCTGTTCCACAAGTGCAAAAAATACCTATTGATTTTGCCAGAAATGTTTTGAGTTCTCTGCCTTTCGAATTGATGGGTTATGGAGATCAGGAAAGGTTAAGGAGATAAGTAGGGGTTTTGGTGACCAGGAGGGGTTATAGAGATGAGTGGTTATGGAGATAAGAAGATGTTATGGAGATAAGGAGGGAATATAGAGATGATGAGAGGTTAGGAAGATGAGAAGGGGTTATATTACAAATCCTGTATATAGCCCTACAGAACAGATAGACCGTGCACAGTCCACATGGGCTTTGCTGCTTAACTTCAGACAGGAAAAAGGAAACTTTATATAGGGAAAAGACAAAGAGTTTAACCATAGATGCAGCTATAAACACTGCCATCTACTGGTTGAAGAACATATCTCTACTAAATTCTGATGTACAGTAGTTGTACAAAATACAATTCTGTATTCCAACAGGTTACGGAGCAGTGGTGGTGTGTCCATTAGGGGTGCTCGGGCGCGGCCCCCTCTTTCCAGCCACACCCTCTGTGTACTATGGACAGATTCATGCATTGCAGGAGATGAGGATACGTTATGGAGAGAAGAAGGGGTTAGAGAGGTAAAAAGAGGTTATAGAGATGAGAGGGGTTATGGAGATGAGGAAGGTTTACAGAAATGAGTGGGGGTTATAGAGATGAGAGGGATTATAGAGACAAGGAGATATTATAGATAGGTTATAAAGATGAGGAGAGGTTTTAAAGATAAGGAGGGGTGATGGAGAGGAGGAGAAGTTATGGAGATGAGGAGGGGTTATAAAGAGGAAAACGGTTTATGAAGGCAAGGTAAGGTTATGGAGATGAGGAGGGATTATGGAGATGAGGAGGAGTTATGGAAACAAGGAGGGCTTATGGAGATGTGGAAGGATTATTGAGTAGAGCAATGGTTATAGAGATGAAGGCGCTTCCTGCAATCGGGTTCTCCTCTTTCACATGCCTCACTCTCAGGATCAAAAAACAGACCACAGAGAGGGCTCATTGCATAAAACCGGTGAATTTATTGAAACATATTTAGGAACAACAAATTTGACACCTACTTATAATGTTGCCACAACATGTTTGGCACAGGCAACTAAGCTTGCTCCTCAATGGGGAGATCCACCTGCTCCACTCAGTTCTCAATGAATCTGGTGCGCGTTACACCGCAACTGAAAACGGAAGTTAAGAAGCGAATATGACTCCACATGCAGCAAATCATGCTCCAACATGTTTTGGCTATCCAAACTTCCTAAGGAGGAATATGTTTTTATTGGTTTAAGCACTTTGTTGTTAGTTTGCACAAGTTTTACACAGCTTTCTTGCACAAGATTGTAATCTTTGCACTTTTTTGCACCTACAATAGAAACATTTTTTTTTTTGGTACTTTATGCATTGAGCTGCTTTGTTTAAGAAATGATATGCAGTATATTGTTTGCATTTTATTAGTATATGAGTATTTCACCTGATTTGTTGATGCCCTTTATAGGTGCAAAGCGCTTTCAATTTTCACGTGTGGGGAACATTTAGCATTGAATAATTAGTGAATACTTTAAACAGAAAAAGATCTGACCCAGATATGGAAATACAGTATCAGCCTACACGTTGGATCCAATCTTTCTTTTTTACCTTTTATAAAGTAAAAATAGACTAAAGGAAACAAAAAGGAGATGGTATCATTGACACAGCTTTTCCTGTCGATGAATATGTTAACTAACCATTCCAAGCTTCAAGATCGTCAAGATTATTTTGTTTCTGCAGTCTAGTAGTATGGTGAACTTGTGTAAGAGATCTGGGAAATTTTACTACTCTCACCCACTGAGGGTTACGGAACAAAGAGTTGGCTTTTTTATTAAAGAAAAATAGTACGGTAATTATCATTTCAAAATAATAAAAAATATATATTATTTAAAAAACATAATCCTAATTGACCTTGCCCTAGGCATGTTCTGCTTCTTATATTTACCTTTACCCCTGCTTGGCATAGTCGGCTGCATATTATGGGCACAATTGGCTGCATATTATGGGCACAGTTGGCTGCATATAATGGGCACAGTGGCTGCATATGATGGGCACAGTGGGTGCATATGATGGGCACAGTTGGCTGCATATAATGGGCACAGTTGGCTGCAAATTATGGACACAGTTGGCTGCATATGATGGGCACAGTTGGCTGCATATGATGGGCACAGTGGCTGCATATGATGGGCAGAGTGGCTGCATATGATGGGCCCAGTTGGCTGAAAATTATGGGCACAGTTGGCTGCATATGATGGGCACAATTGGCTGCATATAATGGGCACAGTGGCTGCAATTGATGATTTTGTTTCAGTATTTTTCAGAATTTTATAGTTCGTTTGCGCACCAGCTGCCAGAGTTACAGAGGCGAGAAGAGGTTTTGAAAAGGAGGAGATGAGGATACGTTATGGAGAGAAGAAGGGGTTTTAGAGGCAAAAATAGGTTATAGAGATGAGAGGGGTTATGGAGATGAGGAGGGTTTATAGAGATGAGAGGGGTTATAGAGACAATGAGATATTATAGAGAGGTTATGAAGATGAGTAGTGGTTATAAAGATAACGAGGGGTTATGGCATAACTCCTATATCATATGCTATCCTGCCACTCAGTACTTCCAGGTATATCGGAACATGTGGCTCAAGGTGCAATTCTGGGGCGTAAAAAGTCAAGACCATATGCTGTCATTGAGGATGCTATCAACATTCTATAAGTTCCAACACCATTCAACAAGAAGCTTAGACAGGATTGGGATGGACTCCCATCTTCAACAGAAAGATTTTGTGTTGGGCAGTGCAGAGAAGGTGAGACTATAAGCAGGGGTCAGATTTCAATAGAATCTCTTATGTGACTCTTTTATCATCATTTACGTCTCCCTCTCCTGCCTTTGTGACCCACTTATTTTGACAATTGCTTCCTTTCCTTGTCCACTCCAAAATGCTCAGTACTTCCACATATGTGGGAGTATGTGGCCCAGGGTGCAATGCTTGGGCCTGAAAGTCAAGTTTGTTTGCTGTCATTGAGGAGGATGTTATCAAGTTGTATAAGCTAGACATGTGCAATTCGTTTCTTTTTTTTTCGTTTTTCGTTTTTTTTCGTTATATTCGTTCATTCGTTATCGTATGAATGAACGAACGATTCGCTAAAAATTTTAACGAATAACGAATCGTTCGAATTGAACGAATATGAAAACAACGAAAATCCGAAATAACCAAATTAGAAACAACGAAAGTACGAAAGAAGAAAATCCGAAAAACGAAAACAGGAACAACGAAAATCAAAATGAACGAAAAAATTCGACCATTCGTAACTTTTTTTTTTTTTGTTGAATTGGTAATTTTCCGTGTCCCTTACAATGGTGCTGCTTAAGCTGCCTCGAATGGATTGAACGAAAAAATTTGTACATTCGTAACTTTTTTTTTTTTGCGATTTGTAATTTTCCGTGTTTCTTACATTGGCGCTGCTTAACGTGCTTCGAATGGATTGAACGAAAAAATTCATACATTCGTAACTTTTTTTTTTTTTTTCGATTCGTAATTTTCCGTGTCTTTTACAATGGCGCTGCTTAACATGCTTCGAATGGATTGAACGAAAAAATTCGTACATTCGTAACTTTTTTTTTCGATTCGTAATTTTCTGTGTCTCTTAAAATGTAATAATAGCATACACATTACATAAAATTATGAATTATGCTCCGATTACGAATCTACGAAAACAATGTTACGAAAGTACGAATAAATCAATCTAACGAAAGTACGAATGTAACTAAATCTACGAAAATACGAATGCGCCCGAATTTGGAATAAACGAAAATAAACTAACAGAAAAACGAATCAACGAAAAAATAACTCTTACGAAAATACGAATCGTTACGAATACGAACATCGACGACTTACGAATTTACGAATCGTTACGAATACGAACACCGATGACTTACGAATTTACGAATCGTTACGAATCAACGGAAACTAAAAAAACGAAACGAAAATAAACACATTTTTTTGTTGTGTACATGTCTAGTATAAGCTCCAACACCATTCAACAAGGAGCTCAGACAGGGCTGAGATGAACTCTAGTCTCCAACAGAAAGATAGAGTGGCGGGCAGTATAGGGAAGGTGGTGTGGTGAGCCTTTAATAGATTTCCTCATTTGACCCTTTTATCAATATGCAATAAAAGGTCACAATAGTTCCCTATGCATTCATTAGAGCATGATGTACTCAACTAACAGCAAAAAGAGTTGAAATATCTGCAAATAAAAAACTAATTAGAAACAACGAATCTACGAAAGAAGAAAACCCAAAAAACGAAAATCAAAATGAACGAAAAAATTCGTACATTCGTAACTTTTTTTTTTGTTGAATTGGTAATTTTCCATGTCCCTTACAATGGCGCTGCTTAACGTGCCTCGAATGGATTGAACGAAAAAATTCGTACATTCGTAACTTTTTTTTTTTTTTTCGATTCGTAATTTTCCGTGTCTCTTAAAATGTAATAATAGCATACACATTACATAAAATTATGAATTATGCTCCGATTACGAATCTAGGAATGTTACGAATGTTACGAAAGTACGAATAAATACGAATGCGTCCGAATTTCGAATAAACGAAAATTAAACTAACGGAAAAACTAATCAACGAAAAAATAACTCTTACGAAAATACGAATCGTTACGAATACGAACACCGATGACTTACGAATTTACGAATCGTTACGAATACGAACACCGACGACTTACGAATTTACGAATCGTTACGAATCAACAAATCAATTTTTTTGTTGTGCACATGTCTATTTAGCATCTTCATGGTTCTTTCAGAGGGCAAGGCTCCGGTTTCCTTGATGGAAAAAAAATTTCACCAGAGAAGTTTTCTCTTTTGTTTCCTGTAAACTTCATGATGCTAGCAGTGAAATATGCTCCGGATAATAGCAAAGCACAGTGACCTAGATTTTCAGTCTGAAAGCAATCAAAGCCTGGTCACACTTAGAGATGATGTCATCAGCACATATGTTATTCATTCCTCCCTGTCTCTAAACTAAGATTTTCTTTGTTCTCCTCTTTGCATGTTCTTCCTCCCTATGTTTCCTTTAAATACAAAACAATACGATTATAGAAGTAAAAGAGCTACAATAAATATATTAATTGATATTTGTTAATGGATTACATTCATTTTGTTCAACTGCTACTGGGTCTTTCAACATTACAGCTGTAAAAACAATGACGTCTTTATTTTATACCAAAGAAAACATTGCAGAGCTTTTTAACATGTTTGAGTAAGGGTTATGGGTTTACAATATTTTAAACCCTATACAGATTGTATTTTTAATTACATTGTACCTCTAATAAAAGCTGCAGTCATCCCGAAAAGGCCATATTTATATTTCCTTACCCAGTTATAATGTCAGATGTATTTATTACCTTCTTCGTGTTTGAAATTAATTGCAGTGTCCCCAGTTGGCATCCCAATTAGGGCCACGGGAGAATGTCTGTGGCCATGTGTAAAGAGGCCTCTGTGAGTTAGAACAGCTTGCCAAAGCTTGCCACCTCAACCTACGCAACATTTCCAAAATATGCCCCTTTGTAGACATTTTTCGTTTCCGAAAAAAATTTGTTTATTTTCGTTTTGTTTTTTTTGTTTCCGTTGATTCGTAACGATTCGTACATTCGTAAGTCATCGGTTTTCTTATTCGTAACGATTCGTACATTCGTAAGAGTTATTTTTTCGTTGATTCGTTTTTTCGTTTAATTTTCGGACGCATTCGTATTTATTCATACATTTGTAACATTCGTAGATTCGTAATCGGAGCATAATTCATAATTTTATGTAATGTGTATGCTATTATTACATTTTAATAATTTACGAATCGAAAAAAAAAGTTACAATTTAAAAAAAAAAAATTACGAATCGAAAAAAAAGTTACGAATGTATGATTTTTTTTGTTCAATCCATTCGAAGCACGTTAAGCAGCGCCATTGTAAGGGACACAAAAAATTACGAATCGAAAAAAAAAGTTAAGAATCGAAAAAAAAAGTTACGAATCAAAAAAAAAAGTTACGAATCGAAAAAAAAAGTTACGAATGTACGAATTTTTTTGTTCAATCCATTCGAAGCACGTTTGTAAGGGACACGGAAGATTACCAATTCAACAAAAAAAAAAGTTACGAACGTACGAATTTTTTCGTTCGTTTGCGTTTTTCTGATTTTCTTCATTAGTACATTCGTTGTTTCAAATTAGTTTTTTTCGGATTTTCGTTGTTTTTCGGATTCGTTCGATTCGAATGATTCGTTAATCGGATTCGTACGATTCAAACGATTTGTTATTCGGATTCGTACGATTCGAACGATTCGTTCATTCGTACGAAAACGAACAAACGAAAATAAGGAAAAAAAAAACGAAAAAAAACGAAACGAAAACGAATTGCACATGTCTACCCCTTTGTAACCAATGACACCACAAAGCTTCTAATTCCCTCCCTGGTCACCTCTCGCCCTCATTAGCTTACCTTTACATAGGCTATCCCCCTCTTCAGTTCATCATGAATGCTGCTGCCAGACTCATTCACCTTACCATCCATTCAGTGTTGCCGCATACACACGATCGGACTATCCGGACTATCCGGCGGACTTACAATTCGCCCGTGTGTGGGCTCCGGCGGACTTTTTCTTCCCAAAAGTCCGGCGGACTTAGAAAGAAGACTTGACTCAAAATTGTCAATCCGCCAGACTTTCCAAATGAACGGACATGCCCACACACGGAGTAAAGTCCGTTCATTTTGAACATGACTTCAGGTACGACAGGACTAGTGAAGGAAGTCAATGTCGCCACCTCCATCGGCGAGATTGACACCTTGCGAGCCCCGTCGCCTGGTAAGGGTTTTAAGGGTAACCCCATACGCCGAAAAAACGGGGCTCGCGAGGTGTCAATCTCGCCGATGGAGGCGGCAAGATTGACTTCATTCTCCAGTCCCGTCGTACCTGGAGTCACGTTCAAAATGAACGGACTGTTGGCAAGTCCGTTCATTTGGAAAGTCCGCTGGACCTACTCCGCCGGAAAAGTCCGTTGTGCGTGGACTTGTGTGGGCAAGTCCGCTCATTCGGAAAGTCCGGCGGATCTCCGCTGGAAAGTCAGGCAGATTGTCTGCTGGACTAAGTCAGCCGGATAGTCCGATCGTGTGTATGCGGCATGTCTGTTACTCCTCTCTGCCGATCCCTCCAATTAATTAAATTCAAAATACTAACAACAACTTACAAAGCCATCCACAACTTGGCCCTCAGCTTCATCACTAACCTTGTCTCAAAATAGCAACCAAATCCTTCTATTCATTCCTCCAAAGTTCTCCTGCTCTCTATCTCCCTTGTTACCTCCTCCCATGCCCACCACCAGGACTTTTCCTGAGCCTCTCCCATCCTCTTGAACTCTCTACCCAAATCTGTCCGGCTATCTCCTACTCTGTGCACTTTTTGGTGTTCTCTAAAAACCGTTCTCTTCAGAGAAGCTTATCCTGCCCTTACCTAACAACTGTATTTTTATTTTCTCTATCAGATCATTCCTCCCTTTTAAATAGTAAGCTCTGAATTCTCCTGTATTGAATTGTATTGTAACTGTACTGTCTGCCCTTATTTTGGATCCTGTATAATGATAATAATAATCATTAGACATGTGCACAACAAAAAAATTTGTTTATTTTCATTTCGTTTTTTTCGTTTCCGAAATTTTTTAATTTTTTTTTTTCGTTTCGTTTTTTTCGTTTCCATCGATTCGTAACGATTTGTACATTCGTAAGTCGTCGGTGTTCGTATTCGTAACGATTCGTACATTCGTAAGAGTTATTTTTTCGTTGATTCGTTTTTTCGTTAGTTTAATTTTCGGACGCATTCGTATTTATTCGTACATTCGTAACATTCGTAACATTCGTAGATTCATAATCGGAGCATAATTCATAATTTGATGTAATGTGTATACTATTATTACATTTTAATAATTTACGAATCAAAAAAAAAAGTTACGAATCGAAAAAAAAAAGTTACGAATGTACGAATTTTTTTGTTCAATAGAGACACGGAAAATTACAAATCGAAAAAAAACAAAAAAAAAAAGTTATGAATTGAAAAAAAAGTTACGAATCGAAAAAAAAAAGTTACGAATCGAAAAAAAAGTTACGAATATACAATTTTTTTGGTTCAATAGAGACACGGAAAATTACAAATCGAAAAAAAAAAAAAAAACAAAAAAAAAAGTTACGAATTGAAAAAAAAGTTACGAATCGAAAAAAAAAAGTTACGAATCGAAAAAAAAGTTATGAATGTACGAATTTTTTGGTTCAATAGAGACACGGAAAATGACAAATCGAAAAAAAAAAAAAAAAAGTTACGAATCGAAAAAAAAAAAGTTACGAATGTACGAATTTTTGTTCAATCCATTCGAAGCACGTTTAGCAGCACCATTGTAAGGGACACAGAAAATTACCAATTCAACAAAAAAAAAAAAGTTACGAATGTACGAATTTTTTCGTTCGTTTTCGTTTTTCGGATTTTCTTCATTAGTACATTCGTTGTTTCTAATTTGTTTTTTTCGGATTTTCGTTGTTTTTCGGATTCGTTCGATTCGAATGATTCGTTACGATTCGTTATTCGGATTCGTACAATTCGAATGATTCGTTCATTCGTACGAAAATAACGAAAAAAAACGAAAAACGAAAAAAAATAAAACGAATTGCACATGTCTAATAATCATAATAATAATAACAGGGCAGCCAGCAACATTTTATTAATGGACCATGTATTGGGATTTACCGAGTGGACGGAGCAGTTTATTTTTCTGAATCCCTCTTCCAGACTGCCCGACAGGTTGACCAGTAAACAATCCTGAATCAAAAAATTCAATACAGTAAAAAGAATTGTCATGGGTATAATAATAATGTAGTCCACCTGCATTATAGGTCAGCTTTAAAGTCCGCTAAAGTATCAACAATCACCCAATGTTCCACTGCTATAGTGCTCAAGTGCAGCACCCAGCCCATAGGAATCATTGTAACACCTGCAGTAGGTGGACCTTACATCTATTTCACACAGCAAAACTTAAAGCGAATATATCAAGCAGAATATATACACATTGGGGTTGATTTACTAAAGGCAAATCAACTTTGCATTACAAGTGCACTTGGAAGTGCAGTCACTGTAGATCCGAGGGGGGCATGCAAGGAAAATAAAAAAACAGCATTTTTGCTTGTACATGATTGGATGAAAAAATCATCAGAGCTTCCCCTCATTTCAGATCTTCCCCTCAGATCTACAGCGACTGCACTTTCAAGTGCACTTCCGAGTGCACTTGAAGTGCACTTGTAATGCAAAGTGGATTTGCCTTTAGTAAATCAACCCCACTGTATTATTTATGTATGAATTCTTTCCAAAATAAGTAAAGAAAACTAATGAGGGTAAGGGATGGTGTTGTTTCAAATAGAATATATACTTTCAAGGGTCAGCCAATCTGATTAACTGGTGGAGCCAAATGGGCTGAGTTTCGGAGTATGACCAGCTTGGGTGAATATAAGTATGTATGTGCCATAGCTGTGGAATCCCCCTGAAAGCTGGAAATCACTGTAGTAAGAATGGCTATTACAATCATCTCCACTACCTTCTGGGTCCTGTGCCCAGCATGACACCATTCAGGAAGCACTTTGCATATTCTCAATGAATGCAAAGCACTCTCTGATTGGACGAGGTGGGGTGGCAGTATAGTGATGTCACAATCTCCGCCTCATTAAATAAGAGAACACTCACTGACAAAATTCAAAGTTTTGTCTGAATGGCGTTTGTGTCAAGTGTTCAGTAAGCAGAATAGCAGCTGCTCAGCATGGGACTCAGAAGCTAGTGGAGATCAGTGTAGTACACAAGCCAGAAGCCCAAAGGGCAAAAAGGTGGGACTTTAAATGTACCTTCGGGAAGCCAATACATGAAAGATACTATTAAAAACAACTAGTCTTTATTAACTGCCCATTGTCCATAAAACAACATATACAAGATCATTTAAAATCATCATTTGCAGGTGCTATACAAAAAGATGGTGTAAGAAGCTATATGTTCTACGCGTTTCACAGGAATCTATGCTTCCTCAGGATCTTATGTGCCTTAAATGAAAATATTGGTACTTGTGCTGGAATATAAACCAAAGAAAATACATAACAGAATCAACATAATCATCCAATCAGATAAAGACCAAGTCAGAGAGAACAAAACAAAAATGAAAACAAATTAACCACTTCGCGCCGGAGGGCTATCCTGGGACATCCTTGACTTTCCGGGGGTATATCTGAATGATGTCTGCAGCTACAGACATCATTCAGATATTGATTTTTTCAGCCAGCGATTCCCTGCACCATAAGAATGATCATAGCGGCTGTTCCGCCGCTTTATCGATCTTACGGGCGGTGGGAAGGATCGCCGCTTGATCGTTCTTACGGGTGGTGGGAACGGTGGGTTCCGCCGCCCTCCGGTGCTTCTACGACTCACCATTTCCATCGGTGAGTCGGACACAGGATCCGCCGGCCCCCAGATGATGATCATAGAGATTTCCGGTGGACCAGATGGTCGCCGGAGTCTCTATGATCGTTCGGAGGCCGGGCGCGATGTTATGACGTCACACCCGGCCTCTGCATTAAAAAAACTGCGCCGCCTCGGCTGGGAAGCGGTGATCGTTTTTTATTTTATTTTAGGCTTCCTAGCCTAGAGGTGAGATGTGGGGTCTTATTGACCCCATATCTCACTGTAAATAGGTCCGATCATGCCATATTCCTATTACAAGGGATGTTTACATTCCTTGTAATAGGAATAAAAGTAATCAAATAATTTTTTTTTTTTTAAAGTGTCAAACTAAAAAAATAATAGTAAAATGAACAATAAAAAAAAAAAATTAAAGCTCCCCTGTCCCCGTGAGCTCGTACGCAGAAGCGAGCGCATACGTAAGTCCCGCCCACATATGAAAACGGTGTTCAAACCACACATGTGAGGTATCGCCGTGAACGCCGTATCTTCATCTTTCACATTATGCAAAAAAATTGGGCTAACTTTACTGTTTTTTTTTTTTTTAAAAGCATGAAACAGTTTTCTTTCTGAAAAAAACGTGTTCGAAATACGTGTTCAAATACCGTGCGAGATAAAAAAGTTCTCTAGTATTTTCTAGGGTCTTTGATAAAAAAACATATATAATGTTTGGGGGTTTTATGTAATTTTCGAGCAAAAAAATTATGAATTTTATGTGTAGGAGAGAAATGTCAGAATTGGCCCAGAATTATTTCCTTGTATATGTATGACCTTTTATGGACAATGGATGTCCCCATTGTATTTGATAAAGACTAGTTGTTTTAAATGTTGTCTTTCATGTACAGTGCTTTGAAAAAGTATTCATACCCCCTGAAATTTTCCACATTTTGTCATGGTACAACGAAAAACGTAAATTAATTTTATTGGGACACTAATGATTATAAAACAAAGTATATAGATCGCAAGAAGTAAGTGATGATCAGGGTGCAATGTCAAGAGCCTCAACAGAGGAGAGGGAACTTATCCCAGTCTATCCCAAAACACCCATTAGGAATAATGAGGGATATCAGAGGGACCAGAATAGAGGTGAATACCATGAAGGGGGAGGATATAGAACTCCATTTGTGACTCCACAGTATGGAGTTCCCACCCACAACAGATATGATCTTCTTAGGAACGAACATCACTCCCCACTTATCAGAGGATCGCATGGTTATAGGGGCCAAAAACATAGGGGTGGGTATGGTGGGCCTCCTTGAACATCCAACCAGTATCACCAGTACCCACCATCTAGAGGACGGGGGGGGGGGATATCAAGGTTACAATAACTATAGCGGGGATTTTCAGAGGAGAGGACATAGAAGGGAGAGGGGGACCGAACCCCAGAGGTCGTGGGAGAGATCACAATCCTTCAGACAGGAGGGAGGGGGAATGGAGGCCATGGTACCCCATGGCACCCTCCCAGACCCACAAATAATAATAAATAAAATCAAAAAGGGTTTTAAACATCATAGCCTGTCCAATCACTTCAGAGTGTTTCACAACAGGGTTGACTTTCTGCGGAATTGATAGGGCAGAGGAACATTGGAGAGGATCCAACCTCAGGCAGACAATCTCGCACAATGAAACCCAATAGATCCATAGGCTTGGCACTATGAACCCCCTTGGCTTAAACATAGAGCTGAATTTGAATTGCTTCCTGTCAAACTGTTAGCTTGGACATGTTTTAATTTTAATTTATTTTACATTATTTTACAAGATATAGGCCTAGTAGAATATATAGATGTGTATATAGAATCCACTGGTACTGCATTTAATATTTGAATAATTAGGATCTCACACATATATTGTATTCCATTTATTTTTCATGTTTTATATTTTTTTATTTTATATTTTTTATTTTTATTTTCATTTTTTTTATTTTTTATTTTTATTTATTTTTTGTTTTATTTTATTATGTTTTCATTTATTTTTATTTATTTTTATTTATTTTTTTTTTTTTTTTTTTTTTTTTTTATTTTATTTATTTTTTGTTTTATTTTATTATGTTTTCACATTT
Source organism: Lithobates sylvaticus (assembly GCA_028564925.1). Lineage (NCBI taxonomy): Eukaryota > Metazoa > Chordata > Amphibia > Anura > Ranidae > Lithobates > Lithobates sylvaticus. The sequence continues at coordinate 32,487,182 of CM053034.1, read as the reverse complement.
ATTTTTATATTTTTTTATATTATTTTTTTTATTTTTATTTTCATTTTTATGATTTTTCTTCTAGTATTTTTTCATTTATTTATTATTACTTTTTTTTATTTTTATTTTTTCATTTGTGTGGTAATTCATTTTATATTCTCTACCAATTTCCCTCTTGGGATTGATACAATATGTACATTCTATTTTATATAGGGATTGATGCGATATATACATTTCATTTGATATATATTTTCCAATTTTATATAATTTATTTTTTAAGATGTCATGGATTATGTCATATGTACTATTAAACATATATCTTTTAAAGCCAGTAGGTTATCTTTAAACAGGATATGATGTCACATCGGGTGAACTGGTGGCTGACACCTAGAGTAATTGGTTGCTTTAGATTGGCTGTAGCAGGAGGAGAATCTAGCTCCCTGCATTTAAATTTGTTTCTTTAAAATCGGATGTGATGTCTTGGTGACACCCTGGAGGAGGGGTGAAACACGTTGACGCACTTCCGGTTTCGTCCAACCATTGACGCCATTTCCGCCCTCCGCGGAATGCACGTTTCCTGGTTGTACTGATGCCTGTTTTAACTACTTCTGTGTAAGTGACACCTGAGAAGCGTGATTTTATACAATCATACAGTACTTCACTATCAGTCCTTTTTTCTTCGCTCCCATTGTTTGAGCCTGGTTACCTACTCCGCAACCCACAGAATATTTTTAGAGGATTTTACTAAACCCAATCAATCGGCTGTTACCAGATCTGACTGATCACTGACTGTTTGACCGCAGACTGCGAAGCTGGTGGTCTATAATTTCTAGTGAGTGGGGTCACAAAGGGGAGTGTGGCATGCAGCACCAGTCATCTTTTTTGGAGCACATTTGCACTTTATTTGGAGGTCCTTGGAGCACTTATCACTTCAATTATTGACCATCTTTGTATATTTTCATCAATTATTTTTCTTATCATATTGTAAGCATTATTGTAAAGCTACATCAATTAAGTTTTGCCACTTGATTTATATATTTATCCTGTATATTTTTGTTTATTTAGTGAGGTGTAGCACCTTTTTACAGCTGCCAACAGGTCATTAGTAGTCCACCAATATATATTGAAAGTGGAAGTAAACCCCCCCTATCGGTTTCAGCCAAGGAAGCTGCCATCTTGGCCTCTGTTTAATCTTCACCTGCCAGCATGCTGCACATGTAATCAGCTATGACACTAGCCATTGGATGGTTTGACAGTTTGGTTGAGAGCACAACCAATGGAAGTGTTACATTCCCGTGATGTGCCGGAAATGTAACTGTTTTTTGAAACTGTTAAATGGAGGAGTTTACTTCCGCTTTAAGGTATAGGGTCGCCTTGATAGCACTGTTTATTTAAAAAAAAAAATTCCACTTTTTTTTTTACTATTCGCACAGGCTTACCAAAATTGGACAATAGAAAATTAATAAAACTTTGCCTGATCAAATCAGTCTCGATTTGAGCCGCGACATTCAGATGGTAGGGTAAGAATTTGGCGTAAACAAAATGAAAGCATGGATCCATCCTGCCTTGTATCAATGGTTCAGGCTGGTGGTGGTGTAATGGTGTGGGGGGATATTTCTTAGGCACACGTTGGGCCCCTTAGTACCAACTGAGCATTGTTTAAATGCCACGGCCTTCCTGAGTATTGTTGCTGACCATGTCCATCCCTTTATGACTACAGTGTCCCCATCTCCTGATGACTCCTTCTAGCAGGATAATGCACCATGTCAGAAAAGCTCAAATCATCTCACCACTGGACAATGAGGTCACTGTACTCCAATGGCCTCCACACTCACCAGATCTCAATCTAGTTGAGCAGTGGTTCTCAACCCTGTCCTCAAGTACCCCCAACAGGCCATGTTTGCAGGTTTTCCTTTATCTTGCACAGGTGCTTTAAATTAGAGTCAATGGCTTGGTATTTTGGACAGCTAATTTATCTAAGAGAAATTCTCAAAACATGGCCTGTTATGGTACTTGAGGACAGGGTTGAGAATCACTGCAATAGAGCACCTTTGGGATGTGGTGGAACAGGGAGATTCACATGTTGGATTTGCAGCTGACAAATCTGAAGCAACTGTGTGATGCTATCATGTCAATATGGACCAAAATCTCTGAGGAATGTTTCCAACACCTTGCTACGAAACTGTGCCACAAAGAATTAAGGCAGTTCTGAAGGCGAAAGGGGGTTCAACCCGATACTAGCAGGGTGTACCTAATAAAGGGGCCAGTGAATGTATGTCAAAAAAGCCTAAAAATGTAAAAATGTGTAGACCTCTTTTAGCTCTTCGCTACCCTTTTAACCGGTTCCCGACCGGCGCACGACGATATACGTCGGCAGAATGGCACGGACAGGCAGGAGGGCATATATATAAGTCCCTCCTTAATGGCCGTCCGTGCCATCGGGAGCGCGCCGGGATCGCCGCTGGGACACCCGCGATCGTCTCACGCGAAGGCTGAACGGGGAGATGCGGAAATACACAGCATCTCCCCGTTCTGCCTAGCAACTAGTGATGCCGATCTCTGCTCCCTTTGATTGGAGCAGAGATCAGCATTCAGTCACTAGCTGACAGCCAAGCCCCCCCACAGTAAGAAACACACCCCTAGGCATACTTAACCCCTACACTGCCCCCTTGTGGATAACCCCTTCACTGCCAGTGTCATTTATACAGGAATCAATGCATTTAAATATCATTGATTGCTGTATAAATGACAATGGTCCCAAAAATGTGTCAAAAATGTCCAATGTGTCCACCATAATGTCACAGTCACAATAAAAATCGCTGATCAGCGCCATTACTAATAAAAAAAATAAAAATTATTATAAAAATGCTATAAAACTATCCCCTATCTTGTAAACGCTATAACTTCTGCGCAAACCAATCAATAATCACTTATTGTGATTTTTTTTACCAAAAATATGTAGAAGAATACGTATTGGCCTAAACTGAGGAAAAAAAACGTTTTTTTATATATTTTTGGGGGATATTTATTATAGCAAAAAATAAAAAAGAATGCGTTTTTTTTTTTCAAAATTGACGCTCTTTTTGGTTTATAGCGCAAACAATAAAAACCGCAGGGGCGATGAAATACCACCAAAAAAAAGGACGTCAATTTTGTTTGGGAGCCACGTCGCACGACCGCGCAATTATCAGTTAAAGCGACGCAGTGCCGAATCGCAAAAAGGGGCCTGGTCCTTTGGCTGCAAATTGGTCCGGTCTGAAAGTGGTTAAAAATATAAGAAATCCAAAATAATAAGTAAGCCAAAAATGATGAAAAAAAAAAATAGATTCCACTGACCTGACTTTGGTAAAATAAATGTTGATTGGTTGCTCTGGGATGACTGCCCTATGAATAAATAAGTCTGCTGAAATTGTCGGCATAAACTGGCATTGAGCAAGGCTTTTTTCGGCTAAATGGTGCATCACAATGTAAGAGGCAGCCACAATAAATGGATGAACACTGGCTAGATAATATTGAATGCTGTGTTTCTTGTGGATATATCTCTGTAAACATAGCTAATGCATTTTTTTATGTCAGTTAGGCTTTTTTACATGCATTTGAAGTGCTGATTCTGGTAGCACATGTATCATTTCTGTTTGGGGTCATCCAAGTCCAAAGCAACAGACCCTGATAGAGGAATTGAGCTGTCATCCCAAGCAACACAGCAGAACAAGTCCTGGACAATCCACAGTCAGAGGACCTCGCTGTTTGTTTTCTGTCGCTTTGGGGAATTAGCTTTCCAAAGCAAATCCTATTTTCTTCTTCCCGCGTCTCAGAGCGCAACTTCACAGCTGCCGATACATAAATGCAAAAAAACGATCATAATAAGATTTATTTGAACTTCAGTCGGTTACCTATCCTCCCTTATTTTCCACCCAAGCTTGTAGCATACCCATGTCAGGCAATCCGAAGAGTGAAAAATGCATTTCATTAATAGCATCTATTTATTTCCCATTCTTAGTCATTTTATATGAGAATTTAGCAGATTTTTGTATTCTAACATTAGTGGCTTTGCATTCTGGCAGAGAGATGAATGGTCACATTCTCCTGGACCATAAAAAAATGGTGGAAAGATGGATTACAATGCAGAGTCATCATGGCTCCAGTTATTGAGATAGGACATAAAATGTGCCAGATCAAGATGCTGTTTTCATAGTGCCGTATATATTTACACGGTGGGGTTAACATCAGGGCAGCATTTATAGTTAAAGCTTTTGTAGGCACATATGAGTGGTGACACCTTTTAGTAAAGGTTCTGTCCCTTTTGTCATCAAACATGTTACACAATTCTTATCATAAAAGAAAAACCCAAGATATGCTTAATTTAAGATGGCAGGCTATCTGCTTTATGTGCTAGGATTGGAGTGTATATGGTACGTGGACTGAGAGTCAGCAAAGAAAAAAGTAAAGTCCTTAGCATTTTCTAGCTTATCACATTAATCATAATAAAATAAACATTATCCAATAAACAATTTGTTAAAACTCTTACCCCCCACATATGTAGTTTACAACTTCCAATGCTGTTGGCTTGGAGCTGTGTGTTACCATTGATGCACACATCATAGAGTGATCACATCATCAAGAGTGGCTCCTTAAATTGGTTCTTCTCCCTAGAAGTCAAAGACTAATGCGGCGTACACGCGGTCAGAATTTCCGATGGAAACAGTCCGATGGGAGCTTTTCATCGGATTTTCCGACCGTGTGTATGCCCAACGGTCTTTTTCTGTCGGAATTTCCGACGGACTTTGAATTGAGAACCTGTTCTCAATTTTTCTGAAGGAAAACCTTTCTATCGGATTTTCCGATCGTGTGTATGCAATTCCGACACGCAAAATTCCGACGCATGCTCGGAAACAATTTGACGCATGCTCGGAAGCATTAAATTTCCCTTTTATAGTGCTGTCGAACGTGTTTTATGCCGCTGTGTTATTGACCGTCGGAATTTGGTGTGATCGCGTGTAGGCGAAACAGCTTGAGCGGAATTCCGTCGGAAAAACCGTCAGAGTTTTTTCCAACGAGAATTCCGATCGTGTGTACGCGGCATTAAAGTCAGCAGCTACAAATACTATAGCTGCTGATGTTTAATAATAGGACAAACAAACAGTATTGGCGCACTGAAGGCCAGGTTGGAACCGACAAATGCCAAAAAAACTATTGACTTGGATCTATTACAAAATAAAATAAATTTAATAATTCAGTTCATATGTTGAAAAAAAGTTACTGGATGTATGATATAACCAAAGGTTTGTTGGTTTCAAAGGCTGCTAGCTCTAATAAGAGCTAGAAGGGACTCTGCTGAAATACAAATGGAGAGAGGAGAGCAGTGCCATCTGAGTGTAGCAATTAAAGGTGTTTTATTCCAGAAAAAAGACAGCACCTTACAAAATACAAGCATGAGATCTCTTTGTAGGAAGAGGTTATTCTGCTCTAGGGGTGGACACCATGAGGCTGGCAAGTATAGGACCAAACATCCTGGTGGCGCTGGTGGCTCCCGGTGCTTCTTGATGACTCGGGTACACTGTGACGTCATTGCTATTCACGAGTGTACCCGAGTCATCAGAAAGCACTGGGAGCCAGCAGTGCCGCAGGGACATTCGGTCCTACACTTGGCAGAGTGTTCATTTTTGTTTAATAATAGGACACTTACTTGTCCAGGGATCCAGCGTGGTCCTCACCAGAGCCAGTTCTTTGTCCTTCTTTAGGTGCAGGCACTGGCATGCTTACTTTGGGAAGTCGGCTGTGACTGCCTGTGGCTTCACATCAGGCTTCTCACTGTGCATGCGCGAGCCTTGCTGCACTTTGTAAATGGTCTCCCAGCTTTCTGGGACCTGTGACATGTCCCAGAATGCTGCGGGAGAAGGAGGGGGCCTAAACATCCACTCATGACGATTATACAGGAAGTGGGAGTGGGTACCTGGTAGCAAAAAAGTGCCAAAAATGAAAGAGGAGGCGGGGGGGGGGGGGGGGGGGCAGACAAGCAGAACTTTCCCTTTTGGGTGAGATTCTGCTTTATTAACAATAATATATAAAAGGGGCACCGAGAAGACATAAGGTCATGTACATCAATATAGATAACACATTCACAATCTTTATTGTACAATTAAATCATAGCTAAAATATGATTGTATTTAGTATACATGAATATGATGATGAACAGATAAACGGCCATAACTGAAAGTACTCACATAAGAGCTGATACTAGGTCATGCGATACCACCTGCCAGAGGTCAGCCAGATATATCGCGGTGGTATCGCATGACCTAGTATCAGCTCTTATGTGAGTACTTTCAGTTATGGCCGTTTATCTGTTCATCATCATCCTTAATCCCTCTACCCCTCCAGCCTCCAACTCCAACTATAATGGTGATCTTTTTTATCCCCTTTTTAGTATATGGATGCACTTGCTCCTGATGAGTGGATAGAAGTCCATGAAACGTTGTAGAGCTTATTTTGATGCATCCATCTCATATGTATGATTCTAGATGGTTTTTATTGCTCTACCACCCTGATATAATGTAATGCCTACTCCATTTGAGGGACTGTGATATACAATATTTACTTTCTGGGTCATGTTGGTGACTATCCTTAATATATATGTTGATACTTTGTATTTTATATGCCAATGCGTTATTATGCCTTTATATGGGTTGGTCCATGCCCTATCTTTGGTCTAATAAAGAATATAATTTTTTACATATGTATATGGTTGTGTCTGGCTCTACCTCACGCACCTCATCTAAAGTCCCACCCTCCCCCCCTCTTTCAAGCAACTAGGGATGAAGGCGTAATATTCCCAGTTGCGTCTCATTTAAAGTCCCAAATATTTCCTTTTTTCTTTGATACCAAATTAATATTACATCTTTCATTCCAAACATGCCATTTCCAGACCATAGAGATGAGCGGAGGCCATCTTTCCTCCACTCATCTCTGTTACCACTGGGAATCAGCAGGAGGAGGGAGACCCCTCCCTCCGCTTCTAAAAGTGATCCAGCGTTGAATCAGCCACCTGACCACTTTTATCGGTTAGAGAAACGCTGGCCAAAAAAAAAAATACCAAGGTTATAGCATATTGCTGCAGTCATAACCCCGGTTCCACTGTCAACCAAGGACATCTTTTGACTATGGCCCGGTTGGCAAATGGTTAAAGTGGATGTAAACCCATTCTCATCCTTTCTAAACTACTGCCATAGTGCTGATCTATAAGGATATACACGCCTCCTGCACGTATCCTTACCTGTCAAATGTCTCCCATCTGTCTAAAATGAGACCCGAAAAACTGCAGATTCTGTGGGTGGGTCTGTTGGCCAGAGCTTGGTGGGTGGAGTCGTGATGTCAGTAGACTCCCCGGCTACCTCTACACTCCCCTTATCAACATGCATTTTCTCCTGTGAATTTCTTACACAGAACTTCTGCTATAATCACTAACATCCAGTCAAAACCCCGAAAAGTCACCACATGACTTCAGCAATCCCAATCACGCTGAGGTGTGGAGCAGCCAATTGTGGGAGAGCTGGAGAAGAAAGAAGGGGGGATCTGAAGTACACAGAATGTCTCTCAGGCTCGTGCATGAGATATGTAAATCACCTGTCACTCACAGCAAGGGGGAAGAACTGAGTCCTATTTCTCTGTGTGTCAGTTTACTGAAAAAAGATAAGAGGATTGCTCAGAGATGGATTAACTCTTCGTGGCAAGACTGGGCGCAGATGACATGAAATCCTATACTGTACAAGGTGCAAGCCTTAATTAAAGATTTGCCTCTTGCCTTCTATTACAGTATTATGGCTGCTACTAAGTGACAAGTCTTCTTCTAGTGTGACTTAGCATTTATTTCTAAGCTATTCCATGGACATACCATAATTGAAGGCACATTAGGCATAAGGCATTCTTGAATCAATATATAGTATCTTAAGGCATGTGCTATGTAATTCCACATTAACTGCTCTGACAAGTGCATGCAAAATCATTGCAAAGTGCCTTTGAATATTGACATTTAAACTGGAGATGCATATTCCTACTGAGAGTCCTAACAGCTGAAGAGTTGCTTCTCAGCAAGCCTGGGAGCTTTGTATATAAACCTCTGATCATCAACAGCTTAGTGCAAAGATGAAGTGTGTTGAGCCCACGCAGGTGCTGCCCAGACTTTACTGATCATGGAGTAATGAAGAAAAGATAGCACATGATAAATTAAATTTCATCCGCAAGTTTTTACCAATAATGTTAGTTTCTTGTTACTGTTGGTCTTTCTATACCTTTCAAGAACTGCTGCACATTAGAACATAAGCATAAGAAGCAAGTTGGTACTGCTGTAGGTGTCTCTCCACTGGAACAGCCAGCCACAGGTGCTATAGTCGCCAAAAGGATCATCTCCTTCATCCTTACCAAATGGGCCAGTTTCTTCACCATCACCAAATGAGCCACCTCCTTCATCGTCACCAAAGGGTCCATCTCCTTCATCATCACCAAAGGGGGCATCTCCTTCACCATCACCAAAGGGGCCATCTTCCTTGCCATTACCAAAGGTAGTGATAGGCTGTGCTGATGGACACTGATAGGTGGCACTGATAAGCACTGATGAGGCGGTACTGATAGGTGGCACTGATGGGTGACACTAAAGGGCACTGATATGTGGCACTAAAGGGCACTGATAGGTGGCACTGATAAGCGGCACTGATGATCACTAATGGATGGCACTGATGGGCACTGGTAGGTGACACTGATAGGCAGCACTGATCTGTAGTACTGATTATGAGACTCTGATGGGAATTTATTGGCAGCACTGTGGGCACTGGTAGGTGGCACTGGTGGGTACTGATAGGTGGCACAGTGGGCACTGGCAGCTGACACTGGTGGGCACAGAAAATGCAGCCACGGTTTTCTGTGTGAGGGACCGATGTCCCTCTGACAGAAGTTGGTGATCAGCTTTTTTTTGGCTGACAGCTGATCACGTGGTAAGGGGCCTGGATCGACCTCTTACTCTGATCTGTGATCAGCCTAGCTTCATAGACTCGCTGATCAAAGAGGGCGCCACGCATGACCCGCAGGGATGCGCAGATGGCGCTTGGTTGGGAAGACGTCCATGGATACCCTCCCTGCAATTTAGGCCCACGCTGTCTTTCAGCTATAGCGCGGGTGGCAAGTAGTTAAAGTGCATTCTCATACCCATTTACACATCTTTAGTACATTTTTTTAATAAGCACCCCCCACTCCCACCATCATGTCTGGGAGGACAGCAAGGAGAGGCAGACGTTCCCATGGCACTGTAAGGGGGTCAGCAGCGTGTGTGTCCACAAGCAAAGGTGGACATGGTCAGTCCTCAGGCAGGGCATCATTCCCTCTGTTTAGTGATCTTGCCCGTGCTATCCAGCCACAGCATGCAGAGGAGGTGGTTATTAAACCGTCCTCCTCCTCCTCATCCTCCGTCACCCAAACAGAGACTAGTGCGCAGTCCCCTGCAGCTGACAGAGTGGCAAAACCTGCCTCCTTGTCCACAGCTATTCCTGCCATAGCCCCAGCATCAGGCATGGAAGAATCAGCAGAGTTATTTTAACACAGCATCAGCCACTTGCCCCTTGATGATGCACAGTCAATACTCGATTCAGATGTTGGTTCTCAGTCTGAGGTTGAGGAAGGCAGGAACATGAGCCTACAGAGAGGGGAGAACACTTGTACACAAATTGGCAGGCATGTTCCCCTAGCCGCAGCATATTGCCAAGTTGAATCCAGTGGTAATGAGGATGGAGGAGATGATGATGATAAGGTTACTGACTCGACTTAGGTGCCGGGTAGAGCAGAGGAGGAAAGTGAGGGTGAGGCACAACCCCAATGAGGCAGCCACCATGGAAGAGTAGAGAGCAGCCACCCTATTCCATCACATTGTGGAGCTGTTATCTCCCGGCCCACTTCCCACATCTCAGCTGTCTGGGCCTTTTTTAATACATGTGCAGCCGATCGCGATGTTGCTATTTGCAAACTTTATCTCAAGCGTGGCAAAAACACCAACCAATTGGGTACCACATGCTTGACAAGGCATTTAACCTCCCACCACTCAGCCCGTTGGCAAGAGCACCTAAAAGCCACACAAAAGGGTCACAAATCTGTCCCTCCTCCTTACTCACCTCAGTCTGTCCATGCTATGCCTCATGACCTCTCAGCAGCCTCCACTGAGAGGGATGATGGTATAGTGCAGGGTGTCCCAGGTCCTTGCAGCATATCAGCCAGCAGAACACGACCAGCTGTAGACTATAGCTAGAAAATGTCTCTGCCCCATCTGCTACAACAGAAAAAAATACAGTCCCTGCCATCCACATGCCCAGCGTCTAAATGCAAGCTTGTCAAAGCTGCTGGCTCTACAAATTCTGCCTTTACGCCTGGTGGATTCTGCCCCCTTCCGTGAATTTTCAGAATGTGCTGTACCGCAATGGCAGGTTCCCAGTCGATATTTATTTTCAAGTAAGGCCATACCATCACGTGGAAGGCAATGTTATGGCATCTTTGGGCAAGGCAGTCAGTTGCAAAGTCCACGTTACTGTTGACATGTGGTCCAGCAAGCATGGGCAGGGACGATATATTTCACTCACAGCACACTGGGTAACTCTGCTTGCAACTCGGAAGAATGCAGGACAGGGCTCAGTGCTGCAGCTTGTTGTGCCCTCACATCTCCATACAGCTGGTGATGATGCCAGATTCGTCAGGTCTACACCCTCCTCCTCCCCCATGCCCTCCTCTGCTGAATTGTCCTATGAACCTCAAGTACCCCCTAAGCTTTTAAAGGGCTATTTAACGAGTCAGGCTAAAAGGTGTCATGCAGTGCTTCAGCTGGTGTGTCTAGAGGACAGGATCCACACCAGAGCAGAGATTTTTGCAGCTTTGCAGGAACAAGCCCAGAGGTGGTTCACGCCACACCAGCTGGAGCTAGGAATGGTGGTGTGTGATAATGGCACAAACCTCCTGCCTGCCCTTAGACAGGGAAAGTTGGAACATGTTCTCAATTTGGTGCAATTTGCGTTTCCTAAATAGGTACCCAGGGTTGGAAGATCTACTAAAGAGTGCATAGTCATTTTAGAGTGTCATACACAGCCAGTGCTTGGTTGGCTGAAATTCAGCGGGAATTACACCTGTCCATAAACCGCCTGATTTGCCACATGCTCACCAGGTAAAACTTGACTTTGGCAATGCTGCAGTGGCTGCACATGCAGCAGAGGGGCATCAACGAGTACCTGTGTGAGTATGGCACAACGACAGGCTCAGGTCGGCTCTGCTTTTTTCCCCACGCCAATGGCTACTCATAAAGGATGCCTTCACTATACTGTCATCATTTAAGGAGGCCACAAGGATGGTGAGCCGTGACAATGCATGCATCAGTAACACAATCCCTGTTGTGTTCCTTCTGAAGCAGACTGCGTGGCATTATAGATAGGGCACTCGAGGCAGAGCAGCGTGAGGAAGAGGAGGACTTCTTTTCCCCTCAAGGCCCACTTTATGCAGACACTATTGTTCCTATGCCACAGAACACCCAAGAGGAGAGAGAGGAGGAGGAGGATTCTGGCAGTTTCGGAGGCATTGAAGTAGAGGAAGACATACATCAAACAGTAAGAGATGGTTTTCCATCTGTATAAGCCTTGGGAGTAGTACGTGGCTGGGAGGAGGCAGTTCCAGATACTCTAATCCTCAATGCCTCCGCAAATTTGCCGTGCATGGGCTCCCTCATGCTTCAAAGCCTGTGAAAGGACCCACGAATACATGCCGTTAAGGAGAAGGATCACTATTGGTTGGCAACTCTCCTTGACCAGCGTTAAAAGGGGAAAGTCTCAGAACTCATCCCATCCCCACAGAGAGTGCAGAAGGTGAAATCTCTTGAGGACACCTTAAAAATAAGTTTATGGAATGCTTTTTCCGACTCTGGTAGGTTAGTGTTGTGGAAAACATAGTTTTGAGGCTTCTGTTGGTGAAGAGAGGAGCGTGGAGAAGGCGAAGGTGGAGAAGGTGAAGGAGCGGTAGAGAAGGCACCTAAGTGATGCATTTCTCTATTTTTTTAGTCCTTGCCTCCCAGGGCTGTCAGCTTCCACATCCCATTAGCAGCCTCTTAGCAGATTATCTAGGGGCGAAAACAGAGATGGAGAGCTTTCCAGTTGACGATCCACTGGCTTACTGGGTCATGAGAATAGATCACTGGCCAAAACTTGCCCAGTATGCTATTGAGCTGCTGAGCTGCCCTGCATCCAGCGTGCTTTCCAAACAGGCATTCAGTGCTGCTGGAGGTTTTGTTACTGATCATAGAATGCGTCTGTCCACAGACTCGGTGGACCTTCTGACTTTTAGCAAAATTATTCAGTCCTACAGCTATGAAGCCCCCGATGCCGATGTCGCCGATTAAGTGTTTTTGGGATGTGGAATCTCTGCAGGACTTCTAGGCTGCCTAGTGTTGTGGGTGTTGATTTCATCTGGAAGAATGTTTTTGGTGTAGGTTTCATGGCACAATTAACACCCAAAGACCAGTTTTTCCACACCTGTTTGACAGGTGCATATCATTACAATTTTTGACAGCAAGGCCAATTCTTGCTTTTATCAAAATTACCTCAAAAGGGTTACGGTGTGAAGAGTCACCAGAATTTATCCCAAAAAGATCACCAGAATTTATCCAAAAACTCTCTAATCTTGTTCCCCATGCACTACATTGTGGCTTCATCATACAGACTGGCTCCCCAAGCCGTTGTTTACACAAAAAAGAAAGCTTGCAGGGAAAATGTCATTTTTGGGCATTATAAACGCAATTATTGCTGCAGCAGATTTTATACACAGTACAGATGTGCCACTTTACAGGTGGACTAAGGGGACCCCCAGGCACTATATTGAAAGGAATTTTTCATTTTTATACTTTAAGTATCAATAAATCACTGCTCATTTAAAAATGATGTTTTTTACAAACTTTTTCTTCATTGATACATGTCCCCCAGGGCAGTACCTAGACCCCCATAACCGTTGTATGTCCAATTACTTGCATATAAGCCTTTAAAATGGGCACTTTGATTTTTCACGTTCGGATCCCAAAGACTTTAATGAGGTTCGTTATGCGGTTCCGAACTTTCCCGATGTTCGAAAGTTCTGGTGCGAACCGAACAGGGGGTAATTTACGTCTCATGCGCACAAATGCACATGAATACACATGAATTCATGCAAATGTCCATTTACATATTGTGCAGAACGAGAACGAGAGAATACGTTTTCATGCATTTGCACAAGTGTGAGCGAAATTGCGAAAAAGCATACAAAAAAAAAGGCTGAAAATTGAGATGATCAAACAGGAGTTTCATGTGCAAGAAGCGTCACTGGTTCCCAAAAAGTGTCAAAAGTGTCAGTTAGTGTCCAAATTGTTTGCCACAATATCGCAGTCCTGCTATAAGTCGCTGATCGCCACCATTACTAATAAAAAATAAATACAAATAAATAAAAGTATCCCATAGTTTGTAGATGCTATAACTTTTTGCGCAAACTCATCAATATACGCTTATTGGGATTTACTTTTTAACAATAATAAGTAGAAGAATACATATTGGCCTAAATAGATAAAGAAATTAGATTTTTTTATTTTTTTTTTTTTTTTGATATGTTTTATAGCAGACAGTAAAAAGATATTGTTTTTTTTTTTTTTTTTAAATGTTTGTTTATAGTGCAAAAAATAGAAAAGCAGAGTTGGTTAAGTACCACCAAAAGAAAGCTCTTTTTGTGGGGAAAAAAGGCATCAATATTATTTGGGTACAGCGTCGCACGACCGCGCAATTGTCAGTTAAAATAACGCAGTGCCGTATCACAAAAAAATGGCCTGGTCATGAAGGGTGGTAAATCTTGGTCAAGTGGTTAATAAATTTGTACTTTTATAATAATTTGTGCCTAAAAAGTCCCCAAGCTAGCCAACTGTATACTATTCTACATATGGGAAGTGGTACCCAGTATGATCAGACTTATAAAGTAATTTTAGCTATTTAACTGCAAGTAAGCATGTCAAAATTGGTTGACGGGGTCTTTTTAAGGTGTATGTGCTTTCATAAGAAGGATAAAAAAAAAAAACCTTGCTTATCCTTATAATCCTACTTCCTTGTATATTTAATGATATCCAGCCAGGTCCTCTGGGATACAGCCGAGGCAGTTTCAGTACATTCCTTCACAGTGGAGACTAGATAAAAGTTGAAATGAGTGCATTCCTTACAAAAACAATGACAGATGCTGGAAATGCATTTTGGGATGTTATAAAGGACCAAACATTTCTGGCTGCAGGGCAACAAAGAGCGAGACAACCCGAAAAAAGTGACTGCTTAATAAGCAATGCAGAGGCATCATGTGAACATAATCTGTTCCTGTCATTCCAGAAGGCTATTTTATTGTTTCTGCTTCTCAAACTTGCTGTTTTATGCCGAGCGAAATCACTGCGTTCTTTGACTTCGTTCTACGGGTTGAGATTATAGCAAGAAGAAAGTTATGCATTATTAAAGAGGACCTGTCATTCCATAGCAGACTTAATGCTGCAGTGGAGCGCAGAGGGGATGTCGGAGAAAGGTAAATATATACGAAAGCTTTATCGGAGCTGGTACTGTTTGCCTTTCCTAAGAGAAATACAAGGGCTGCCATTGCGTATGAAAATTCTAGTTGCCTGGTTATCATACTGATCCTTTGAGTTTACTGACAGACAGGTAAAAGTCAGAAGTCCTGACATATGAAAGACATATACCTCCAGTTTTCTTACCCAACCTGTTATACAATCACCCCCAAACCCCCCACTTACCCAATAAATGATGTGACAAGATTTTGGAGTAAAATGGCCTTACAGACTTTTATTTAACAATTAACATAACTTAAATAAATAACATTTAAAATAACCATCAACTAAAACTTCTCTATACCTTGGTGGTCTTTGAGGGCAAAGACACACAACTTGGTCACTGCGACCAACTTCTTTTAAAACTTAGGCCTCCAGTCACAAGTCGGAGACGGTACTCTACATCCTCAGTGACCTACATTTTTTTACCCCTTCCTGGTTAAACCCCTTGTTAACTGGAAGGTACCTGGGAACCCCATACCACAGATGGGTCCCAACCATGTTTTATACCAGCCTTCTTCTCTTCCTCCAAAGACCCACCACTGCCGGGCTGTCCTGACAGCCTCCATGTAATACTGACCCAAACATCGGGAGGGTGGGTGGGAATTATCTCCCTCTCTGCTCTTGACTGACGTCACACTTCCTGCTACTCCATCTAACTAACTTCCTCAGGATGCCTCCCGGCTCTTGACCACCCCCCTTTCCTTAAATGGGCCACCTACCTTAATTACCCCCTGCCTGTCCTGCTGTCTGCCTATGTCATGCCATCCCTCCGCCCATTCTTTTTTATTCCCTTTACTCCGGGACTCCCTTTATTTGCTTACATGTTCTGCATTAGGGGCTTAAAATCAGTGTTGGGAAAAGGTCATCTAGAGCCCAGGGCGCACATGCCAAATTGCATCCCCCCCATCCGACTGTGTGTAAATCCGACTGTGTAAATCCGACAAAGGTTGGCTAGCAGGTTTTCAAATTTTCCACGGACAAATGTGTGTTGTCGGATTTTCAGCAGAAGCGGCCGGTCTTGTAAACTAGCGTTTGTAATGGTGAATTAACATTCATGAGGTGGCAAATTATGAAATCTCCAAATGCAGCGCACAATTCTCTTCTTCAATGGGATAATAATGAAGCTGCTTTGCTGGTGATACTGATGGAGTTATTGCAAACACATTTTCAAAGGCTTTTTTTTTCTAGTGATATCAAGAATAATATTATTATGTTTTTTATTATATATATATATTTTTTTTTTTTTTGGGGCAAGTTACCACAACACCATTATCCTGTAGTTTTGTAAGATCAAAGATACAACTATGTTGGTGTCCCTTGTCAAATTTTACATTGTATTTTTTAAAATGTAACTGCCTACTCCCAAACTGTTATTTGAAGTAAAACACATATCCAAGTATTATTCTCCACAATTTTTTTATTGCGCATTAAAAAAGAAAACAAATACAATTAGACATGCTATCTGCCAATAGAACTTAACCAAAAACTGCATTCTATGCATCCGAAAATATAGAAAATATACCAAATCAATTCATTATTCAACCAAAAAAAAAAAATGTCAAAGCAATAACTCCAAGGCCAATAATAAATAACACGTTATTTCCTCCGATTCCGCAACATGTCTGGTTGACGAACAGCCATTCAGGAACAAATTGAAAAGCACGAAATGAAAAGTGCGAAATGAAAAGCATGAAATTAAAATTTCAAAATGAAAAGTGCGAAAATGAAAATGTGAATCAACACTCACCAAACTTCTACTAACACGAAATTAGCAGAAGGAGCCCAAAGGGTGGCGTTAAAGAGCTGAAAAACACGTAGTTCATCTAGTAAGTCACTATGTACGTAATTGTTGGCCAACATTTGTGTGACCGTGTGTATGCAAGACAAGTTTGGGCCAACGCCCTTCGGACAAAATTCCACGGTTTTGTTGGCCAACAATCCGAAATGAAAATGTGAATCAACACTCACCAAACTTCTACTAACACGAAATTAGCAGAAGGAGCCCAAAGGGTGGCGTTAAAGAGCTGAAAAACACGTAGTACATCTAGTAAGTCACTATGTACGTAATTGTTGGCCAACATTTGTGTGACCGTGTGTATGCAAGACAAGTTTGGGCCAACGCCCTTCAGACAAAATTCCACGGTTTTGTTGGCCAACAATCCAATCATGTGTACGAGGCATTAGACTTTGCACAGATTTTGTTTTATTGCACCTAGAATATATTTAATTGGTTTAAACTGAAAGTTTAATTGGGCCTTAACCAATATTCAACAATATTCCCAACTGCCCTCTTCTCTCTATGGGCTTCAAAAGATGTTAAAGTGATGGATATGAAAGAAAACAGTTGATTAGTGTTAGTTCGTTTGATGAAACAATTCTTCCCCCTCTGTTATTTCTAGCCAGACACATTTGCTATTCCAGCTTTCGGGAAAACAGTAATTTCTTTCAAATCAAAAGCCAGAAGCTTGTTTTCCCACAAACAAAAGCCCCTTTATCAGCAAGTACTGTCCTCTAAACTATAAAAAGTGAACAATGATGCATTCTCCTCTTGCAAAGGCCTGACATCCTGACAGAATTCATTTCATGTTCACGTAAAATGTAATCTTGCGGATAATAATGGGTCACTCTCTGTTGTACCATTCAGCTTCACTTTGATCACCCGCAGTTATGCTAATTGCTTGATGATAACATAATGCGGACAGGAGGGACCCAGACAATATTAGATCATGCATTTTATTTTAAATACAGCTTTGTTCCTTGAAGATCAGCAGAGGAGGGCAGTCTACGGAGATGGTATATTATGTGAATTAACTGTGGAGGCACCTGTTAAAGTGAACTCCCAAGCAACAAGCTAAATACCCAGTTGAAGTACATATACTATATGGGAATTATCTGAACTAGGAAAGGATTGATCTTTTTTTTTTTTTACAGCCATTTTTGTGATCCAGACAACCCTGCTAGACAGCACAGCCAGATCTTTGATCTCTATCAAAAACACACCCTAAAACACAGATCACTGATTGGACAGTAAGGGAGTAGCAGCACACAGATGATTTATCTCTCTGCTCTTTCCTTCTTTAACCACTTTCAGACCGGACCAATTTGCAGCCAAAGGACCAGGCCCCTTTTTGCGATTCGGCACTGCGTGGCTTTAACTGACAATTGCGCGGTCGTGCGACGTGGCTCCCAAACAAAATTGACGTCCTTTTTTTCCCACAAATAGAGCTTTCTTTTGATGGTATTTGATTGCCCCTGCGGTTTTTATTTTTTGAGCTATAAACAAAAAAGAGCGACAATTTTGAAAAAAAATCATTATTTTTTATTTTTTGCTATAATAAATATCCCCCAAAAATATATAAAAAAACTTTTTTTTCCTCAGTTTAGGCCGATACGTATTCTTCTACATATTTTTGGTAAAAAAAATCGCAATAAGCGATTATTGATTGGTTTGCACAGAAGTTATAGCGTTTACAAGATAGTTTTATAGCATTTTTTTATTTTTTATTTTTTTATTAGCAATGGCGGCGATCAGCGATTTTTATTGTGACTGCGACATTATGGCGGACACATCGGACATTTTTGACACATTTTTGGGACCATTGTCATTTATACAGCAATCAATGCTATTTAAATGCATTGATTCCTGTATAAATGACACTGGCAGTGAAGGGGTTAACCACAAGGGGGCAGTGTAGGGGTTAAGTATGCCTAGGGGTGTGTTTCTTACTGTGGGGGGGGCGTGGCTGTCAGCTAGTGAATGCTGATCTCTGCTCCAATCACAGGGAGCAGAGATCGGCGTCACTAGTTGCTAGGCAGAACGGGGAGATGCTGTCTATTTCCGCATCTCCCCGTTCTGCCTTCCCGTGAGACGATCGCGGGTGTCCCCGCGGCGATCGCGTCCGCGGGACCCGCGACCGGCTTCACAGGGGTCCCGACCGGCGCGGTGCGCTCCCGATGGCACGGACAGCATTAGGGAGGGACTTATATATACGCCCTCCTGCCTGTCCGAGCCATTCTGCCGACGTATATCGTCGTGCGCCGGTCGGGAACCGGTTAACCACTTCAGTCCCGGAAGGATTTACCCTCTTAATGACCAGGCTATATTTTTGCGATACAGCACTGCGTCGCTTTAACTGACAATTGTGCGGTCGTGCAACAATGTACCCAAACAAAATTGACGTCCTTTTTTTCCCACAAATAGAGATTTATTTTGGTGGTATTTGATCACCTCTTCGTTTTTTTTATTTTTTGCGAGATAAACAAAAAAAAACAGACAACATTTTTTTTTACTTTCTACTAGAATACATATCCACAAAAAAAAAAATGTATTCATCAGTTTAGGCCAATATATATTCTTCTACATATTTTTGGTAAAAAAAATTACATATTGATTGGTTTGCGCAAAAGTTATCGCGTCTACAAACTATGGGATAGATTTAGGGACTTTTATTTATTTTTATTGTTTTTACTGGTAATGGCGGCGATCAGCGATTTTTAGCGGGACTGCGACATTGCGGCAGACCAATCTGTCCCCCAAATTACACTTTTTGGGGACCAGTGATATTATTCCATTGATCAGTGCTATAAAAATGCACTGATCAATGTAAAAAATGACACTGGCAGGGAAGGGGTTAACACTAGGGGGTGATCGAGGGGTTAAGTGTGTTCTATGTGTGAGGGATATGGGCTACCAGGGACATGGCAGAGATAGCTGTTCCCGATCACTGGGAACAGAAGATCTCTGACATGTCATCTGGCAGAATGGGGAATCACATTGTTTACATAGACAGACCCCCGTTCTGCCTCTGTACACAGCGATTGTGGGTCGCCGGCGGATGAGTCCGTCCATCCCGCGTGCCCGCCTGCAACTGTGCCTGCGCATGCTGGCATACAGCTTTGGCGATTCGCGCAGGAGAGCCAACCTGCTGCCGTATAACGATGGCGACTGGTCGGCAAGTAGTTGAAGGGTAAAAGGGTAAGTTAAAGGGTAACGCCACTTGGGAGGAAAAAAATTGCAAATGAAGAAAAAATAATATAGCGAAACAATTGCGACACGAGTGATATTGTAATTGAATGTTATTAAAAAATCACCTTTCCTTTTCAATCTGCAGCCGCTCTAATTTTCTGAAAATGCAAAATGGCTACCTGGAGTTGTTCTGTACACAGAATTTCCTGCTTGTGTAATTGACTCACCAATTTCCCCAGAAGTCTGCCTAAGATACAAGTCAGGTTTCAGGCATCCCTTGCAACAAAAAAAAAAAAATTTTGGTGAGATACTCCCAATAGGAACACGTCTAAAGGGATGCAGGCACAGCAGCCTTCCTCATTAGAGCCCTGCAGGTGCCACAGCTGATGCATAATAATGTAACCACTCCCATTAGACTCACTCGGCACAGAGGCACAGAGGAACACACATAGGTTTCTTCAGAATAACAAAAGGTAGGAATCTGTAACAAAGGTTGTTATAATCCTTGCAATGTACATAGATCACCCAGAGGGGAAAGTTTTTTTCTCAACAAAAGTGGAGTTACACATATTCAGGTAATATGTACAATGGCATTACAGCCAATAGAGTTTACAGTTTTTTGGGTTTTTTATATTTTTAAATTGTACTTCTGCTCGTCAAAAAGCAATATTTTTGTTTGTTTATAAAACTTGGTTTTATTTATAAAGATGTTATATAATGGCTATTCTGTGTCTGTAGTGCATGTTCAAACCTTAATACCATAAATAATAACATATTCGATTTTTACTCCAGGAGTATATAATGAGTTTGGCAATTCTAAAGAAATACTCAAATAATGCATTCAATTCAGGGCTAGACTGGGAATAAAAACCAGCCCTGGAAAAAATTTCACACCAGCCCCATAGCATTAACAGCCCAACAGCAAACATCATTATTTTCTTGTTCATAAAAAGGAAAAAACATAAATTTTAAAGCACAGAGACCACCTTCCACAGAAAGAATACCCTACGCTAAGGGTAAGGTGGGGTTACTGATATAAGGGGGAAATCTTTATTATTGTATTCACCCATCCTTACATCAGGGACCCCCCCCCCCCCGACTGGCCTGGCGGTGCTGTCACTGACCTCTCAGGTGCACCGTGCAGGGATCAGTCAGTCGGCTCCAGCTTGGCGGCTCTGGTCTTATTATATAGTCTCCTCTTCATAGTCCACACACGTCTGACTTCTCCTATGACCCCCATTCCGGCGGCTTACCCACTCTTGACTCCACTTCAGACTCCCTCAGAGACTGCAGACATGATACAGGAAATGATCAGAGACGGCGGATATGATACAGGAGATGGTCAGAGACTGCAGACATGGTACAGGAGATGGTCAGAGACTGCAGACATACTAGAGGAGATGGTCAGAGGCTGCAGACATGGTATAAGAGATGGTCAGAGACTGCGGACATGATACAAGAGTTTAATGCTGCCTCACCAGTGCACATCAAATGCAGCCTCACTGTGCCCATAAATGCAACCTCACTGTGCCCATAAATGCAACCTCACTGTTCCCATCAATGAAGCCTCATTGTGCCCATCAAATGCAGCCTCGCAGTGCCCATCAAATGCAGCCTCACTGTGCCCATAAATGCAACCTCACTGTGCCCATAAAATGCAACCTCACTGTTCCCATCAATGCAGCCTAATTGAGCCCATCAAATGCAGCCTCACTGTGCCCATCAAACTGCAGCCTCACTGTGCCCATCAAATGCAGCCTTACTGTGCCCATCAATGCAGCCTCACTGTGCCCATCTGCAGCCTCATCAGTACCCATCAATGCAGCCTCACTGTGCCCATCTGCAGCCTCATCAGTACCCATCAATGCAGCCTCACTGTGCCCATCTACAGCCTCACTGTGCCCATAAATGCAGCCTCACTGTGCCCATTAAAAGCAGCATCATCAGTGTCCATAAATCCAGCCTCATCTTTGCCCATCTGCAGCCTCATCATTGCCCATCAATGCAGCCTCACTGTGCCCATCTGCAGCCTCATCAGTGCCCATCAATGCAGCCTCACTGTGTCCATGAAATGCAGCCTCACTGTGCCCATCAATGCAGCCTCACTGTGCCCATGAAATGCAGCCTCAATGTGCCCATCAATGCAGCCTCACTGTGCTCATCTGCAGCCTCGCCAATGCCTTGATTACACAAAGCGGGTATCTCCCGCTGTGTCATGGAGATGGGGTCTGAGCTGATCGGCAGCCATCCACTCACTGTAACAAAAACCCACCTCCTAGACCATGATAGACGGAACACTGATTCAATTGAATCCTAGCTCCATGACACAGCGCCGCAGGAGATACCCGCTCTGTGTGGTTACAAAAGTGGAGGGAGGGAAAGTAGGACTCTGCACTTGGATCGGCCCTGGGTGCCACTGCAGCTCAAAATGGCCCCAGGGCAAGAAGCCTACCGGGAAATTTCCCAGTATCCCGGTAGGCCAGTCCGACCCTGATTCAATTTTAACTAAACCCATTGGATTTTAGTCAACTAAAATAGGACTAAAACTAAAACAATTCAGATGACTAAAATATGACTAAAACTAAAATGATATTTTAGTCAAAGGACTATAATTAATGATAAATCGAAATTTGATGTAAGAAGTTAACGCTGTTGCTATCAAAGAACCACATTAAAGCAGAAAATCCACCCTAGTTTCAATTACCTTCTATTCTAATTATCTCCTGAACCTATTACACATCCACTCAGGCAATTTAAAAATGAGTTTATGAAAACTATTGGTGTAATTCACAAAGGTTTAACACAAGGGAAGGATCTTTAATTTTGCCAAATGAATGTCACTTTCAAATCTCATTGGACTCATCTGGTAATAACTGTCACTTTTTTGAAAATAACATTGTGAATTGAGCCTCATAGACTTTTTATTTTAATGACCTTTTAACTTGTGCTTCCTAAATATAAACCAAGGACACCCATAAGCCTGCCTTGCTAATAATCCAAAATCTACCTTGTTGTACTGTCACACCAACGAAAACCAGTGCCAGCAATTACCAGCTAACTAAAGACTTTAAATCTTCCATGGAATCTGAATGTAGTTGTCAGGAATTATACTCTTCATAACCATAAACCGGTTATGTTCTTGACTTTCCCTATCCACATGTGTGCCAAACTTTCTTAATGTAATGTGGTTTGACATGATCACAGAGCGTAGGGAATGGTCAGTAACTTGTATGCTTGGAAGCCTTCTGCCTAAATCACAAATAATTTATCAGGCTCCGGTAGTATGTGCTACATCATTTTTCTTAACTAGCAATAAAGTAAAAAATTACTATATGGTAGTTTGTACTCTTTAGCAAGTGCGTATGTTTTTATAATAATAATGGTGCATTACTGCCATTTTTTCAGAAATAAAATGTATTTTATTGGTCTAATTGTGGCTAATTTTGTGATAAGCTTAACAAGACCCATTTGTTTAAAAGCAACGTTATGCTTTAAATAGGGTCCCAAATTAAATCCAATAGTAGAACTATAAGCAACATTTTTTTTTCATTTTGGATAGAGTAAGGATAGAGTAATGCCCCGTACACACGGTCGGATTTTCCGACGGAATGTTGTCGGAAATTGTGTAGGCTCCATCAGACTTTTTCCGTCGGATTTTCCGACGGACAAAGTTTTATCTCCTGCTCTCAAATTTTCCGACAACAAAGTCCTATTGGACTTTTTCCGATCGTGTGTAGAGAATTCCGACAGACAAAGTGCCACGCATGCTCAGATCACATTACAAGGTCCAAGCTATTGGCTACTAGCCTCTACGTAGTCCCGTCATAGGCAACAAACGTCACCACGTTCAGGATGATCAGATTTTCCGACAACTTTGTCCGACCGTGTGCATGCAACACCAGTGTCGGACAAAATCCGTCTGAAAAAATCCGATTGATTTTGTGGTCGGATTTTCCGACCATGTGTACGGGGCATAAGGGAGGATTATAACTCCTGTCGGATTTATTTTTTATGGCCAACTGTGCCCAATTGGGAAGAATTCCTGAAAATTAAGGGAATCACTTGCCCCCCGTTCCCCTCCCCCCGGTCACCAGAACTAGTGTCCCCATTGGAGGTTTTCCCCTCTATTTCTTTTCTGGGGACAACCCAAAATTGTGATTTTCTTTTACTTTCACTTTCAATGATAATAAACAGGAGAAATAGAGAGTGGGACTGGGAAGTGTTCTAATCCATCTCATAAAAAATAGTTTTGCCCTTAGTTATACTTTAGGTAAAGTGTTGCCATGCTTCTCACACTTGATACCCATAAAACTTTTGATTATTATTCATCAGCGTTAATGTTAGATGACTTTATCTCAGTAATCGTAGAGTTAAAATATAATATTTTGGGTAATGTAATTTTTTTTTAATGTTTACTTCCTTGTAGGCAGATTGCCTATAGTATGTGTATATAGCATCTTGCTGCCCAGGTCAGAGGAAAGGGGTTAATGTTTTTGTCACCTTTCCTCAATAGGCTCACAGGCTTTCACTGGGGTCCAGCCTGTCTCCCATGTTTTATAAAAGGGAATAGCTCTGGATCCTAAGGGGTCTCCGGGGAGCACTTGGAGAAACGCATGGGCAATTCACATTAAAGACATGCTGGGACCTATGGTCTGCTCTGGAACACCGATTTGCCAGAGGAACCCTGGAACACAAACTTCTCTGTTAGAGCATCCCAAAGTTTGGAAATTCTTCTAAGAGACTTCACCGGTGCAGGTAACCTGGAGCAGCCACAGTTGGGTTCAGTTAGGAAGGGAATGTCATTACATGTTATACATGTAACCAAGTTTACAGTAAACATATATTTAACAGCTCAGAGCCTGGTCTGAGGTTATTAAAAGGGGTGCATGTGAGGTCTAGGCCTACTACTAAAGAACTTGGGTCTGCAGCTACAATAAGGGGTAGGTGTAACATTGCAACAGCAAAGGTTCATGAGTAATTACAAGGAGAAACAGAAACCTGTCATTGGCGTGGTACCTGATAAGTGACAGGTTCTCCGGTAGTTAAGGGGTCAGTGCTGGGACTCCCTTCTAGCTGTCTGTCTCTGTCATTAACCTGGAATGGACTATTGTTACGGAGATCTAGGCCTGGTCACTTGATACAGTAAGAGAAGAGTTATGTAGGAGCATGTATGAGGTCTGTGCTGTGTGCTCAGTGGTTCTGTTATTGGGAGTGATGTGACAGAGGTACTCAGTCTGTCCCTCCTAATGCAACATATACATCAGATTAAGTGTGTAGAACATGGATAAGAATGAGGAAGCTAAGGAGGAACTCCGTATCTTGGGTACTGCACAGACACGTGGCTCATTATGGAATTAGGAGACTGCCTTAATGTTTGTCTGTTCACATGACCGCAGCTCCTGCCGGGTCCCCAGGCTTTGGTGAGCATGCCTTTGGGCAAAGTATTACCAGTGTAAGGGTTAGTGACCCCGTTCAATGCCTGCCATAGTTCAGTTCAAGGAACCCACCCCAAGGGGTAACCTCTCATGTGACTCTTGTTCGGTGCCCAACAAGACAGGGAAACATGGAGGACGTGAAGGAACACCAGTCTACCATCCCTTATACACTTATGCCCATTTAGACCAAAGTGACAGTGTCTATCGAAGGTCCATCCCCCCAGAAAGGTATACACAATGATCCATGAACTCTCACCACCATCCCCTCCACTGCAGGAGTCCACCCTGGGTTAACCATGATTTTGGATGGCTTTCTGGCTGCACGGACATGAGCACTGGCACATGGGGAGGTCATGTTTGCTTTCAATACATGGGAGCCAGGGTTCTAAGAGCTAAGAAGCAACAAGGTAGTTTGGATTGGGATTTCAGCAGATGTTATAGGCCTGGATGGGTATACGTATGTGGCATTGAATACTGGGTGCAACCATAAAGCAGGATTTCCAAAAAATAATGAGTTTTATAAAAAAGAAAGCACAGCAGAAGCTGCTCACTTTCAGATGGCCTGTCTCTGATTGAATTTGCAGGCATCTGAGGGTAGAAATTGGGAGCAGTCACTTGAGTCTACAAGATAATCCTTACCCTTTAGATCTCTTCTGATAGCTGTATGGTGACTTCATGGATAAAAGAGGGTGGAATCTTTTACATGGCCATGTAAAGAGGACCAGGATCACACCTTTTACATACATTATATTGCCAAAAGTATTGGGGCGCCTGCCTTTACACGCACATACATTTTAATGGCATCCTAATCTTGGACTGTAGGGTTCAATATTGAGTTGGCCCACCCTTTGCAGCTATAACAGCTTCAACTCTTTTGAGAAGGCTGTCCACAAGGTTTAGGAGTGTGTCTATGGGAATGTTTGACCATTCTTCCAGAAGCGCATTTGTGAGGTCAGGCACTGATGTGGATGGAAAGGCCTGGCTTGCAGTCTCTGCTTTAGTTCATCTCAAAGGTTTTCTATTGGGTTGAGGTCAGGACTCTGTGCAGACCAGTCAAATTCCTCCACCTCCAAACTCGCTCATCCATGTCTTTATGGACCTTGCTTTGTGCACTGGTGCACAGTCTTGTTGGTACAAGAAGAGGCCATCCCCAAACTGTTCCCACAAAGTTGGGAGCATAAAATTGACCAAAATGCCTTAGTATTCTGATGCCTTAAGAGCTCCCTTCACTGGAACTAGGGGGCCAAGCACAACCCCTGAAAAACAACCCCACACTATAATCCCCCCTCCACCAAATGATTTGGACCAGTGCACAAAGTAAGGTCTATAAAGACATGTATGAGCAAGTTTGAGGTGGAGGAACTTGACTGGCCTGCACCTAAACCCGGTCTGACCTAAACCCGATAGAACACCTTTGGGATGAATTAGAGCGGAGACTGCGAGCCAGTCCATCTCGTCCAACTCTAGTACCTGGCCTCACAAATGCACTTCTGGAGGAATGGTCAAACATTCCCATAGACACACTCCTAAACCTTGTGGACAGCCTTCCCAGAAGAGTTGAAGCTGTTATAGCTACAAAGAGTGGGCCAACTCAACATTGAACCCTACAGACTAAGATTGGTATGCCATTAAAGTTTATGTGTGTGTAAAGGCAGGTGGCCCAATACTTTTGGTAATACTGTATAGTGTATATTATGAAAAAAATACAGAATAGAAGTATAGACCTGCACAATATCTAGAATTTTTACTGGGCATCCTACCTTTCCTATTTCGTATAATTTCTTTCCACCCAACCTAAATTACTTTGGGTAAAAATTAGGTATCCTGAACAGGGTCAACACATCTTAGTTCTCTACCTTGAGTAAAAGAATCCTGCCTATACAATGTGCAGTTAAACTCAAATTAAAAAGGGAATTTCAGTATTTGAATCCCTCCCGAGGTCTATCGAGATTCCCCTCCGGATCTGGAGCCTGGCTGATTGAGAGTGTAGCGGAACATTGGTATTTTTTATCTCATAGATTTAGTGACTAACAATAGACCTTTGTCTTTCCTGATCTTAGAATGAAGTATCCGCTTCCCAAATCAGACTTATTTCTAGTTTATCAAATTTGAGACCTCTTTCATTGGAATCTCTTTCTTTGTGTTTATGTGAAAAGAGGGTAACCGAGCCTAAGTTTTGATTTCTTTATTACATTTCAGCATCAAGCAATCTAACTTAGAAATCAAATTACCTTTCATGCTATCTTGAGAAAGCCATCGGCTATCCAATTTCTTTACAATATTACAGAAAATGTACCTAAAAAAATCTAAGTTCTTCAGTTATGTAAGTTACAGAAAATGCATATTTGACACTTTGGTAGTGGTGATAAGCTCAAATGCTACAGTATAATAAAATCCAACAGAACACATATTTATATATATATATATATATATATATATATATATATATATATATATATATATATATATATATATTAGACATGTGCAATTCTATTCGTTTTTTTTCGTTATTTTCGTTTGTTCGTTTTCGTACGAATGAACGAATCGTTCGAATCGAACGAATCCGAATAACGAATCGTTCGAATCGTACGAATTCGATTAACGAATCGTTCGAATCGAACGAATCCGAAAAACAACGAAAATCCGAAAAAAACTAACTAGAAACAACGAATGTACGAATGAAGAAAATCTGAAAAACAAAAACAGGAACAACGAAAATGAACGAAAAAATTCGTACATTCGTAACTTTTTTTTTTGTTGAATTGGTAATTTTCCGTGTCCCTTACAATGGCGCTGCTTAACGTGCTTTGGATTGAACGAAAAAATTCGTACATTCGTAACTTTTTTTTTAATTCATAACTTTTTTTTTTCGATTTGTAACTTTTTTTCGATTGGTAACTTTTTTTTCGATTGGTAACTTTTTTTTTCGATTCGTAACTTTTTTTTATTCGTAAATTATTAAAATGTAATAATAACATACACATTACATAAAATTATGAATTATGCTCCGATTACGAATCTACGAATGTTACAAATGTACGAATAAATACGAATGCGTCCGAATTTCGAATAAATGAAAATTAAACGAAAAAACGAATCAACGAAAAATAACTCTTATGAATGTACGAATTGTTACGAATACGAACACAGACGACTTACGAATTTACGAATCGTTACAAATCAACGGAAACGAAAAATAAGGAACGAAAATAAACCAATTTTTTTAGGAAACGAAAAAAACGAAACGAAAATAAACAATTTTTTTTGTTGTGCACATTTATAATATATATATATATATATATATATATATATATATATATATATATACAGTATACTTCTTTAAAAGCCTCCCAGCAGGACTAAAAACTCTCTGGGAATGATGTTTATTTCTTTCTTCCCTTCTCTGTGATGGACAGTCCAAGGAGAGAGGAGAACACAGGAAGGATCTTCATTGTCTGTTGCCACAGCCAGGACAGCTCACAACTCCCCTAAAAATGGAGCTCTGTCTGGCCAGCCAGGGGGTACTGGATGGGCTGCAAGGGTAATAGTTTATTCCCAGCCAGTGCCTGACAGAAGTCAAGCTGTAGGCTGGAGAAGCCGGGAGGGTCTCCGTGGCTGGGACCAGCAAGGAGAACAGGGTTCTCAGCTAGTATAAGGCAGTTGTCACCAACCTTTCGGACCTCACGGACCACTAAACTCACAATTTTGAATTCCGACTCAAAACCGACTTCCCCACAAATTCCTTCCCATTCTGCATTGCTGCTTCGGTTGAGCGCCACCTACAGTGGGGGATACAGATTGCACCTGCCTACACATTTGCTGCCTGTTTGTTATAGGGAATCCATTAGGGTACAGCCTGTTGGCCAGGAATTGATCTGAGTATGTTGGTGACTCAGGCCAGCAGATGTTTTGTTTAATGATATGAGTTGTGGTACAAAGACCTCCTGCTATGGAACTGTGTTTTTTACTGTCTTTCTGAATAAAAGTGCAGGACAAACCTGACTGGACTGTTCCTGGATGTTCCTGTATTATACATGATTTATAGCTTTTAATATCAGTTGAGCATTATTTCAACTGAGCGTCATAACAGATGGCCATTTGGCTTTAAAGTGGTTGTAAAGGCTGAAAGTTTTTTATCTTCATGCATTTTATGCATGAAGATAAAAAACCTTCTGTGTGCAGCAGCCCCCACAGCCCCCCCCCCCCTAATACTTTCCTGAGCCAGATTGTGATCCAGCGATGTGAATGAGACCCTCGGCTCTCCTGGGACTCTCCCTCCTCATTGGCTGAGACAGCAGCAGGAGCCATTGGCTCACAGGCAGTGAGCCAATGAAGAGAGAGGGGCAGGGCTGAACCGTGGCTCTGTCAATGAATTGACACGCAGAATAGTGGTTTGGGAGAAAGCCTGCTTGGCTCGTCAGGAGAGAAAGGCCAGGAGCAAAACCACTGCACAGAGCAGGTAAGTATAACATGTTTGTTATTATTATTTTTTTTAATTGCCTTTAATATCACTTTAAGTTTTTGTATCCCTAGTCAAAATATTTCAGGTTTGGAAAGACAGGAAGGGTTAGACACTCTATGGAGCTTTTATTTCAGTTTGTGTTTCTGGGGAGATTTACCGTCTCTATATTGCCTATTGATAATTCCCAGTGGTGGGAAATCGAACATTTACAAGTGTAACAAAAACAGGAAGTTAGAGGAAGCCTTCCAATGGAGAAACCTGTCTTAAAAAAAAACCTGGGCTTTACTGAAAGCCAGGGCCTGTGCAACATCACCACATTACGCTATAGATCCAGCCAGCACAGACGCAAATGGTGACAACAATGATTGATTAATGACTCTGCAACAATGTCACATGCTGGAAGGAAGAGATGACATACAACTTCAGATACCGACATTAAAGGTAGATATTGCTAATTTTGCCATGGATATTACTAGGAATTGAGGACACCAATTTACACTTTACACTTTAAGTGGCGTTACATTTTTTTTGCGGTATTTAGTCTGTATTTAGTTCTATTAACTTTACATTTAAACCAGTGAATATATGTACTGTATTTTTGCCTATGCCCTTGACATAAATCATAATATCCATCAGATCTTCATAACTGACTGGTGATAAATAATGCATGGAGACTTAAGAACTTCAAACAATTTGCTATTATCTGAGACCCCGGGTTTACTTGGATCCATACAATGTATGCATATGAATTCCCAGCTGATGATTAATTTGTGTTCGGTAACATCACAACCCAACTGCAGATGCAGAGACTGGATGACAATGTAAGCTCTTTAATCTCTTCTATCCCTAAAGACAGCAATCAACAAATATTTAGGCCCACACTAATCTTGTTGTCTCGACCCTGGATATACAAAATTATTTTACATTTATGTTCAGGGATTGGTGCTAAATTTATTACAGGGAACAAGAATAATTATGGTTATTGTCAGTGGTGGACCTTATAATTATGAATGTAAGTTGAGCTAGATTCCAGACTAGGAATTGAATTTAATGGTTTCCAATATGCATGAGAGAAACAGAAAAGGGTTAAAAAAGCACCTTTTCTGCAGTCTGTGAACCTGTTGGAAACTTCCACCTCATTTATTTTCCCGTTAACAGCTTAGGAAGTGAATAGAACTTCCCCTGTGTGGACAATGATAAAAGCTAGCGGGAGGCGAAGATAGGAGGTGCAGGATCCCAATGTAGTCTGATCTCACAGTCACAATATAAGTCATATTGGGGTGTACAGGGGCTTTGGTTGGCAGTTCTCAGGCATGAGGAAGCACAAGGAGGCCTCTATGGGGCACTTCTAATAAAATCCAGAACATACAAATAGAAACTGGAGAGCCAGGACTTCTCCAGGGCCTCTCCCATCTTCTGGAACTCTCTACTTCATTCTGTTCGGCTATCTCCTACTCTAGCTGCCTTCAGGTGATCCCTGAAAACTCATCTCTTCAGGGAAGCCTATCACCCCTCCAACTAATCTTTTATTAGGCTCAAACTCCACAGTTACAAACTTTTGTACCACTTGCCCCACCCTATTTGATTGTAAGCTCATTTGAACAGGGCCCTCTTAAAGAGGAAGTAAACCCTGATGGGTTTACTTCCTCTTTTTTTCCCTGCAAAGGTAAAGCATAATGGACTACTATGCATCGCATAGTAGTCCATTATGTGTCACTTACCTGACACAGGAGCCAGCAAAGTCACCGCTGTCCCCTTGTGTATGGAGCCTCCATCTTCTTGGTGGGTCTCGCTGCTTTGGCGCTGTCATTCGACGGAGCCGCGGTGACATCACTCCCGCACATGCGCACGGGAGCCGCCACTCGCGGCATATCACCGTTAACAGCATGCGCCGTAGACAGCGGTGCCTGTCATTTAGCAAATATCTCCTAAACCATGTAGTTTAGGAGATATTTCTTGGACCTACAGGTAAGCCTTAATCTAGGCTTACCTGTAGGTCAAAGTGGTTTGTAAGGGTTTACAACCACTTTAACCACCTTGTATTTTATTGTATTATAACTGTACTGTCTCCCTTTTGTATTGTAAAGTGCTGTGCAAACTGTTGATGCTATTTAAATCCTGTATAAAAATAATAACTTTGAGAGACTGTGTTTATTTCATTAGTAAACATCAAAAGGGCAAGCCAGTGCATTTTAGGGTCCCCATCAGGGCTCCTTCATCAGGGCTGAAAATTGCTGATAAGAATCTGGGTGTTCTTGGGTTTAAATGGGTTAACAATTATATTTTGGCTGACGGGGGTGAGCATTGGTAGCACTTTGTTTGATTTGCAGCATGCACAAGTGGGAAACAGCTGTGATCATTGAACATGGATTGTATTTGGAGAATAATCCTTTGATGAACTTGTCGAGGGGTACATTGTACCCCTACCATTTCACAAAAGAAAGTGTCAAAAAATAATAAAAAACACAGGAGACAGTTAGGGACAAGTCCTTTATTAAAAGATAAATAAAAAAATAAAAATATCCCTCAATGTTCATTCATGTTCTATCGGAAAAAGGAAAAAAAAAAACCTGCAACAGTTCCGCCTCCATGGGAGGCTCCCGCCGAGTGACGCTTCTTCTTGGTGACAGTTCTTATATAGCAGAGGGCGGGGCCACTCGGTGACGTAAACAGGTGACCCCGCCTTTCTCTGACATCACAAGGCGTCGGGGGGGTGGGGTCACCTAAATGAAAAAAAAATGGTTTTGCCTTTAGTTCTATTCTAATATTTCAGTACACAGGGTTATTGTTTCTTGAGTGTTAAAGATAAACAACTTGACGCCATAGTGCTAAGAACTCCCAGAGAAGCTAAACCAACTTTCTTCAGAACAGAATAGTCACTGTGCCATCCCGACTGGATAATGTAAACAGTGCTGCCTTTTAAGTTTGGGGAATCTTCCAAATGTACAAATAAACAAAGTTCGCAAACGCCTAGTGCATTATCCACAGCAATAAATATTAAAATATACTTGCAAACAGAATGTAAATAGCAGTGTTGTACATATCCCAGGAACCCAAAAGTCGGCCTATTAGTAAACCAAGGAACCCAAAGGTCAGCCTATTAGAAAACCCCTCTTTGTTCTCATTGATGCCTCATGGCCCTAAGGAAAGGAGCTTGTCCCTTGAAACGCGTCAACTGGTTTGAAAACATCCATTCAAACCAAGAGGAGTTTACTGTTAGGCCAACCTTTGGGTTCCTGGATTATCTACAACGCTGCTATTTACACACTAAGCTTTTGCCCCCTTTGTTTGTTTGTTATTGTTTCCTGACTTCTACCCTTGGTTAATATTCCTTATGCCGCGTACACACGAAGGGACAATCCCTCGGGATTATCCGCTGGACTGAAGTCCAGCGGATAATCCCCTCGTGTGTGGGCGCCGGCGGACTTTTTGGCGCCAAAGTTTTAAGTTTGGTTTTAAAATTATCCGCTGGACTTGGCAGTCCGGCGGACAATCCCGCCGTTAGTAGGCAAGTCCGCGGGACTTTTGGAATGAACGGACTTGCCGCTCATCGGCAAGTCCGTTCATTTAGCACGTGACTTCAGGTTACGTAGCTAGCGTAGGCAGTTACTGCCGCCGCGCTAGCTCCGTGACCTGGCATGGATTTAAAGGGACTCCCCACGCCGAAAAAAAACGGCGTGGGGGTTCCCCCCAAATCCATGTCAGACCCTCATCCGAGCACGCAGCCTGGCAGGCCAGGAAAGGGGTGGGGACGAACGAGCGCCCCCCCCCCCCCCTCCTGAGCCGTACCAGGCCGCGTGCCCTCAACATGGGGGGTGCCCTGGGGAAAGGGGGCCTTGCGGCCCCCCCACCCCAAAGCACCTTGTCCCCATGTTGATGAGGTCTTCTCGCCGGACTCCCCCGCCATTTACCAAGCTC
Source organism: Lithobates sylvaticus (assembly GCA_028564925.1). Taxonomy (NCBI): domain Eukaryota; kingdom Metazoa; phylum Chordata; class Amphibia; order Anura; family Ranidae; genus Lithobates; species Lithobates sylvaticus. The sequence goes on along the minus strand of CM053034.1, from coordinate 32,453,790 downwards.
TTTTACCGAGCGGGGGAAGTCCGGCTACCTTCTTCGTCGTCGCCGCCGTCGTCTGGGGGTCTCGATCCGCCTTCGGGGGTCTTCCGGGGGTCTCTTCTGTTCTTGCGGCGGTCGTTGTCTTCTGCGCCGCCGGCACCGCCTTCTTCTTCTTGTCCTTCTTCTTGTCCTTCTTCTTGTTCTTCTTCCGATGTTGACCCGACGCTCTCTCTGCCCGGAATGCCTGTGCCGCTCTGCGCTGAGACTTATATAGGGACATGGGGGACAGGGTCACATGCTCATGTCACATGGTGACCCCGCCCCCTTGTGTTGTCACAGTCCCGGAGGATGCTGGGACTGTGACATCGCAAGGGGGCGGGGTCACCATGTGACATGAACATGTGACCCTGTCCCCATGCCCCTATATAAGTCCCAGCGCAGAGCGGCACAGGCATTCCGGGCAGAGAGAGCGTCGGGTCAACATCGGAAGAAGAAGAACAAGAAGAAGGACAAGAAGAAGGACAAGAAGAAGAAGGCGGTGCCGGCGGCGCAGAAGACGACGACCGCCGCAAGAACAGAAGAGACCCCCGGAAGACCCCCGAAGGCGGATCGAGACCCCCAGACGACGGCGGCGACGACGAAGAAGGTAGCCGGACTTCCCCCGCTCGGTAAAAGAGCTTGGTAGATGGCGGGGGAGTCTGGCGAGAAGACCCCCAAGACGGAAGAAGACCCCCGGAGCAGTGCAATAAAATATTTTTTCAAAAGTGTGTGTGTTTTTTGTACTTTACATTTTACACCTTAGGTGAATGGGTAGGGGTACATCGTACCCCATACTCATTCACATAGGGTGGGGGGCCGGTATCTGGGGGCCCCCTTATTAAAGGGGGCTCCCAGATTCCGATAAGCCCCCGCCCGCAGACCCCGACAACCAACGGCCAGGGTTGTCGGGAAGAGGCCCTTGTCCTCATCAACATGGGGACAAGGTGCTTTGGGGTGGGGGGGCCGCAAGGCCCCCCTTTCCCCAGGGCACCCCCCATGTTGAGGGCACGCGGCCTGGTACGGCTCAGGAGGGGGGGGGCGCTCGTTCGTCCCCACCCCTTTCCTGGCCTGCCAGGCTGCGTGCTCGGATGAGGGTCTGACATGGATTTGGGGGGAACCCCCACGCCGTTTTTTTTCGGCGTGGGGAGTCCCTTTAAATCCATGCCAGGTCACGGAGCTAGCACGCCGGCACTGCCTACGCTAGCTACGTACCTGAAGTTATGTTCTAAATGAACGGACTGCTCCGTGTGTGGGCAAGTCCGTTCATTTTCAAAAGTCCCGCGGACTTTTGGCCGGCGGATTATCCGCCGGAGAAGTCCGTGCGTGTGTGGGCAAGTCCACACGCTCAAAAAAGTCCGGCGGACCAAGCTGGAAAGTCCCGCGGGATTGTCCGCTGGACTAAGTCCGCCGGCAAAAGTCCGCACGTGTGTACGCGGCATTAGAGACCCTAACAGAAGCTACCTAAAGCTGACTGTATACATATAGATTTTTTTTCTGTGCAGGCTTAGCCAGCCATAGATGGATCGAATCTCAATCGGTTCAGCAGGGACAGGGTGAGATTCAATTCATCTATGGGCAGGCTTATTGTACCCAAGTCAATCGATTATCACATGCAATTACTGTCAGCGGCTATAGTTGCTATCAGTAATCATTGTGTTGTGCTGGCCGGGAAGGCTCCCAGCTGGCAGAACATAATAGCGCTGTGGGAGGGATTCCCTCATCAACACTGACTATAGTGATGAGGGAATCAAGCAATTTTCTTTCCTTCGATTCGCGGTGGAAGGAAATATATCAAACCATCTATTGACTTGCCTTACACATTGGTTTTAGTGCTTCATGATGACGAGGGACATCACTGGGCCATACTGAGGGATCCTGGTGTAGCACACGCCCTAAGGAGCCGTTGGTGAATAGGGATCCCCCACCCTGCACAGCCAGGCACACAGAATTTTCACATCACTCTGGAGTCGAGACACAGCTTTGTTTTTTGTTTTTTATTAGTTTTATTAGGGGTATTGAACTTGAATGGGGTTAAGGGTATTATGAGATGCCCACTTGAACTTCTCAGGGACAGCTTCTTATGCACAGTATATTTACACACTCCTCAGCTCCTCCATCACAACACTTGTTTGAAGCGCAAAATTCCCAGGACCAGATGGCGCACTATTAGGTGATCTGACAATAGGGCTCAGGCAAATGTCCTTTACATGCAGGGACCCTGGGCCCCTTGGTTGTGTAGCAAAGTCCTAGTGCCCAACTGTCCTTCTGTGGCTACTAATCCCAGCACCACCTCTTCAGGCACTGCCAGCCCACCTGGCTTCAACTGCCCCTTTCTCTAGCCCTCCTGGCTAAGCTTCCACAGTTCTCCCACACTGACTCTATGTCATCTCAGACTGCTCTCACCCAGTCCTCTCAGGCTGCCTATCAGTCCTCCCGGATTATATCACTCACCAGCCCACCTGGCTGTCTTCTCCTTGGAGATCTCCCGGATGTGCTCACTGGCTCCTGCTGTCCTCACATGTGCTCCCATGCCCCTGGACAGGATTTCTTCTTGGGATATCAGAGGATCCCTCCTGCACTCAAACTCCCTTCCCTGAAGTCACCCCCCCCCCAGACTAGGGCGTTACCCTCAAGGGCCAACCAACAGCCTCCTAGCACTCCATCTCCAACTTCCACCTGAACTCTACTGCCCTGAGTATTTGAGTTGGCCTGCCCCGAGTATTTGAGTTGGCCTGCCCCCTGCCAATCCATCTGCTGGGGATTGGTCAGGTCCCTCACGAATACTCCAGGCAGATCCTTCTAACCTCCCTCCCATTCTTCTGGAAGTTTCCAGCAAGTTCCAGAAGTAGGGGGAGGTACCAGAGATGCTTCCTGCTGAGTCATACCAGCCTCCCCTGGATCACTCACCTGACCCAGATTAAACACAGGCTTGGCTGCCAGCAAGCCAAAACATTTTACCTACACCAGGGATATGCAATTAGCAGACCTCCAGTTGTTGCAGAACTACAAGTCCCATGAGGCATAGCAAGACACTGACAGCCACAAGCATGACACCCAGAGGCAGAGGCATGATGGGACTTGTAGTTTTGCAATAGCTGGAGGTCCGCTAATGGCATATCTCTGACCTACACCATCAAAAACCTAACACTACCTATTTTAGCACACTAGAGGGTGCTACACTGGGAAAGCAAAGCATCCAAAACCCTCTGCACAATGCTGGAGTGTCTTCTAGCTGAATTCGGGATCCTAAACATCACTGGCACCTAGGAGAAATTTTAGATGATGAGCTGAATTACTGAAGCTGAAGTATAGCGCCTCATCCCTTTAAGTAAAGTCAGGAATTTGTTGGATAAACCAAAGGTTGGGACTTTGAGGGCGCAATAAACAAATGATAAAATATAAAATACATTTATTGAAAAAATATCATAATATAACATTATTGACATCATATGTCTGTGACAACATTTAAAAGCAATACATCACTGAATAGAGATGAGAATTGGCAAAGTTTTGTGTTTCTCAACATGTTTCACCCAAATTCGGGCTTCCTCAGGAGAACTGAACAATGTCATACAATATTCACTGAAATAGAAGAAATAGAACCAAATACTGAACACAAATAATTGACACATACAAGTAAATTAATATGGAATGAACATCAAGAGATGAGTGAGTGGAGCTAATAAGCTCCCAGGCTAACCTACTGGAAGAGCCTAGGCACTGGAATTTAGGGTAATTATTTTTGACATTGATAAGGCAGAGTTTTAGATTTTTTTTTATATAGCTTTCATTGTGCGTTTTTTTTATCCGGGGGGGGGGGGGGGGGCTGCAACATAATGCAACTCTCCTCTTTAATCATTTCCAGCCATCCTGAGCCTTGCACAGGACAATCACATTACTCTTTTTTTGTCTTACGAACTCTGCGTGGAATGTCAGAATTTGTGTCAGCACTATTCAAAGGTCAAAGACACAAGTGGTTTTACATGTTGATTCTTTTTGTAGAAGAGTCCCCCCACTGGCACAGCCGATCTGACTGTTGTGACAAAGAGGGGGGTGCTTTATTCTAAGGCTTCAATCAAGTTAAGCGCCCACCCTGTAATTGTGTTACCGAAAAAAAAAGACACATACTATTTCTTCTGAATAAGTCTCTAAAAATCCCCCAAATTATTGGTTTAGAATTTCAAATTGAAAGCCTTAATTCTATTGAGCAAGCATATGTAATTTAGTGTAAAATGCAGTGAATGATGTATTCCAAAAAGTAACCCGACACTAACATCATTCTCAATATGTTAAACACATGCAGGTTTTTCTTATTATTTCTCCAGAAAGAGCCGCAGTAACAGATTTTTAAACAATACCAGAGGATGCTTGTATAGAAAAAAAATACTTTTATAGCATCAGACCAGTCTGATGTGTAGTAGAAGTGACTTTTGCATTTAACCGTTTGCCTACTGGGCACTTTTACCCCCTTCCTGCCCAGGCCAATTTTCACCTTTCGGCACTGTCGCACATTGAACGTCAATTGCGCGGTCATGCAACACTTTACCCAAACAAAATGTTTAGCATTTTTTTCACACAAATAGAGCTCTCTTTTGGTGGAATTTATTCACAACCGTTTTTTTTTCTTTTTTTTTGATAAATTATCGAAAAATAACCGATTTCATAGTTTGCTATAAAATGTTGGAAACAGGTAATTTTTCTCCTTCACTGATGTGCACTGATGAGGCTGCACCGATGGTCACTGATAGGCTGCACTGATGAGGCTGCACTGATGAGGTGGCACTGATGGGTATTGGTGGGTACTGATAGGCTGCAATGATGCGCACTGATGAGGCGCACTGGTAGGCACTGATGAGGTTGCACTGATGAGGTGGCACTGATGGGTATTGGTGGGTACTGATAGGCTGCACTGATGGGCATTGATGAGGCGGCACTGGTGGGCACTGATAAGGCTGCACTGATAGGCAGCACTGGTGGGCACTATTTGAACTGCACTTATAACCATGTCCCTTTAATGGCTACTTTCACACTGCCGCCACGGCCACATGGCGGTAAAGCCTTGCTCGTTTTAGCAGCGCTTCACTGTCGTTTTAGTGACGCTTATTGACTTTTAACCCCTGCTAGCGGTAGAAGAAAGGTTTAAAACCGCCGTGTTGCGTGGCTTTCTGAAGTGCTTTTCATGCCCTTCGGAAACGCTGCCCATGTATTCCAATGGGCAGGGGCGGTGTAGGAGCATTCTATACAGCGCTACCAAACCACCCCAAAGATGCTGCTTGCAGGATTTTTTTCCATCCCGCAAGCGCACCGCCCCAGTGTGAAAGTGCCCGGGCTTTCACACTCAGGAGGCATGGGAGACAGTTTACAGGCACTTTACAGGTGCTATTTCTAGCGCTAAAGCGCCTGAAAGCTGCCTCAGTGTGAAAGGGGTCGTAGAGAAGCCGGTTATCGGCTCTCTTCTCTGATCCTCATTCTGTCAGCATGAAGAAAGGAGTGCCGATAACCGGCTTCTATTTACATCCATGATCAGCTGTGATCATGTGGTAAGGAGCAGCTGATTGGCTCTTTACCCCAATTTTTGATCAGCAGTGTCCTCCAGACACTGATCACAGACCGCGCCACCCACGCTCTACAGTGGGTGAGTGGGTGTGCGACAGGTGCGATCTTAGGAACTAGCCGTCATTTGGCTATAGCGCAGTTGGCAAGTGGTTAAAGAGCATCTAAACCCCCCAAAAAATGAATTTATTGCATTCTAGGCACAAAAACTTTCCTTTAAATATATTTTTCAATAGCCACAAAGGAATAAAATCCACTTTTTGTGTGCACCAAATGCCTCTGCAAAGCTAAATTTTACCTTGTAAATGTTGCAGCTGCATTATCAGTCGGCTCTACCTAATTTGTGCAGAGAGAAGAGTTGTGGGAGGGACCTAGAAGGCTCCACCCACTACAGGTTGCCTGTAGAAAAATATAGGAGGGGGTGGAGACCAGATCAGTCACCCTGCACATGGAAAGGAAACAAAGGTGACTAGTCTTGATAACAGGAAGCTCAGGGACAGAAGTAAAGTCTCACATTGGATTACTGCACAGATTTGGAAAATCTTTAAAGGTGTCACAATTGAAAAGAGTAGATAGATATTAAATATCCGTAAAAGTATTTTTATTACATAAATTCATAATGACAATAAAAAACATGCATTTCCATACAGTCTGGAGTGTGGTCCAGCATTGAAATTAACATGTATGTTTAAAAAACGATAAGCTAACAGTTTCACCATAATACCACTCAACATGTTTCGCTCCTCTGAGCTTCTTCAGGAATTTGGGTACAAAATGTGATACACTGAAATAAAATAGAAAATAATGAGACTAGCCATAAAAATACTTTTATGGATATTTAATATCTATCTACTCTTTTCAATTGTGACACCTTTAAAGTCTCAGGGTCAGTGAACACCAAGTCCAGTTTCCTTGTTTCAATGTCGCATATAAAGAGTTCATTGTTTCTGGTCAAAATTTATTTTCCAGACCAGCACCACCTGACACCTCTAAAGTAGTTCCTTTTACCACCTCACCCCATACCTAGAAATTCCTGATTGGCTAGATGGATTCTGCTTGCAGGCAGGCGCAGTCTTTATTCTCAACTGCTCATTCTCATTGACAATGCAGATGGAAGAGGAATTTTAGAGAAGCTACTGTATGTTTCTCTGTGATCTCCTCGATCATTCGATAGTGATCCGCATGTGACCCTGGTGGCCATATTAGGTCAGGCAGAGACTATTTAAGACTCTGACCCCTGAGCTGACCCCTTAACGGCCAGACCTTCAGTTTGAGGTCTGAGAATCTGGTAAGCAGCTTCTGCTTGTTGGTGTTCACAAGCGATGAAGAGTCTGCTCATTTATGGGACCATATGGGCTGTTTTTTCTGATATATTCATAGACTATTTTCTCCAGTTTTTGACTCTATAGCAAAGAGTGGCAGCACCCCCTCTTGGTGGTTGGTGAGTGGGTGCAGCAGAGCAAGATAGCAGGCATTGCCACCCTTGCTGGTAGATGAGTGGGTGTAGTTGATCCTGATAAGAGGCATTGCCACCCTTGGTTTGCTTTCAGTGTATTACATTTTGGACCCAAATTCCTGAAGAAGCTCAGAGGAGCGAAACATGTTGAGTGGTATTATGGTGAAACTGCTTATGGTTTTTTAAACATACATGTTAATTTCAATGCTGGACCACACTCCAGACTGTATGGAAATGCATTTTTTTATTGTCATTATGAATTTATGTAATAAAAATACTTTTATGGATATTTAATATCTATCTACTCTTTTCAATTGTGACACCTTTAAAGTCCCGGGGTCAGTGAACCCCAAGTCCAGTTTTCTTGTTTCAGTTATACATTTGGGATGTGGTGTCTTGTTTGTGGTCTCAATCCCTTTCTTTGTTATCTTTATATGCGACAGTATATGGGACCTTCTTCTAACCACTAGGTTGAACGCAACTGAAAATACAGTTAAACACAATAGACGTGTGTCAGTTTTTAACCTTCCCAGGTATGTGACTATAAACCTTCTTGATGTCTTCGTAGAACTCTCTGTTCAAGCTGCCATCTTTCCATTTAACAGCCACAAACACACAGTTGTTGGAAGTTCGTGGAAGTTTTGACTGTCTTAGAAGTCATTATCAGGTGGGTTGATTCAACAAGAGGAAAAAGTGTTCCAAGTTTTGAAGTGTGATTATAAAAGCCTGTCTGCCTGGTAGTTGTTTGGAAGAGAGCAGTCTAATAGTCAGCGGTGAGTCTATACAGAGAAGATGTACAAAAGGTTCTTCAAATACAACCTCTTCAACTTCTTGCTGTCAGTCTGTTTGTATAAAGAATAGCTCTCAGACAAGACACTGACCACTTCCCATCAGTATTTCAGAGAGGAGGAGAATCATAACCCTTTGATGTTGTCTTTCTGAAGAAGTTAATAGAATTTCTATTGTCACTCAGTTCAGTTGCAGTCTTTTTTTTTTAGATAACTGTTACTGGTCTATTTGGGACCAAAATAGCACACACTGTAATACCACTTGGCTTGTCAAGTACTCGGTGGTAGAAAATAACGCAGAAATTCTTTTAGCAGTAAAGCAAATTCCTGGTAACGTTCAAGTAGTAGTTATGTGGAATTGATATGGAAGTCTTTTGTGTCTTCTCTAATGGTGAGCATTAGATTGGGAATTCTGATTCTAGGGTAGCACTCTCCTAGTTCAGAGTAGGCTTCTAGGCAAATTTAGTTAGCTCCTCTGTAAATAGTGGAGCAGGGGTTGATTGCCCAGGGCTGTTCAGTATCTCACAGGCTGCGGTTCTGCTACTTTCCCCTGTCTTCTAGAGATTTCTGGAAGGATAGTGGAAGGGAGAGTAGGACAGGAAGGATGGGGAGGTGTGCCCAGAAGGTGAAGGAAATGCCCCTAAATATTCTGAGGACTGGCAGCAGAGAGAAGAGTTGCAGGGTCCTGCTTTCTGAAAGAGACCCCTGTGCTGGGGGCTATGCTAGTAGGTAAAAAATTTCCAGCCTCAAACCTCCAATACGTCACATAGCCTTTTGGACATCATGGGTCCAAAAGGCTAATGTGTTTCAAGGGACATACCCTCAGATGGGGTTTTCTTGGGCCTATGTGGGGAACAGGTTGCAAGTGATGGGGCCAAGCATATCACCCCTTCCCTACCAGAGTATACATCACCCCGACCATGTCACCTGTTTCCTGGCTGGTTGGCTGTTTTAGCATGTGACACATACACTAAAGTCATTAGCAACAGCAATCTAGACAGCTTGGGAGTGCTTCTCTGGTCAATAGACCCATGTCCTGCATTTGGGTCCAAAAGGCTAATGTGTTTCAAGGGACTCACCCTCTTCCTCAGAGCCAAAAGACCCAATTAAGTGCTAATTGAAATGCTTCTTTGAAGAATGAGACTTTTGGCTCTGAGAAGGAGGGTAAGTCCCTCGAAATGTGTTGGCCTTTTGGACCCATGTTGTCCCTCTGTGAGATGTGACGTATTGGAGGTCTGAGGCTGGAAATTTGTCTGACAAGCTTGAACTGTTGTTGGTTTGTGAGTATATTGCTTATTATTTTTCTATACTAATAAAGATTTTTTGAGGATAATGCACTAGGCTGGTGCACCCTTGTTTTTTCTATGGTTACAATTGGTCCAGGCTATGCCCCTGGGGCAGAGAGATAGAGAGGAAGCAGAGGAGCCCTTTTTGAAGACATCTAGGTCCCACTTAGGCTTAGTTGGGGGGCTTACAGAAGAGAGAGACTGGATCAGAGTCTGACTAGAGCCAGGAGCTTTGGTGTGAGGAAGTTGAATCACCCCGGGGAATGAGTGAGTACTTGATCCTGCTGTACAAAGGAGAAGTGACTGTGGGGTGATTTATCTTACAATCAAGTGCAGTGCTGTTGGTGTTATGCAAGACAGCCAGGAGCAGGCCATACTGCTAACGTGTGCTCGGTGCAGCCAGGAGCTGTGCAAGACAGTCTAGAGTTGTCCCAGTCAGCGAAAGCAAAGTACAGTAAAACCTAAGGTTGTGCAATACAGCCTACATTTTTGTACAGAGCAACCAGAAGCCTAGTAGTCCTCAAGTTCTACAGTTCTACAGTTTGGGGTATCCCATGCTCCTCATCCTTATCCAAGTTCCTGTTCCCGATAAAAACCCTAAAAGACACCCCTAGACCAGTTCTTGAGCCAAAGGAAGAATGCCCAAAATGCTGTGCGCCTGGTGGTGCATGTTGTAGTGGAGGGAAATAGGTCCAAATTACCAGTGGTTCATGTGAAAGTAGCATTCCAGCTTTTTAGTTTAGCTAGAAAACCCCATCTGACAAATTAGGTTTTGTCCAACCTGCACGGCAAGTATGTGTAAATAAAAGTGTACTTGCAAGACTTTTAACCACCTTGATAGCTCATGTAACCTTTTGTCCTCTTCAGGAGCCAATAAAAACTCATTTGACATTTAAAAAAGTTTGAAGGAATTTGATTTTAAATGACCTATAGCAGAACAGAAAAACAAATATACACTCATCATCTCTACTTGTCATTATCAAAGCAATGGAAAACTGACATTTAGTAAATATTACAAACATTGCTGATTGCTTGACATCGCAAGAAGAATATTAAGGGCATTATCATCTGCCTGAAAATATTTAATCTGCAGCCTCAGCCATCTGCTGGATAATACTCAGTACTGCACACCTGGCCTCAATCAGAAGTGCTTAAACAGAGTTCAGAACATTCAGTCAGTAGGCAGGAGATCTGTGTTCAGGTCCGACCTGGGTTTGAAGAGAATCCAGCCTGTTTGTGGCCCCTGCCAGAATTCTGTAATGTAAACAAATAATGGTGGAACTAGTGTGACATTGGTGTAGTAGGAGGGCGGAACAGTGGTGTAGTGGGTAACACTCTCACCTAGCAGTAAGAAGTGTCGCTGGTTCGAATACCAACCACGACACTACCTGGCTCGAGTTTGCATGTTCTCCCTGTGCATGCGTGTGTTTCCTCAGGTTTCCTCCCACAATCCAAAGACATGCAGGTAGGTTAATTGGCTTCTGTCCAAAAAAAATTGGCCCTAGTATATGAATGGGGACCTTGGATTGTGGGCTCCTTGAGGGTAGGGACCAATGTGAGTGTGCAATTTACAGGGATAGGGACAATTGTAGACACTCACTCAGGTTGAACTGGATGGACTGGTGTCTTTATTCAACCTTACTAACTATGAAACTATGAAACATCATTCACCAAATACAATCAGGACCATATTTAGTGAATGACATCACCTGGGATCCCCATTACTGTGCTTACATTACCGCAGTGTTGGGGTTTTTGTTATGGCGTTTAGCACTTTTTGGGTCTGCGTTTAGCTAGCGGGTTGTTAAGGAGTGGACGGCCGCCACATCATTAACAACCAATGACTCATCAGCTGTCAATGGGATTACCTGTTGACAGCTGAATAGAGATAAATAGACAACCCCCCCCCCTTTTATGAGAGACCTCGTCTCGTGACCACTCAAATAAACTATTGGTCAGCTCTCTCACATGGGGTTTCCTGCCACTCAGGTCTCAGTCCCGCCTCTCTGTCCAGCGCACCCACCGTCCAGCAGAGGAGGCATCCCTGAGCCCAAGTATAGGCGGCCACACCCCCCCTTTGTCCTAACACTCCCAACACTGAATCCCCAACCAGGCCCAGCAAATGCCGGCATTAAAAAAAAAACTGCATGGGGTCCCCCCAATTCATATCCCTTTGGGTCTGGTAAAGATTTTAAGAGGAACCCCACACCAAAAAAAAAATAAACGGTGTGGGGTCCCCCAAAATCCATTCCAGACCCTTTTCCGAGCATGCAGCCTGGGAAGCTAGGAAAAGGGGGGGGGACAAGCGAGCGGGCCTCTTCCCCACAACTCTGACCCTTTTTAAAAAAAATGTTGGCATGGGGTTACCCTTAAAATCCATACCAGACCCAATGATTTTTCTCAAGTTTTAATTGCCGACATTCTTTTGTTCACATTTAGCTGTCAGCGGGGAATACCACTGACAGCTCCTGAGTCATCTGTTATTAAGGTAGCAGCGGCCTGTTTGCCCACCCCCTACTAAACATCCAGCTATTCACTGGTTGCTAAGGACGCTGGCGGCCACCCACTAAGATAAAAAAATGCTAGGCACTGGCGCTTAGAAGCTGTTTAGGAGCATTTAGGAGCTTTCAGCATTTTTTCTGCCAGCAAATCGCTCCCAAAAACACGAACCAGACATTCTTCTCCTAAATGCTGAAGAAAAAACTCCTCTAGACTAAAATAGTGTTCATGGACAAATAGAATAACACTAAAAAGTATAGGAAAACATGGGATAAAATGCTAAAGGTTGCTGCTAGGAGCATTTTTTTTTTTAAGTTAGTGTGCATGAAAAATAAAGAACTACATTGTTCTATTCCATAACACCACCCCTCAAGCATGCGCAGAAGATAGAGGACATCTATTGGTTGAAATGAATTAATTCAGAGGACAGCTCTGTAAAGGAGGTGAGTGTTATTGTATTGCGGGTGAGTGCAGAGTGATGCAGTGGGCAGAAAACACATGGAGTCCAAGTGCAGTAGCAGTTATATGTTGTAACAGAAGTCCAGCAATACACAACAGATCCGGTGGGAAGGCAACCCGACCGGTAACGCTCACAAGTTGTAACAGCAATGCAACAGTAGATTGATGACTCTGAGGTGCCGACAGTGTTTGTCTTGAGGAGCACAATGCAGTCTGGCCAGTCTGTACCCAAATGGGGAGGCTTCCAGGAAGGTTGGCATGTCCCTACACTTTCCCTACTCCTCTGGAACCTTTCCCTGATGCTAAGCTCTGTTCCTGACAGACGGGTATCCTGTCCCTACACTACCACTTGCAAAAATGCGCTCCAAACACAGCGTCTTAAATAAACTCTGCCTGACCCAAGATGGCCACCAAAGTCACATGGGGTACCAGCATCCAATTGGATAGCTGCCTCCCTGTGACCAAGGAAACTAGGTTCCCCTTGGCTTCTTCCTCCATCTGCACTGCCGCTGCGGACGTGCGCCACCTGCAGTAAGCAAAATAGACTGCACCTTTCTACATGCTCTTTCATTTTTTTTACATACTGGACAAAAAAAAAAAGGAGAAAAATAATTAAGGAAGCACAAGGTTTATGTAATAAAGATCTAAACTGTATGCGAGGACTGGCCATTTAAGCGTATTCAAATCAATTTTATTTATCAAGTTTTTAAACTTTGATCCAACATCTTCTTAATAGTAGACTGTAGAGTAGGCAAATTGTATTTCTGGCCCTTAGTTTCACATATATTAAAGCACAACAAAATGCAAGTTAATAAGGACCCATACTTTTAGTTAATATGGCCAAGCATTAAGATTTCAAAAAGCTATAAAATCTCATAAATAAGTGATGTGCATTCTGCATGAAGATATACAGTGTGCAAAGCAAGCCTCAGGGGAGCCACAATGGAACATAACATCAGTCCCGCACAGATGAAAATGACATTTCGCATGATAGTCTACAAAGATGGGATAAAGTAGCTGTTACATAAATACTCTTTAACCTTGGGAAGAAAGCAAAGCCCTAATAATATTCCATCTGCTTTTAGGAATATAAAAGTAGCATGGTGCCTATGTGGATAGTATAGTTGCTTGGAGTACTTAGATCCTAGGCTCACCTCCTCCCTCGGGATATTGCTTTCATGACATTTGCATGTTCTCTCTAAATTTTTACACATATATTTTTTTTGGTGCCTTTGTGGGCTTAACGTGCCCAGCAGGGACAGTGTAAAACGGTGCTTACTAATGCCTGCACGGCAGGTGGGAACCATATGAATTCAGCATTAAAGCAGCCCTCCAAACTTAGAAGTGAGCCAGACAACTTGCACAGTTTACACTTTTGTAATTTGTGCCCATACTTCTTACACTTCTTACATCACCTCACTCTTAGTGCAATGTCCGTATGTTACTATTGGATACAGGAAACCCATTTCTCCACTCGGGCCCCCTCAACATCTCACTCCAGGCTTGGACCTTAGGTGCTCTATGCCATGAGACCGGTCCCAGTATGTGGGGAACGGGTTGCCAGTGATGGGGCCAAGCATATCACCCCTTCCCTACCAGAGTATTCATCACCCCAGCCAGGTCATCTGTTTCCTGGCTGGTTGGCTACATTAGCATGTGAAACATACACTAAAGTCATTAGCAACAGCAATCTAGACAGCTTGGGAGTGCTTCTCTGATCGTTAGACCCATGTCCTGCATTTGGGTCCAAAAGGCTAATGTGTTTCAAGAAACTTGCCCTCGTTTTTGTCCTGCATTTTCCCTAACTCCTTTCGTTCCCTAAAATAAGTTTTGTTCTTTTGATACGCCACTTATCAGACGTCAGACTAGGCAGTTAAACTGAACAACAAGTTCTTTTACTAAAGTAGTTGAATTTAGTACTGAAGTAGTTATCCAAGACTTCTCCAACACATTCCTAACAAAGTCTTCTAAGTGCCCATATTGAAGTGCCCTATGATGTAGTCATACCTGAGTTATGTAAATAAGTCCATTAAAGTCCTTAGCAAGGCAAGAGTCCATAACTGACAGCAAATTCATAATGGTAGCATAAGTCCATGTAAGTCCATACCCCCCTGGAACCCCCGACTGGGCTCCCACAAGGGGTGGTAAAGTGGCAAAGTGGAGTTTACATCCTCTGCAGCTCTCTACTTCTCTTCCCATGCAGAGAGGGGTGATCACCTCTCACCTAGATGCAGTTCCCCTTTTTATATGCTTTGTCTAGCAGAGGGCGATGCTCCTCAGAAAGGTCAGGGAAAGTAGAATTCAAGTCAACCTTTCTTTTTTTTAACTTTTGAATAGAGTTTAATAGACAATACCATTGCACACAGCAGGTAAATATAACATGTTAATTATTTTACAAAAAAATTGTGCCTTTACAGCCTCTTTAACCCCTTGGCACTGGCCGCATGCAAATATGTGGTCTGCCGGCTAGTTGGCCTTGGAGGCAAACAGCCGCATATTTGTGTGAATTAGTGTAAATACAGCTCTGCTGAGAGCACAGTTACCAGCAGCTGACGGAGAGCTCCCGATCACTACTTGTGATCAGGAGCTTTCCGATAATGTGACCGTGGTGACAGCCAATCACAGGGTCACATGATCATAAACCCTGCCCTGCCTCCCGGATTTCTAAACCCCTTAAAGCACAAAGGGGTTAAGGATTCATCAGGGCAGTAATTTATGCATTATTATATATCATCATGAGTATCATCAAAAAGATAATTTATTTCAGTAATTCAATTCAAAAAGTGAAACTCATATATTTTATATAGATTTGTTACACACAGAGTGATATAGTTCAAGCATTTCTTTTCTTTTTTTTTTGATGATTATGGCTTACAGCTAGTGAAAACCCAAAATTCAGTATATCCCAAAAAATTTGAATAATACATAAGACTAATAATAAAAATTATTTTAATACAGAAATGTTGGACTACTAAAAAGTATGTACATGTACAGTATAGTTTGCACTCAATACTTGGTCAGGGCTCCTTTTGCATGAATTACTGCAATTCAATGCAGCATGGCATGGAGGCGATCAGCCTGTGGCACTGCTGAGATGTTATGGAAGTCCAGGTTGCTTTGATAGCGGCCATCAGCCCATCTGCATTGTTGGGTCTGGTGTCTCTCATCTTTCTCTTGACAATACCCCACAGATTCTCTATGGGGTTTAGGTCATACGAGTTTGCTGGCCAATCAAACACATTGATACCATGATCATTTAACCAGGTATTGGTACTTTTGGCAGTGTGGGTAGGTGGCAAGTCCTGCTGGAAAATGAAATCAGCATCGTCATCAAGCTGGTAGGCAGAGGGAAGCATGAAGTGCTCTAGAATTTCCTGGTAGGGCTGCGCTGACTTTGGACTTGATAAAACACAGAGGACCAACACCAGCAGATGACACGGCTCCCCAAATCATCATTGACTGTGGCCACAGTCTGATCGCCTCCATGCCACGCCGCATTGATGTAGTAATTCATGCAAAAGGAGCCCCGACCAAGTATTGAGTGCATACTACACTGTACATGGACATACTTTCTGGTAAGCCAACATTTCTGTATTAAAAATCCTTTTTTTTAATTGGTCTTGTGTATTAATTACTTTTGGGTTTTCACTAGCTGTAAGCCATAATCATCAAAATTAAAAGAAGGAAATGCTTGACATATATCACTCTGTGTCTAACGCATCTATATATAATATATGAGTTTCACTTTTTAACCGGTTCCCGACCGGCGCACGACGATATACGTCGGCAGAATGGCACGGACAGGCAGGAGGGCGTATATATAAGTCCCTCTTTAATGCCGTCCGTGCCATCGGGTGCGCGCCGGGAGCGGCGAGCTCCCACGCCGGTCGGACCCCCGTGAGGCCGGTCACGGGTCCCGCGGACTCGATTGCCGCAGGGACACCCGCGATCGTCTCACGGGAAGGCTGAATGGGGAGATACGGAAATAAACAGCATCTTCCCGTTCTGCCTAGCAACTAGTGACGCTGATCTCTGCTCCCTGTGATTGGAGCAGAGATCAGCATTCACTAGCTGACAGCCACGCCCCCCACAGTAAGAAAAACACCCCTAGGCATACTTAACCCCTACACTGCCCCCTTGTGGTTAACCTCTTCACTGCCAGTGTCATTTATACAGGAATCAATGCATTTAAATAGCATTGATTGCTGTATAAATGACAATGGTCCCAAAAATGTGTCAAAAATGTCCGATGTGTCCGCCATAATGTCGCAGTCACAATAAAAATCGCCGATCGCCGCCATTACTAATAAAAAAAAATTATTAATAAAAATGCTATAAAACTTTCCCCTATCTTGTAAACGCTATAACTTCTGCGCTTATTGCGATTTTTTTTACCAAAAATATGTAGAAGAATACGTATCGGCCTAAACTGATGAAAAAATGTTTTTTTTATATATTTTTGGGGTATATTTATTATAGCATTTATTTATTATAGCATATTTATTATAGCAAAAAATTTAAAAGAATGCGTTTTTTTTCAAAATTGTCGCTCTTTTTTGTTTATAGCGCAAAAAATAAAAACCGCAGGGGTGATCAAATACCACCAAAAAAAAACTCTATTTGAGGGAAAAAAAGGACGTCAATTTTGTTTGGGAGCCACGTCGCACGACCGCACAATTGTCAGTTAAAGTGACGCAGTGCCGAATCGCAAAAAGGGGCCTGGTCCTTTGGCTGCAAACTGGTCCGGTCTGTAAGTGGTTAAATTGAATTACTGAAATAAATTAACTTTTTGATGATATTCTAATTTTATTAGACGCACCTGTATGTATATATATATATATATATATATATATATATATATATATATATATATATGTATATATATATGTATATATATATATATATATATATACACATATACACATTAATAATCACATAAATAATCCTTGTTTTGCAAAATATATATATATAAATTACTCTGGGAATACTTTGTCATATTTTATATGTTTATTTGTAAAACAAAAATTGTGTATAGAAAGTAAAAAAAAGATGGATAAAAAGATAAAACAGTTAAAAAAAATATATAAAAATATATAAACTTTAAAAAAAAAAAATTACAATAACATTGACCTAATCCATTTAGATGCCTTTAAATGTGTTTTCAAGACCAACAACCCAGTGCGAAAAATTACCAGTCCTGAAAAATAAATATTGCAGATTATGTGGATAAATTGTATTCAATTGAGTGTTTTAAAACTGAATGTCAAATAAAAAAAAATGTAATTATTTGAGTATGTGCCATGCTTATGTATGCTAACAAAAGGCCAGCATTGAACTCTCAACCTGCAGCTATCTCGCACACCAGAAACGTGCATACCTGCTGCTCTATTTGAATGCACACAGAACACACACATTCTTGTCACACTGAGCTAGTGTGTCTGCAGGGAAACACAGCAGCTTGGTCTCTTTTTTGGCATGCAAACGGCTTCTGAAAATGTGATTTTTTTTTTTTTCGAGAAAGATATTCTTCCATGGCCTAATTATGCAGATCTCCGCAGAGATGCGTTCGGGTCCAGTTGTAGCCAAACTCAAACAGTTGCTCTGACCTAGTTAATTGAAAATCCATCCGGTTAAATGTCAACGGCTGGAAAAATCCAAATGGAAACCAACGTGACGTACAGTCTAGTAGATAGATATTTAAGAATGAGGATTTGCATTGTATGCTTGCTCATTTATTGCCGGTGTCAAGTCTGCTGTTACAGCACAGATTCATCTTCATAGGTTTCTACCTTCTGTGTCTTCCTTTAGGGCTCCTGATTCTGCTGTGTCTGCAATACGCTGTAATGAAGTAGCACTGTAGCTATAATCTTATTTCACATCGAATGTTATCTGTATTAAATGAAGTTTTCCTTTTCCAGGCTGAAAGAAGTTGCTTAGTTTGTGGATGGCTACCATTTAAAAGAGAAATATACCTAGCACATTGGGTATAGAATGTAAAAGCAATTTAAAGGAACACTATTATACTGCCATGTCTATGATAAAATGGAAGTCCGGGCTTAACCTATCTAATCTTAACCACTTGCCAACTGGGCACTTACCCCTTACCCCTAACACCCTTCCTAACCAGACCAATTTTCAGCTTTCGGTGCTCTCACACTTTGAATGACAATTACTCAGTCATGCAACACTGTACCCATATGAAATGTTTGTCCTTTTTTTCCAACAAATAGAGCTTTCTTTTGGTGGTATTTAATCACCGCTGGGTTTTTTATTTTTTGCGCTATAAATCAAAAAAGACTGAAAATTTGGTAAAAAAAATTAATAAATTCTTTGTTTCTGTTAAAATGTATTGTCAGAGGATTGCAGAGTATGGCAGAGTATAGGCAGAGTATTGGCAGAGTATTGGCAGATTATTGCAAAGTATTGGCAGATTATTGGCAGAGTATTGGCAGAGTATTGCAGAGTATTGCAGAGTATGGCAGAGTATTGGCAGAGTATTGGCAGAGTATTGCAGAGTATTGGCAGAGTACTGGCAGAGTACTGGCAGAGTATTGGCAGAATATTGGCAGAATATTGGCAAAGTATTGGCAGAATATTGGCAGAGTATTGGCAGAGTATTGCAGAGTATTGGCAGAGTATTGCAGAGTATGGGCACTGAGCAGCGCTGTAGGCACTACCGATCCAGCCCACAGCGCTGCTGCAAATGATCTCTCCCCCTCACACTGTACAGATTGGTACACAGAGAGGAGGGAGGAACCGGCGTCATGACATGACGCCGGTTTGTTTACAAGTGATCGCTCTCTCATTTGACGGAGCGATCACATGGTAAACGGCCACTACCAGCGGCCATTTACTGTGATGCGCCGGGTATTCCGGACCCGGCGGTCACGGATTTTTTCCGGGAGCGCGCCCTAGGGGATGCCCCAGGGGACGCTGGTCCCCAGGGGAAGCCCTCCCAGAATAAGCCGACCGCGCTATAGCCGTCTTTTGGCTATGGCCCGGTTGGCAAGTGGTTAAAGAAGAACTTTGAGGAAGAATGTTACTTTTCCATGCAGTGGGGCTGTACTTACACTGCATGGGTTAACTGCTTGTTTTTGTCTAGACCAGGGATCTCCAAACTATGGCCCTCCAACTGTTGCTGAACTACACGTGCCATGAGGCATTGTAAAACTCTGACATTCACAGACATGACTAGACATTATGGGAATTGTAGTTCCTGAACAACTGTAGGATCATAGCTTGGAGACCCCAGTTCTAGGGGATTGCGGGGCAGAGATAGTCCACACCGCTCCTGCCCCCGCATGCTAGCGGTCTTGTCAATGGACTGTTCCTGACATCATAATGCCCATAGACTGGCTCTAGACGTGAGGGCGTCAGGAACAGTCCACCGCTGAACATGGGGTGTGTTTTTTAGGAGGACCGAAGGACCGGGTAAGTACAGCTTTCCCTTGCACTCCTAGACAATGAGCAGTTAACCTATGCAGTTAACTGCATGTCTATACTTACCTATTCTAAGGGCGCTCTGGTCATGTGATCAGCTCCGCAGACACCAGCTTCTGGGTAGAGAAGGGACAGCTAAAAACGGGTGCCTCATAGTAAGTGAATGGGTGATGACACTGCAAAGGCTCAGCAGCCATTTTCGCTGCTCTCTCCGTCCCCCTGAAGCTGGCATTGGGAGCCGATCATGTGACCACACCGCACACCAGAGTGTCAGTAGAACAGATAAGTAAAGACATATTTCCTCTACAAATTAGTTAGTTTAAGACTTAGAATGGGGGAGAGATCAGGTTTAACATTAGATAGGTTTAGACCGGATTTCCACTCTAATAAAATCTGAACATACAAGGCAATTTACTAAATAATCACAGAATAGCCACTGTTTGGGTATTTTGGGGGCTAGCTGTCAAAATGCAATAAAGCAGTGGGAGTTTCGTTAATCTGTGTTGTTGTCAGGCCTGGGCTCAGCCCTTCCTTCTCTGAGCTGGCCGCTCAGCTGTCGGCTTATTGCCAGCTCCTATCTCTCCACAATGGCTCACCTGTTGATGATATCCTGCTCGTTAGTCCTGCCTACTTAAGCCGTTTAGTCCAGATGATCTCTGCCTTCGCCTTGGTCACATCTCTAGAGATGCTCTCCTGTGTTCCTGTTAACCGCTTGCCGACCAGCCGCCGCAGTTGTACTGCGGCAACATGGCTCGGCTTCGCAAATCGCCGTCATGTTACGTTGCTTCCAATTTCGGCCACTAGGGGCTAATTTCATTTTTATAGCACTGATCGCTGTAAAAATGCCAATGGTCCCAAACAATGTGTCAAAATTGTCCGACGTGTCCGCCATAATGTCACAGTCCCAAAAATTGCAGATTGTGTTTTTTTCAAAATTGTCGCTCTAATTTTTTGTTTATAGCGCAAAAAAAAAAAAAAAACGCAGAGGTGCTCAAATACCACCAAAAGAAAGCTCTATTTGTGGGGAAAAAAATAAGTCAATTTTGTTTGGGTGCAACGTCGCATGACCGTGTAATTGTCAGTTAAAGCGACGCAGTGCGGAATCGCAAAAAGTGCTCTGGTCAGGAAGGGTGTAAAATCCTACGGGGCTGAAGCGGTTAAAGACTTGCTTGGCTGACATCCCTTCTGGCTTTGTTTGTTAGGACTGAAGATAGTCTTTAATTAGTAAAAAGTCCTATTAAGTTACTGTTTTTGTTGGTCAACAAATTCCAACAAGCACCTGCCGTGAATGGCAACAGCGTGTGGAAAAGGGAAGGATAATGCAGGCCATACATGGGTTCTTTGTGCAATTTGTAATCTGAAGGTGCCATCATTGATTTTTTCGAAATTCGACCAACCGAGCCTTCAATTTCAGCTCATGGAATTTTCTTTTCCTGACAGGTCACAGCTCATGCGCATTTCTCTTTCAATTATATTTATCGCATGATTTTCCCATCATTGATTAGACATTCATTTGTTTTAAAAAAAATTTCCATCATGCCCAATCACTTAAATTTGATGGCTGCACAAAAATTGTCCGTTATTGCGGTTCACTAATGGTGCGAAATTCAAACGTAATTTCTTACTGCCCCAACTCAATTATGTACCTGCCAGCACCCCCCTTTTCTCCCCAGTTAGGACACTGACACTGTGTTGGATTTAAAGTGGTGGGCAACCCTGAAAATTTTTTATTTTTTTTTAAATGTTAATAACAATTTAAAATGAAAAAAAAAAAAATTTTTTTTTTTACTTACCAGAAATGGCTGTTGCTAGGCAGATCGTCCTAATCTGCCTCTTCCAGATCTGCGGTGATGTTCTCTTCTCTACTCCGAGCGCCGTCTTCTAGTGAATGGGGTGTGGTGTGTTATGGGAACTGTGTCCCACAACACATCGCGTTCCCCATTCACAAATTCGACTCGCGCATGCGCAGTAGGCCACGCGCCGACTCGCACATGCGCAGTAGGAAACGGGCAGCCGCTTCCCTTACTGAGGATGGCGGCGCTGGAACCGGATCGCCGAGGGACATCTCGGCCTCCACGACCGACATCGCGGGCGCCCTGGGAGGGTAAGTGTACTTATTGAAAATGTCAGCAGCTACTTTTTTTTTAGCTGCTGACTTTTAAAAATATTTTTTTTTAGGTGAAACACCGCTTTAACCACTTCAGCCCCGGACCAATTTGCAGCTAAAGGACCAGGCCCCTTTTTGCAATTCGGCACTGCGTCGCTTTAACTAACAATTGCGCGGTCATGCGACGTGGCTCCAAAACAAAATTGGCGTCCTTTTTTTCCCACAAATAGAGCTTTCTTTTGGTGGTATTTGATCGCCCCTGCGGTTTTTATTTTTTGCGCTATAAACAAAAATAGAGCGACAATTTTGAAAAAAATGCAATATTTTTTACTTTTTGCTATAATAAATATCCCCAAAAAATATATAAAAAAACATTTTTTTTCCTCAGTTTAGGCCGATACGTATTCTTCTACATATTTTTGGTAAAAAAAATCGCAATTAGCGATTATTGATTAGTTTGCGCAAAAGTTATAGCGTTTACAAAATAGGGGATAGTTTTATAGCATTTTTATTAATATTTTTTTTTTTATTAGTAATGGCGGCGATCAGCGATTTTTATTGTGACTGCGACATTTTGGCGGACACATCGGACATTTTTAAAACATTTTTGGGACATTTGTCATTTATACAGCAATCAGTGCTATTTAAATAGCACTGATTCCTATGTAAATGACAGTTGTAGTTAGGGGTTAACCACTAGGGGGCGGGGAGGAGTCAGTGTGACGTGTTGTGTTTTTTTTACAGTAGGGGGGCGTGGCTGTACGTGTGACGTCATTGATCGGCGTTCCCGATGACAGGGAACCGCCGATCACTGACAGTCAGTGTAGGAAGCGCGGGAGAGGTTTGTTTACATAGACCTCTCCCCGTTCTTCCGCTCCGTAACCCGATCGCGGGATACCAGCGGCGATCGGGTCCGCTGGTCCCGCGGCCGGGGTCACGGAGCTCCCGACCGGGTCGCGAGCGCGCCGCTAGCGGCGCGCGCGCGACCCACGGGCAGGCACATGCACGATCACGTACAGGTACGTGATTCTGCCTGCCCGAGCCATTCTGCTGACGTATATATGCAGTGGCCGGTCGGGAAGCGGTTAAATGGCGGCTTGGCCTTTTATTAACTCAAAAACATATTTAAACATAAACCTTCTTAAATGCTCCAGCTCTAATATGAATAAATGATTGCAGATCCTTGACGACACCATCTTCCAAACTTTTTGGAATCTGTGGTACCTCTAAGTTATATTCTGTTCCCAGCCGCAAACACTGCCTCGAAGACTTACTAACTGACCACAGACCCCTACCACCTTACTACCTGGTAGTCTAGACTGAACTAGACAAACCAGGAGGACTCCATACCTGAGACGGGTTCCACCGTTTTATCAAATACCTAATTTTTGTAACCCTCGTCAAGGACCCCAATCGCCACACCTTCTGCATGAAGTACCTCCAAACTTCTCCTCTAGGATGGCGGGACGTTCCACCACCGACTTTCCACCTGCAACTGGTGCCTCCTCGTTCCTCCCTTCACTAAGTATCCAGCTCCTCCCTATACTGTACTAATCTCCTCCAATCAGGTAAGGGCCAGTTTATTTTGTCTAAACAGTCCCAACCCCTCTTTAGCCTATTGCACTCTGCGCTTACATTTCTTTTCAGCTCCGTACATGTCTGACAGCAATAAAGAAATTGGCATGCGTTCTATTCTCTTGGCACTAAAACTAAAGTTGCCTTTAGTTATGCTTTAACCACTTGCCGTCTGGCCATAGCCGAAAGACGGCTACAGCGCGCTTGGCTTATTCTGGGAGGGCGTCCATGGACGTCCTCCCAGAATGTTGCTCTTGCGTGCCCCCTGGGGCGCGCTCCCGCAAACATCCTTGACCACCCGGGTCCGGAAGACCCAGCGCATCACGGATCATGGTAAATGGCCACTTGTAGCGGCCGTTTACCATGTGATCGCTCCGTCAAATGAAGGAGCGATCACTTATAAATAAACCGGCATCATGTCATGGCGCCGGTTCCTCCCTAATTTTTTTCAGCGCTGTGGGCTGGATCTGTAGTGCCCACAGCGCTGCTCTGTGTCCATACTGTGCAATACTCTGCAATAATGTGCAATACTCTGCAATACTCTGCAATACTGTGCAATACTCTGCAATAATATGTAATACTCTGCCAATACTCTGCTAATACTCTGCAATACCCCGAAATACCCTGCAATACTCTGCAATACCCTGCAATACTCTGCCAATACTCTGCTAATACTCTGCAATACTCTGCAATACCCTGCAATACCCTGAAATACTCTGCAATACCCTGCAATACTCTGCCAATACACTGCAATACCCTGAAATACTCTTCAATAACCTGAAATACCCTACAATACTCTGCAATACCCTGTAATACCCTGTAATACCCTGCAACACTCTGCAACTCTCTGCAATACTCTGCAATACTCTGCAATACCCTGCAATACTCTGCAACACTCTGCAATACCCTGCAATACTCTGCAATACCCTGCAATACTCTGCAATACCCTGCAATACTCTGCAATACCCTGCAATACCGTGCAATACTGTGCAAAACTGTGCAATACTCTGAAATACTCTGCAATACCCTCCAATACCCTGCAATACTCTGCCAATACTTGACAATACTCGCCAATACTCTGTCAATACTCGCCAATACTCTGCAATAAATTTTAAAAGAAACAAAGATTTTATTATTTTTTTTTACCGAATTTTCAGTCTTTTTTGATTTATAGCGCAAAAAATAAAAAACCCAGCAGTGATTAAATACCACCAAAAGAAAGCTCTATTTATATCAAAAAAAGGACAAAAATTTCATATGGGTACAGTGTTGTATGACTGAGTAATTGTCATTCAAAATGTGAGAGCACCGAAAGCTGAAAATTGGTCTGGTTAGGAAGGGGGTTTAAGTGCCCAGTGGTCAAGTGGTTAAGTCATGGGGTGACACATTACTCCAAGATCAACCTATAAGTAAAATATTAATATTGAACAGGATAAAGCATAAACTAAATAAATAATAAAGCAGAACATGTTCCTAGGGCAAAAAAAAAATGAATCCTTTTTTTACCTTTCTTTTACTGCTTCACTATTTTCCTACATTGTGGCCCCTACAGCTCTCTAAATGGGATTTCCCCCGGAGGCACTCCAATTAAATGCATTTGCTTGTGTTTCTTGACCGCCGTACACACTTGACTGGAAAGAAATGTTGGAAAATTGACATTTGAGACGTGTAACAAAAAAATGTTCAGTGAACCTCAGATCATATTGCGATTGTATGGAGGCTTCAGCAGGGAAATCTGCTGCCCACATTGATAGATGGGGAGGGTTAAACAGGCTCATTTCTGAGTCAAGTAAGTGTTTTCCTGCTGATAATTCAAACAGCTGTCTTCTTTTTCTCTTATTTTATGGATTAGCTGCTCGTTATTGTAATTGTTTGACCGTTTAGATGTAATATGGGAACTGAGCGCAATGAACAGAGTAAAAGGCTTGTTACGCTATGGGGTTGATATACTAAAGGCAAATAGACTTTGTAAAGTGCAGTTGCTCCAGAGCTTAGTAAATGAGCAGAAGCTCTGCTGACATTCATCATCCAATCACATGCAAGCAAAAATGCTGTTTTTCTTTTTTTCATTTTCAATGCACGTGATTGGGTACTCTTTGCCAAGTGAAGCTTTACCTCATTTACTAAACTCTGGAGCAACTGCACTTTGCAAAGTTCACAGTAGACATGTGCACAATAGAAAAATTTGTTTAGTTTTGTTTCTGTTCGTTTCCGTTGATTCGTAACGATTCGTAAATTCGTAAGTCGTCGGTGTTCGTATTCGTAACGATTCGTATTTTCGTAAGAGTTATTTTTTTCGTTGATTCGTTTTTCCGTTAGTTTAATTTTCGTTTATTCGAAATTCGGACGCATTCGTATTTTCGGAGATTTAGTTACATTCGTACTTTCGTAAGATTGATTTATTCGTACTTTCGTAACATTGTTTTCGTAAATTCATAATCGGAGCATAATTCATAATTTTATGTACTGTGTATGCTATTATTACATTGTAAGAGACACGAAAAATTGCGAATCGCAAAAAAAAAAAAAAAGTTACGAATGTACGAATTTTTTCGTTCAATCCATTCGAAGCACTTAAGCAGCGCCATTGTAAGAGACACGGAAAATTACCAATTCAACAAAAAAAAAGTTACGAATGTACAAATTTTTTCGTTCAATCCATTCGAAGCACTTAAGCAGCGCCATTGTAAGAGACACGGAAAATTACCAATTCAACAAAAAAAAAAGTTACGAATGTACGAATTTTTTCTTTCAATTCATTCGAAGCACGTTAAGCAGCGCCATTGTAAGAGACACGGAAAATTACGAATCGAAAAAAAAAAAAAAGTTACGAATGTACGAATTTTTTCGTTCAATCCATTCGAAGCATGTTAAGCAGCGCCATTGTAAGGGACACGGAAAATTACCAATTCAACAAAAAAAAAAAAGTTACGAATGTACGATTTTTTTTCCTTCATTTTGATTTTTGTTGTTCCTGTTTTCGTTTTTCGGATTTTCTTCTTTCGTAGTTTCGTTGTTTCTGATTTGGTTATTTCGGATTTTCGTTGTTTTTCGTATTCGTTCGATTCGATAATTCGTTATTCGTAAAATTTTTTAGCAAATCATTCGTTCATTCGTACGATAACGAATGAACGAATATAACGAATTTTAACGGAAAACGAAAAAAAACTAAACGAATTGCACATGTCTAGTTCACAGTCTCTTTGCCTTTAGTAAATCAACCCCTATGTATCACGTTGCTCAGAAAATGGCTCTTTAACAACTTGCCGACCAGCGCACAACGATATATGTCGGCACAATGGCACGGCTGCGCAAATGGGCATACTGGTACGTCCCCTTTAAGAAGCGGCATTGTGGGTGTGCACCTGCTGCGCGCTCCGTGACCTTGCCCGAGGGACCCGCGGACTCGATGTCGGCAGGTGTCCCGCGATCGTGTCACGGAGCCGCAGAACAGGGAGATGCCTATGTAAACAAGGCATTTCCCCATTCTGCCTAGTGACATGACAGAGATCTACTGCTCCCTGTGAGCGGGAGCAGTGATCGCTGTCATGTCCTAGGTAGCCCATCCCCCACAGTTATGCCCTGTACACACGGTCGGAATTTCCGACAGAAAATGTGCGATCGGATCGCGTTGTCAGAAAATCCGATCGTGTGTAGGCTCCATCTGACTTTTTCTGTCGGAATTTCCAACACACAAAGATTGAGAGCTGGACCTAAAAATTTTCCGACAACAAAATCCGATCGTTTAAATTCCGACCGTGTGTAGACACACGTGCTCAGAATAAATTAAGAGACGGAAGCTATTGGCTACTGGCCCGTTTATAGTCCCGACGTACGTGTTAGACGTCACCTCGCTCAGAACGTTCGGATTTTCCGACAACTTTGTGGGACCGTGTGTATGCAAGACAAGTTTGGCCCAATATCCGTCGGAAAAAATCTGACGGATTTTGTCGTCGGAATGTCCGACCGTGTGTACAGGGCATTAGAATCACTTCCTAGGACACACTTAGCCCCTTGATCGCCCCCTAGTGTTTAACCCCTTCCCTGCCAGTGTCATTTATACAGTAATCAGTGTATTTTTACAGCACTGATCGCTGTATAAATGACAGTGGTCGCAAAATAGTGTCAAAAGTGTCCGATGTGTCCGCCATAATGTCGCAGTCAAGATAAAAATTGCAGATCGCCGCCATTACTAATAAAAAAAAATAATAATAAAAATGCCATAAAGCTATCCCCTATTTTGTAGACGCTATAACTTTTGCACAAACCAAACAGTATATGCTTATTGCGATTTGTAGACGAATACATATCGGCCTAAAACTGAGGATAAAATTAGTTTTTTTATATATATTTTTGGGGATATTTATTATAGCAAAAAGTAAAAAATATTGCTTTTTTTTCAAAATTGTCGCTCTTTTTTTGTTTATAGCCCAAAAAATAAAAACTGCAGAGGTGATCAAATACCACCAAAAGAAAGCTCTATTTGTGCGAAGAAAAGGACGTCAATTTTGCTTGGGAGCCACGTCGCACAGCAATTGTCAGTTAAGGCGACGCAGTGCCGAATCGCAAAAAGTGCTCTGGTCAGGAAGGGGGTAAATCCTTCCGGAGCTGAAGTGGTTAATGACGCTTTCATTTTAATATTAATTCAATGAATTTTGGAAAATCTCATCTTTGGATTTGGGCCCATGTATACCTCACCACACTGCCACGAAGCACTGAAACACACACATTTTCATGAATTTGGGCACGTCGCGGTGCACTGCGTTGTAGTACATAGATATAGAACTATTTTCTAAGGCCATTTCAAAGCTGTAGCTGAAGTGAGGAAGGCCCTGGGGGGCTAATGGAAAAGCTGAATATTGTTTTAAAAAGAATGTGTTATTGAAATCACTCGCTAGAACAAGTTAAACCTATTATTACATATTGTTACTAATGCATTTGGGGAATCAACATTTTCCCCTATTCAGATATTGTAATCTATGATGAGCTGAGAAGAGGTCATTTGTTTTAATGGGATCATCACAGGTACAATACGAATAATATCACAGGAGAAATGACAGCCCTGGTAGTATCTCCAGTATAGCTGTGAGTCTATCCTCTTTCACATTTTCTTACATAGCCTTAAAGTGGAAGTAAACCCCCCTATCGTTTTCAGCCAAGGAAGCTGCCATCTTTGCCTCTGTTTAATCTTCAACTGCCACAGTGCTGCACATGTGATCCGTTATGACACCAGCCATTGGATGGTTTGACTGTTTGGTTGAGAGCACAGCCAATGTGCAGTTAGCATTCACGGCATGCCTTTTTTTTTTAGACTGTTAAATCGATGGGTTTCTGTTGGTAAACCAGTTGTTGGAAAGTCAACAGGGAAATCTGATGACTTGCAAAACTGAAATTCACTTACCATGAATATCACCGAAGTGCAGAACTTTATAGCAACCTTATGGACCCTTCTGAAATCTGGAAGTTCAAGCACCCTCCCATTCTGCCACTAACTTCAGTACTTCTCTTGTGTAGGTTGGGGATGAATAGTTCCAATTAGACATGTGCAATTTGTTTTTTTTTTTTTCGTTTTTTTTTCGTTCGTTCGTTTTCGTACGAATGAACGAATCGTTCGAATCGAACAAATCCGATTAACGAATCGTTCGAATCGAACGAATCCGAAAAGCAACGAAAATCCGAAAAAAAGGAACAACGAAAATGAACGAAAAAATTCGTACATTCGTAACTTTTTTTTTTGTTGAATTGGTAATTTTCCGTGTCCCTTACAATGGTGCTGCTTAACGTGCTTCGAATGGATTGAACAAAAAAATTCGTACATTCGTAACTTTTTTTTTTGTTGAATTGGTAATTTCCGTGTCCCTTACAATGGTGCTGCTTAACGTGCTTCGAATGGATTGAACAAAAAAATTCGTACATTCGTAACTTTTTTTTTTTTTTTGATTCGTAATGAAAAGATTGAACAAAAAAATTTGTACATTCGTAACTTTTTTTTCGATTCGTAACTTTTTTTTTTCCGATTCGTAAATTATTAAAATGTAATAATTGCATACACATTACATAAAATTATGAATTATGCTCCGATTACGAATCTACGAATGTTACGAATGTACGAATAACTACGAATGCGTCCGAATTTCGAATAAACGGATGAACGAAAATTAAACTAACGAAAAAACGAATCAACGAAAAATAACTCTTACGAATGTACGAATCGTTACGAATACTAACAACGATGACTTACGAATGTACAAATCGTTACGAATCAACGGAAACGAAAAAAACGAAACAAAAAAAAATATTTTTTTTTTCGGAAACGAAAAAAACGAAACGACAATAAACAAATTTTTTTTGTTGTGCACATGTCTAGTTCCAATATGTCAAACACAAGGCCCGCCAGGATATTTCATGTGGCTCTCACACCTCCCCTGCCACTGTGGCACCCCCCTCATTGGCAGCAGAGAGCAGGACAGAACTCCATCCCCGGATCCTGCACTTTTTTGTGCAGCTACAGCCCCTTGTTTCCACTTTCCCTGGTCTCAGCATTCAGCATACTCCAGCAGCTGATTCCAATACTCCTCTGGTCCTCCTCTAGACCCTGCACTTTCTGCTCCCCAACTGCACCCTAGCTTCTTTCCAGCAGCAGCACAAGGTAGGGGGGTGCGCTGTGATGTAAGGGGCTCTTGACATCAAACGTAGGGGGGGGGGGCTCTTGACATCAAACGGTGGGGGGGGGGCTCTTGACATCTGATGTAAGGGGGGTGCTCTTGATATCTAATCTTACAGATACAACTGGCCCTTGGAAATCAACCATTATGCTGATGTGGCCCACGATGACATCGAGTTTGACACCCCTGTTCTACATTGTTTGCAGATATAGAGGTCAGTGTGGGCTTATTTTACAGCTAATATTCTGCTTCTTAAAGGGGAGTTCCAGGCATTTTAAAAGTCAGCAGCTACAAAAAGTGTAGTTGCTGACTTTTAATAAACAGACACTTACCTGTTCCACGGTCCAGCGATGCGGCCGAACGTGGTGTCGCTCCTCTCCCCCTCCTCTTCGCCGGCGCCTCCATTGCCACTCAGGGCACCCGGCCGTGACAGCTTTCGTCTTCACGGCCGGGCACGCACGGCGCATGCGCGAGTCGCGCTGCGCTCCCGGAGTGGATAGGCGATCTCCTGGGACCTGCCACGTGTCCCAGGAGATCGCCTAGGCGGTTTCTGGGCGGAAGGAGGAAGGGGGACAGGAAGTCCCCCTACTAATGACGCAGTGAACCTGTGGATTTTTTGCGGGTGAGCTGCACTTTGCTGTAAACTTCTATTATATCCTGCAGGTGTGGCGCACTTTCTGAAGTCGCAACAAACCCGCAGGTAATAACAGAAGTCTATGGCTCAATGCAGGTAACCCACAGAAAGCAGCCCAGTAACCACTGCAAAACAGATATATAATACTGTGAATTTAGTAGTAAACTTACCTTTAATAACCGTCTTCCATTCTGGTGTCGCTGGCTGTTGCTGTCCCAGGCGGAGTGTATTTGGTATCACTCCGCCTGTGACAGGAGCGGGCGCTATACAGGAAGCATTGGCTTATGTGGCTCTGCTCTGCAGCCACTTGCTTCCACTACCAGCGGCTTCATTCACAAAACTGCTGCTCTGGGATGGCGGGTCGGCAACCCGTGATCTGGTCTTGCCAACCTGCCATCTTAGAGCAGGAGGTCGAGGGCCACACCAGAGGGCTCCGCGGGCCACATGTGGCCCTCGGGCCGCTGGTTGGGCACCCCTGCTCTAGGGTCAGAGCAGATGGCTTAGCACCGTAGCGCAATTTGCATTGATGCCTGGATTTGGCATCAATGCTTTAAGTGCATATAGGTAAACGTGGCATGTAAGGGGTTAAACAAAATATTGTGGCTGGAGTTGGCATTTATTTATTTTTTTGTTCCTTAAGAATTCTGCTGCACATTTTTATGAGTATTTTTTAATCATAAACCTTTTAGCTTTTTCATGATTGATGAAGTTGTATCCGAGTCAGGAGGCAGCACAAATGTTGTGTTGTATAAATGTCTTTATTTTGATTCTTTAATAAATAAAGAGGTGTATAAAAAATGAATGCCTAGAACATTGATTTTCAAAGGGATCAACTCATCTGTAATCCCAGGATTGAATTACAGAATTTGGGGAAGACATTTGTTGAATGTGTTACAGAGCCTAGAAACAGGTGCAGATTTTGCAGAGGGAAAAGGGCAGTATAAAAGGTGTGGTTAGGTTTACACTTGTGGTTTGGGGGGCAGTAAAAAATGTGGTTGAACCATGTTTATATCACACACCTCCAAATGATCCCCTCTGTTGCATTCGGCAGCCAGCACCACATACTGAACATTACATGACCCATCTAACTGAATGGAGCTGCAGCGCAACTGACAAGACCGGGGGCGGTAATTGCGCAGACGGGGGGCGGTAATTGCGCAGAACGGGGGCGGTAATTGCGCAGACGGGGGCGGTAATTGTGCAGACCGTGGGGCGTTAATTGCGCAGATGGGGGATACATTAAGCTTGTGTATTATAGGGTTATTTTAATTTAAAAAGTATAATTTTGTCCGAAACACTTTAAGCTCTGATAAAGTGGAAAGCCCCATACACACGGTCGGAAAATCCGACCACCAAATCCATCGGATTTGGTCCGACGGATTTAGTCCGACACTGGTGTTGCATACACACGGTCGGACAAAGTTGTCGGAAAATCCGATCATTCTGAACGTGGTGACGTTCGTTGCGTACGACGGGACTACGTAGAGGCTAGTAGCCAAAAGCTTCGGTCTTGTAATGTGATCTGAGCATGCGTGGCACTTTGTCCGTCGGAATTCGCTACACACGATCGGAATTGGTGTGATCGGACTTTGTTGTCCAAAAATCTTTAGAGCAGGAGATAGAACTTTGTCCGTCGGACAATCCGATGGAAACTGTCCGATGGTGCCTACACACGGCCGGAATTTCCGACAACATTGTCCGATAGGACAGAATCCATCGGAAAATCCTACTGTGTGTATGGGGCTGAAGTGTGTTTGGCTCCCAAAAGGCACATTGGCTCTTTTCTGCTATGAATCAATTTTATCATTAAATTCCCTGGAACTCTTGTAAGTTTGTTTGGTGCTCTCACTGGATTTTATGTGTGTGGATTCTCAACTCTGTGAATTTTCTCTTTCTTCTTGAAGGTCGTCCTGTTTTGTGGAGTGCTGCCAAATAGAAACCAGTGTACCCAGTGTACCCAGTGTACCCAGTGCCAATTTCTGACCCTTAGAAAAACTGAATCCACCACCCTGATTGTTCTTGTATGTGACCTTGTTTAGGCTTCTAATGGAAAAGAGAAAAGTCCTGGAAGTTCCATATCTTTGCAAAACCCCGTAAGGAGGTGTATGACAGCCTCAGTCCGTCCTCCAATTAGGCCACGCCCCCAAAAGCGCCCGCATAGCTTAGTCATAGGGAACATTGTTTAGGCTGAGATGGTGACATCAGTCTGCTTCATGCAGAAGGAAGTATTTACCTAGTCTTACCTCCCCAATGTACATTACAACTAGATAGCAAATTTCAAGGTGAGACCCCGTTGTAGGGGCTAATCTGTATCAGATAGACATGTGCGCAACAAAAAATGTGTTTATTTTCGTTTCCGGTGATTCGTAACGATTCGTAAATTCGTAAGTCGTCGGTGTTCGTATTCGTAACGATTCGTATTTCCGTAAGAGTTATTTTTTCGTTGATTCGTTTTTCCGTTAGTTTAATTTTCGTTTATTCGAAATTCGGACGCATTCGTATTTATTCGTACTTTCGTAACATTCGTAACATTCGTAATCGGAGCATCATTCATACTTTTATGTAATGTGTATGCTATTATTACATTTTAAGAGACACGGAAAATTACGAATCGAAAAAAAAAGTTAGGAATGTACGAATTTTTTCGTTCAATCCATTCGAGGCACGTTAAGCAGCGCCATTGTAAGGGACACGGAAAATTACCAATTCAACAAAAAAAAAAAGTTACGAATGTACGAATTTTTTCGTTCATTTTGATTTTCGTTGCTCCTGTTTTCGATTTTCGGATTTTCTTCTTTCGTAGATTCGTTGTTTCTAATTTGGTTATTTCGGATTTTCGTTGTTTTTCGGATTCGTTCGATTCGAACGATTCGTTATTCGTTAAAATTTTTAGCGAATCGTTCGTTCATTCGTACGATAACGAATGAACGAATATAACGAAAAAAACCGACAGCTAGATGAGACAGCATCTAATTCCAGGGAGTTGTTGCTGATACTGGATGGTGCCTGAACAAAAATGGTGGTCCTGCTTGAGAGGAAAACAGATAAAGCTACTGCCAGGAGATGAATTGCAATTTCTCAAAAAGGTAATAACTACCTGTACATGTTACACTTATACATTACTTAACATACATGCAAGATTTGAATATAGTGTTGAGGTTTTCATTGCTGTCTCTTTTCCCGTTAGGGAGACCCACCCTCCATAATTGTACTGGTCACTTGAAAGTGGAGGTAAATTCAAAACTTCAAGTTGTCATAGGAACAGGAATGGAGGGGAAATACAGTTGTTAGACATGTGCAATTTGTTTTATTTTTCGTTTTTTTTCGTTACATTCGTTCATTCGTTATCGTACGAATGAACGAACGATTCGCTAAAAATTTTAACGAATCGTTCGAATCGAACGAATACGAAAACAACGAAAATCCGAAATAACCAAATTAGAAACAACGAAACTACGAAAGAAGAAAATCCGAAAAACGAAAACAGGAACAACGAAAATCAAAATGAACGAAAAAATTTGTACATTTGTAACTTTTTTTTTTTTGTTGAATTGGTAATTTTCCCTTACAATGGCGCTGCTTAACGTGCTTCGAATGGATTGAACGAAAAAATTCGTAATTTTTTATTTTTTTTGTTCGATTCGTAATTTTCCGTGTCCCTTACAATGGCGCTGCTTAACGTGCTTCGAATGGATTGACCGAAAAAATTTGAACATTCGTAACTTTTTTTTATTTTTTTTTCGATTCGTAATTTTTCATGTCTCTTACAATGGCGCTGCTTAACGTGCTTTGAATGGATTGAACGAAATAATTTGTACATTCGTAACTTTTTTTCCGATTCGTAATTTTCCGTGTCTCTTAAAATGTAATAATAGCATACACATTACATAAAATTATGAATTATGCTCCGATTACGAATCTACGAAAACAATGTTACGAAAGTACGAATAAGTCAATCTAACGAAAGTACGAATGTAACTAAATGTACGAAAATACGAAACGGAAAAACGAATCAACGGAAAAATAACTCTTACGAAAATACGAATCGTTACGAATACGAACACCGACGACTTACGAATTTACGAATCAACAGAAACGAAAATAACGAAACGAAAATAAACACATTTTTTTTGTTGTGCACATGTCTAAAGCCCCATACACACGGTCGGATTTTTTCATGGATTCTGTCCGATCGGACAATGTTGTTGAAAAATCAGACCGTGTGTATGCACCATCGGACAGTGTACGTCGGATTGTCCGACGGACAAAGTCCTATCTCCTGCTGGATAGATTTGCCGACAACACGGTCCGATCACACCAAATCCGATCGTGTGTACGGTTGTCCGACGGACAAAGTGCTACGCATGCTCAGATCACATTACAAGACCAAAGCTATTGGCTACTAGCCTCTACGTAGTCCCGTCGTAGGCAACAAACGTCACCACGTTCAGAATGATCGGATTTTCCGACAACTTTGTCCGACCGTGTGTATGCAACACCAACATCGGACAAAGTATGACGGACAGGATCCGACCGACATGGTCCGCGGATAGTCCGACCGTGTGTATGGGGCTTAACAGTTGTTACATGGTCCATTTGTGGCCAAACACTGACTATTCCCCGTGCTATCGTGAAAAGAGAACAAAGATTTCATTGCACATAGGTCATTATTACTAACTGGCTAATTTGCAAAGAAAGTACAGTATACTGTAGTGAGTAGCAGTAAATTCCTACTGTTTACACTACATAGTGTTATATTTAGTGGAGCTTACGCTTGTGACGTCACCATGCACGCCTTAATCAGGATACTGACAGATTCGATCCCAGGACCAGTATTTTCTATTTCAAGCACTTGTTTATATTTTTTATCTCGTGAGTGGCTACCTTCTTTTATTTTAGTAAATTTGTATACAGCTTTACACTGTGCCCCCACCCCCTGGTTTTATTTTCTTATATTTTATAATAGAGTTTCCCGTATATACTCGAGTATAAGCTGAGATTTTCAGCCCTTTTTTTAGGGCTGAAAGTCCCCCCCTCGGCTTATATTCGAGTCACCACCGTCTGCCTACATGAACATCGTGTCATGCAGACAGACTCCTCCTCCTCCTTGTCTGTGATAGGAGGAACAAGTCAGTGTGCAGTGTTCCGCCTATCACGGACGTCCTGTCATTCTCATCTCATGGACGAGGATGAGAGGATGTCCGTGATAGGCGGAACACTGCACACTGACTGCTGGGAAAACAGTGTTCCTCCTATCACGGACGAGGAGGCGCAGCTTTTGTAATCTTGGAATGTCGCCTTACACGCTGTGGGGGGACAGATCGAGACTGCATCGGCTGCAATGGTGGAAGACAGATCGCACAGGGAGGGACCCAGGACACAGGACCCAGGACCCAGGACATGCAGATCGGCGCAGATCGGCACAGGTAGGCTGCAATGGGGATACAGAGGGGGTCTGTACAGGGGACATGCAGCTGCAGATGGGCATTGCTGACCCTCTTTTCCACTTACAGTCACTGCTGCATTTTTCACCCTCGGCTTATACTCGGGTCAATACGTTTTTCCCAGTTTTTTGTGGTGAATTAAGGGGCCTCGGCTTATATTCGGGACGGCCTATACTCGAGTATATACGGTATCCTATGTGTTTGTTTGGGAGACTGTAGTAACTATTGAGACTGAGGAGGAGAGATCGGTTCTCATTACGGATGACATACTAGTTGATACAGCCTATTTGACTCTTTGTAATTAAAAGATCCACATGCGCTGGTAAGAGTCTGTGTTACTTTATCGCAGCGGTACACATGTGTAATCCACATTCTGGATTGGAATTTAGACTATATTTTTGATTCCTTTGCCCTCCTGGATGAAATAGGGACTTTGACACTTTCTTTATTTGAATTTTTCCCATATCAGACTTTGTTTACTTCACACTGGACTTATTTTGGGACTTATTGCAAGTTAATTTTGGTTCACGTTTCAGATTTTCTACACGATGATATATTGTGTCACTTTTTAGCGCGGTAAAGATTGGTGCATGTATTGGTATATCTGGTCATCTGGAATTTGTGTTCCAGTGTGTTGCTATTCTTCTTTCTTAGGCCCCTTGCACACTGGGCCATTGCAGGGCATCCCTTTCCAGCACATTAGTGCGCCTGGGAGGGACAGGTGCAGCAACCAGCCTTACTGCAGCCAGCCTGTAAAAGTCTATGGTGGGCTGCAGCTGGACAGGCCTGAACACTGTACCTAGTGGTACCTGCATTTGGGGCCCTTTTTGTCCAGGGATGAAGTTCCGGGATGCATTTTTTTTTGCAGGATCAGCAGGTATTTTTCAATGTTGCAGCATTTTAAAGGGACAAAACATGCAGAAATGTGTATGTATGGCAGAGGTGTACTAAATTGATTATTTTTTTTTTATTAATTTACCCAGACATACACTAGCAATTTTTGAATGTATTGCATCAGTTTAAAAATCCAATCAACCAAGAGTATTGGTTGAGGAGCCATCCGCACCTTCGCTAACCACATTCTGCAAATCAGGTTTGCAAAATCTTTCTCGATTCATGCACGATGTGTTGTTCAGGTCATTTGTCATTCAAAATCATACAAATGAGACGTGCCGGCTGGTTCCATGACATCAGTTTGCTGCAGTTTTCCAGTTTCTGAGAAAGGCAATTAGTTTACATAAGGATCCAGCAAGGGGGCATCTACAGCTGATTCCTGCAGAACGGAGCAATGCCTCGGCTTTGTCATTTGTTGTCATTACGAAAGGTCAAGTCTCACTCAGTATTATTGTACCCATTTACCAGCTTAATAGATTCGAGTAGCATAAATACCACATGTTTTATTGTTCAACCTGCCACTCTTCATGTAGCCAATTTTCCAATGTAAATAATTGTATCCGCACATTAAAATAAACATACGTTTTTTTAAATCACTCGGTGTTTTGCCTGTTTCAGCTTTTCTGGTTTTATTAGGAATCATCAAATGAGATATCTCTATATTTAGTAGTAAATGAAAAGATATTTTCAAATGTAATGTATTTATTGGCGTATAACACGCACCTTTTTACCCTGAAAATCGGGTGCAAATAGTGTGCGTGTTATACGCCAATACTGCAATTTGGAGGGCATTGGTGGGCAATTGTGAGGCTGTAGATGGGCACTGATCAAGCTGCATTGATGGGCAATTGTGAGGCTGCAGATGGGCATTGATGGGCAATTGTGAGACTGCAGATGGGCATTACTCCAGCAGCATTGATGGGCAATTGTGAGGCTGCAGATGGGCATTGATCAAGCTGCATTGATGGGCAATTGTGAGGCTGCAGATGGGCATTGATGGGCAATTGTGAGACTGCAGATGGGCATTGATCCAGCTGCATTGATGGGCAATTGTGAGGCTGCAGATGGGCATTGATCAAGCTGCATTGATGGGCAATTGTGAGGCTGCAGATGGGCATTGATGGGCAATTGTAAGACTACAGATGGGCATTGATCAAGCTGCATTGATGGGCAATTGTGAGGCTTCAGATGGCATTGATCAGGCTGCAGATAGGCAATGGTGAGGCTGCATTGATGGGCACTGACCCTTATTTTGCTTCAAAGTTCTTTAATTAAAATTTTAGTTTTTTTCCTGAAACTTCACTCCTAAAATGAAGGTGCGTATTATACGCCTGTGCGTGTTATATGCCGATAAATACGGGTAATTTGAGATTTGTATATACGTAAGCCTTGACTGTCAGCATGGCAATTTTGGCAAGCTATTTAAAGCCCAGCTGAAGTCTTCCTATTTAAAAATAATAATATTGGTATTAATAGTAATAAATAATATTAATAAATAGTAAAATACACACTTTTTTTGGTGTAGGGGTTAAGATGCCCTGTGATACCAGCGCGCGCTGGAGAGCTGGACCACTGCTCTCACAAAAAACAGCAACCAGAAATCTGACACACCTCCCCTACAAGCTGATCCAATCAAGAGCACTGCTCAGGTAGATAGATTGCTGTTGATTGGAGCAATGTGCAGGGGGGAGTGTCAGAAGGCAGGAAACCTGGGCCATTGCTTGTGTGTGAGCAGTGGTGCAACTTTCCTGCATGCTGTTATCAGAAAATATTTTAAACCTTGCACCTACTATGTAATAGTGAACAGAAAGGAGAACATATTTATTACTGTATATTCAGACATAATAAATAGAGAGACTTCAATTGGGCTTTAAGTTTTTTTTTTCTGTTTTTATTTTTTTTAGCTGTGATTACAACTTCTCTGCTCCGGCCATCTTGGGCGTCCTGAAATGGAATCAGCCACCTGTGCCCCATTAGGGCGGCTATTAATAGCATAGGGAGAGATGTCCCTCCTGGGTTCCTGGATGGGTGTACAGACTCTTGGTGTAAGGTATATGTAATTATAATCTTTGGCCAGTATTTGCAGACATTCAGCTAGCTTGTAAGCACCAAGTGATGTTCGGCTTTATTATGATTGTGGACTCAGTAGAAGAACCTACTGCTAGCCTCTACTGCAATATAATCTATATGTACGTTTCCTTATCTGGTTATCATATCTATTGCAATTAACATTCATGCTTATATCCCTGTGGGAGACTGAAGTCCAGGTTTTCTTATATCAGGTATCTATTATTAGCAATATGTAGATGTCCCTCTTTATATGCCAGTATTTGAGTGCAATACACTCTGGACACCTTTTTTGAATATATACTTTTTTTTTTATTAGATACCTCTAGCACATATTAGATCTCATAGAAAAGCTTTTCCTTGCATTGGCAAGTGTTGGCAATCTGGCCATTTGTTTTATTAATTTGTTGGGGATGAGCTTCATCTATTTTTAAATGTAGAAGTTACACCATAAAAATCCTCAACAAAGGTTTGATTTATGAAAACTGGGGTGTTAAAATGCTGGTACAGCTGTGCATGGTAGCCAATCAGCTTCTTACTTCAGCTTGTTCAATTAAAGGGGAGTTCCAGGCATTTTAAAAGTCAGCAGCTACAAAAAGTGTAGTTGCTGACTTTTAATAAACAGACACTTACCTGTTCCACGGTCCAGCGATGCGGCCGAATGGGGTGTCGCTCCTCTCCCCCTCCTCTTCGCCGGCGCCTCCATTGCCACTCAGGGCACCCGGCCATGACAGCTTTCGTCTTCACGGCCGGGCACACACGGCACATGCGCGAGTCGCGGTGCACTCCAGGAGTGGATAGGCGATCTCCTGGGACCTGTCACGTGTCCCAGGAGATCGCATAGAGGGAGGAGTCGCCTAGGCGGTTCCTGGGCGGGAGGAGGAAGTGGGACAGGAAGTCCCCCTCTTAATGAAGCCCCCACTCCCCCCCCCCCCCCAAAAAAATGACATGCCAAATGTGGCATGTAAGGGGGTGAGGAGTGCTTAAAGCGGAAGTTTCATTTTTGGGTGGAACTCTGCTTTAAGCTTTGACAAAAAAAAACTGGAAGCTGATTGGTTTCTATGCAGAGCTGCACCAGATTTTGCACTCTCCAGTTTTAGTAAATCTCCCCAAAGTGTCTAGGACATATTTCCTACATTTAACTCCTCTCCCCTCCCACTGCTCCCTGCTATTACAAGCAATTACTAGCTGGCAAATTGACAGCCGGGAAGCACCATCTATTACTGCTGTCAGAATGCTCATAAAAGGACACTTGCAAATAGTCTGCAAGTGTTATTGCATACAATTAGAGTGGTGTGTTTTGAGACTTTATCATTGCCCATCCCAGAAATATTTGTGTAAAAACAAGAAATGGCAGGGATTTTAGGACCCCAACAAACAAAACTTAGTTGTTTTTTTTTTTTAAACCATACCAAAACTTTATTACAACAATGTTAAAATCTACAAACGCATAAGAGCACGATACATTCTATACAAGTTTTATTTGACACGCCAGTATATATCTAATTGATGTTTGATGTTTACATGCATAGAGTTAGCCATATTTTTTCTATAGATTGTAAATCTATAATAAGATCCTATTGGCAAAAGAAAGCCTAGCTTGTATCCCCCCCCCCCCCCCCCAAAAAAAAAGTATATTATTATTTAGGGTACTTTTATAGCGCCGTCAATTTACATATACATTCACATCGGTCCCTAAACTCAAGGTGCTTACAATCTAAGGTCCCTAACTCACATTCATATACTAGGGCCAATTTAGACAGAAGCCAATTAACCTATCTGCATGTCTTTGGAGTGTGGGAGGAAGCCGGAGTACCCGGGGGATGCCCACGCAGGAACAGGGAGAACATGCAAACTCCAGGCAGGTAGTGTCATGGTTGGGATTTGAACCAGCAACCCTTTTTACTGCTAGGCAAGAGTGCTACCCACTACACCACTGTGCCGCCCATGTTTTGCTTCGTTATCTTAAAGCGGTAGTAAACCACCATTTTTTTTTTTTAAACCTGCAAGGCAAATATAATGTGCTAGTATGCATCGCATGCTAGCACATTATGTGAAACCTACCTCAAAGCAAAGCCCTCCAGCGGCACGCTGTCACCGCTAATAGGGCTTCCGTCTTCAGCCGATCTTCCTTCTGGGTTGGTGGGCTTTGTTCCTTTGATTTGACGAGCTGGGATGACATCACTCCTGCGCATGTTCTGTTTACGACACAGGGCTCTGAAGGAACGGCACGGTATGCCATTCCTGCAGAGCGCATCACCGGTGTCTTTACGATGCACGTTTAGGAGGTATTTACTGTACCTAAGTTAAGCCTTACTATAGGCTTACCTGTAGGTGAAAATCATCCATGGGAGTTTACTCCCACTTTAAGCAATTACAATGTTATCATAGAATAAACAAGCAAATAGTGGAAATATAAAATGGCTTTAGTCCATAAGGGGTATAAAGGTATGAGAACTGACGTGGTCTGCCACCTTACTCTATGTGGGTTAAGTAATGTCTCGTACACACGATCGGACTTTCCCGCGGGAATGTCCGCCGGACTGGAGTCCGTCGGACAATCCGCCCGTGTGTGGGCGCCAGTGGACTTTTTCCCGCCAAAAGTCCGGCGGACTAAGTTTTAAGTTTTGTTTTAAAATTGTCCGCTGGACTTGGCAGTCCGGCGGACAATCCCGCGGTCTGTATGCTAGTCCGCCAGACTTTTGGAAATGAACGGACTTGCCGATCATCGGAAAGTCCGTTCATTTAGAACGTGACTTCAGGTAGACGGGGCTAGCGAAGGCAGTGAATGCCGCCGCGCTAGCCCCGTCACCTGGTATGGATTTAAAGGGAATCCCCACGCCGAAAAAACGGCGTGGGGGTCCCCCCAAATCCATCTCAGACCCTTATCCGAGCACGCAGCCCGGCCGGCCAGGAAAGCGGTGGGGAAAGGGGCGCCCCCCCCTCCTGAGCCGTACCAGGCCACGTGCCCTCAACATGGGGGGTGCCCTGGGGAAAGGGGGGCCGTGCGGGCCCCCCACCCCAAAGCACCTTGTCCCCATGTTGATGAGGCCCCCCTTTCCCCAGGGCACCCCCCATGTTGAGGGCACGCGACCTGGTACGGCTCAGGAGGGGGGGGCGTTCGCTCGTCCCCACCCCTTTCCTGGCCGGCCGGGCTGCGTGCTCGGATAAGGGTCTGAGATGGATTTGGGGGGGACCCCCACGCCGTTTTTTCGGCGTGGGGATTCCCTTAAAATCCATGCCAGGTGATGGGGCTAGCACGGTGGCATTCACTGGCTTTGCTAGTCCCGTCTACCTGCAGTTACGTTCTAAATGAAGGGACTTTGCTCCGTGTGTGGGCAAGTCCGTTCATTTTCAAAAGTCCCGCAGACTTTTTCCCGCGGATTGTCCGCCGGAGAAGTCCGGGCGTGTGTGGGCAAGTCCACAGCTCGGAAAGTCCGGCGAAGCCCCGCTGGAAGGTCGGGCGGTTTGTCCGCTGGACTAGGTCCGGCGGACGATCCCGCCGGAAAGTCCGAGCGTGTGTACGGGGCATTAGAGTCTCTGTAAGGCATAACGTATCCAAACATATTACGTTTTGAAAGTTCAGTGCCTTCTGGTTCTTAATCTTGGTCTTTAGACATAGATGAATGTTTTAAAAAATACATTCTCAGCTCCCCACCCACTCTTTGTTTATAGGATTTGTTGTGAGTGTTCACTTATTTTTACAGTGGGAATCATTTCAGTGGGATATGGACATATTTGAGATGCTTTGTACTGAATTAGCAAAAAACTCAAAATCACAGTCTGATATATGATGTAGCCCGTCATATATCAGACTGTGATTTTGAGTTTTTTGCTAATTCAGTACAAAGCATCTCACGATGACCACATCCCACTGAAATGTTTCCCACTGTAGACAGTATTTTAGGAGGAAAACCACATAACACCCTTGGAAAATTCTTATTAACGTGCCAGGCATGTTAATGACAATTATTAAGAGTATATTAAGAATATACACTACATGCACTATTTTTTTTTTTTTTTTTTTGTTGCTGCATACTTTACGTTCTAATTATTTGAATAATGCCCTTCAAATGTGCAAAAAATCATGTAAACATATAAAAAATGAACATGCATCTTTATGCATTAACACAGGCATTTTCCAACTATTTCAATATTCATAAGACACAACAGGCTAGCCTATGAACAGGTAGGACCAAAACAACACATTGTAGCCATTTGGAACCCACTGTGAACTTTTAGGCAGATAATGAAAGGTCTGTCTAAAGCCTCATACTTTGTACAAACTTTCCCGTGGATTTTTGTACAAAGGGTGTTGGCCGCAAGTTTGTATTGCATACACACGATCTGACTTTTTAGGCAACAAACACGAACGTAGTGACGTTTTAACGTACTGACGACACTTCAAAAGAGGACGCTCAATTACTCCAGCGCCACCTTTGGTCAACTTCTGTATTGTTGTCTGATCTTTTGCATTGGTT
Source organism: Lithobates sylvaticus (assembly GCA_028564925.1). Taxonomy (NCBI): domain Eukaryota; kingdom Metazoa; phylum Chordata; class Amphibia; order Anura; family Ranidae; genus Lithobates; species Lithobates sylvaticus. The sequence continues at coordinate 32,410,427 of CM053034.1, read as the reverse complement.
CTGAGCATGTGTGTTTGTACTTTGTACAAAAGTCCGATGGTTTTGTGTACACACGATCAGACTTTGCTCCATCGGACTTTTGTTGGCAGAAAGTTTGTCCGTTCGCACAGCCAACAAAAGTCCGATGAAAACCGAAAAAGTTTGCCCGTTGGAGCGTACACACGGTTGCCACAAAACAGCTAATTTGCATGTTTATTGTCAAAAAGTCCAATCGTGTGTACGGCCCTTTAGTCTCAGATGTACTGTATAATATCTGAGAGGTTATTGACTGGTTGGGTGACATGTTTGTCCCCTTAAGAGCTCTGGTTTTGGCAGGTCTAAAGCTGACCATAGATGGTAAATCTCTCATTGATATCAGAGGAGGATAAGAGCATTTTCTTATAATTAATTTGGTTGCCATTGACAGACTTTTTTTTTTCTTTGGAAATAAATTGATTATTTTTTGAAGGGTCTCTTGTCCTTTTTTGTAATCTCTTTGAACCTAGCTCAGGGATATGCAATTAGCGGATCTCCAGCTGTTGCAGAGCTACAAGTTCCATGAGGCATAGCAAGACTCTGACAGCCACAGGCATGACACCCAGAGGCAGAGGCATGATGGGACTTGTAGTTTTGCAACAGCTGGTGGTCCGCTAATTGTATATCCCTGACCTAGATGATAGCAGAGCAGGCTTCTCACCCATCCTATTCATCTGCTTCTTGGAATTTCCTTTTCAATCTTCAGCTGTACTGAGGGTTGCACACCAACAGCAACTGAGTGCAAGTTTGAATTTTGACAATTGGGTTGGGGAAGTGGCCACAGTTCCAATAAACTTCATTGTCTGTAATGGCTAACTCATGTCCAAAAAACGAAGAAGCAAGATGTTGTTGCAGAAAAGCTTCAATATTCGCTTACAGGCTCAAAAAATGTGCAAATGCTCACTCAAAATTATATAATAAAACCCCACATTCAAAAAACGATCTTTTCACTCATCATCTAGTCTACCGGACTAAAATGTTTATCACCAGCTTGTATTTGATATATACAGAGTCATGTTAGGAAAAGTGATTTTTGAAAGTTACACTCCATAACTCTACAGGCTAATATCTTCCCACTATATGTTATAAAAAGATTAAAACCATCATAAAAGTACCTGTCACCTTTCTCTCCTGTAATGCTTGGTATAATAATCTAGAGAAGGATTATTCGATACAATTGAGCATTTCTGACATTTTAAAACATGTTCATAGGTGTAGAATGCATTGGGTAGCACAATTATGTCTGGTTCAATTGAACAGAAGTAATGTTAATAATAGTCTGAGATCGGGGCAGGTTATCTTGTGCGCTCAAGCAGAGGCAATGATGATTTTCAAAGGTTTTCATCTACCAGTAGATGCATTGCTTACTGTAGCACAATTCAAGAGGACTGAGCATAAAGCATACCTTTGACAAAAAAAAATTTTTTTCCCCCCAGTTTCAGTAGTGGGGAAGGCTTGGGACCTCTGACAGGTTTGTATTTTATATAGTGAGAGCAAGTCTTCCCAAATGTGAAGGAATCCCCTCAGCCATTGTGAGATTTACTCCATTTGATTGGTTCACTGGTTTATATAATGGTTGTGTCTGCCATTGTTTATTCTTTTATTGCCACTGTTGCCTTGATGAAGTGGGTCCCATTGAGGCCTAAATCCATCTGTGATGGTTTGGTGACATTCCTCACTCAGCACAGCTAGTTTACAATGCCACCATCTGTTGTTGTTGCTTCGGCACCCACCACATTTGCTATATACCCTGTAAGGCAGGGGTGCCCAACCTTTTGAAGAGCGAGGGCCACTTAAGCGACTTGCTAACCGGTCACGGGCCACAATGAGTGGAGCAGACAGATGACAGTTCCATGTCCACTCTGCATATGCAGAGCGTACACGGACACAACCCGCTCTACTCTATGGGCCCTTGGATCCTATCTGCCCAGATAGAAGGGGGTGGATCGGATTGGAGGTAGGTGGGGTGTAAACAACCACAAGTCCGTTTACATCTGCGACTCAATAGAGGTGAACAGAGGGTCAGACCGATAGTGTCAATGGGGCCTAAGGCTGTTTTCACACTGATGCGCTGTGGTTTACCCACACAGAGGGTGCAGACAAGTGCACCTGTGGCTTTCCTGCAGGTTAGCTGTACTTTGCCATAGATGTCTATTATATCCTGCAGGTGTGGTGCACTTTCTGAAAGTGCACCAAACCTGCAGCTAATAACAGAAGTCTATGGCTCGGTGCAGGTAACACGCAGGTGTTCTGCGCTGCACCTGTGGATCAGTTTGAAAGCAGCCCAGTAACCACCGCAGAACAGATATGCCCATATATGCACTGTGATTTAAGTATTAAACTTCCCTTTAATAACAGTCTTCCATTCAGGTATCGCCGGCTGTTGACCCAGGCAGTGCGCATTTGGTATCACTCCACCTGTGATAGGAGTTGGCGCTATACAGGAAGCATCAGCTTCTGCGGCTCTGCAGCCGCTTGCTTCCTCTACCAGTGGCTTTTTTTTTTTTTTTTTAACAGAAGCTCCACCAGTGGATTTATTCACAACACTGATGCTCTGGGATGACGGGTTGGCAACCCGTCATTTCAGAGCAGGAGCTCACGGGCCACATCAGAGGGCTCCGCGGGCCACATGTGGCCCCCGGGCCACTGGTTGGGCACCCCTGCTGTAAGGAGCGCAATGAATTTCAAGATGTTTTATTATTGGGAATCTTTACTCTTGCTTCCAGTCGCAGGGACAAAACACAAAAAGCAGGGAAGTCTTCCCAAAACAAGAAGAATTCCCCTTCCACCACTGGGAGATCTAATCATATACTAATGACAACGATAATGTATTAGATTTCTCTGCCCTGGTGTCTGTTGCTGTGAACAAGGATTTGCACTCCAAAGGTTGTCATCAGTAAAACATGTTTCTATTGTTCCAAAAATGAAAGGCCGGCTTCTTATATCTTCCAGAAACATCCCTATGAAGGTTCCAAGTTCTACCCAAAAGCCTTACAAAATAAGGTTCTCAGAGACCTCAAAGGGCAATTGGGCGTGTGGTCACAGTCATTTGATGTGTGTCCATTTATGCATAATCATATATGTGATACGTTACCAACCCCTAAAATATCTTTCCTACCTTAGAAAATACACTTACCAGTCTACAGTATATTATATTAGGACCTTCATCCTTTTTTAATATTAGTAACACATCTGCTTTCTGCCAATCTATTGATACTATGCCAGTTGATAGAGTCTCTAAAATTTTGAAATATTGGCTTAGAAATAACTAAGCTCAGCTCTTTAAAGGGCTCATGGATGGAAACCGTTTGGTCCATACTCTTTAGTCACATCTATACTGAATGTTTTTGAGCAGTTTAAACATTTAATCATGGCATTGAAACTGAACGAAAAATCCCACACCAAAATAATGTATTGAGTGCCCATGCCCTGACTATTACATTATCTATTACATATTACTAATACTAAAGGCAAAACTTTTTTTCATTTTGGATAGAGTAGGGAAGGGTTAAAACCCCTGTACCTTTTTTGTAATTTGTTTTGCTATCTTCCAAATAAGAGGATATCTCTCCAATGTGAGAAAAATACCCTCTAATGCCTGATATACCGACCACAAAATCCGTCTGACTTTTTCCGACGGATTTTGTCCGACACTGGTGTTGCATACACACGGTCGGACAAAGTTGGAAAATCCAATCATTCTGAACGTGGTGACGTTCGTTGCCTACGACGGAACTACGTAGAGGCTATTAGCCAATAGGTTTGGTCTCGTAATTTCATTTTAGCATGCGTGGCACTTTGTCCGTCGGAATTCTCTACACACGATCAGAAAAAGTCTGATCGGATTTTGTTTTCGGAAAATTTGAGAGCAGGATTTCAATTTTTTTCCTTTGGAAATTCCAACGGAAAAAGTCCGATGGAGCCCACACACGGTCGGATTTTCCGACAACATGGTCCGATAGGACATCTTCCGTCGGAAATTCTGACCGTGTGTATGGGGCATTAGACAGTTATAACAGGAGCAAGTGTTCCTGTACATTTATACTTGTCTTGTGGATAAATATTCTCGATGTTTGCTGATTTAGTACTGTGCATTGTTTGATTTATCTTCCACTTTCATCTTTGCGTCTGTGTCCTGTCTCATCTTTGTTATTGATGTGGTATTATGTCTTACCTGAAATATATTTGACCTGAGCCCTGCTTGCATTAGCTTTCCACAAAACAAGCTACAACTGTCAGTAGGGAAAGACATCTGGGGGTCATGACTTAGGAGTGATTTCCTGCCGAGTCTAAGCGTCCTAGCAGGGGTCCCTGGTGGAAAACAAAGAATCCATGGCCAATGGAAGTCAGGTTTCCTTCAGACAGAATATTACATACTTTGGAGTAGTGTTTTAATGCTCAAGGTTTAGATGTTTATCCTTGGGCACCACTCTGAATAGTTCAGTTCATATGAGAATGATTTAAGTCCTTTAACTTACTTTAGAAATTTCCTTTAAAACATCTTTGCAACCTCAACCCAAATTACTGTCTAATCTGCTCTAAAGAATAGGTTGAATCTAATTTGCTTGCAACAGGCTTGTTACAGCCAAGAAAATAATTCCAGTAAAATAAGAAAAAACAGCTATGGGATTTACTTGGACAAGGTCATTTGCTACTAAAAAATTAGATGCAAGTTTCATTATGGGTTTTCGTTGCTTCTTTGAGTTCCATCCAAAAAGTCTATACATTTTCACTTAAATATTTGTTACAAATGTCACCTCTCTATGTAAACCTCATATACCTCATATTTTATAACTTACTATAATCCAATTTTCATTTTAGAATAAAAAATAAAATGAGTCTTGGGAAAATCCTTCTGCTTTTCCCCCATTTTTATACTAATCCAGGTTGCAAGTGATATAATTGATCTTGACTAACCTTATGTGGGCAGTGTTGCTTGAAGTGTATCTGCCAGGTAGAGTTAGACCTTGGCCTGCCTATAAGGATAATCATAGTGCAGGGCTTTCGTAATGAATGAGGATGCTGAGGGAAACTGACATATGGAAATCGATAATGTAAAACTTGTCTGCTTCAGGATTTTAGTTCTAAATTCCCATATACAATAACTAGCCTGTAGGAAACTTCTTGGTATTTTTAACCTCCCTTATTTTCAGACTGATATTCACATTGATTTTTATCAAATTTTAATAAATTATATACGATTCTGATGTGTATAAAGGCATTACGATATACCACGTATTATGTTTCATCTTCTGGTTCTATAGCGATCCAAGGAGTCTCTAGCTGAATAGGGCAAGAGTAATGCCCCGTACACACAACAGGATTTTCCGATGGAAAGTGTTCGATGGGAGCTTGTTGTCGGCAATTCCGACCACGTGTAGGCTCCATCGGACATTTTCCATCGGAATTTCCGACACACAAAATTTGAGATCTGGATTATGTTTCATGTCACAGTCCCTACCGTGCCTTGCAGACAGCCAGGCGTGGTTACGCCCCAGGCGGCTATGGGTGGTATTGAACTCATGTCTGTCTGCGCTTGGTCCCGTTTCCTTACCTCTGAGCCACACCTCAGTTCTATTCAGCCTGGTTTCCAGCAATGCCTAGTTTAGCATAAACTACTGTGGGCGATACTGTTTGTACCTGGATCAGCTGAGGCAGGTTACCTAATTAGCTGGGTATAAAACCCTGTCTCACTCTGAGGGCTTTGGCTGTTCATTTTGTCATGTGTTCTTTTGCTCCTGTTGCAGAGAGCCAGTGTTCCAAGACTGACCCCGGCTTCAGACCCTGGCTTTGTTTATCGTTATCCTGACTTCTGGAATCCCTGACTGCGGCTTTACCTTGACCATCCCTTGGCTATTCCTGTCAAGCCCTGTGCACAGATTCACAGCCCAGGTAGCTTATCTCTTTGTTACCTTGGACTGTGTTTATTTGCAAGGGTGAGCGTACATCTCTGCGCCATGGACTCCAACCTAGGTAAGCCCTTACATTTCATCTTCTGGTTCTATAGCGATCCAAGGAGTCTCTAGCTGAATAGAGCAAGAGTAATGCCCCATACACACAACAGAAAGTGTTTGATGGGAGCTTGTTGTCGGCAATTCCGACCATGTGTAGACTCCATCGGATATTTTCCATCGGAATTTCCGACACACAATTTGAGATCTGGATCTCAAATTTTCCAACAACAAAATCCGTTGTCGTAAATTCCGATCGTGTATACACAATTCCAAAGCACAAAGTTCCACGCATTCTCGAAATCAAGCAGAAGAGCCGCACTGGCTTTTGAACTTAATTTTTCTTGGCTCGTCGTACATGTTGTACGTCACTGTGTTTTGACGCTCGGAATTTTCGACAAGATTTGTGTGACTGTGTGTATGCAAGACAAGTTTGAGCCAACAGCCGTCGGAAAAAAAAACATGGATTTTGTAGTCGGAAAATCCTATCGTGTGTACAGGACATTTGTTTTGCTTGGCCAAAGATTCAAGCTTCCCTCAAGGTTTCCATGGGAAATTTTCAGATTTAATGCTTCCAATGTGTGTTGGATCTTTCCCCAGTCCTTTTCCCAGTTAGACATCCCTGAAAACAATGTATTTGGTTGTGCTTTCCTTCTCCACCTTATCATGCAGACACCCAAGACAGGTCTTTGCCATGGATTCATGTGAGGCAGAAGCACTGATTGGTTGCACAGGCAGAGAGAGCAAATCAATGTCAATGCCTCACACCGAGACAATAATAAGAATCCAAAGTGGAATGGCTATCAGACTCTGGGAAGCCCGCCCCAGAAACTATAAAATATATTTATTTGCTGCAGTTGTTTAAAGAGGAAATATGCAATATAGTACTTTTTAAAATCTTGGTTCATTGTGACTCAAACCCTTAAATGTAAAACTTATGTGGGGTCAGGAGACCACTACATTTCCCTGCCCCATAGAGGTCTATGAAGTTCTACTGTGAGTATGCAGGGAGCAGCGAAAAAAAGAAATCCCATCCACAGGTAAACATTGCAGCTGAACCCCAAGGGACTGGATGCCAGAAAATATACAGTTGAGAAGGAGGGATGTGGGTTAGATCAGCGCAGTGGGAGGGGAGGGAAGCAAAGCTTCCAACTGTCCCCGATTTCGAGGGACTGTACCTCATTCAGTCCCTCTGTCTTTCCTTCTCACTTGTCCCTCATTTTGGTCTGATCTATATAGTTAAAATGCAACTAACAAGAACTGTTTTCCAGTGCTAAACCTTTCATCCAATTACTAAATTGCTGCAATACTCTGCCAATACTCGCCAATACTCGCCAATACTCTGCAATAATTTTTAATAGAAACAAAGAATTTTATTTATTTTTTTTACAGAATTTTCAGTATTTTTTGATCTATAGCGCAAAAAATAAAAAACCCAGCGGTGATTAAATACCACCAAAAGAAAGCTGTATTTGTGTGAAAAAAAGGACACAAAATTAATTTGGGTACAGTGTTGCATGACGGAGTAATTGTCACTCAAAGTGTGAGCACCGAAAGCTGAAAATTGGTCTGGTTAGGAAGGGGTTTAACTGCCCAGTGGTCAAGTGGTTAAGAGACACGGAAAATTACAAATCGAAAAAAAAAGTTACGAATGTACGAATTTTTTCATTCAATCCATTCGAAGCACGTTAAGCAGCGCTATTGTAAGAGACACGGAAAATTCTGAATCGAAAAAAAAAAGTTCCGAATGTACGAATTTTTTCGTTCATTTTGATTTTCGTTGTTCCTGTTTTCGTTTTTCGGATTTTCTTCTTTCGTTGTTTCTAATTATTTTTTTTCGGATTTTCGTTGTTTTCGGATTCGTTCTATTCGAACGATTCGTTATTCGTTAAAAAATTTTGCAAATCGTTCGTTCATTCGTACGATAACGAATGAACGAAAATAACGAAGAAAAACGAAAAACAAAAAAAAACGAAAAACAAAAAAACGAAACGAATTGCACATGTCTACTCCATACCCCTTCACCAGTCTGAACCATCATCATCAGACCTATTAGGTACCGGTATGACTTGGAAAGATTTCAATACCATGTTTTTCTTTACATATAGATAGGTAGGGAAAGAACAGCTCAAATAAAATCATGCAGAGGCTATTTTATTTCCGTTTGATAATACAGAATGAAAATACACAAGCTAGGTACGTCTAGTGAGATTTTCCAGTTGTGTTTGTACAATCAACACATAAAATGGAAGTCCATAGAAACATAGAAAAGCGATGACAGTAAAAAAAACAAGTGGTCCAGTAAGTTCATTGAGTCTGCTCTATTTTTTTTTATTTATATATACAGTATATATATATTTATTTTTTAGATCTATATATAGATCTTTCTTACTGAAAATCAGTGGCGGCTGGTGCTCAAAATTTTTGGGGGGGCAAAACAAAACTACCAAACAAACAAACTGAAAAATTCTGAAAAAAAAAACATCAATTGCAGCCTCACTGTACCATCAATCACAGCCACTGTGGCATCAAATGCAGCCACTGTGCCATCAATTGCCACCACTGTGCCATAAAACGCAGCCACTGTGCCCATCAATTGCCGCCATTGTGCCATCAAACACAGCCACTGTACCCATCAATTGCCACTGTGCCCCATCAAATACAGCTACTGTGCCCATCTTATGCAGCCACTGTGCCCATCATATGCAGCCTCACTGTGCCCCATCATATGCAGCCTCACTGTGCCCCATCATATGCAGCCTCACTGTGCCCCATCATATGCAGCCTCACTGTGCCCCATCATATGCAGCCTCACTGTGCCCCATCATATGCAGCCTCACTGTGCCCCATCATATGCAGCCTCACTGTGCCCCATCATATGCAGCCTCACTGTGCCCCATCATATGCAGCCTCACTGTGCCCCATCATATGCAGCCTCACTGTGCCCCATCATATGCAGCCTCACTGTGCCCCATCATATGCAGCCTCACTGTGCCCCATCATATGCAGCCTCACTGTGCCCCATCATATGCAGCCTCACTGTGCCCCATCATATGCAGCCTCACTGTGCCCCATCATATGCAGCCTCACTGTGCCCCATCATATGCAGCCTCACTGTGTCCCATCATATGCAGCCTCACTGTGTCCCATCATATGCAGCCTCACTTACCTTACAGGCAGCTCTGCTCGGGCCGTGCGTTCCACAGAGCTGCCGACATTACTTCCGGTTTCCCTGTTACCGGAAGTAACCTCTTAACTAGAAGAACAAAGCTCCCGCCCGTACTAATACTACGGGCGGAGGCTGCTCTGCGCTGTGGATTGCGCTGCAAAGCAGGTCAAAAGCCTGCAAATGAAGCGCCTTGTCTGCAGTCTCGTGATTGCATTGATGTGGTGCTCCCCATAGTGCACTGTGTCCAGCGCCCGAACACATTGCACTTAAAGAACATTTTTTTCTATTTTTTGTGACTACTGGGTGTGTGGTCGGTGCCCGTGCCCCCCTATAGATGGGCCGCCACTGCTGAAAATGTTACACCCATCTGACACATCAAGGGAGCTTCAGTATTGTGCCCTGAACTTACAGTTTAATGATGTTGAGAGTTGTATTCATGTCAATTTCACCAATCGAAAAAAAATAGTTACGAATGTACGAATTTTTTCGTTCAATCCATTCGAGGCACGTTAAGCAGCGCCATTGTAAGGGACACGGAAAATTACCAATACAAAGAAAAAAAAAAAGTTGAGAGTTGAAGAACAGAAGCGGACCGAGAGAATCAGGTTACCAGGTTAGGCTTTAAAGTGGAAGGCAAGTCAAACCCTAACTAAGCCCCCATTCAAGGCCTTTTCTATCTATCTTGTGAAAGGAAAGATGCCTATAAGTTTTTTTTTTTTTTTTTTCCTTAATATTCCCTCCTAAACTTGGGGTGCGTGTTATACGCCGATAAATACGGTAATTATATAAATTATAGGCATACAGTTCCAAAATGCTAATACATTGTCACCCTATAACCAGTGATGTAAGTAACTGAGTTAAAATAAACTGAGTTACGTAACTCAGTTACTTTAGAGGGTAACGAGTAATCTATCTGATTACTTTTCCCCTCATGGTAACTCAGTTCCCATTACTTTGGCTTAGTTACCCCAATTACATCTACCGTCACTAGATGGCAGTAGTGTAATTCCGGTGTCCTGCCAAAAAAGTTCCCCCGCCGGATAAGGACCCCCTGTACTGCGCAGGCGCAGCGCTTGCGCAGTACGAAGGACTACGGAGCTTCCGAAAATTGCCGAACCTAAACAGCTCTGAGTGAACTCTACACAGCGCAGGCGCAGTTAACATGTAATTGTACGAGGCGATGCCGCACCCTCATGATGCTCGTGCTACTCTGCAAGGGGCGTCTATCGTGTAACTAAGGGGCGAGTCTAGTATTACTGTAACCAAGGGGCGCATTTATTATTATTGTTATATATCGAGCTCTGCCCATTAATTTAACATTCGCCCTCTTCTGTAGCCATCCGCCCCTTACACATTATAATAATAATAGACCCGCCCCTTGCTTACACGCTATAACAGATCTGCCCCTTGGTTAGAGTAATAATAGAGCAGCTCCTTGGTTACACGATATATAACAATAATAAATGCGCCCCTTGGTTACAGTAATACTAGACCCGCCCCTTAGTTACACGTATAGAATATTTAAAAAAAAAAGTCAGTTACTTTGCTGAGTAACTAATTAATTACTTTTCCAATGTAGTAACTGAGTTACTAACGCAATTACTTTTTGGGAGAAGTAATTTGTAACTTAACTAAATTACTTTTTAAAAGTAAGATGACCAACACTGCCTATAACAGAAAGTGTGTTACAGCTGTATTGCCAGGTTGGTAAACGAATCCTGCGACCACTTTTAAAAGCTAAAAATCATTAATATATTACATTTTTGGTTTTTAGGTTTAGATGTGTTTTAAAGCAGGCCATACATTAAAGCGTAACTTCACTTTTTGTCCAGAAAAAAACATTCCCCTCTGGGTGATCTATATACATTGCAAGGATTATAACAACCTTTGTTGCAGATTCCTACCTTTTGTTATTCTGAAGTGATCCCTGTGTGTTTGTCTGTGCCTCTGTACTGAGTGGGTCTAAGGGGAGTGGTTTCATAATTAACTGTCAGGTGTGCAGCTGCAGAGCACTAATGAGGAAAGCTGCTGGGCCTGCATCCCTTTAGACGTGTTCTTATTGAAAGTATCTCTCAAAAAATGAAATTTTTGTTGCAGGGGATGCCTGAAATCTGACTTGTATCCTGGTGCAGACTTCTGGGAAAATTGATGAGTCAATCACACAAACAGGAAATTATGTTTCTGGGGAGTGGTCAGTACACATTCTGTGTAAGGAACAACTCCATGTAGCCATATTGCAATGCATTATCAGAAAATTACATTGGCTGCAGATTGAAAAGGTAAGGTCATTTTGAATAACATTCAGTTACAATAGGATTAGTGTCGCAATTATATGTGCTATATTAGTTTGCATTATTTTACTATTTTTTTTTTTTCCCACGAAAGTGCATTTAGGCAATTTTCTTTCCTTCAACCCGTGGTTGAAGCTAAGAAAATTGCTAGATTCCCCCATCAACACATTCAGAATCCCTCCCACGGAGCTATTGTATTTTACAGCAGGAGGTTTCCCCATCGTCAGAATACACTCATCACTGCTTGTGGCTGTAGCCGCAGGCAGTAATCTCATGGATAAAATTATACAGGCTGCTTGTACTCAGGGGCGGACTGACAACTCATGGGGCCCCTGGGCAATAGGAGATTATGGGGCCCCCAGGTAATATGAGATTATGGGGCCACACAGTATACACACACACAGTATACAATCACACAGTATACACATACATGTACACACAGTATACACAGACATGTTTCTATTGGCTGAGAAGGTACTGGAGAGGTGGGGCAGCTATAATCTCTGGATTTTTAGACCAAAAGGATGTCGGTAAGGGACATTTCAGAAACAGATGTAAAAAAAAAAACAAATTTTTACATACTGTCCCTGGTTTTACTGAGGCTGGCAACCCTGATGGGGCCCCCTAGTGGCCCGGGGCCCTCGGGAAGTGCCCGAGTGGCTGAATGGTCAGTCCGCCCCTGCTTGCACTGAAGTCAATTGATGGATCCACTTCAGTACAACCAGCCGCCCATACATGGATCGAAATTTGTCTGGTTCCTGCTGAATCGCCCGTATATTTATCCATCAATTGCCACCTTAAGGCTACTTTCACACTGGAGCGGTGGGGGCGCTGGCGGTAAAGCGGCGCTATATTTAGCGGCGCTTTACCGGCGTTTTAGCAGCGCATTGCGGCCGCTAGCGGGGTGGTTTTACCCCTCGCGAGCGGCCGAAAAAGGGTCAATACCGGCCGCAAACCGCGGGCGGGTTCGGAGCGCTGCCCCATTGTTTCCAATGGGAACGGGCGCTATAGGAGCGGTAAATATACCGCTCCTATAGCGAGCCAAAGATGCGGCTTGCAGGACATTTTCCAGCGTCCTGCAAGCGCACCGCTTCAGTGTGAAAGCCCTCGGGCTTTCACACTGAAGACACAGCAACAGCTGTTTCGGGTCGGTTTGCAGGCGCTATTTTTAGCGCAATAGCGCCTGCAAACCGCCCCAGTGTGAAAGGGGCCTTAGAGTTACAGTAAACAAACAATGAGCAAATGCACACCAAAAAAAAGAAAACATAAACCCCACACCTTAAATAGACACAAGAAAGAGTAGATTTTTTTCATGCAAATTTCATGTAATCGGCTTAGTGAGCAAAATGAGGAGCTTTGGTAAGATTTCACTGAAAGCAAAATCAATTGTGTTTGCTGAATTCACTTTTGTTATCTGTATTGGTAATAAAATAATAAGTAACACATGGATTACCTTAAAAATTGAATATTATTATTATTAATATTATAATTCATAATCCACAAAATCCATAAAAAAAATTGTGTTAACATTGTGAAAATGTGTTTCTTAAATGCATGTTAGTGCAAGTATTTATTTCTCCCTAAATAAGTGTCTGTTAAAATTAATATTTTTAAGATTTTTAATTACAGTTTAACCTTTACGTTTTTCTCTGCTTGCAACACTGACAAAGCAATAATTTCTTGTTAATTAAAGAGGAGGGCCCATCAAAATTTTTTTTTTTTTAAAGTCAGCAGCTACAAATACTGCAGCTGCTGACTTTTAAGAATCGGACACTTACCTGTTCCAGGGTTCAGTGATGTGGGGGAACAAAGCACCCCCTCGTTCCCCGCTCCCCTCGCGGCGCCGGCATCCTTACTGTGGGCACCCGGCTGTGGCTTCACAGCCGGGCACCCACTGCGCATGCGCGAGCGGCGCCGCACATCGTGATACGCCGCACAGTCACCTGGAACCTGTCACGTGTCCCAGATGACTGACTGCCGAGAAGAAGTGACGTTTCTAGCCCGGGCTGAGGAAGAGGCAGATTTCGTGGGACCACCTAGCAACAGGGAGAAATAGGTAAGTGAAATTTTTTTTTTTATCCAATTATTTTTTATTGTCATATTTAATGTAAATAGGCATAATGTTGTAATTTTGGTGGAAACACCACTTTAAGTATAACTGGTTCAAATGCTTTAACACCACTGTGCAAACTGGGAGTGTTTCTAAAAAAATGTTGTTGGCCTCTGTGCATAGCTACACGGGCGAGAGTGCAATTCGAAAGGTTGAGTTGAAACATTTAGAAATTTGTAACTAAGTAGTTTAAACATTCTGAATAATTAAGGGGGTTGTAAACCCTCAAGGTTTTTCAGAAGCCCCCCCCCCCCCCGGAGTCCCCCTTTTACTTACCTGAGCCCCGCAATTCTCATGACGGGAACGAGCGCACTAGCTCTGGCCGATGTCTCGTATCCTGATTGGATAGATTGATAGCAGCCCAGCCATTGGCTCCCGCTGCTGCCAATGAAATCCAATGATGCGGGCGCCGGGGCCGAGTCCTGCTGTTTGTGTCAATAGACGCGGCAGCGCGACTCGGGAGTGCTCCCGCATGGGTGTCCCGAAGGAGAGCACTTCTCCGACGCGGCACTCGAGAAGAGGAGGAGCTACCAGTGCCGCCGAGGGACCCCAGAAGAGGAGGTACTACACAGAGGAGGTAAGTATGGCATGTTTGTTATTTAAAAAAAAAAGTTTAGTAACCCTTTAAAGTAACCGTGTATTCCTTCGCCACATACCCCCTTAAGGAACAACCCCAACCTCCCTGAGCTCTATGGACACCCAGACGCGATTTGGTGGACTCACCTTGGGGTCACTCGCTTATCACACATAGTTCAGAACAGCAATTTTGTGACCTTTGAGAGTCTAAGGTGAGAAAGGGGCATTGATAATACGTTTTCAAATACTTGTTGCTCCGACACGCCATTCGCACACAATTTGAGACGCTGTTCGTAGAGCTCATGGAGACTCCTATGGAGGACTTGCTCTCCTATCCCGAAATCTCAAAACTGGTGACAGCATTCTATGGTAGACTGTCCCTGAAGGGGGCCTACCCATTTCAGAACTCATGTGGTAAGTGGTTGGTCTTACTACCTGAGATCTCAGATGAGGGCTGGAAGGAGGCCACTGAGGTTTGTTTTCAAGTAGGGCTGTTACCAATGGCGTCCCTAGGGGGGGGCCAGAGGGGGCCCTGACCCCCCAAAATGATGCTGTGCCCCACCATGTGCCCCCCCAAAAAAAAATCTAAAAAAAAAAATTGTTTTTTTTTATTTTTTTTTTACAAAAAGGCAATGTCTTTTTGTTTGCATTCGTAGCAGATGTGCCACATCTTACTCAGGCCGCTGCTGGAGTAACACAGTCTCTATTGAGAGGGGGAGCATTCTTCTAGCCTGGACGTGTGGGTAAGTGTGTGCACTGCAGTACACTGTAATCACTGAACTGCATTATCTCCATCTCTTCTCTCCACCATCTGTCCCTCCCCTCTCCTGTTCTTTCAAGACCTTCACAACTTACTTTCACTTTCAGTTAGGCAGGTAATAGACTAAGCAAATTTCTTTCCTGCATCCACAGAGTGCAGGAAAGAAACTTGCATGATTCCCCCATCAACACAGACAGTGGTGACAAGGGGAATATCCTTCCTGCCCAGCAATTGTATTCTCCCAACAAACAGTCATTATCACTAGTGGCTATAGCAACCACTAGTGATAATCATAAGAGTATCTGGCAGGCTGGTTGTTCCCAATTTGATCGATCAACTTGGTACATTCAGCCTGCTCATTAATGGTTCAAACCTCAGCCAGTTCCTGATGAACCAGCTGAGATTTAAACTGCCTATGGCAGGTCTTGGCACTTAGCACTTAGGCAGCCCCACTTTTTTAATTTAACTAGTAGGTTGCATTAAAAAAAAAAAAAGAAATGATCCAATTCTCCCATCTACACATTATAGGTGGATGGGGGAATCCTTGCAGTGTGGACCAGTGAACTACCAGGGTTGCTGTCCTGTCCTGGCTATTCACAGCGCTGGTTTCTGTCTCCATGGCAGCGGCGGCACGTTGGAACCCAGTACTGGTTACTTTATGGGGCTAATGTACAGGAGAGCCAGCACAATTTGTTGTTAGAGATGGGCAGGGCATGTTCAAAATCCAACATGCCCGACCCCGCCAGGAAGCCCACACTGCACAGCGCTAAGCACAGGCAGTGAGACATTTCCTGGTCCTTAGCTGCACAGATCAGGAATGTCTCACTGCCTGTGATTAGCCGTATGCAGTGTCGGCTTCCTGGCGGGATTGGGCATGTGGGATTTCAAACACACCCGAGCCCATCTCTAATGGTTGTAGACAGTTGACCTCCCTGCAGGTTGCTTCGCAGCAGTGCAGCCTTCTCTGACATGCTGATCTTGATGCAATACAGGTGATTCTCCTAGTTAAATCCTAGTGTTAAATATCATAGTGATTTTATTGATCAAAGCCCACACCTTACAGGCATAGAACCCACATGGCTGCTGAACATACGGTGGATGTGGTTGTACTGTTGATGCTAATAAATACCGTGTTTATTAGATCTGACTGGGAGCATCACCTGGATCACATCCCGATCAGCATGTCAACAGAGAAGGTTATACAGCATTACTGCTGCTTGGTGACCAGCTGGGGGCTTGGCTCTCGACAACCAATAGTGCCAGCCTTCCCCTACATGCACCCATAATGTCACCAGCCCTAGGTCCTAATAGACTGCTGCCACTGCCAAGGAGACAGATGCCAGACCACCACTGTCAATAGCAGGGGCAGGACAGCAAGAGGAGGCTGGGGAACACCACAGTGGCAAAACACCAAGGCCCGGAGGCAAGACAACCTTTGCAAACCTGATAGTTCTCCCACTGCTTTGGACCCTTATATTTTCTTGGTATGCTGGTGACATATATCTCTTGTTTTCTGCCACCCTGGGGATCGTAGTAAAATTGCATTTTATAGTTGCCCCCTTAATTTTGTCCCTGTCCCCCCATGTGCCCCCCCTAAATATGAAAGCTGGAGACGCCACTGGCTGTTACTGATTACAATTTTTGTGTTCGATTAATCGATTTTTAAAAATCGACTAATTTCGATTAATTATAACGCACATACAGATCCAACTACTTTTAGCTGATCTCCTTGCATTGCAAATCTGCATTAGTCAGTGTTAAATGTGGTATACACTATATACAATCACCCGACACTAGTTAGTTTCCACAATCCATGACTTAACTTCACAGTTCACACAAATCCGTTTTAAATTCAAACTGTAGCACTGACGCAAGTAATTTTTTTTCCACAGTAGCGTGACAATCCCTCCACCTCCGGTCTAACTAATCACTCTCACCTTATGGCATGGAGCCCTGTGCAAACAGGTGGTCATGCAAGCGGGTATCAAAAGGGTTAATACGGACCATAAACTTCTCTCTGGTCTCCTTAGATCTCAGCAAGGACGCCGGGTCATGGGTGGAAAGAAAAGATCTAAGTGCTCACCGCTTAAGTATAAGATTACATTTTTGTGTTCAAGCATAAACTACTCACATAAAGATGATAAAAACACAGCGTGTAAAGCCGACAATCGTGTTAGGTCCGTAGGGCAGCAGTGGGTGACATCATGCATAGCTCCCCCCCCCGTACGCGTTACGTTCAATCAGAACTTCAACGTCACCGGACTCCTCCCCCCTTCCCTTCGTTAGCAGACGGAGGCACTTGGGGATCACCGGATCTCCGATGGAACTCCCTGAAGACCCGGAAGCTGGCGGACAGGTGAATACCAATCAAAAGAATTTTGATCGATCAAAAAAAATGTGATCGATCAAAAAAATTTACGATTAAGCAAGAAATTAATCTTTAATTTTCACAGCCCTATTTTCAACATATTATCAGTACTGCTGACCGGTTCATCCAATTAAAATGTATACATCACCTACACTATACTCCGGCCAAGCTGTTCCGAATAGGATTGGGTACTTCAATCGCTTGCCCCAGATGTACGTTAGCTGAGGCAGATTTGCTTCATATGTTCTGGATTTGCCCGGGGCTGGCCTCTTACTGGAGGGACCTGTTCGATTTTCTTGAGAACCAACTTGCAATTCCTATACCTCGGACTCCAGAAGTAGCACTCTTATGCCGCGTACACACGATCAGAATTCTCGTCGGAAAAAACTCTGACGGTTTTTCCGACGAAATTCAGACGGAATTCCGCTCAAGCTGTGTTGCCTACACACGATCACACCAAATTCCGACGGTCAATAACACAGCGGCATAAAACTCGTTCGACAGCACTATAAAAGGGAAGTTTAATGCTTCCGAGCATGCGTCGAATTGTTTCCGAGCATGCGTCGGAATTTTGCGCGTCGGAATTGCATACACACGATCGGAAAATCCGATAAAAAGGTTTTCCGTCGAAAAAATTTTGAACAGGTTCTCAATCCAAAGTCCGTCGGAAATTCCGACAGAAAAAGACCGATGGGCATACACACGGTCGGAAAATCCGATGAAAAGCTCCCATCGGACTGTTTCCATCGGAAATTCCGACCGTGTGTACGCCGCATTAGGTATATTAAACGATTTTGTACACAGAACCCACACTCAAGCTCTACTGCGCACAGTTCTATATTATGCCCGAAAGGTTATACTGTTGCAGTGGAAGGATGTGAACTCTCCCATTATTAACGGTGAGCTCCCCAAGCTCAAGCGAATATATAAAAGTTGGGCTTGTACAAAGAAATTTACTAAAATATGGCAGCCATGGCTGGATGTCACTAACTCATTCTGGGGTACTGTCTTGTCACTCCAGATGTCCTAGTCTGGTTTGACCTACAGTGAGTGATATCCCTAATCTTTCGGAGGTGGTGGTACTGATCACCTACCAGCTCCCTGTCTGAACAAGGACCTTCATGGCAGAACCACCAGTCATTACTTGCTTTAAAAAAATGGAAGCAATATTTGACATTAATAGCGTTTGTTACCCCAAAATTTCATATTCCTGATATAAGCCTGCTGTACCATGTACTTGTATAAAAAATGTATCCTGTTCTCTTTGTATTGCTTCATTTGTGCGAAATCCCTGGTATTACTGCCAGTCCCTCTGCTTTCCTATTAAAAACTGACCACACTAAGCAGAGAGCACACCGGGTCAGTTCTCTAGCTATGTTGGAAACTCAGCCTGCTCCCCTCCAATGATCAGACTTGTCCTGACACGCCCCCGCTGCAGTCATTCACTGGGAAGCTCAGAGGGAATGTGATCCCTTATAAAAAAGAGAAAACAGCTATTTATAATGTTTTTTTTTTTATATATATCTATACACAAATGTTTTTCTTTCATTTCTATTTTAAACTGAATGGGTTGTCTTACAAGGTGAGGGTTTACATACATTTTAAATAGCCATTTAAAGCTCTTTTTAGCGATTTAGTTTAGATCTACATTAACCACATGCCGACCACGCTATAGTCGAAAGACGTCTACAGCGCGGTCGGCAAGTTCTGAGTGGACGTCCTATGGACGTCCTCCCAGAAACTTTCTCCCGCGCACTCGGGAACATCCATGACCGCCGGGTCCCGAGGACCCGGCGCATCACGGATCACGGTAAACAGCCGCTGATAGCGGCCGTTTACCATGTGATCGCTCCGTCAAATGACGGAGCGAACACATGTACACAAACCGGCGTCACGTCATGACGCCGGTTCCTCCCTCCCCTCTCTGTACCGATCGGTACAGAGAGGAGAGGGGGGGGGAGAGACGGGGCCAGCGCTGTGGGCTGGATGTGTAGTGCCCACAGCGCTGGTCAATACACTGCCACCACTGTGCAATGCTCTGCCACCACTGTGCAATGCTCTGCCACCACTGTGCAATGCTCTGCCACCACTGTGCAATGCTCTGCCACCACTGTGCAATGCTCTGCCACCACTGTGCAATGCTCTGCCACCACTGTGCAATGCTCTGCCACCACTGTGCAATGCTCTGCCACCACTGTGCAATGCTCTGCCACCAACCACTGTGCAATGCTCTGCCAATACTGTGCAACACTGTAATACTCTGCCAATACTCGCCAATACTCGCCAATACTCTGCCAATACTCTGCCAATACTCTGCCAATACTCGCCAATACTCGCCAATACTCGCCAATACTCTGCCAATACTCTGCAATAATTTTTAATAGAAACAAAGAATTTTTTTTTTTTTTTTTTTTTACCGAATTTTCAGTATTTTTTGATTTATAGCACAAAAAATAAAAAACCCAGCGGTGATTAAATACCACCAAAAGAAAGCTGTATTTGTGTGAAAAAAAGGACACAAAATTCATTTGGGTACAGTGTTGCATGACGGAGTAATTGTCATTCAAAGTGTGAGAGCACCGAAAGCTGAAAATTGGTCTGGCTAGGAAGGGGGTTTAACTGCCCAGTGGTCAAGTGGTTAAAGTAATACTAAACCCAGTACCCTGCATTTACTATATCTGGCCTCCCACAGTACACAGAACATGGAAGTGCAATTATTTTAGTAAATCTAAACTGCTAAATACCTTTTCTCATCAGCAGTATATATCAGTCTTGAGACTTCTAATGCCCCGTACACACGATCTGACTTTCCGACAAAAAAAACATGGATTTTTGTCATAAGGTTGTTGGCTCCAACTTGTCTTGCATACACACGGTCACACAAATGTTGGCCAACAATTACAAAGGTGGGAACACGGTGACATACAAGACGTACGACGAGCTGAGAAAAAGGAAGTTCAATAGCCAGTGCGGCTCCTTCTGCTTGATTCCGAGCATGCGTGAACCTTTGTGCGTCGGACTTGTGTACACACGATCGGAAATTCCGACAACAAAGTTTTGTTGGCGGAAAATTTGAGAACCTGCTAGCCAATATTTGTTGCCAGAAAGTCTGACAGCAAATGTTCGATGGAGCGTACACACGGTCGGACTTTCCAACAACAAGCTCACATCCAACATTTCACGTTGGAAAATCTGACCGTGTGTACGCGGCATAACAGTGTCTGGTTAAAGCTTGTAGGAGGAGTTTTAATTCTTCTCTGACTGTCCTATGAGGCTGCAGGACCCCTGACCCTCTGTCTGGACAGTGCTGATTGACCCTGTGTTGATCACATGCACCCTCCCAAGAAAAAAAGAAAAAAACTCTGTAGCAATACTCACCAAACTGAGCATGTGCAGAGAAACTCCAAAGGCTGGCTCTGTCTTATCAGGAGATGGATTGGGGACTGTGAAACGAGGAGACAGGATCAAACAGCCTTTTTACACAATGCAGATGATTAACCCCTTAGGTTCTACAGTGAGTATAACAAGCATGCATAAAGCACGTGTGGATTTTCCGTGAGAAAAATCTTGGATGTTTTTTCCGAAAGAATTCCGCTCAAGCTTGGCTTCCATACACAGTCATAAAAAAGTTTGCTGAACTTTCGACTGTCAAGAACGCGGTGACGTACAACACTACGACAAGCCGAGAAAATTAAGTTCAATGCTTCCGAGCATGCGTCGAATTGGTTTCGAGCATGCGTAGGAATTTTGCACGTTGGAATTGGTACAGACGATCGGAATTTCCGACCGAAAAATTTAGAACCCGCAAATGTCCGATGGAGCATACACGCGGTCGCATTTTCCGACCAAAAGCTCTCATCAAACTTGGCAGAATTTCCGATCGTATGTACGTGGCATCAGGGCAGCCATCAAAAATTGCGGGGCCCCTTATACGGCTTTAAGCCTGCCCCCCCCCCCCAGCCTGACCACCAACATTCCCCAGGGTCCCGCCCACTTGCCGTCCCACAAAGTCCTTCAGTGCCTCAGCCCCCTCACACCTGTACTCTCTCAGCCCCCCTCACACCTGTACTATCTCAGCCCCCCCACACCTGTACGCTCTCAGCCCCCCTCCCACCTGTACGCTCTCAGCCCCCCTCCCACCTGTACGCTCTCAGCCCCCCTCCCACCTGTACGCTCTCAGCCCCCCTCCCACCTGTACGCTCTCAGCCCCCCTCCCACCTGTACGCTCTCAGCCCCCCCACACCTGTACGCTCTCAGCCCCCCTCACACTGTACGCTCTCAGCCCCCCTCACACCTGTACGCTCCCAGCCCCCCTCACACCTGTACGCTCCCAGCCCCCCTCACACCTGTACGCTCTCAGCCCCCCAAAACTGTACGCTCCCAGCCCCCCTCACACCTGTACGCTCTCAGCCCCCCAAACCTGTATGCTCTCAGCCCCCCTCACATGTGTATATATGACATGCATGTACATACACACAGGCATGTACACACACAGACATATACACACACATGTACACACACACACAGACATGTACACACAGAGACATGTACAGTACACACACACAGACATGTACACACTTACAGGCATGTACACAAACAAGACATGTACACACACAAGACATGTACACACAGAGACATGTACAGTACACACAGAGACATGTACAGTACACACAGAGACATGTACACACTCACAGGCATGTACACAAACAAGACATGCACACACACAAGACATGTACACACACAGGCATGTACACAGACACACACACAGCCCCCCCCCCCCCCCTGCACAACAGCCCTTACTTGTAAGGCGATCCTAGTCCCAGCTCTTGCTTCCACATGCAGAGGGGTGCACATGCAGGAAATGGCCAGAGGTGGCAGCAAAGAGCCCAATGTCAGCTTATGGCAGAGTAGCAGCCTGCTGACTCGCACACATACAGGAGCTCCTCTGCACCCGACCTGCCTTCTCACATCCCTGCCAGTCGGCAGGGCCCGTCCATACAACGGGGCCCCTTACAAGTGTATGGGCTGTACCCCCCTGATGGCGGCCCTGCATGGCATTACTGCATATACAGATTGATTTTACTTTTGTGGGTTTAGCAACCCTTTAATTCAAGACAGACCATGGTAGATACAGATGGCATTGATCACCCACTGGCTCCCTGTCTCTCTAGGACTCCTGTAGTGAAAGCTCCACTCATGTGTTCCTAGCTTCTCCTGCAACAGCCTAGTTTTAATGCAATAAAAAAAAGCAGCAGAATGAAGACTGGTAAAAAAAATCTCATCAATGGAGTAAGTAAACATAGAAAACGAGTGAGTCTTTGTCCCTAATATCAGCTTTGAGTAGAACAATCCTTTAAAAGACCAATTCATAGGAGCCTTGGCACTAGGCCGTGGATGTTGCACCCTTTGTACAAACATTTCCTGTCCCAACTGACAAATGGCCTGTTGTTATTAATTATAGAAGGGGAGGCTCGAAGCAGTCCTCTGCACTATTACAAGGCTATTAGGCACTCTCCAACCATTACTAAGGCCGGTGAAAAATAATTTTTCATTCCGACATCAGAAGATCGATAAAAAAAATATTGCATCGAGAGCTTGCCGCTCAGCCAGCACGAATGAATGACAAGTATAGACGCTCCCATCTCGGCCTCATTCCTCTCGGCTGCCGATAGCATTTTTTTTTTTGGCCTATCGATTTACATACCAATCAACAGATTACTAGTGCAAAGGGTTTAAAGACATTCTACTTTGATCTATCTCCATTCCAGCGCAGTAGTCCATTGCTTGAATAACCGGAGGCTGATAAATGAAAGCTCCCCAGAGACCAAGTTTTATTCTCTAGCTCCTGCCATGGTACTATATTTAGGGCTAAAAGCCTCATAAATTTCCCAAAATGCCTCTACCAATGGATAGTCGTATAAGAAGTGAGCGAGCAGCTGTATTTTTTTTTTTTTTTCCGCGACATATGTATTTATTGTTAGCCGTGCGCATCGCTCGGTGCTGTTTCACAGAACAAATGATGGCGAAAATGGGCAAAATATATTTCTTGTTCAACATGTTTCTCTTTTCTCTGTAATCAGCAATTACTCACAATTTAAAATAAAAGCCTCTCCGAATGTGAGACAGCAAATATTCCTCTATGCTTTTTTAATTTTCATGCTCAGCAGGGTGTATCCACCAATTTTATAGGCTAGAGCTGCATATTGCCTCGCTGAGTGTTTCTGACAACGGCTGAAACATATATATAATAGGGCCGGGGACTGCAGATTTGCATTGTGTATGGAGCACAAATGGAATACATGACCTGTGCTTTAAAGAAGAATCTGCTTTGATTTCTGGCTCTTTTCTCTTTTATTGGAATATTCAGTCATAGAAAAATATCTCTGCATGGCTGTAAACCAGAAAAAGAAGTCTGATTGCATCTGGGGGCTAACACCTGACCATCACACCTACTATATGGCCACACGTTGGAGAACACCTGACCATTACACCTACTATATGGCCACATGTTGGAGAACACCTGACCATTACACCTACTATATGGCCACAAGTTGGAGGACACCTGACTATCACACCTACTATATGGCCACAAGTTGGAGAAGACCTGACCATCACACCTACTATATGGCCACACGTTGGAGAACACCTGACCATCACACCTACTATATGGCCACAAGTTGGAGAAGACCTGACCATCACACCTACTATATGGCCACACGTTGGAGAACACCTGACCATTACACCTACTATATGGCCACAAGTTGGAGGACACCTGACTATCACACCTACTATATGGCCACACGTTGGAGAAGACCTGACCATCACACTGACACCTGACCATTACACCTACTATATGGCCACAAGTTGGAGGACACCTGACTATCACACCTACTATATGGCCACACGTTGGAGAACACCTGACCATTACACCTACTATATGGCCACAAGTTGGAGGACACCTGACCATCACACCTACTATATGGCCACCAGTTTGAGGACACTGACCATCAATCACACCTGCTATATGGCCACACGTTTAAGGACACTGACCATCACACCTACTATATGGCTACAAGTTTGGGGACACCTGACTATCACACCTACTATATGGCCACAAGTTTGAGGACACCTGACCATCACACCTACTATATGGCCACAAGTTTGAGGACACCTGACCATCACACCTACTATATGGCCACAAGTTTGAGCACACCTGACCATCACACCTACTATATGACCACAAGTTTGAGGACAGTGACCATCACATCTACTATATGGCCACAAATTGGACACCTGACCATCACACCTACTATATTGCCCCAAGTTTTAGGACACCTGACTATCACACCTACTATATGGCCACAAGTTTGAGGACATCTGACCATCACACCTACTATATGGCCACAAGTTTGAGGACACTGACCATCACACCTACTATTTGGCCATAAGTTTGAGGACACTTGACCATCACACCTACTATATAGCCACAAGTTGGAGGACATCTGACCATCACACAAACTATATGGCCAATAGTATGTTGACCCCTCTCCAAATTATTAAGGGTAGAGGTTCCCTGTGAAGAATCTGTTATTCCCGCTTTACACGAGTGCACTGCAATAACACACACATTACAGCAAGCATTATACACTGCATTGCTATTCATTTTGCATCCCTTTGCAAATTCTCAGCACACTTTGTGCTGACACTAAATGTTGCATGGGTGTTTTTTTGTCTATTACCATGTGTTTGGTAGTCAACTTAAAGAAATGGTTTTGCCTATTGCAATGTACATTCATTTGCATGCATTTAAGAAAATGCAATGGACAAGGCTGGTGTGAATTTCTCCTAAAGTAGTATTAAACCCTCAGCAATTTTTTTTTAGCTTAACACACTGATAAAATAAACATTGATTTATTTTATTCCAGCGCTTGCAACTTTCAATGCTGCTGGCTCTTGGTTCTTAGTGCTTCTTCCCTGAACATCCGGTCATCACAGGAAGGAATTAACAGTGGACAGTGGAGTGTTGAGCCAGTCTGTTAGCTTGAGAGAGAGAGGGGGAGGGGAGTGCCTTGTCTTGTAGTCTTATCTAGACTACAGGGCTGTGTGTTTCTATGTTTCTTTTGATGCACAAAGTGCAGGGAGACACAACTTTAGTCACTGCAGGCGAGGGGGGTAGGGATCATGGCACCAGCGTAATCACTTCAGCTCAGGAAGGTTTTACACCCTTCATGACCAAATCATTTTTTGCTATTCGGCACTGCGCTTCTTTAACTGACAAATGCGTGGTCGTGCAATGCTGTACCCAGACAAAATTTATATCATTTTTCACACAATAGAGCTTTCTTTTTGTTGTATTTGATCACCTCTGGGTTTTTTTATTATATAAACAAAAAAAGGCTGACAATTTTGAAAAAAATAACAAAAAAAAAACATATTTTTTACTTAAATAAAATAGAACCCATAAAAATTAAAAAATGTATCTAATTGTTTAATCATTTTTGTCCAAAATGTATTCTGCTACATGCCTTTTTTTCAATATTTCAATAAGTGTATATTGATTGGTTTTCATGAAAGTTATAGCCTAGTTATCTACAAACTTCAGGATATATACTGGAATTTTTTTTTTTTTTTTATACTAGTAATGCCAGTGATCATCGATTTTTAACGGGACTGTGATAGTGCGGCAAGCAATCTGACACTAATTGATGCTGGGGGGAACTAACCGTCACTGAAATCAGTGCCGTATTGTGAGTGATCAGTGGTAATAATATGCACTGTCATTGTACTAATGGACCTGGGCAAGAAGAGGTTAAATCTAGGGCGATAAATATGTGCCTAACAAGTGTTTATGTGTGAACTATGTGCTGCTTTTACTGGGAATCTGGTTGTTTTCATTTCCTTAGCAGGGAATGAAAAAGCATGAGATTTCCTGTAACTGAACACAGCTCTGTGTTGTTTACACTCTCAGACATGTGTTCAGGGAAGATCAGAGCCGATCACCTGGTGCCGGCGGTCAATCATTGGCCAGGACCCGGTGATCGGCATGTGCTTTGATGAATCACAGCACAGCCAGGCCCCTACCCGGAAATGTAGAATCACGTACATATACGTGATCCTGTGCAGCCGGCCAGCACTGTAGCAATAAAGCTACAGTACGCATTTGGAAAGAGGTTAAACTGGAAGATAGGCAAGGAATAAAAGATAAAGAAACTGCATACTTGGTAAGTGATTAAATTAGCTGCTGAAAGTGCTTACAAAAACAAAGAGTTTAATATCAATTTAATGTTACAGCTTACAAAGGCACATTTTGTGGAAAGGCCTATTTCTGTTCCAGCACGACTCTTCCCTTTGCACAAAATCAGCTCCATTAAGTCATGGTTTAATGAGTCTGAACTCGATCTACATAGATCGCTGACCTCAACTCTATTGAAGACCTTTGGGATGAATAGGAATGCTGATTGTAAGCCAGGTCTTCTCACCCAACATCAGTACTTGACCTCACAAATGCTTTCTTTCCTGAATAGCCATCAATTCCCACAGACACATTCTAAAAATCTTGTGGAAACCCTTCTCAGATGATTGAGGCTGTTGGAGCCACAAAAGAGAAAACTCCTAAGTTAGCCCCATGGTTTTGGAATGGGTTATCCAAGAAGCTCAAAGAGGTGGGATGGTTGGGTGTCCACAGGACTCATCCTTAATGTGTTTTTGCATGGTTCATCAAAGGCACTTACCTCTTTAAAACATGTGCTCTTGGGGGCAGCCATTAAAAACCAAAATTTACAAATTGTAATAAATGTTCTTGTTTTGTTTTTCTCTCTTGTAAGTCTAGCATTTCTAACAGACTGTGTGCTACATCCAATAGTTCATTCTAAAATTTAAAGAGGTGGGGCTTGTACGAAAGGGCTTCATCAATTGGACTCCATGATTTCACTCTTTGTTGGCCCTCATCCTACCTATCCCACCGCACCTTTAGTGTCACTTACAATTCCACTTCCAACTCTCCTCTTTATTTCTAAGTTGGGGTTCTGTTCTTGGACTTCTCCTATTCTCCATCTACACCTCCTCTCTGGGTCAGCCTCCGATGGCTTTCAATATTATTTCTACACTGACAACACCCAAATCTACCTCTCTACCCCTCAGCTCCCAACATCAGTCTCCTCACGTATCATTAATTTACTGACTGACATATCAGTCTGGATGTCATACCACTTCCTCAAACTCAACCTATCCAAAACGGAGCACATAATATTTCCTCCTCCATGTGCCCCAACCATCAACCCTTCCCTTCATGCCAGGGTGCTGGGTGTAGTCCTGGACTCTGAGCTCTCATGTTGGCCCCAAAAAGGGAAGTCAGGGACACAAGCTATTAGCCATAATGGTAAAACTGGAGAACTGAAGAGAAGAAAAGATAAAGAGAGAACTGAAAAGAGAGGGTCAAGAGAAAAAGGGAAGATAGAGGAATGGCAGGACATGGTGGAGGAGAGAAGGTGGGGGGGATACTGGAGAAGGAACAAGAGAGGGAGAAGATTGGGGTAAGTAGGGGGTACCCCAGGGGTCATCGTCAAGAGCTCATTGCAGTGGGTTAATTTTACAAGTTCTGTAGACATGCAATGCCTTAGGAAGGTAAGAATTAATCAAGCCATAGTTGCCAGATTGTATCCACCATCTTTTTATAATAAAACTTCTGTTAGCTCTTGACTTCCATTGCCTTGAATGCCATCAGTTTACCTATAAACAAAATGCTTATTAGAAAGCCAGTCCAACCAAAAGTTATATTTAAATGATGCATACAATCTAGTGGGCTGTATAACCTGGGGCCTTATTATTTTTCTTTTGGGTCTCCACAAGTGGGATCTCTTCCTCAAAGCTCCTGGATATGTTCCTCCCATCCTTGAGGTCTGAAGATATGAGTGTTCCTGTACATTTAGGGATACTGTTCCCTCTACTTCAGTTCCATCCTTGATAATATAAAATAAACAAATAACCCAACATTGAACAAAGAGAGACTTCAAATGTTGCATCACATGTGCAGATCTTGGAACTCATTCAAAGAGTTCTCATCCAGACTGTTTTCTAAGCCCCCGTACACACGGACGGAAATTCCGACCACAAAATCCGTCAGATTTTTTCAGTCGGAGTTTGTCCGACACTGGTGTTGCATACACACGGTCTGACAACGTTTTCGGAAAATCCGATTATTCTGAACGTGGTGACGTTCGTTGCGTATGACGGAACTACGTAGAGGATAGTAGCCAATAGCTTTGGTCTCGTAATTTGATCTGAGCATGCGTGGCACTTTGTCTGTCGGAATTCTCTGCACACGATCGGAAAATGTCCGATCAGACTTTGTTGTTGGAAAATTTGAGAGCAGGATCTTCAAAATTCCGATGGAAAAAGTCAGATGGAGCACACACACGGTAGGATTTTTCGACAACATGGTCCGATCGGATATTTTCCGTCGGAATTTCCGACCGTGTGTACGGGGCATAAGACATACAAGATACCATTTACTCAGTATTAGTATACAGTATTTTCCAAAACCTGAAATTATTTTTTTGTGGATCAACCCATTAATTTAAAATTATTATATTAAAATTTACTTTTTTGTGTGTCTAACAAGGCTGTTTATCTGATGTAATTCACAGTGAACTTTTCATTTTGTCGCTGAGGGCTCTGGACTGGCTCGCACTTAGTTGTTTTGTTATGTTTGACAATTTAATGATATCACTCGAAGAAATCCATTACGAGGGAGTGACACTGATGCATGTAAATGAAATAACACACACATGACTCATGGAGCTGTCCTCTGCTAATGAGTAAATGAGTAACTTCAAGTCTTCTCCGTGCTTAGGTTTTATGCTTCTTGACTGAAAAAGAGCAGAGTTTTAGATTTTATCATCATTCAAAGATGGCCCTGTTAATGCATTGTCTGTGGGTTTCAAATAAAAGACAACAAAGGATATTAATAGAGTTGTCAACTGCATAGGCATGTATGCATGTATAAATGTATACATTACATTTAAAAGGCAATTCCAAGCCAAAGTCAATCAGAGAGCTACTACTAGAGATGTCAAAAGACATTACAACTGTGCTAAAGATGGAAAATGTACTCACATTTTCTTAAAATGTATCTAAACCCAAGCATTGCAGTTGGACAGTCATTAGAAGTGGTGACTGCATTAGTTTCTTCTTTCAGATCATTTTCCTTTATTTACTGAAGTACTGCTTACCGATGTCTGTTCAGTTTATCCCTATCTCTATTTCATATTTAACCAATAAAATCCCAATTTTAAAGGCAGGTGGCGGGGTGGCAGTAGCCATCCTCATAGAGGAAGCCCGAGCACAAAAAGAGAATGGGATGACTTCCCATAAAAGAGATATAAGGTGAGAATTTCCACCCCTTGTTAAATCATAGTACTATTATAGGGAAGGTTGGAATCTCATCAGCAGAAGTAAGCCAGTGATGGCATATGTGTCTGCACATTACACTACCCATACGTCTGCACATAAGGCAAAAGCCAGATGCACATTAAGTAGGTGTGTGCTTGTGCACAAATTAGCGAGCATGCTCAGCACTATGCTTGTGACCAGTGGCCTCTATAAACTGAAGAACTTGCAGAAGGAAGTTTCTGAGTGCTCTTCAGCTTGTCCTTGTTTACCTGAGACCTGACCTACTGATTTGGCCTCACCGTGTATGTCCTGGCTTGGCTCTTAATCCGCCTCTGGACATTTACCTATCTGTTGTGACCTCAGCCAGGAAAGGGCTCACCTGCTAGTGGCACTGTGGCTCCCAGATCTGTAGGCTGTCCACCAGCAGGTGTCTCTCAGCAGCCAGAAGATCATCTCATGTAATCAGTCATCACCTGATGCTTGTTGCAGGATGTGTATTTAAAGTGGAGGGCCACCCTAAAAATAAAAAAATAAAAAAAATGTTTTACCTGATCCGAAATCCCTGTTGCTAGGCAGTCTTCCTAATCTGCCTCCTTCCTACTCCGCGGTGATCTTCGTTCTTCTGTCCTCCGTCGCGTTGTCTTCTGGGTAATGGGGCGCGCTGTGTTATGGGAACTGTGTGTTCCCTAACACAGCTCGTCCCATTCACAAAGCGCAGCGCGACTCGCGCACGCGCAGTAGGAAACGGGCAGTGAAGCCGTAGTCTCCACTGCCTGTTTGCCTTACTGAGGATGGTGACGCTGGGACCGGAGCGCCGAGGGACATGTCGGCCTCCATGGCCGACATCGCGGGCGCCCTGGGAGGGTAAGTGTACTTATTAAAAGTCAGCAGCTACTTTTTTTTAGCTGCTGACTTTAAAAAAAAAATTTCCAGCTGAAACACCCCTTTAAGCCCTGCCTATGCTCTTCATTCCTGCCCTGGTGTTCTGTCTCCATATGCCGCTGACCTGGGTTCCTGTGTTCCTGCATCCTGTTTCCTGTTCCTGGCCCCTGACCCCGACTCTGCAACCTGATCCCTTCCCACCTGCTCTCTCTGTCTCCTGTTTCCCTCTCCCTGTCCTGTTGTCATGAATCTACAGAAATATTCATGTCTGTCTGTCTGCTTACCTCTCTCTTGTGTCAGCTTAGAGACTGGTTGCTGTTCACCTGTATGCTTAAGTAATCTTTCCTCAAGCATGGCTCCACCCCTTCCCCTTTAAGGAAATGCTATGTTAACCTGTGCACTGCAAGCCAAGCCTTGCTAATCAATATTTTGTGTTTGGCTTCCTGTGTGTTTCTTGCCGTGTGCACTACGTCTGTTTCTGTTTATCGATCTTGGCTTGCTCTTTAACTATCCCTGCCTGCTTGATACCCCAACCTCTGGCGTGTTCTTTGTCTATCCTTGTCTGCTAGTTGCCCTGACCTTTGACTTGTCTCCTGACTATCCCTTGTTGTCCCGGTCTGCTGCTTCCTCTCTTTTCTCCAGTAGCCTACCGTGAGCGTGAGCTGGGAGACCCTGGGGGCCCTCGACCTGGAGCCAGTTGCAGTGCAGTCCAACCTCACCACTAAAGGCTCTGGTGAACACCTGCTGGCTTGCACCCTGGGGAATCTTATGCTCTAGCTCCCCGTGTTGGTGCTCCAGTGGACCTACCTTCCTGAACCACCCAGAGCTCCAACCGCAGCAGTCAGCTGTAGGTTCCACTACCTTAGCAGTGCACTCCTGACCCTAACGCTGTGCATCTGTCACCTGGCCCCAGGTAACCTGACACTTGTCTTGCTCCCAGCTCCCCCTGCTTGAACTCACATGTATGACCCTGGCTCTGTTATGACTACGCTTTGCATTCTATGATTGCTGTATATACTTGATTTGGGCAGTTGTTCATTGTTTGTCACTATTTTTGGTTATCTGGTTGTTTTACAGTGTTCTGTCTCCATGTGCTCCTGACCTGCGTTCCTGTGTTCCTGCATCCTGTTTCCTGTTCCTGGACCCTGACCCAGACTCTGCAGCCTGATCCCTTCCCACCTGCTCTCTCCGTCTCCTGTTTCCCTCTCCCTGTCCTGTTGTCATGAATCTGCAGTAATATTTATGTCTATCTGTCTGCTTACCTCTCTCTTGTGTCAGCTTAGACTGGTCGCTGTTCACCTGTAGCCTACATATTGTTCCTATTCCTGGTTCCTGTCCTGAGATCCTCAGCTCCCAGTTCTACACATCTGGTTGCTACACAAATCTATTTTTTCTGGCAAGCTCTGATGCCACTCTGTGACCTCACACTCTCTGTCACCACCTTCAGAAATGTTAGGCAGGAGGTACAAGAGGAGCCTCCTCATCTTCTCAGTCTCCGCCAGGGTACTTGATAAATATATACTTTTTTTTAATAGAATCGAATTAGGAATTATACTACCGCCTTATAAGGCTAAAGATATCCCAGAGGGTAGAGATTATCGTCCCGTAACCTCCTGTAATGTTAAAAGCTGCATCGCCACTGAATGTAGAGATTACTCCGGGTGGTAGTTTGTTTGTAGGTTACATTGCCAATCTGTTTTACAATATGAACTGACAAGTTGTCCTTGGAACAATATACTGTTTAGTACTCTAAAATGATGTTGGTTCCCTGGAGACTTCCTCCACATAAAATGGAACTGTGATAGAGTTAGGACCTTCACAAGTTACGCCATTTATTTATACTAACTTTGAACTCCATAACATCTGTAATCCCAAATGGTGCCTGTTGGGTATTTTTGAAGATCTAGATATTTGACCTTTAAGGGTCCTTCTGTACTATACCAAAAAAAAACAAAAAAAACGGTGGCACTTCAGTGGTTACATAGGGAACCCTTTCACATCAGTTTGTGGAGAAAATAAATGAATCAAAATAACTACCTACCTTTAAACAAATTGACTTACGAGGCTAGAGGGTGAAATTCCATAAGATTTGGGTTGCCTGGCTGGATAGTCAGGACATCATTAACTCTCTTCTCTCACTGATTACTGATCCTATCTTTTAAATGGCCTATTAAACCACAATTTATAAGATGTGATAAAACCACATACAGATGATTAGTTTGATTACTTCTGAACTGTGTATAGAGAAACTGGTAAAAGTACACATGGAGACAATGGTTTCTTAATCTTCCATTGTTAAATCTTTGTTTTGTACTGTTTCTTTCTCTGCCATTTTTTTTTTTTAGCACTCCACTTTGAATATTTTAGGCTGCGTACTCATATCCAATTCTGGAAAACTTACCATGCATAATTTGCTTATTCAATCACTGTGAACCAGCCTTCTTTGTGTATATTGCTATATGCAACGTATGGAACACTACTTTGCGATTGGCTGTTTTTGTATTGTCTATTCACAATAAAACAAGTAAAAAAAATAAATAAATGTTGGTTCAATCTTTCATTGCACATACCAGTTTTCTCATTTCTAGAAACACATACCGTATATACTCGAGTATAGGCCGTCCCGAATATAAGCCGAGGCCCCT
Organism: Lithobates sylvaticus; assembly: GCA_028564925.1. Taxonomy (NCBI): domain Eukaryota; kingdom Metazoa; phylum Chordata; class Amphibia; order Anura; family Ranidae; genus Lithobates; species Lithobates sylvaticus. Next base: position 32,377,270 of record CM053034.1, on the reverse strand, counting down.
AATTTACCACAAAAAAACTGGGAAAACGTATTGACCCGTGTATAAGCCGAGGGTGAAAAATGCAGCAGCTACTGTAAGGCCAGCTTCACACTGGGGCGGTGCGGGCGGCGAAGGTAAAGCAGCGCTATATTTAGCGCTGCTTTACCATTGTTTTACCCGCGGTATGCGGCCGCTAGCGGGGTGGTTTTAACCCCCGCTAGCGGCTGAAAAAGGGTTAAAAACCTCTGCAAAGCGCCGCTGCAGCGGCGCTTTGCCGGTGGTATCCCCGCGCTGTCCCATTGATTTCAATGGGTAGGAGCGGTATAGGAGCGGTGAATACACCGCTCCTTCACCGCTCCAAAGATGCAGCTAGCAGGACTTTTTTTTTACCGTCCTGCTAGCGCACCGCTCCAGTGTGAAAGCCCTCAGGGCTTTCACACTGGAGACACAGCAACAGCTGTTTCAGGTCGGTTTGCAGGTGCTATTTTTAGCGCCTGCAAACCACCCCAGTGTGAAAGCAGCCTAAGTGGAAAAGAGGGTCAGCAAATGCCCATCTGCAGCTGCATGTCCCCTGTGTCCTGTACAAACCCCTCCCTGTGTCCCCATTGCAGCCTACCTGTGCCGATCTGCCTCCCGCCGATCGGCCTCCCGCCGATCTGCCACCTGTGTCCACCAGTCTTGCGATCGTTAATGCCTCCTTATGCCTCCGTGTTCCTCTTGTTGCTCCTGTGCCAATCCTGTGTCCCCCCATTGCTGATCCTGGCGATCAGCGTGTACGGTGCCATTACAGATTTAAAAGCCTCCTCCTCCTCGTCCGTGATAGGAGGAACACTCTGTTTTCCCAGCAGTCAGTGTGCAGTGTTCCGCCTATCACGGACATCCTCTCATCCTCATCCATGAGATGAGAATGACAGGACGTCCGTGATAGGCGGAACACTGCACACTGACTTACTGCTGGGAAAATTAGTGTCCGCCTATCACGGACGGGCGGGAGAAGGAGGCGCGGCTTTTGAACACTGCCATCTGTCTGCATGACACGCTGTTCATCTAGGCAGACGGCACTGACTCGAGTATAAGCCAAAGGGGGGACTTTCAGCCCTAAAAAAAGGGCTGAAAATCTCGGCTTATACTCGAGTATATATGGTAAGCACATTAAAAGGAACAACAGAGGTTTGTTTTATACCCATTTCTGGTTCCTTGATGTTTTTAATTCCTCTTTTTACTTAATTATTAATAATGTGTAATTTGAATCATACATTGATTATATTATAGATCACGAGTGTATAAAACCAAGATGGTCTTTTGAATTTAATAATTTGATATTAAAAGTAAAAGATATAAAAAGAACCCAATAATATGATAACGGGACTTATGTATTTATGAGAAGATGGATTTTCACAAAGAATAATCATCCTTTGATAAATGAAGGTAAATGCAGTGTCGGCTCAGTGACCGGACAAGGAGTTAAAAGAGCCTTCAGGAAAATTTGCTTCCATTACACATTTGTAAGACATGGCAGTGACAGCACCATACATCATATGGAACATCAAGATCCTATCAGGTATTATTGAGTTTGCATTTTGGCTTCTCTGTTTACAAACAGACTGAGACAAGGCTCACTCATTATTGAGAAGGTCCATTTGTACTCTCCGTGAAATGTGGGCATCTATCATAGTACCAGGTGCATGACACTACTGTATACTGGAAGAAGATGCTCAAATTTCATTTTCATGTACAAAAGAGCATATAGAAAATTAGATCTCCCTCTAAAGCTAAATATTCAGTTGAGACCTTGAAGGACCCTTCTCTCTCTGTGATTCATTTTGTTTGAAACCCTCTTATTTGAAATGGTAATGTGTTCCTCCGACTAAACGAAAAAACTGATACAGTATCCATCCTGATACGGTAAAATATAATATTAGATAATGACTGTGAATGTGACTGATATGTGCAGACTCCTGTATTAGCCTGTTATTACATACTACAGGTGCACTTTAAAATGAACGATAACCACTTGAGCCTTGGGGTACCCCACTAACCAATCTGGACAATTCTGAGTCTTTATCACCACGCTTTGGACACGACCCCATAGCCAGTTTTCTATCCAAGAACAAACCTTATGGTCCATGCCTACAGACCTCAGCTTGTAGATTAAGCGTTTGTGGGGGGCTGTGTCAAATGCTTTTGCAAAATCTAGATAAACCACACCCACCGGCCTACCTTTGTCCAGATGGCAGCTCACTTCCTCATAGAATGTTAATAGGTTGGTTTGGCAAGAGAGACCTTTCATAAACCCATGCTGATTACTACTATGATACTGTTTTCATCAGCAAATTCTTGGATATGGTCCCTTATCATTCCCTCCCATAGGTTACAAACTACCAACGTTAGACTGACAGGCCTAAAGTTCCCCGAAATTGATCTCTGCCCTTTTTTGAATATTGGTACCACGTGTGCCTTTCGCCAATCAGCTGGTACCAATCCTGTCAGTAGGCTGTCCATGAAGATTAAGAACAGCGGTCTGGTCTAACCTGACTGAATTATTTAGGGACTCATCTGGTCTTGCTGATTTATTTATGTTAAGCTTCTCTAATCCTTTCCGGACTACCGGATCTACCCACAAGGACTACCGGATCTACCCACAAGGGTCGATCCTGTGGAGTGTTGCGAATAATACTGTCGTGGTTGGTATACACTTCTTTTTTTCCTGTGTGAAGATTGAGGAGAAGAAAGCATTTAGCACAGCTGCCTTCTCCTTGTCATCTGTTACCACCTTCCCTTTCTCGTCCTTTATGTGTTCCGACGTTACCTTTTTACTGTTAATATATTTAAAAAAACTTCTTGGGATTTTTTTGACTATGTGTATTTCATAATCTTTTTTAGCCACCCTGATTTCGTTCCTCACCTCATATTGCATTCCTTGTATTGTTGGAATACTGACAATGACCCCTCAGCTTTGTACTTTGCACTATGGACACTTTTTGCAATGCAAGACTCTGGTTGCTGATTCCTTGATATGGGAAAAAGCATGATGCCTGTTTTTTGAATGCAGATCCTTGACAATTCCCCCCTTATTTGATCATGGCCTGGATGTTCCTGTTGGCAATTCTTCTCTGTTGCCAGAATTATTTTCTATGACCACCGTGGACACTTTTTGCAATGCTGGACGGTTGCTGATTCCATGGGAAAGAGCAACCAAATATAGTCCTCTTTATATTTTTTATGTGTGGATGTGGGACTTAGTTATGCTATGTCACGACTAGCAAAACAACGCATACCCCAACTTTCTTCACAAGTTCTATTGCTGGATACCATATCTGAGTGCATCATGTTTTTCCGCCTTGTAACATCTTCTGCAAGGTCCTGAACCTCTCCCTTTTTTCCCCTCACTTCCATATGTTTGGAATGAGAAGTGCATGTTACTTGTGGTCATGTACACTGCTCTAAGCACACTACAAATCCCATAGTTTATAGTCCACAGTTCATCCAGTGAATAAAGAGATGGTGGCTATGTTCCTTCATACAGTATGGCCATGGAGAACAGACAAAGCCACCCCCTAACAAGCAGGGCCAGTACTAGACTATTTTTCACCCTAGGCGAGACCGGCTACTTGCGCCCACCCCCCCTTCCAAAAATAAATAAAAAATCATAACAAATTCAATAATTTTAGTGCCAGAATTCCTGGTGGAGGGATGGAGCCAGGTGAACAGGAGAGGGGGGTGCGACCAGGTGGAGGGTTGGAGCCAGGTAAACAGGAGAGGGAGTGCAGATAGGTGGGGGGAGGATGGAGCCAGGTGGACAGAAGAGGGGGGCAACCAGGTAAAGGGAGGATGGAGCCAGGTGGACAGGAGAGGGGGGTGCAGCCAGGGGAGGGAGGTTGGAGCCAGGTGGACAGGAGAGGGGTGCAGCCAGGTGAAGGGAGAATGGAGTCAGGTGGAGGGGCCACACACCAGTGATAATGTCTGGTCCTCCTATTGAAGCCTTTACCCCCAGCGCTCCCCCCCACCGCCTGACAAGTTCTTACCTTGGGGCACTGGCACTTTTTTCCAGCTCCCTCTACGTGTCAGGCAGTGGCAGTCTGTGTCACCAGTCCCAAGATTAGGAGATGGGGTCTACTACAGACTGCGAGTCACAGCTCATGCACGGGAGACCTCCTCCAACTCCACTGACAGATCACCTGATCACTTGGTTCCACCCCTGGGCTCAGACGGCCGGCCTCAAAGAGGCTAGGTGAGCGGGTCAGGCTGCAGGAGCCGCTGAGCTTTGGGCTTCGCCCGTGGCCCAGCGTGTGTCCTATGGCCAGTCTGAACCTGGGTGGATCTATCCGGGCTGTCTCCATCCACGATGCCGCTTGCCCTGCTCCTCCAATGGCTGCACATCACCCAGGGAGGGAAGCAGGCAGAGAGCTAACAGGGCTGCACGGTCTCCCCAGGGGAGGGGGGTCTGCCTGCTCCTTCTCCCCGCCCAGCGACTTTGCACCAGCAGCCAGCCAGATGGAGCCGCGGAAGCCACCTACACTTTGCACCGCACCAGCCACCACCCACCAGGGGGGAACCGATCCTCTGGAGGGGACCCAGCGGCAGTGTGCCCTAGGCAACTGCCTAGTTCGCCTATTGGGAGCGCCAGCCCTGCTAACAGGAAGTCAGATCACAGCATAGAAAAAGGAATTTGGGAGATTTTTGGAGGAGGCTGTAACCAATAGAAGGGACGTTTCTTAATTAATGCAGTATTAAACTCAAAAGCAAATATTTATTATATTGCAGCTTACTGATTCTTGGAAGTTATGGCTGCATTAGTTGTATTTTTTAGGCTCTTAGCTTAATGCTCATCTGGTGATCTGAACAGCAAGTCTATTGTTTTTCAAAAGAACAAGCTCTCCCGTAGTTACTAGACATGTCCATTTGTTATCTTCCGAATAATTGTCAGGCGAATTTCAGGACTTTCGTGTTCGTTTTAACAAAACGTTAATGAACGCGCACAATCCGAAATAGGATCCAAAATAAAAAAATGCTTTATTTTCGCATACATTATATTTTCATATCGTTGCCACAACAGTTCAATATAGATAGAAGATTCAACATGACGGTGACAATAGCGATCCGTGTCTATCGAACCTGCGGTTGAATAATAACTCTATTAGTCCAAGATTATTTTCGACATAGAGAGAAAAGATTCAATATTATAGAGACATGAAGATTCGATGAAGCAGCTAAAAACATACGATCGCCGCAAGCGGACATTTACGGTCAAATTCTCCACCCATAGGCTATATAAGAATTCTAATGTTGTTTTACTAGTAATAATAATTAATAATTATAATTATTACTAGTCATACAACATTAGAATTCTACTATAGATTGTGGGCAGAGCATTCGACCATAAATGTACGATTGCGGCGTCGTACAGTTTAGCTGCTTCGTCGAATCTTCTTAGAACATCCGACAGACACCATAAGCCTTCAATTGACAGATTTGATCCTAATTAATTCAGATTTTGGTACAAATGCATTTTTTTATGAAACAAAATAAATATAAAAGAGTTTCAGGAGTAACGAAATAAATGTATTTTTCAGGTGAAACCGAAATCCCGAAACAAAATATTTCAGCACATGTCTAGTAGTTATAGGGACGAGGCAACAAGCCATTTATCATTTAACAGGGGTGCTTACCAGGATCAGCTTTTATTTATTTAACCGGTTCCCGACCGGCGCACGACAATATACATCGGCAGAATGGCACGGACAGGCAGGAGGGCGTATATATAAGTCCCTCCTTAATGCTGTCTGTGCCATCGGGAGTGCGCCGGGAGCGGTGCGCTCCCGCGACTGTCGGGACCCGCGTGAGACTAGATCGTCTCACGGGAAGGCTGAACGGGGAGATGCGGAAATACACAGCATCTCCCCGTTCTGCCTAGCAACTAGTGACGCCGATCTCTGCTCCCTGTAATTGGAGCAGAGATCAGCATTCACTAGCTGACAGCCACGCCCCCCCACCACAGTAAGAAACACACCCCTAGGCATACTTAACCCCTACACTGCCCCCTTGTGGTTAACCCCTTCACTGCCAGTGTCATTTATACAGGAATCAATGCATTTAAATAGCATTGATTGCTGTATAAATGACAATGGTCCCAAAAATGTGTCAAAAATGTCTGATGTGTCCGCCATAATGTCGCAGTCAAAATAAAAATCGCTGATCGCCACCATTACTAATAAAACTAAATTATTAATAAAAATGCTATAAAACTATGCCCTATCTTGTAAACGCTATAACTTCTGCGCAAACCAATCAATAATCGCTTATTGCGATTTTTTTTACCAAAAATATGTAGAAGAAACGTATCGGCCTAAACTGAGGAAAAAAAAAATTTTTTATATATTTTTGGGGGATATTTATTATAGCAAAAAATAAAAAAGAATGGGTTTTTTTTTCAAAATTGTCGCTCTTTTTTGTTTATAGCGCAAAAAATAAAAACCGCAGGGGCGATCAAATACCACCAAAAGAAAGCTCTATTTGTGGGAAAAAAGGACGTCAATTTTGTTTGGGAGCCACGTCGCACACCGCGCAATTGTCAGTTAAAGCGACACAGTGCCGAATCGCAAAAAGGGGCCTGGTCCTTTGGCTGCAAATTGGACCGGTCTGAGAGTGGTTAAGTAAAACCTTTATCCTAAAAGGAAAAAAACTGTTTGCTGTAACTGCTTATAAAGTGTTAGTTGGAGTTTGGCTTCAATTTGTATTTTGTAGTGGATTTAAATCTGCTAGAACATCTAACACACCCCTACCCCCAGACTGACAATGCTGCTGTCCAAATGTGGCCCTTGTGCTCCTTCATCCAGAGTTAGGGCACTGCAATACAGGAGATGTGTTACCGGCCAGATCACCAGGTGAAAACAGAGTGAAAAAGTCCAAAAAAAGAAAACGAATGCAGCCATCACATCTAATGATTGGTAAGCTGTAATATATTAACTATTGAAGGTTCAAAGGTGATCATATTAGTCGCCATGTAAGGCGCAAAGGTTCTTTTAACGTGACTATGCCTATGTTGTAGGCAAACATATGAGTCACACCATGTCCCATTCCACCACCGAGCTGTGCGATAAACGGTAAAGATAATAACATACTTGTCACATACAAATTAATGTTAATGAGGGCTAATTGAGTGGAAAGCTGTTTAACCAGTATAAATAATGAAATAATGAAAGCGAGCATGAAGACGAGAGGAATTGTCATAACAGAACATATTATTATTTTAAATTTTGACTATTTAAGAATATAAATATTTCACACATAAGAGACACTAAAGAATCTATGTTTCCTGTCTACGATGAAAAAAACTGTCAAATTTAAATTATAAGTGATGTTAAAATTATACCTATGCTAAAAGAACTGAAAAAAAAGTAAGAACAACCACCCCAAAAGTTAAAAATGAAAGCAAAAATTTTTAGTTACAAATATTAATAAATACAAGTCTGTTAAAAGATAAAATAAAACAATATACTTGCCCTCAATCCTGAAGCTGTCCCCTGTAATATTTATTTTCAGCCACTAGATGGCTACAGTCTTCTGAGTCCAATGACAGCCAGCATCATTCCACAAACTTCGCCTGAACCTAGGCTGTCATGTATCCACCCCCTGTACATATAATCCAATGGAAGCGCCAAAGAAATATCCAAGGAGTGCAAGGTAGTTTTATGAGAACATTGATTTATTGAAGAATAAAGCCAAGTAAAAGGTTATGAATATAAAATGGAGTATACTAGTAAACAAATGATAATACATACATATATATATATATATATATATATATATATATATATATATATATATATATATATATATATATATAAACAGTTAATAATAAACAATACAAAAATAAATGTATAATCCTTCTGGACATGTGAAGGAGGAGTAGTAGAATGGTAATCTCTGATACTCTACTTTGTCCTACTATTATTATGTTCCTTATTAGCACATAAATTAATTAGCTCCTTGTGCTTCTTCTTCTTCTCCCAGTCTGAGCGCTGCTGTACAGGGCCTGCAAAAGGCTGATGCCAGGTCCAACTCAGGTGCTTGCATGTAAAAATACATATGATTATGTATTAATGAATACAAAACTGCAAAGTTTTTTTTTTTTTTTTTTTTTAATCAGCCTGGAGTACAGCTTTGAACTGTGCCTAATCTTGAAAAATAAAGGTTTTCATGCTATGATTCAGCACTTCCCCCCCACCATACGTCATATGACATCCTTGACTTTGAGCGGGTATATCTGAATGATGGTTGCAGCTACAGGCATCATTCAGATATTGTCTTTTTCAGCCGGCGATTCCCTATACCATAAGTGCAAAGAACGGAGGCGCTGAGAAAATGATTAAGTGGAAAGAACTGATCTAAGTTGGATCCAAGATCGCACATAAAATATGCAGGGACTAAAGGAAATAAAATGATACGAATTCCAGTAAAAAAATTACAAAGGTTTTTCAATTGGTGAAAAAAATGACAAAACTATATAATAAACACTGCATAAATATTTGAAATATGAAAACGGTGTTCAAACCACACATGTGAGGCGTCGCCATGAACATTAGACAAGAGCAATGATTCTTGCCCTAGACCTCCTCTGTAACCCTAAACATGTAACCAGTAAAAAAATGTAAAGCGTCGCCGATGGGGATTTTTAGGTACCGAAGTTTGGCGCCATTCCACGAGCGTGTGCAATTTTGAAGCGTGACATGTTGGGTATCTATTTACTCAGCGTAACTTCATCTTTCACATCATGTAAAAAAATTGGGCTCACTGTTCTGATTTTTCTTTTTTTTTTTTTTTAAAAGCATAAAACTGTTTTTTTTCCCCCAAAAAAACACGTTTGAAAAATTGCTGCGCAAATACTGTGCGAGATAAAAAGTTGCAAGGACCACCATTGTATTCTCTAGGGTCTCTGCTAAAACAACATATATAATTTTTGGGGGTTCTATGTAATTTTCTAGCAAAAAAATATATGATTTTTTACATGTAGGAGAGAATTGGCCTGGTAGCCAAGAGGTTAAAAGGGTCTCTTTTCTTGTTTCCTGTATAGTGATGAGAGGGTATCATAAACCTTCAATCTCATGGATTTGATTCAAAAACCCATGTCCCCCAAATTTGTAAACTCTTGAACGGCTGCTAAATACCGAAGATATATTATTTTATTTGCAGCTGTAACAAAATGCTAAGGCCCCGTTCAGTCCTTGTGTCGTGGGAGATGCATGTCGCGCATAGGGAAGGCCATTCACTTCAATGGGCTGCCCCATGAACACGCGTCACTCAAAATAAGCTCCTGCTCCTTTTTTTTGGGAACAAGCTTAGCACGATTTTTAACCGCGTATGGGGTTCCTTTAAGAATAATGGCACCTAAACGTGCGTCACGCGTTCTGCCGCAATTTGGAATTGCCTTATGTGAACAGGGCTTAGAGCTGCCCATAGATTCCTAGGAAAAGCAAAATGCGTATTAAATTCTCAGAACAATTGAATGTTGTTCAAAGGATTTTGTTTGCTCTTAACAATTGAATTTGGAATAAATGGACTTTACCAAATGAAAACCATATACACTGTTTGTTCAATCCAGAAAATGTTTCCATCCTGCTCCTTCGAAATTTCCTCATCAGTGGAGTCGAAAACAAAGGTTGATTTGACCCCACTGATGATCAGAAAAATGAACAAACTTCATGAGAACATTTTTTTCCTACGGAATTTTTGTTGAAAATTCTTCCCAGCATTTTGTAGCACCATGCAATACCCTCCAGAGTACAGCTTGTGGGTCAGGGGTTCATCTTAGAGCAAGATAATGACCCAAACATACCTCCAGGCTGTGTCCTTAGAAGAAAAGAACAAGAGGGTAAGCTTCAAATCATGGAACAGCCATCACAGTCTCCAGACTTAAACCCCATCAAGCTGGTTTGGGATGAACTGGACAGAAGGGTGAAAGGAAAGTAACCAGAGTACGTTGAGTAAATTTAATAAACTGAGTAAATTTCAATAAAAATTGGAAAAAAAGTGGGCGGTTTTAAAACTTTTGACCAGTATTGTAGAGAAAGATCAACTTCAGAAAGACCATTGGCAATATGGCTTCATGCACACTGGGCGTTTGCCCAGATCTTCTGAATGCCTTTCTTCTGGCAGGAGAAGAAAAAAGCAGCTTTTTTCAAATGCTTTTAGACACGTTCAGGTGCACCAAGCCTTTTGCAACTCATTCATTACATTGGCCAATAAAACAAATTAATGCTTAAGCACTAAGCACACCTAGCGTTTATGCATGTTTACATGCATTTAGGCATGTTGGGGGTTCTATTTTATGACCAAATGCTTCTCTCCAAGTGGTTTTTTTTGTTCTGCATTAAAAAGCTCCTCTCTCTTTTCAATGGATGAAAACGATGATGAAAATGAATTCCATTTTCGTCAACGAACTAAAACAGAAGGAAAATGTTAGCGAAGGACATCTACCCATGTGAACTTTTGGTTTCCTCTGAGCTTGGCCTGTAATGCCCATGAGTGTTTCCTCTCCCAGCAAGCAAGGTAGTGACCACAGCGTGGTGACCATCCAGAGCACTGTGCATTACAGGCGTTATCAGACCACTGTCTAGAGCACTGTCAGCATTACAGGCCTCCTCAGACCATTCAGAGCACTGTGCAGCATTACAGGACTCCTCGGACCACCGTCCACAGCATTGTGCATTACAAGCCTCTCAGACCACTGTCCAGAAGACTGGGAAATGCATTACAGGCCTCCTCAGACCACCGTCCAAAGCACTGTGCATTACAGGCCTTCTCAGATGACCGTCCAGAGCACTGTGCATTACAGGCCTTCTCAGACCACTGTCTAGAGCACTGTCAGCATTACAGCCCTCCTCAGACCATTCAGAGCACTGTGCAGCATTACAGGACTCCTCGGTCCACCGTCCACAGCATTGTGCATTACAAGCCTCTCAGACCACTGTCCAGAAGACTGGGAAATGCATTACAGGCCTCCTCAGACCACCGTCCAAAGCACTGTGCATTACAGGCCACCTCAGATGACCGTCCAGAGAACTGTGCATTACAAGCCTTCTCAGACCACTGTTTAGAGCACTGTGAGCATTACAAGCCTCCTCATACCACTGTTCAGAGGACTGGGCAATGCATTGCAGGCCTCCTCAGACCATTCAGAGCACGGTGCAGCATTACAGGCCTCCTTTAGACCACTCAGAGCACTGTGCAGCATTACAGGACTCCTCAGACCACTGTCCAGAGTATTTTGCATTACAGACTTCCGCAAACCACCACCTAGAGTTTCTGTGTAGTTTGTTGAAACCTTAACCACTTTCAGACCGGACCATTTTGCTGGCTTAAGACCAGACCACTTTTTGCGATTCGGCACTGCGTCGCTTTAACTGACAATTTAAACTGACGTGCAACGTGGTTCCCAAACAAAATTTACGTCCTTTATTTCCCACAAATAGAGCTTTCTTTTGGTTGTATTTGATCGCCCCTGCGTTTTTTTATTTTTTGCTCTATAAACAAAAAAAGAGCACAATTTCGAAAAAAAAAAACATTATTTTTTTACTTTTTGCTATAATAAATATCCCCAAAAAATATATAAAAAAAATTATTTTTTTCCTCAGTTTAGGCCGATACGTATTCTTCTACATATTTTTGGTTTGCGCAGAAGTTATAGCTTTTACAAAATAGGGGATAGTTTTATAGCATTTTTATTAATATTTTTTTTTTACTAGTAATTTTTATTCTGACTGCGACATTATGGCGGACACATCCGACATTTTTGACACATTTTTGGGACCATTGTCATTTATACAGCAATCAGTGCTATTTAAATGCACTGATTCCTGTGTAAATGACACTGGCAGTGAAGGGGTTAACCCCTAGGTGGCAGTGTAGGGGTTATATGTTCCTAGAGGCGTGTTTCTAACTGTGGGGGGGGGCGTGGCTGTGAGCTAGTGAATGCTGATCTCTGCTCCAATCACAGGGAGCAGAGATCGGCGTCACTAGTTGCTAGGCAGAAAGGGGAGATGCTGTTTATTTCCACATCTCCCCGTTCAGCCTTCCCGTGAGATGATCGCGGGTATCCCCACGGCGACCGAGTCCGCGGCACCCGGGACCGGCCTCACTGGGGTCCCGACCGGCTGGCGGCATCTTAAAGGGGATGTACCTGTACGCCCTTATGCCTGTCTGTGCCATTCTGTCGACGACAATTTAACTAAACCCATTCGATTTTAGTCAACTAAAATGTACTGGAGATTTTAGTTGACTAAATACGACTAAAACTAAAACAATTGCAGATGACTAAAATGCAAATAAAAATAAAATGGCATTTTAGTCAAAATACTATGACTAATGCCGCGTACACACGAGCAGACTTTTCGACAGCAAAGGTCCGACGAAACAAATCCGTCGGACAATTCAATGGTGTGGGCTCCATCGGACTTTTGCTGTTGAAAAATCTGACGGACTTTAGAACATGTTTCAAATTTTTCCCCCGAAACTCCGCTGGACCCAGTTCCTATCGAGAAATCCGCTTGTCTGTATGTTAGTCCGACAGACAAACAATGACGCTAGGGCAGCTATTGGCTACTGGCTACGAACTTCCTTATTCTAGTCCGGCCGTACGTCATCACGTTCAAATCTGTCAGACTTTAGTGTGATTGTGTGTGGCCAAGTTCATTGATTTGGAAAGTCCGTCGGAACTCCGCCGAAAGTCCGTCGGAAAGCCGTCGGACCTAGTCCGTCGAAAATTCCGGTCGTGTGTACGCGGCATAAAACAAAATCACAATTTCACACCAAAATGAATATGCCTATGTGTGCAAGGACACATAGGCTTACAAAGAGGGGCATTTAGAGGCAGAAACAAAATGTGAAACGCGTCTAACAGCCGTGCTTTTAACGCCCAATGCACATGAGGCCTATAGGTGGCTACTCCTTTGCCCTATATTTGACTTTTTTTGGACACAGCTTTCAAGGTACAGGTCTTCTTTAGGTGAACCTGTTGACCCGCATGGGTAAAGTACACATCCAATTTAAATAAATAAAAATAAACCATAGTGCCCTGTTAAGTAAGCACCCCATGTAAGAACCACCTTTTTGAATGGGCTTGACATACCTTGAATGCTATTAGTCTCTTATATAATATTTTCTTTAACTGCATGAATAGACTTCAGCTGTTCCCCAGTGAATTCCCTTCCTTTGTCAATCAATGGCCAGGAATTTTCGTTGAAAAGATTTACGAAGCTGTGAAATCTTTAATTACATCATAATGATGAAAGCCGATCATTTTAAACAACTGTTAAACACAATGTAGACGATAAATCCATCAGATGCCGCACGCTTTGTTGTGGCCAGGCAGAATTTACTGACTATTATTCTTAAGTTGCATTAAAAAAAAAAAAAAAAGACTTTATAGGTGAAAAAAAAAAAATCCTTTTAGTCTTTACAAGTGTTTGTATTTTGACAGATCTCAAGATATAATAGAGCTAAAGTAAAACACAAATGGAAGCTGGTAGTTAAGTAAAGACATAAATAGCACCCATAAAATAAACAGTCAAATTACTTGCCCACTTTGTGTGTGTAAAATCCGTTATTGGTTGCAGAGAACACCGATAATGGTATGGTAAAGAGGACCGGTATCATCACATCAAAAGGATATTCTAATGAGCATACTCCATCACCCCCAGGGTAACTAAAAGAAAAAGATAAAAATAAAAAAAAAATAAAGTATATTAATTCTAGACATGTGCAGAATGAAAATTATATTTTGTTTCGTTTCTTTTCAATTCATTATTTACATAAATTTGTTTAGATAAATTAGTTTAATCCATTTAATTTGTTTTCGGAATTCGTTTTGTTTATTCGTATTCAAATTGATTCAAATTTTTTAATTCAAATTTGGATCCATTCAAAAAGTTTTCGCATCGATTTCGAATACTTATCGCATTTGAAAAGTTTTCGAATTCGAAAAAAGTTTTGCAATTTACAAAGAGAATAAAATAGAATAGAAAATAAAGGAATAGAATAGAAAAAAAACATATAATAGAAAAGAATATAACAGAAAATAAAAGAATATAATATAATATAGTAAAACAGATGAAAATAGGATAGAAAATAAAAGAACAGAATCGAATGAAATAGCAGAGAATAGAAAGGAATAGAATAAAAAAAGAATATAATTAAATAGAACGATTATAACCGTCTTCTGAAATTTGAATAGAATAGAAAAGAATAGAATAAAAAAAAACAGAATAGAAATAATATAACCATTTTCCAAAATTCAAATGGATTCAATTTGAATTTTTTGAATATAATAGGAAAGAATAGAGTAGACTAGAAAAGAAAATAACACAATAGTATAGAAAAAATCAACAGAATAGAAAAGAATAGAATTAATATAACCATCTTCCTATTCTAATCTATTATTTTCTATTTTATTTAAATTCAAATTGATTCTATTTGAATTTTGGGAAATGGTTCTATTCTTTCTATTCTATTGTTTTTTTTATTATATTTGTTTGGTTTATTATCCAGTCTAGTTTTATTTTCTATTCTGTTTTACTCTATTATATTTTATTATTTTATTTTCTGCTATATTCTTTTATATTCTTTTTTTTCTATTCTATTCCTTTATTTTCTATTCTATTTTATTCTCTTTGAAAAATTGAAAATTATTCAAATTTGAAAACTTTTCGAATTCGAAAACTATTTGAAAATGATTCTAAAATGATTCGAATTTCGTCCGTATTTTTTTCTTTCGTTATTTTGGATTCGTTTAAATTCGGTACTATTGTAATTCTTAGATTTCCGAAAAAAGAAAATTTGTCCGAGTTTCAATTCCGAACTAAACAAACCGAACATGTCTAATTAATTCTTCAATTTAAAGCCCTAAGATGGTGATTATCTGGTGGAATGAATGATAGGGATCATTCACTCCCCCAAGCACATCCACTGCTGGTCAAGTGGATAAATCCCAGGTTATTGGTGATGTGGTGCCTGGAAAAAAATATTTAGGGAAATGGCATTAAGAGGGAACTTCCAATTGGCTAAACACTGACCCTTTCAGCAAAGACCTTGTGACATGATGGCACAGTGGCTCAGTAGTTCGAACCTCTACCTGGCAGCACTAGAGTTGTCAGTTGGAATGCCAACCACAACACTACTTGCCAGAGTTTGCATGCTCTCCCTGTGCCTGTGTGGGGTTCTTTTTACACTCCATAGACATGCTGGTGGGTTCATTGTCTTCTGTTTAAATTGGCCCTAGTATGTGTGAGTTAAATAGTAAGCTCCTTGAGGACAGGCACTGATGTGAATGTACAATATACACTCACTAGCCACTTTTTCAGGTACACGTTGCTAGTACCGAGTTGGACCCACTTTTGCCTTCAGAACTGCCTTAATTCTTCATGGCGTAGATTGAACAAGATGTTGGAAACATTCCTCAGAGATTTTGGTCCATATTGACATGATAGCATCACGCAGTTGCTGCAGATTTGTCGGCTGCACATTCATGATGTGAATTTCCCATTACAACACATCCCAAAGGTGCTCTATCGGATTGAGATCTGGTGATTGTGGAGGCATTTTGAGTACAGGGACCTCATTGTCATGTAAAGGAACCAGTTTGAGATGATTTGAGATTTGTGACATGGTGCATTATCCTGCTGAAGGAGCCATCAGAAGATGTGTACACTGTAGTCATAAAGGGATGGACATCGTCAACAACAATACTCAGGGAGGCTGTTGCATTTAAACGATGCTCAATGGGTACTAAGGGGACCAAAGTGTGCCAATAAACTATCCCCCCACACCATTACACCACCAGCCTGAAACGTTGATACAAGGCAGGATGGATCCATGCTTTCATGTTGTTTACACCAAATTCTGAGACGACCATCTGAATGTCCCAGCTGAAATCGAGACTCATCAGACCAGTCAACGTTTTTTCCAATCTTCTATTGTCCAATTTTGGTGAGCCTGTGTGAATTGTAGTCTCAGTTTCATGGCTCTTAGCTGAAGGGAGTGACACTCGGTGTGGTCTTCTGCTTCAAGGTTCAATGTGTTGCGAATTCAGAGATGGTACTCTGCATACCTTGTTTGTAGGGATTAGCCGAACACCCCCCCCCCCCCTCCCCGGTTTGCATCGGAACTTGCGCATAGACAAAAAATTTGTGCGAAATGCATTAAAATCTATGGGACACAAACATGGAAAATCAAAAGTGCTAGTTTTAAAGGCTTATATGCAAGTTATTGTCATAAAAAGTGTTTGGGGACCCGGGTCCTGCCCAAGGGTATCAATGCGAAAAAAAGTTTTTAAAACTGACGTTTTTTCGGGAGTACTGGTTTTACGAATGCTTAAAGTGAAACAATAAAAATTAAATCTTCCTTTAAATGTTGTGCCTGGGGGGTCTCTTTAGTCTGCCTGTAAAGTAGCACATTTTTCCCATGTTTAGAAAAGTACTGCAACAAAATGACATTTCTAAAGAAAAAATTGTATTCAAAATTGCTCACGGCTGTAATGTATTGTCAGGTCCTGGCAATATACATAAAAAAACATTGACCAGTTCATACCAGGCCTTTAGGGTCTGGTATGGATATTAAGGGGAACTCCACGCAATTATTTTTTTAAATGGCATGGGGGTCCCCCCCCCCCCCGAAATCCATACCAGACCCAAAGGGAACCCATGAAGTTTATTCTTAATTCTGTCATAGGGCTCCCTTTAACCACTTCCATACACTTTATTATATATTGCACAATGCACTATATACCCTGCACTGCATTATATATACTACACTGACTGCACTATATACTCTGAACTGCAGTATATATACTATATGTACTGCACAATTACGCTGCTGAAAAATTGGGCCTTAGGTGTTGGTGGTGCCAGAACACGGTAACCCCTCACAGTTACTCTTGTTGGGCACAGGAAGGGGCCCTGCTGTTAAATATTATTTCAAAAATTTTAATTACATGCCCCTGTTAAACAGGGGCAGAAAAAGTGGGCAAGTTCTGGCCAGTGGTCCAACCTCAAGTTACCTAGTGGTTGCTCTGTTGGAAAGGTCTCTGAGTCTGCTCTTGCCCCTAGATATTCCTACACTATATAATGCAGGCGCTGGCGATGGTTGCTGGAACCAGAAGCTGAGGACTGAAAAATAGTTTAAAGGCATCGGTCAGCCGGCCACCTTCTAGAGCCCTCTTCCTCTGACCGAACAAAGCCTCAGAAACACGTTGTCCAGCACCAAGAAAACAGTAACCTCCCAGGGTCTGGAAATGCGTTACACACACTTTTATTCAAGATGTTTCATCCTCTGCTCCCTCTGTGAAGGCAGGATGAGTTCTCTAACCTTACCCGTAACGTGGCTCAAGAATGGTTGCCAGACAGTAATGATCCCTCTCCTTAATACCACGAATCCTAGGGTCCTTTGGCAGGGTTTGCAGAATCAGGGAGACCATGCAGCGCAAGTTTGCAGAGGCATTTGAATCTGAGTTGTCTGGGTCACTAAGGATCACATTATCCGTAACTACCTTCTCCCAGCCACGTACAACTCCTTGGGTTTCTGGGGACTGAAAACCACCCCTTTAAGACTGCTGCATGTTAGCCTCGACATCCATGCTGATACAATCCTCCTCCTCTTCTTCCTGTGTGGTTGGCGGAGCCGCAGGAATTCTATCTGGATAAAGGGGGCCTTGAGAGGAAAGGAAGTCCTCCTCTTCCTCCCGCTGTTCTGCCTCAAGTGCCCTGTCCATGATTCCATAAAGCGTGTGCTCCAGCAGGAAGACTAGAGGGACAGTGCCACTGATGCATGCATTGTCACTGCTCACCATCCTAGTGGCCTCCTCAAATGGTGACAGGACAGTGCATGCATGCTTGATCAGTAGCCACTGGCATGGAAAAATTAAGCCATTCTCCTCTTACCCCGTTCTGGTGCCATACTCGCACAAGTACTCATTGATGGCCCTGTGCTGTGTGTGCAGCCTCTGCAGCATTGCCAACATTGAGTTCCACCTGATGGACATGTCACAAATGAGGCGGTTGATGGGCAGGTTGCATTCCCTTTGAATGTCAGCCAGTCAAGCACTCGGACTGTATGACCAGCGGAAATGACCACAGACTTTTCTGGCCTGCCTCAGGAGATCTTGTAAGCCTGGGTACCTGGTCAAGAAACGCTGCACCACCAAATTCAGCATGTGTGCCAAACATGAAACATGGTTCAAGTGTCCCTGTCGGAGGGCGGAGAGAAGGTTAGTGCCATTGTCGCATATAACCATTCCTGGCTGAAGCTGGCATGGCGTAAACCACCTCTGAGCCTGCCCCTGCAGAGCTGACAGAATCTCTGCCCCAGTGTGGCTCCTGTCCCCTAGGCAGACCAACTCAAGCACCGCATGACATCCTTTTGCCTGACTACCTGCGTAGCCCCTTGAGCGTTTAGAGAGCACTGCTGGTTCAGAGGACAATTCTGCAAAAGAGGCCATAAAGGAAGAAGAAGAGGAGGGAGGGGAGCATACAGATGTTGCGGCAGAATCACCACTAGCTTTTTGGAAGCGTGGTGGCTGAACAAGCTCCGACACTCAACCCTTTACTGCATCCTTCCGAGCTGCCTGCAGAGCTACCCAGTGTGCCGTGAAGGAAAGGTAACGTCCGTGCCCATGCCTGCTGGACCATGAGTCAGCGGTAATATGAACCTTACTGCTGACCACCCTGTCCAACGAGGCCAAAACATTGCTTTCCACGTGGCAGTATAGAGCCGGAATGGCCTTATGTGAAAAGAAATGGTGTTTTGCAACCTGCCACTGTGGTACAGCACATTCCATAAATTCACGAAAGGGAGCTGAGTCTACCAGCTGAAAAGGCAGCAGTTGCAGCACTAGCAATTTGGCCAAGCTAGCATTTAGACACTGAGCATGTGGATGGCTGGGACCAAATTTCTTTTTATGGTTAAGCATCTAGGGTAGGTAAATTTGCTGCTGAAATAAACTGGTGGTGTACTGCTAGCAGATTGGCTTCAAGTACTTGTGACACCTATTGCTATACCTTAATTCCTCTCAGTGCAGATTTTTGAGAGGATTGGAGGTATAGTAGGGTTTGAGATCCCAGATGAGGAGCAAGGAGAAATCTGCCTTTTTCTATGATGTGGGTCTTTCAGGTGTTGCTGCCAATGGACTGCATGGCAGGTCATCATATGTTTGGTCAAGCATGTGGTGCCCAAGCGGCTGCTGTTCTGGCCACACTTTTTATTTTATTTATTTATTACAGGATTTATATAGCGCCAACAGTTTACGCAGCGCTTTACAATATAAAAAGGGAGACAATACAGTTATAATACAATAAAATAAAAGAGGATTAAGGGGGCCCTGCTCAGAAGAGCTTACAATCTAATAGGGTGGGGGAGGTGATACAAAAGGTTCACAAGGCTGTGGGGAATGAGCTGATGGAAGTGGTAGAAGATTAGTTGGAGACGTGATAGGCTTCCCTGAAGAGATGAGTTTTCAGGGATCGCCTGAAGGTAGCTAGAGTAGGGGATAGCCGGACAGGTTGAGGCAGCGAGTTCCAGAGGATGGGAGAGGCTCTGGCGAAATCCTGGAGATGAGCATGGGAGTAGGAAACAAGAGAGCTTGACAGGAGGAGATCTTGAGAAGAGCAGAGAGGACGGTTTGGGATATGTTTGGAGACAAGATTGGCGATGTAGCTCGGGGCAGAGTTGTGGATGGCTTTGTAAGTTGTGGTTAGTATTTTGAATTGAATTCGCTGGGTGATTGGGAGCCAGTGTAGGGATTGGAGGAGAGGGTTGGCAGACACTGAACGGTTGGTAAGGTGGATAAGTCTGGCAGCAGCATTCATGATACTTGATCCACTTCAGACATGATGCTATCTGCTGCACATGTGTCGAAAAAAGGCCCACACCAAGGAACTTTTAAAAGTCAGCGGGGAGTCAGCAGCGCCCTCCACCTGCGGATCTCTGAAGTGTGATGCAATAGGGTGGCTGCCCTTTAGCTGACCCCTGGAGGACATCCTGCCTTCTTGGAGTTGTGCCTCCTCTTCCTCACTTTCCTCCTCTCTTCTCTCAGGCACCCAAGTACAGTCAGTGACCTCATCATCCCCTCCCTCCTCGTCACTGAAACAAACTTTGGCAACAGCTATGAGTCGGCCACGGTATTGCATTGGATTATTGCTCAGTGCCTGTGGAAACCATCCAGTGTTGAAGGCCCAGCGCATGGGGACATCCATCCAAACTTCCCTTACCAGGATTTTTCTCCAGTGGATTGTGGATCCAATAAGCCTTGTATGACCCCCCCTGAGTAAGGACGGTCACTGACTTTCCAGTAAGCCTCCTGTCTCTCTGTGGTGGTGGTCTCACGTGGTCAAGTCTATTCTAATATTCCACTATTCTGGAATGATTCACTTCACAGTGCACCAGGACTTTATTTTATGAATTCAAGTCACTTTTTAAATATATTTATATATGTACATTTGTTATCTGTGCACTATCGATGCCTTGGACATTTGCTCAATTAATTGTTGTTATGCACTGTATTGATTTTTGTATGTACTATGGTTTATAATCACAGATATCATTTGCACTTTTGCACTTTCATAAATTAGTTGTGGTATACATATATTTGTATCAACTAATGCCGCGTACACACGCTCGGAATTCTCGTCGAAAAAAGCTCTGATGGTTTTCCCGTCGGAATTCCGACGTAATTTCACTCAAACTGTCTTGCCTGCACACGGTCACACCAAATTCCGACAGTCAATAACACCGCGGCATACAGCACGTTTGACAGCACTATTAAAGGGAAGTTTGATGCTTCCGAGCATGCGTCGAATTGTTTCCGAGCATGCTTCGGAATTTTGCGTATCGGAAATTGCATACACACGATCGGAAAGTCCGATAGAAAGGTTTTCCGTCTGAAAAATTAAGAACAGGTTCTCAATCCAAAGTCCATCAGAAATTCCGACAGAAAAAGACCGATGGGCATACACACGGTCGGAAAATCCGATGAAGAGCTCCCATCGGACTGTTTCCATCGGAAATTTCGACCGTGTGTACGCGGCATAACTCATTTATAGCGCTACACTTTTTTTCTATTTTAAGGAAAATAATTTAACATTATGTGGTAATGTTATCCAGTAACACAATATAAATTAGCAGTAGATTAGCCATTGCTATTATGAGGTGGAAGATTCAGTAACAAAGCATAAGTTTCCCACTTAGCTAAAGCAGAGTTAAAGTTTGGAAAAGGTTGAATTTCTGGTCGAGAAGACTTTTCATGTCTATTCTGCCCAAAAAATATCTTACTAATTTTTCTAGCATTTTTTGTGTGTACACTGGCACTGCTTGTGGTGCATGAACAGAGCAGCATACCTTCTCGGTATGTACAGGTACATCAACAATGGCCGAAGAAAGAAGACTTTAATCCAGGAAAATGGCAGTGGTGGCAACTGAGTAGCATTGGGGAGCGCAAACCTGTTATCTAGAGCATGACAAACTAGGATAGGAGGCAATGACTCCCACACCATTGTTTTGGTCCACTACAAGAACCATTGGAATGTCTGTTCAGCAACATCTGTGATGCCATCCAACTGCCAACGAGGATATTAAAACTGGAAATTTGATTGATGACATGACAGTTTCTGTAACAGAGTAGTTGTTCTAACAATGTGACAGTCTCTCTAGTATGCCAGTTCGATTATAACATGGCATTCCATCTAAAATAGCAAAAAAAAGCAGATTGTTTAATCAAGGAAAAGTAAAAGGGTGTATCTAGGTCTATGGGTGCTTTAAATTGGCGCACATGCAGTAAAGGGTAAGCTGGAGCGTAGGTGTCTAGTGATATTCCCAAACTGGTCTATGGTTCATGTATGACCCAGTTGTGAAACATTTTGCTAGCAAAAGACTAACGCACAAACAAGGGCATTTGCAATGGGAAAACATGCATGCTTGCATTTACAGAGGCAGACATCCTCAGAAAATGTCTTTCTCAGAGGAAAACAACAGTTATTGCCTTGCAAAAATCAAACCCATATGACTGAACCCTTTCCTATGAAAGTTCAGGCAGAGGAGGATCTAGAGACATGCCAATGTCCTCAATCTGACCATAAATGCTCCTTTAGAGACTGTTGATGGGTTAGTGTCAATAGCGTCATCCAGTGGTGGCGGGAAAAAATGGTACAAATTTTGTTTGTGTACAGTGTTACATGGTTGCACAATTGTCAATTGTATTAAAGCCATACCTCCCAACTTTTTGAGATGGGAATGAGGGACACCTATCAGCAAAAGTATGTAGCAATAGGACACACCCCTGCCACTCCCCCTTAAAGGAGAGTTATACAATAGCAATTTAGAATTTGGATGAAAGGTTTAGCACTGTGAAACACTGTTTGAAAGATAAATAGTGCATTTATCAACTATATAGATTAGACCAACCTGAGGGACAAATGAGGAGGACAGAGGGACATGTCCAATCAGGCACAGTCCCTCAAAATCAGGGACAGTTGGGAGCTATAAAACACAATAAAATAAATAAATAACAGTTCTTCTTTAAGGCCCCTTTCACACTGGGGCGGGAGGCGCGGTGATGGTAAAGCAGCGCTATATTTAGCGCTGCTTTACCCTCGTTTTAGCCGCGGTATTTGGCCGCTAGCGGTGCGGTTTTACCCCCGCGAGCGGCCGAAAAAGGGTTAAAATCCCCCGCAAATCGCCGCCGTAGTGGCGCTTTGCGGCGGTATTGCCGCAAATCAATGGGTAGGAATACACCGCTCCTATACCGCTCCAAAGATGCTGCTAGCAGGACTTTTATTACCGTCCTGCTAGCGCACACTGCTCCAGTGTGAAAGCCCGCCGGCTTTCACACTGGAGTGAATGGGGCCGGTTTTTTCAGGCGGTGTACAGGCGCTATTTTTAGCGCTGTACCGCCTGAAAAACACCTCAGTGTGAAAGGGGCCTAAGAAAACACTTTCAGTGAGTCTGTTGCAAAGTTTTTTTTTTTCTTTGCGGGCGGTATTAACCCTTTTTCGGCCGCTCACGGGGGGTAAAACTACCCCGCTAGCGGCCGAAATGCGCCGCTAAAACAACGGTAAAGCAGGGCTAAATATAGCGCCGCTTTACCGCCAGCGCCCCCCAACGCCCCTGTGTGAAAGTAGCCTTACTGGAGATCCTACCAGTAACATTACTCCTTGTTGCAGACTGACGCAGCTAAGCCATTGGCTCACAATTTGCAGCAGTGTTGTCTGAACCCCTTCATTTGGCAGTTGGGCTTTCAGTTAGGTCTATTAGTTAGAAAGAAGCACAAATGACAGGCTGACAATGTTGCTGCGAATTGCAAGGCAGTGACTTGTGTTGTCAATGGACAACAGAAAGAGCTGCTAAAGGCAGGATCTACAGTTAAAGCTACATTTAAACTAGCTCTGCAGGCAGGATAAATTATCTGGGAAGTATTCACAAAATGTATGCTTCCTAGACCAAGTTGTACTGCGTTTAAATGCACTTGTTTTTTTGTGTGTTTACATGCATTTATGTACACAAAGTTACATGTGTTAGAGGAATGTTCAGGTATCAGCTTTGGAAACTGAACCTCTTTAAATCTAATGCCGCGTACACACGATCGGAATTCTCGTCGGAATAAGCTCTGATGGTTTTCCCGAAGGAATTCCGATGGAATTCCGCTCAAACTGTCTTGCCTACACACGGTCACACCAAGTTCTGACTGTCAAGAACGTGGTGACGTACAACACTACGACGAGCCGAGAAAAAATGAAGTTCAATGCTTCCGAGCATGCGTCGAATTGTTTCCGAGCATGCGTAGAAATTTTGCGCGTCAGAATTGCTACAGACGATCGGAATTTCCGATAGAAACCTTTTCCGTCTGAAAAATTTAGAACATGCTCTTAAATTTTTGCTGCGGGAATTCGGCCAGCAAAATTACGATGGAGCCTACACACGGTTGCATTTTCCGATGAAAATCTCTCATCTGTCTTTTGCTGGCCGAAAATTCCGATCGTGTGTACGCGGCATAAGTGTACCGATGCACTGACTTCCTGATCCTCCTGTGTCCCAGCAGCTGCAGCCATAGGTAGGAAGATATTAACCGTAAGATCTGCGAGAGGAGGGGAGGGACACACAGTATGATATTGGTATATATTGGTACATGGTATTGCAGGACCCAGGAGGCAGGTGATCGGTGCAGCGCAGGGATTGGTAAGGAGATTGGCACAATTTGCAGATACTGGAGTCGATCTCTCTTTGGCTCTTTCAGCAGCAGTGCAAAGGCGGTGGTAGTAGAAGTTAGCTGGACTGCAGGAGGAACAGATACAGTGATGAGGCAGTACATCCGGTGTGGGTGGGCTGCTCGCCGCCTCTTCCTCTGTGTACAGAAAAACACAGGTGGAGGGGGGATACAGGTTCAGTGCACTCCGATGTGTGTGTGTTTCAGAGGCAGTCAGGTAAGAGATGCCAGCTGCCATGCAAAGAGTAGCTTTGCTGTGCAAAGAGGAACCAAGATGCCCCGCACACACCACGGGCATTCCGGGACTCTTCTCTGATTTGCCGGGACCCCGGGAAATAGCTCAAATTCCGGGACAGTCCCAGTGAATCAGGGACGGTTGGGAGGTATGATTAACTCAGTGCCAAAAAACAGCTGAACTCCAGGAATGTGACAAAAACAAACTTTGCAATGGGGAAGCCCTGCACTGTAAGGGTTAAATGCTCCTTCAGTCTAGGGGTGCGCAAATAAGAATAAATACTTACCCTACTCTTGGCTCTGGCAGGGGCCCTTAATTTGTATGACTGGTCCCTGCAGCCTCGTATCTAAAGTACTTTGAACTGCAGTCTCATGCTCACTCCTACCACATGCAATACAGGCCTAGTAGCCCTGCATGGAACGTGCTATCTCCTACTCTGTCCACTTTTAGGCAGTCCTTGAAAATTCCTCTCTACAGGGAAGCCTATCCTGCCTTCAGCTAACAACTGAATCTTATTTCTCTCATCAGGTAACCCCTCACAGTTGTTAAAGCGGAAGTAAACCCATCGATTTAACAGTCTAAAAAAAAAAAAGGCATGCCGTGAATGCTAACTGCACATTGGCTGTGCTCTCAACCAAACAGTCAAACCATCCAATGGCTGGTGTCATAACGGATCACATGTGCAGCACTGTGGCAGTTGAAGATTAAACAGAGGCAAAGATGGCAGCTTCCTTGGCTGAAAACGATAGGGGGGTTTACTTCCACTTTAACCATATTAAAATTTAGTGAGATACCGAATTTTGGGTTTTCACTAGCTGTAAGCCATAATCATCAAAATAAAATAAAAAAGAAATGCTTGTAATATATCACTTTGTGTGTAACGCATCTATATAAAATATATGAGTTTCACTTTTTGAATTTAATTACGAAATAAATTACCTTTTGATGTTGTTCTTATTTTTTTTAGATGAACCTGTATTTATGAGCCCCTTCCTCCACTCTCCATTCTGAAACATCTCCTGCAGGAGCCATTGGGGAGTGGAGAGGAGGGAAGCCAGCAGCACTGCGGGGCAGGGGGCCAACATGGGGGTAAGCCAATGCAGTAGGGGGAATCGGCACTGCATGTAAGGACTAGGGCAGGGGTCTCAAACTGGCGCCCCTCCCCCCCCCTGTTGTGAAACTACAAATCCCATCATGCCTCTGCCTGTGGGAGTCATGCTTGTAACTGTCAGCCTTGCAATGCCTCATGGGATTTGTAGTTTTGCAACAGCTGGAGGGCCGCCAGTTTGAAACCCCTGGAATAGGGTGTGCCCAGGCACACCTGGCAAACCCCCTGTGCACACTTATGGTGTTAACGTTTGTCTTACCTGCTGATTCCTATTATATTGTAAGCTTCCAGGAGCAGGACTATCCTAACCCTCTTGTATTGAATTGTATTGTTGCTGTATTTCAAAAAAGTGGATTTTACCGTGTATCCTCACAGGGTGACACTGTGGATACATTAATAAAAATATGCCAACATCCTGATATTATATGGGAAATTGCAAAAATGGACTTTATATGCACACATGTTAGAATAAAAGTTTTGGATTTTTAATTGGATAAAGTTAAAAAGCTTATGTACAAAACAGAAAAGAAATCACACAAATCATACAAATGATGACATAAAATTCTTGACCCTAGGGACTCAAATAACACCTCCAATTATAATATTTTAATCTAGAGAGTGATAGGTATAATAACGTATAACCAGTAGCACTATCCACAGGCAATAAAGTGCATGGAGTGGTGGAGTCACAGTCAGAGGTCACAAGGAGATTTTTCGCTCTACATGTTGCGCACACAGTTGCGCTTCATCAGGAGCTTACAGATATATTATGTAGGTTTGTAAGATAAAAAGTTGTAGGGGTCATGTGTGAATGAATTCAGACAGGTAATCCCCACTATTGAGATAATAATAAAATTCAGTAGCTGAAGAGGCCTATAAAGAGCGATGGTTGGTAACCATAGACACCGGGAATTGATTTATGTAGGCGCACATGGGGAAGAGGGTAATCTGCCCCCACGGTCTAAGCTAGCGATTAACGCTGCAATATTAACTAGACATGTGCAATTCGTTTCGTTTTTTTTCGTTTTTCTTTTTTTTTTGTTTTTTTCGTTCGTTCGTTTTCGTACGAATAAACGAATCGTTCGAATCGAACGAACCCGAATAACGAATAGTTCAAATCGTACGAATCCGATTAACGAATCGTTCGAATCGAACGAATCTGAAAAAACAACGAAAATCCGAAAAACCAAATTAGAAACAACGAATGTACGAATGAAGAAAATCCGAAAAAATAAAAAAGGAACAACGAAAATGAACGAAAAAATTTGTACATTCATAACTTTTTTTTTTGTTGAATTGGTAATTTTCCGTGTCCCTTACAATGGTGCTGCTTAACGTGCCTCGAATGGATTGAACGAAAAAATTCGTACATTCGTAACTTTTTTTTTCCATTCGTAACTTTTTTTTTTTGATTCGTAACTTTTTTTTTTTTGTTGAATTGGTAATTTTCCGTGTCCCTTACAATGGTGCTGCTTAACGTGCTTCGAATAGATTGAACGAAAAAAATCGTACATTCGTAACTTTTTTTTTTTTCGATTCATAACTTTTTTTTTCGATTCGTAACTTTTTTTTTCGATTCGTAAATTATTAAAATGTAATAATAGCATACACATTACATAAAATTATGAATTATGCTCCGATTACGAATGTTACGAATGTACGAATAAATACGAATGAGTCCGAATTTCGAATAAACGAAAATTAAACTAACGAAAAAATGAATCAACGAAAAAATAACTCTTACGAATGTACGAATCGTTACGAATACGAACACAGACGACTTACGAATATATGAATCATTCCGAATACGAACACTGACAACTTACGAATGTACGAATTGTTACGAATACGAACACCGACGACTTACGAATGTACGAATCGTTACGAATCAACGGAAACGAAAAAAACAAAATTAAAATAAACAATTTTTTTTCGGAAACGAAAAAAACGAAACGAAAATAAACACATTTTTTTGTTGTGCACATGTCTAATATTAGCCAATAAGGAAATCTGTCCAATAGTTGATAAACAACTCAAGCAAGTGCTGCCTTAGGTTCACAGCTAGCGCATATAAAAAGACCAAAGCGTGCGTGTAATCCCCGATGGAAGCGCTGGCCTAAAAGCGTCCCTATTAGATTGTAAGCTCCCAGGAACAGGACTCTCCTAACCCTCTTGTATTGAATTGTATTGTTGCCGTATTGTCTCCCTTTATAAGCGCTAGGCAAACTGTTGACGCAATATAAATCCTGTATTATAATAATATTTTTTTTTTTTTACTGCAGAAACCCATTAGGATTGAGCTAAATCACTTGCAGCTTTATCCAAATTATAATACAAATATGGTGTCCAATGACGCTGAGGATTTTTTCTCTCCTTTCAGAGCGGCGGATTAGCACATGTCACAGGAAAGGTGATGTTTTGCATTAAAATGAAATGAAAACTATCTGCATTAATTTTGGTGAGCAATTGCACTCCTCCTAAATTCATTATGATTTCCACTCGGGTACAGTAAATACGTTGCTTATCACCACAGGCCAGAAGGAACATACCGGGGCAACATATAACCTCCAGCGTCAAATTTGTTTTCTTTTCCACTTGCTTGACCCAGATCAAATTACCCTTAATGGGTTGGTATAGGTCACAAGGAATGGGAACCTTGACATTTCCTCTCTCTGTACACGTTCCACCTGGACTTTTTTGTAATATCGACCACTGACTCCCTCACAGGGCTCCCTCAAATTACACATTGTAAAAACTTCACTCTGAGAGGTGACAGACATCTGCGGCAGGGCCTGAAACAAGAGCCCTGTGTTTTCCCAAACACTAATAAATTTAATAGGTTTGGAATCTGATTTATGGAGATTTGGCACCGGAATGGCCTTTTCTTAGTGAGCTCATTAAAATGGCTATCACATGGCTAAGTGGTGGACTGTGGTACAAATTAAGATAACCGATTTTTCCTCTCCTATTTTGGGAAGGCTTGCTTGACTTAAATGAGGTCCAGCTGTAACGCCAAGTTAACCATTAAAACGTAAGATAAACCAGCGCTAATCCCATTTCCAGAATTTTCATCCTTTCTTCGCAAAATGGAATTGGGGATTTATTAAGATTCATGTGTTTTCTTGGGTTAAAAATTTATACTATATGGAGCTCATCTATCCAAATGCCCCATAGAAAAAACTGTCTGGCCTACTAATAGCAACCATTTGGATTTTGGATTTATTTTCTAAACTGCACTAGAGATGAATGCCGTTCAATATTTCATGCTATGGGCACATGTTTTTGGCTACAATATTTAACCACCTGATTACTTTGCACTTAAACCCCCCCTCGTGACCAGACCAATTTTCAGCTTTTGGCGCTGACGCACTTTGAATGACAATTGTGCGGTCATACAACACTGTACCCAAATTTAATTTTTACCATTTTTTTCCCACAAATAGAGCTTTCTTTTGGTGGTATTTAATCACAGCTGGGGTTTTTTTTTCTTTTGCTAAACAAACAAAAAAAGATGGAAAATTAAAAAAAAAAAAAATCATGTTTAATAGTTTGTTATAAAATTTTGCAAACAGGTAATTTTTCTGCTTCATTGATATGCGCTGATGAGGCGGCACAGGTGGGCACTGATAGGCTGCACTGGTTGGCACTGATAGGCTGCACTGGTGGGCACTGATAGGCTGCACTGGTGGGGACAGATAAGTCGGTACTGATGGGGACAGCAAAGATGGCACTGATGGGCACGGATGGGTGGCACCGATGGGCACTGATGGATGACACTGATGGGCACTGATAGATGGCACTGATGGGTGGCACTGATGGGCACTGATGGGCACTGGTAGGGGACACGGATGAGCACTGGTAGGTGACACTGATGAGCACTGGTAGGTGACACTGATGTGCAGCACTGGCACTGTGGGCACTGACAGATGGCACTGTGGGCACTGACCGATGGCACTGTGGGCACTGACAGATGGTACTGTGGGCACTGACAGATGGCACTGTGGGCACTGGTAGGCGGCACTTTATTAGGCAATAGTGGGCACCATGGATTGGGCACATTGCTGGGCACATTGCAGTGAGAGGGACTGATGTCCCTCTCACTGCCCCCGGTGATCGGCTGATCGGAAATCTCAGGTGGTTAAAACCTATTAATACTTGAGGTGATTGTAGCCGTATTCATAAAAGCCTACAGTACATTACATGGTTCTTTCTGTTTAACACAGCAGATAGAACTGCATTATTGGAGGAGAGCCAGTCATGTGATTTTAACAGATCACATCATGGGGCTCCCCTTGCAATTTTTTTTTATTTTTTCTATTTATTATTATTATTATTATTATTATTATTATTATTAAACAGGATTTATATAGCGCCAACAGTTTGTGCAGCACTTTACAACATGAGGGCAGACAGTACACTTACAAAACAAATCAATACAGGAGGAATCAGAGGGCCCTGCTCATTAGAGCTTACAATCTAGAAGGGAGGGTCAAGTGGAAACAAAAGGTAATAACTGGGGGGGGGGGGGGGGGTGAGCTGATGGAGAAAATTAAAATACAGTTGTTAGGTGTGGGTAGGATAGGCTTCTCTGAAGAGAAGGTTTTTCAGGGATTATCTAAAAGCTAATAGAGTAGGAGATGATCAAACAGATTGGGGTAGGGAGTTCCATAGGATTGGAGAGGCTCTGGAAAAGTCCTGGAGGCGAGCATGGGAGGAGGTGACGAGGGAGCAAGAGAGCAGGAGGTCTTGAGAGGAACGTTAGCAAGTAGTTTAGTAACCTCGTCTATAGTGGTGGGGTGATTGTACCTGTGGGCATGAAGTGTAAAGTGTGGAGGGTATCTGAACAGTAGAGATCTCCTCGTGAATTGTATCAATCTTCTGTTTAAAGTGATTGGCAACTTCCTGGGCAGTGACTGAGTTGGCGGGTGGAGGACGAGGTAGAGAGTTGAATGTAGAGAAGAGTTGACGGGGACGGGATATATATTTATAACTGCCATTTAGTTTTATTTCACTCTACCAGCTTACCTACCTACCCAAAGCCAGCCTACATATTTATCTACCCAACGTAGAAGCAGCAAAGCACAATGCACATTTGTAAAACACATTGTTCTATATAAATGCATAGACATTAAAAAAAAAAAAAAAACAGCAGTGGGGCCATACCGCAGCTTTTTAAATGTACTTTTCATTGGGGTTGATTTACTAAAACTGGAGAGTGCAAAATCTGGTACAGCTGTTTTTGCCATGTGGGGAATACTTTGTTTGGTGCACAGTTACGACTTTTGACTTGATCACTACTCCTGACAAAGCCCTGTAATGGGTGAAACATGTTGAGTTAGCTTGTTTTTTGCACCTTCATTTTCCTTTTTTTGGGGGTTTACATGGATTTTGTAGGATGATGACCCAATGCTCCATGTTAGTATTATTTTGACTCACCTTACTCCAACACAGTATTTATGGAGAGACAAAGATTTTTTGAGGGCATTTTGGCTAGTTTTGATCTCCCTGTTTATAGGGTGTCATCTTCTTTTTTTTAAAGGGGGAACAGTAGAAGAGCTTATGGGGGCACCCCAACAGCTCTCATATCTCATTGCCTGTTTGGATATATCATCTGCAGTGCTACATTTTCTCTGGTTTATATTGAGGGCTAGTCAAATAGTGATACAATAGGCATGATTATCGCACTGAGTGGTGAGCCTAATTCAAAGTGGAAACTGCAGGGTGGTTATCGTATGAATATGTTAGCCAGGAGGTACATTCATTGTTCCCTTGGCCTTTGATTTGTGTGGAAACACCAATTTGTCTCTGCGTGGGGTTAACAATTTTTGATTTTGATGCCATTTTCTGACGAGCTTTCACACTTTTTGGTGCCACGGTTGAGGACGGGGAAGATTGGGAGGCAATCATATATTCCAGTCTCCCATTCCACACTGGTGGCCTATAGAGCATAATGGGTCTTTCATCCTAAAAGAATTAAAACACCCACACAAATCCTACCATGTATACAAATCCTAATAAACATTAGGTCATTTGTTCTCCTTGTGGCTTTGGTGCGCGGGCATGTGCACCCTCATCTTTGTTTAGGTATATGTACATATAAAGGGATTATTGAGTATATTATATAGTAGGCATTGGTTTAAAAAAACACTTCTCAGTTGGGTTGATTTACTAAGACTGCACAATCTGGTGCAGCTATGCATGGTAGCCAATCAGCTTCTAACTTCAGCTTGTTCAATTAACCACATGCCGACCGCGCTATAGTCAAAAGACGGCTACAGCGCGGTCGGCTTATCCTGGGTGGACGTCCTACGGACGTCCTCCCAGAAACTTGTTCCCGCGCGCCCCCTGGGGCGCGCACTCGGGAACATCCGTGACCGCCGGGTCCCGAGGACCCGGCGCATCACGGATCACGGTAAACGGCCGCTGATAGCGGCCGTTTACCACGTGATCGCTCCGTCAAATGACGGAGCGATCACATGTACACAAACCGGCGTCACGTCATGACGCCGGTTCCTCCCTCCCCTCTCTGTACCGATCGGTACAGTGAGAGGGGAGAAGCGCGCAGGGGGGGAGATGGGACCAGCGCTGTGGGCTGGATGTGTAGTGCCCACAGCGCTGGTCAGTGACAGCTACACTGCCACCACTGTGCAATACTCTGCCACCACTGTGCAATACTCTACCACCACTGTGCAATGCTCTGCCACCACTGTGCAATACTCTGCAACCACTGTGCAATGCTCTGCAACCACTGTGCAATACTCTGCCCCCACTATGCAACGCTCTGCAACCACTGTGCAACGCTCTGCCCCCACTGTGCAACGCTCTGCCCCCACTGTGCAACGCTCTGCCCTCACTGTGCAACGCTCTGCCCCCACTGTGCAACGCTCTGCCCCCACTGTGCAACGCTCTGCCCCCACTGTGCAATGCTCTGCACCACTGTGCAATGCTCTGCCCCACTGTGCAATGCTCTGTAACCACTGTGCAATGCTCTGCCACCACTGTGCAACACTGCAATACTCTGCCAGTACTCGCCAATACTCTGCCAAAACTCGCCAATACTCTGCCAATACTCGCCAATACTCTGCCAATACTCTGCCAATACTCGCCAATACTCGCCAATACTCGCCAATACTCTGCCAATACTCTGCCAATACTCGCCAATACTCTGCCAATACTCGCCAATACTCGCCAATACTCTGCCAATACTCGCCAATACTCTGCCAATACTCGCCAATACTCGCCAATACTCGCCAATACTCTGCCAATACTCTGCAATAAATTTTAATAGAAACAAAGAATTTTTAGTTATTTTTTTTACCGAATTTTCAGTATATTTTGATTTATAGCGCAAACATTTAAAAACCCAGCGGTGATTAAATACCACCAAAAGAAAGCTCTATTTGTGTGAAAAAAAGGACACAAAATTCATTTGGGTTCAGTGTTGCATGACTGAGTAATTGTCATTCAAAGTGTGAGAGCACCGAAAACTGAAAATTGGTCTGGTTAGGAAGGGGGTTTAAGTGCCCAGTGGTCAAGTGGTTAAGCTTTGACAAAAACAAGTGGAAGCTGATTGGTTTCTATGCAGAGCTGCAGCAGGTTGCGTTTCGTATGGCACGGAGTGATCATTTTAGGATTCTACAGCTGTGTCGAACTTTCAGGATGTACAATGGACTAGAGGCCTTAGGAATTCTGCAAAATATAAATTTTCATTTCTTCCATAGCTCTTTCAGAAATCTCTGAGTGTACTGTCTTCATATTTACCAAGCACGGTAAGCCTGCTTTAAGTTCACAGAGCAAGTGATGGAATAATAAAAGGAATAGAAAAGAAAAAAAAAACAAGCTCCTCTTGGCTGCAGAGGTAATAAGTGAAGAGGACCAATCACCAGGCGTAAAGCATGGACAGCATGAAGCTTGGACTCCAATGATGTGAGCCAACACCCCTTTGTTAATCACTAGCATTATATCATATCTATATTATATAAAACAAATATTTGTAATGTGAGCAAATTAACACATTATTCCAAACTTATTTAAAAAAATGTTTATGATAAAGTATCTCTTGATCCTATAGGCTTGTTTGCACATTCATCCATGTTTTGTCTCTAAAAAAAACCTGCGAATACAAACAAATGCCTGTTGATGCTGCCAGAAATCTGATGAGCTCCTAAAGCATAACTACGCCGCATCTAGGCACCACAAACCCAAAAAATGATTTAACCACTTCAATGCCGGGCACATTCACCCCCTTCCTGCCAAGGCTAATTTTCAACTTTCAGCGATGTCACCTTTTGAATGACAATTACTCATTACTTTATTTTTTGCTAAGTAAACGAAAAAAAAGACTGAACATTTTGAAAAAAGTTTTTTTTTTTTAGTTTCTGTTAATTTTTTTTAGCAAATCGGTAATTTTTCTTCTTCACTGATGAAGCTGCACTGATGTGTACTGATGAGGCTACACTTATCAGCACTAATGAGGCTAAACTGATGAGCACTGATGTGCACTGATGAGGCTGCACTTATGGGCACTGATGAGGCTGCGCTGATGTGCACTGATGAGGTTACACTGATGGGCACTGATGAGGCTGCACTTATCAGCACTGATGAGGCTGCACTGATTTTCACTGATGAGGCTACACTGATGTGCACTGATGAGGCTGCACTTATCAGCACTGATGAGGCTGCACTTATCAGCACTGATGAGGCTACACTGATGTGCACTGATGAGGCTGCACTGATGGGCACTGATAAGGCTACACTGATGAGCACTGATGTGCACTGATGAGGCTGCACTTATGGGCACTGATGAGGCTGCGCTGATGTGCACTGATGAGGTTACATTGATGTGCACTGATGAGGTTACACTGAAGGGCACTGATGAGGTTGCACTGATGTGCACCAATGGGCACCGATGGGATATTTTCCTGCACTAATGGTTTATTGGTGGCCATATAAGCTTCAATTTTTTATATGACCGATGTGCAACTCAATCAAAACTGACCATTGTCACCAGAACGTAACAGGAGTAAAGGGCAAATCTGATAATATGGCTGCCAGTTTCATAGGATTTCCCCTCATTTTTAGTAGATTATTTTCTTGCTGTCTGTTGTCCCTCCAGTTCAGGAAAGTAGAATAATAGCAATGGACCCATAAGGTTATCTTATTGGTATTGCTATCTTAAAGTACTGATGTTCATGTAAACAATATGGCTGCAAGGCTGGTGGCTTCTAGACCCCATAATATCTCCACAGTCTTCTTGGCTTGTAGTGTAATGAAACAAAAATGGAAATTAACCAGTTCTGGACCGCCCAGCACATATATATACTGCGTCAGGGTGGCCTGGCTGCGCAAAATCACGCACAGGTACGTGATTTTGTGCACGTGGTTTTGGGCGCTCACAGCACCACCAGGGTGCCGCTCCCGCTGTGATTGGACACAGCAGGAGCCAATCAGCGGGTCCAGCGGCCGCGATGAGCGCCGCGACCTGCCGATCCTTCACAGGAGAGACGGATCAGCCATCTGACTGTGTAAACAAGGAAAATGGCGGATCTGTCAGGAAGGGAAAGAGAGATCTTGTGATTTAGCTAAGCTGAATCAAGGATCTCTCTTTTCCTTTAGTGTGACACTGCCCCTCACAGTTACTAAGCACCTCCCTAGGGAACATTTAACCCTTTGACCGCCCCTGGTGTTAACCCCTTTCCTGCCAGTGTCATTTATACAGTAATCAGTGCATTTTTTAGCACTGATCACTGTATTGGTGTCACTGGTCCCAAAAAAGTGTCACTCAGATTTGTCTGCCGCAATGTCGCAGTCCCGGTAAAAAAAAATTGCAGATCACCGCCATTACTAGTAAAAACAATTTAAAAAAGTCCCTAAATCTATTCTCTATTTTGTGGACGCTATAACTTTTGCGCAAACCAATCAATATACACTGATTGGGATTTTATTTTACAAAAAATATGTAGCAAAATACATATTGCCCTAAATTTATGAAAAAAATTGATTTTTTTCTTTTTTTTTATTGAGAATGTTTTATAGCAGAAAGTAAAAAAGATTGTTTTTTATTTAAAATTGTCGGTCTGTTTTTGTTTATATCGCAAAAAATAAAAAGCGCAGAGTCGATCAAATATAATCAAAATAAAGCTCTATTTGTGGGGAAAAAAGGACATCAATTTTATTTTGGTAAAGTGTTGCACGACAGCGCAATTGTCAGTTAAAGCGATAGAGTGTTGTATCGCAAAAAATGGCCTGGTCAGGAAGTGGGCAAAACCTTCTGGAGGTGAAGTGGTTAAAGGACCACACCACTGCTAAGAGGTCCAGATGCAACCTTATTCCAATAAAAGCCAGGGAGACAACCCAAAAAGCCAGTTGGCTACTTTTTTAGATTGCCCCCGTGACTTTCTTTGGAATAAAGTTGTATCTGGACCTCCTAGCAGTGGTATGGTGCATCAATTTCCGTTCTTGTTGTGTTCTTAGGACACTGGAGGAAATTCCCCTCAATGGGAATACGAACAGCTAATGAAAACTGTTCACTTATCCACTCTGCTGAAAATAAAAATAGTTTTGGCCAGAATTGGCCTTTTAACCACTTCAGCCCCGGACCATTTGGCAGCCAAAGGACCAGGCCCCTTTTTGCGATTCGGCACTGCGTCGCTTTAATTGACAATTGCGCGGTCGTGCGATGTGGCTCCCAAACAAAATTGGCGTCCTTTTTTTCCCACAAATAGAGCTTTCTTTTGGTGGTATTTGATCGCCCCTGCGGTTTTTATTTTTTGCGCTATAAACAAAAATAGAGCGACAATTTTGAAAACAATGCAATATTTTTTGCTTTTTGCTATAATAAATATCCCCAAAAAATATATAAACATTTTTTTTCCTCAGTTTAGGCCGATACGTATTCTTCTACATATTTTTGGTAAAAAAATCGCAATTAGCGATTATTGATTGGTTTGCGCAAAAGTTATAGCGTTTACAAAATAGGGGATAGTTTTATAGCATTTTTATTAATATTTTTTTTTTTTACTAGTAATGGCGGCGATCAGCGATTTTTATTGTGACTGCGACATTATGGCGGACACATCGGACATTTTTGACACATTTTTGGGACCATTGTCATTTATACAGCAATCAATGCTATTTAAATGCATTGATTCCTGTATAAATGACAGTTGTAGTGAAAGAGTTAACCACTAGGGGGAGGGGAGGGGTTATGGGCTGTGACGTGTGTGTGTTTTTTTTACATTAGGGGGCGGGGCTGACGTTTGACGTCATTGATCGGCTTTCCCGATGACCGGGAACAGCCAATTAATGACAGGCAGAGTAGGAAGCGCGGGGGAGAGGTTTGTTTACACAGACCTCTCCCCGTTCTTCAGCTCTATGACCCGATCGCGGGACACCAGCGGCGATCGGGTCCGCTGGTCCCGCGGCCGGGGTCACGGAGCTCCCGACCGGGTCGCGGCGGCGCGCGTGCGACCCACGGGCAGGCAATTAAAGGGCCACGTACAGGTATGTGATTTTGCCTGCCCGTGCCATTCTGCCGCAATATATCTGCGTGAGGCGGTCGGGAAGCGGTTAAAGAAAGTGAAAATATTGGTTAAAGAAGTCCGGTGTGTTTTAGTTAGCATTCCATTTAGCAATTCCCTTGGTCAAGACAAGAGGATAGCACCATGATGAGGTCAGAACAACAGACATATGTTCATGTACAGCTTTCGATCTGTGGGCAAACACAGCAAAAATATAATGCTAATGCAATTCCGAAATATCCATACATCAGCTCTGATGCATATTGAGTGTCTTGTTTGTCACGGGTTCCTTATAAATATTTAATGTCATTGTCAAAAATGACATATTTGTTCATCTCTGTTGGATTAGGCACTGATTTTTTTTCCGGCCAATTTCCTGTAGGGTTAGACGTGCATAATCAGAAGCCGAGTGCTTTCCGCTACCTCTATTTGAGGAAGCTATTAAGGTTGAGATCAAGAACACATCAGATGCAGCTTTTAATGTTTGGTGCGTCGGTCCTAAATGGTTATCCTAATAATATGTTGGAAAATATACCGACACTCAAGCAGAAATTGGTCTGATTTTTATTGACAGCGAAGAAATGTCGGGTTATTAGTTTTGTCTAGAGTTTACAAATTACACTGTGGTGGATGAGTATATTAGTCCCAGCCCCAGAGGAGCTTACAATGCAACAATCTCTTTCAAAGTCTTATGCCGCGTACACACGATCGGAATTCTCGTCTGAAAAAACTCTGACGGTTTTTCCGACGGAATTCCGCTCAAGCTGTGTTGCCTACTCACGATCACACCAAATTCCGACGGTCAATAACACAGCGGCATAAAACACGTTCAACAGCACTATAAAAGGGAAGTTTAATGCTTCCGAGCATGCGTCGGAATTTTGCGTGTCGGAATTGCATACACACGATCGGAAAATCCGATAGAAAGGTTTTCCGTCGGAAAAATTGAGAACAGGTTCTCAATTCAAAGTCCGTCGGAAATTCCGACAGAAAAAGACCGTTGGGCATACACACGGTCGGAAAATCCGATGAAAAGCTCCCATCGGACTGTTTCCATCGGAAATTCCGACCGTGTATACGCCGCAATACAGGCACATACTATGTTTACAATGTAACAATTTATTTCTACGTTATACAGGCACATACTCAGCTTACAATGTAACAATTTATTTCAAAGTTATACAGGCACATACTCAGCTTACAATCAGGGCTGGTGCTACCACTAGGCAAACTAGGCAGACGCCTAGGGCACACTGCTGCCTAGGGCACCCGGCCACTGGTGTTCCTACTCTCTTCTCTCTGCAGCAAGCAACCAAGTCTCAGCATCTGCAGGCAGCCGCCACTCTGTTCGCACATAGTGTTAGAGGCGCAGCAGCGGCGGAGGACTGTGTCCCGACTCCTGAATGAATGGAAGCAAGCAAACATTCATTGATGGGCACTGGCGTTGTAATGTGTTGGCCAATTTATGTAGGATATTGTATTAAAGTAACATATTGACTAGAAATTCAGTTGAGTTGTCCAAGCCAACTGAATTTACACATATCAAAGGGACAGCTGAAGACCCTTTGATGTGTACATCTTATGCAAGTCTACCTAGGTGTGTGAGGTATGGCCTTTTAACCTAATATAACATTTCAAAGGATACATTGTCCTAACTTAAGGATAATGCAGGACCATAGAAGAAGTATTTATTGATGGTAATTAGACTTGAAGGGGTATTCATGGTAAACATGATAAAACCCCAGTGTCAGACCAGTATTTGAGAGGACATTCAGGCTGGCATTCAAGCTAGTCTATTCTGTCTGTGTGTGTGTGGTCAGTGCCGGGACAAGGTCATCCGATGCCCAGGGCGAAGATAAAAAACTGGGCCCCCGCCCCCCTTGTTACGGCGCCGCCGAAAAAACACACACAAAGACCCAGTTCCCTGTCACACAGCGCTCCTGGCACTGTGTGACAAACAGGAGGAGGTGGAAGGGGAGCGCTGCGGCCCCAGGACAGGCGGCCTGTAGAGTGGCCTCTACTGCGCCCCCCTTCCTCCAGTAAATGGTCCCGCCCAGGGCATCCGCCCCTTCTGCCCACCCCTTGTACCGGCCCTGTGTGTGGTTATGAAGACACCAAGATCTAGGAAATATGGGGCTCTAGATATTTACTAGCATTGTCATAATTATACCCTGTTGGATTTTGTCATCTGTTGCAAGACTTTGTTCTGTGTTGGAAGCCAATAAAGCGCATCCCTCTCTGGAAGAATTGGGTTGCTGCGGAGGAGTACTTTTTAATAACTATTAAATCATCTACCCACGATATATTATATCACTACATTGGTGCCGTTCAAGTGACCAGAAGAGCATTTTCAGGACTTAGTAACAGAAGTCGGTGGTGACAACAATCCTGTGAGGTGGACAGAAGTCTGATGGAGACCTGTGCTGTGACTCTAATGTCTGGTTGTGACATAAGAGAGTCTGATCTACAAAATTAAACAAGTTTGGAACCCCAGAATTATTCTCTGGAAACAACAAAAAAGGACTGTATCGTGTATCAGAAGACCTGAACTGAAAGCTGAAGGAGTAACTAATGCGTTGAGTAAAATATTTCCTTTTTGTTTTAAATTATTAATAATATAGTCAAAATGTTTACTCAGTGTGAAGCTAATGTCAGTTCTGATAAAGTTAACAGATGGGTATTAAAATGTATTAGGCGTCATGGCGGTCCTTATGAAATTCCAGAAAAATGTAAGCAGACATGGACTATGATGAATGAATTTTTAGAGAAAAATGTTTTTGATAGCAAAATTTCAGAAAGTAAAAGAAAAGGTTGTATTGTACAGGGCTTGTTATCTTGCTGTTTAACAATGGAAAGTTCGTTGAAGGATAAGGTTGAGGAAATTACCCAGTTACAGAGTGCAGTTGATAATGGCAACAAGGTTTGTCAGAGGTTACAAAACCAATCAGAATCCGAGACAGTAAATTTAAAATTGCATGCAGTCACCATTGGGGGAGCTTTGCTTGAGAAATCTAAAAGTTGTGATGAATTATCAGAGGAAAATAAAAGATTGGAATGAAGAATTATGGAATTAGAGAAGAGATCTCAGGAATGCAGATATGCATCAAATCTTGGATTCAGCAATCTGCAGCAAAATACAAACATTCTATCAACTGAAACAGAACCTCATATTAAATCTGATAATTCATTGCCAGCCGCACCCACTATGACCACCACAGTTAATAACAATAATAATAATACAGGTGAAGTTCAGCTTGTAACGAAGCCTTTGAAACCAAAAGAATTACCGTATTTATCGGCGTATAACACGCACCCCAAGTTTAGGAGGGCATTTTAAGGAAAAAAGTTTTAGGAGGGAAGTTTAGGGAAAAAAAAAACTTACTTAAATGTAAGTTTTTTTTTTCCCTAAACTTCCCTCCTAAAACTTTTCGTTTGCGTCATTTGCAGCTTGCCCACGTTTAAATTTCCCGCCGGGACGGGGGGTAATTGCGCAGACGGGGGGGGGTAATTGCGCAGACGGGGGCGGTAATTGCGCAGATCTTGGGGGGCGGTAATTGCGCAGATCTTGGGGGGCGGTAATTGCGCAGACTGGTGGGGGTAATTGCACAGACGGGGGGGGTGGTAATTGCGCAGACTTGGGGCGGTAATTGCGCAGACTGTGGGGCGGTAATTGCGCAGACTGTGGGGTGGTAATTGCGCAGTTGGGGGGCGATAATTGCGCAGACGGGGGGCGGTAATTGCGCTGGGGGGCGGTAATTGCGCAGGCTGGGGGGGGCGGCAATTGCGCAGACTGTGGGGCGGTAATTGCGCAGATGGGGTAATTGCGCAGGCGGGGGGTGGTAATTGCGCAGGCGGGGGGCGG
Source organism: Lithobates sylvaticus (assembly GCA_028564925.1). Classification (NCBI taxonomy): domain Eukaryota; kingdom Metazoa; phylum Chordata; class Amphibia; order Anura; family Ranidae; genus Lithobates; species Lithobates sylvaticus. Next base: position 32,336,326 of record CM053034.1, on the reverse strand, counting down.
TAATTGCGCAGGCGGAGAGGGGTAATTGTGCAGACCGGGGGGGGGGGTAATTGCGCAGACCGGGGGCGGTAATTGCGCAGATGGGGGGGCGGTAATTGCGCAGACCGGTGGGGGTAATTGCGCAGACGGGGTGGTAATTGCGCAGACCGGGGGCGGTAATTGCGCAGTCGAGGCGGTAATTGCGCAGTCCGGGGGCGGTAATTGCGCAGACCGGGGGCGGTAATTGCGCAGACCGGTGGGGGCGGTAATTGCGCAGACCGGTGGGGGCGGTAATTGCACAGACGGGGGGCGGTAATTGTGCAGACCGGGGGGGGGGCGGTAATTTTACAGATGGGGTGGTAATTGCGCAATCGGGAGGGCGGTAATTGCGCAGACCGGGGGCGGTAATTACCGGGGGTGGTAATTGCGCAGACCGGGGGGGGGGGGGGCGGTAATTGCGCAAACCGGTGGGGGCGGTAATTGCGCAGACCGGGGGTGGTAATTGCGCAGACCGGGGGGGTGGTAATTGCGCAGACCGGGGGCAGCATTGCGCAGGCTGGGGGGGGGCGGTAATTGCATAGACCCCGAGGGCGGTAATTGCGCAGACCGTGGGGCGGTAATTGCGCAGATGGGGGATGGTAATTGCGCAGGCGGGGGCGGTAATTGCGCAGACGGGGGCGGTAATTGCGCAGACCGGGGGGGGGGGGGGGGTAATTGCTCAGACTGGGGGCGGTAATTTTACAGATGGGGGTGGTAATTGCGCAATCGGGGGGCGGTAATTGCGCAGACCGGGGGTGTTAATTGCGCAGACCGGGGGCGGTAATTACTGGGGGGGTGGTAATTGCGCAGACCGGGGGGCGGTAATTGCGCAGACCGGTGGGGCAGGAATTGCGCAGACCGGGGGGCGGTAATTGCGCAGACGGGGGGTGGTAATTGCGCAGACCGGGGGGTGGTAATTGCGCAGACCGGGGGGCGGTAATTGCACAGGCTGGTGGGGGGGCGGTAATTGCGCAGACCAGAGGGCGGTAATTGCGCAGACCGTGGGGCGTTAATTGCGCAGATGGGGGATGGTAATTGCGCAGGCGGGGGCGGTAATTGCGCAGACGGGAGCGGTAATTGCGCAGACTGGTGGGGGCGGTAATTTCGCAGACCGGGGGTGGTAATTGCGCAGACCGGGGGGTGGTAATTGCGCAGACCGGGGGGCAGCATTGCGCAGGCTGGGGGGGCGGTAATTGCGCAGACCCGAGGGCGGTAATTGCGCAGACCGTGGGGCGGTAATTGCGCAGATGGGGGATGGTAATTGCGCAGGCGGAGGCGGTAATTGCGCAGACGGGGGCGGTAATTGCGCAGACCGGGGGGTAATTGCTCAGACTGGGGGCGGTAATTGCGCAGACCGGGGGGGTAATTGCTCAGACTGGGGGGCGGTAATTTTACAGATGGGGGGTGGTAATTGCGCAATCGGGGGGCGGTAATTGCGCAGACCGGGGGTGTTAATTGCGCAGACCGGGGGCGGTAATTACTGGGGGGGTGGTAATTGCGCAGACCGGGGGGGCGATAATTGCGCAGACCGGTGGGGGCGGTAATTGCGCAGACCGGGGGCGGTAATTGCGCAGACGGGGGGGTGGTAATTGCGCAGACCGGGGGGTGGTAATTGCGCAGACCGGGGGGGGCGGTAATTGCACAGGCTGGTGGGGGGGCGGTAATTGCGCAGACCAGAGGGCGGTAATTGCGCAGACCGTGGGGCGTTAATTGCGCAGATGGGGGATGGTAATTGCGCAGGCGGGGGCGGTAATTACGCAGACGGGGGCGGTAATTGCGCAGACCGGTGGGGGCGGTAATTGCACAGTCCGGGGCGGTAATTGCGGCGGTAATTGCGCAGACCGGGGGCGGTAATTGCGCAGACGGGGGGTGGTAATTGCGCAGACCGGGGGTGGTAATTGTGCAGACCAGGGGGGCGGAAATTACCGGGGGGTGGTAATTGCGCAGACCGGGAGCGGTAATTACCGGGGGGTGGTAATTGCACAGACCGGGGGAGGTAATTACCGGGGGGTGGTAATTGCGCAGACCAGGGGGGGGGGGCGGGGGTGGTAATTGCGCACACCGGGGGGGCGGTAATTGCGCAGATGGGGGGCGGTAATTGCGCAGACGGGGGGTGGTAATTGCGCAGACCGGGGGGGTGGTAATTGCGCAGACCGGGGGCGGTAATTACCGGGGGGGTGGTAATTGCGCAGATGGGGGATGGTAATTGCGCAGCCCGGGGGGGTAATTGCACAGACGGGGGGCGGTAATTGCGCAGACTGGGGGGCGGTAATTGCGCAGAATGGGGGGGGGTGGTAATTGCGCAGGCGGAGGGGGTAATTGCGCAGACTGGGGGCGGGGCGGGGGGTGGTAATTGCGCAGACGGGGGCGGTAATTGCGCAGACGGGGGCGGTAATTGCGCAGACCAGGGGGGGCGGTAATTGCGCAGACCGGGGGGCGGTAATTGCGCAGACCGGGGGTGGTAATTGCGCAGACGGGTGGTGGTAATTGTGCAGACCGGGGGGGTGGTAATTGCGCAGACCGGGGGGGCGGTTATTACCGGGGGGTGGTAATTGCGCAGACCGGGGGGGGGGGGGTAATTGCGCAGACCGGGGGGTGGTAATTTCTGTAGTTCTTGTTGTACTGTATATATTTCCTGGTTCCTGGAGGGAGGAAGGGAGGAGGGGTTCGCATAGCTAACTGACATTACCGTTGCCATGGAAACCTGACCTGAAACAATTACAAGAGGCTGGAAAGAGAGTCTTAGCATTGCCTACGGCTAGAGTTGAGCGGACACACCTGGATGTTCGGGTTCGGCGGGTTCAGACCGAACTTTTCCCCGAACTTCGAACCCCATTGAAGTCAATGGGACCCGGACTTTTGAACACTAAAATGGCTGTAAAAAGGTCATGGAAAGGGCTAGAGGGCTGCAAATGGCAACAACATGTTGTTAAGAGCACGGCAAGTGATCTGCAAACAAATGTGGATAGGGAAATAACTTAAAATAACATAAAAAAATAGAAAATACAAATAAAATGCTGGAGGCCCACTTCTCAGCAGAAGAGGTACAGGAAGTCATTAAGAACCTCAGAAACTCAACGGCACGATGCCGCACATATGGTGGGAATCCCCCAGAATACGCACTTTCTGGAAAAAATTATTAACTTTCATCAGGAGACTGGGTGGGAGACAATGTGAAGGAACGGGAAGCACTGTCAGCAACTTACTGTCACTGTTTCGGGAGCGAGCGCAGGGAGGCGGGACTACCAGCGGGGCCGAACAGTCGGCTCGGTCTTTTCCGGCGGCGCTTCGTTCTTTTTCGGCGGCGCTTGCTATTTTTCGGCACTTTTTTTGGGGGGGGGGGATCGGCGTATAACACGTCCCCCACAACTTTCCCCCGATTTTAAGGGGGCAAGGTGCGGGCAAGGAAGTGGTCTTTGGATGAGAATTAAACAAATCTGTATTCAACCTCTGAGGACACGGGACATATTACTGGAATTATTATGTGCTTTGTTTGGTGTACGTTCTGATGTTACTATTCATGGGAAGATCCAACAAATGAAAAGTGAATCTCCCTATGAATTGTCACACAGGATAGCAAATATTATGGAATTATTGGTCAGTAATAATCTTGCATTTGAGCGGGGTGGTTTGATACATATGAGTATGTTTCTAGATGCTTTGCATGAAGATATCAAACAAAATATCTTATTAGTTACCCCAAATCCTCATGATTTAAAAGATGTATTGTTGAGAGTTGTGCTCTGGGGTGCCCACCCTAATGCAATAAGCTGCGCACACCAATTATTGATATGATTTGGTTGCTGCCATAGGAAGGTATTCTCTATACATTTGCAGTACAGGGAGGTAATGACACATACAGTACTGTAAGTATCTATTTCATTCGGTGATTCATTGGTTTATACATCATATGCTTCCCCTGGGATATCTGTAATATTTTACAGAGTCAAATAAGGTGTTAGGAAGCCCAGCTACATATTTTTTCTCTTAGCTCTGCTCCCTTCTCCCGGTGTCTCCGTATGCAACAAAATGCAATCAGCTTCTCTCTGCAGATCCCATTTTCTAGTTCATCTCTGGAGTGCAAAGATTTAAATGTCTGTGCCAGGCTGCAGGGTAAATTAATGTTTTGTCACAGCCTGAACTGCCAGAGCCACCGAAAGGGGATCCTGGAATTTAATGTCTTATCTCATTGTGTGGGGTCTTCTATGCCAAGGAGAAGAAGGAAGACGGCACCGGCTCGGCAGCCGAAGTACCAGTGGCACGGCGGAATTAAAATTTTCTACTTGTGTAATGTCGCTGGGTAGCCCATTGTTTTACAGATAAAATTCAATCAACAGGAATAGAGTATTAGCATAGCACAGAACAATCAAATGTTTTACTAAAAGGGGAAGTTAATCCAGAACTTTCTCTTTTTAGTAGATGCTGGAGAGTTCAAAAGGGACCTTTTAGTAACGTTATTTGTTCATATAAATACATTTCTGACATGTCCCAATATACAGCAACAGTATAATCTTCCAAAAAAGTTTATTTTTTATGTTTATTTTTTATTTCTCAATTATATTTTAAGTTTTAAATTTTTTTATTTATTTATTTATTTTTATTTTTTTATTAAATGTTTAATCATTACAATAACAATAAAAAAGTTCAAATACAAATAGTTAAAAAATCATGTCCCAATATACAGCAACAGTATAATCTTCCAAAAAAGTTTATTTTTTATGTTTATTTTTTATTTCTCAATTATATTTTAAGTTTTAAATTTTTTTATTTATTTATTTATTTTTATTTTTTTATTAAATGTTTAATCATTACAATAACAATAAAAAAGTTCAAATACAAATAGTTAAAAAATCATGTCCCAATATACAGCAACAGTATAATCTTCCAAAAAAGTTTATTTTTTATGTTTATTTTTTATTTCTCAATTATATTTTAAGTTTTAAATTTTTTTATTTATTTATTTATTTTTATTTTTTTTATTAAATGTTTAATCATTACAATAACAATAAAAAAGTTCAAATACAAATAGTTAAAAAATCATGTCCCAATATACAGCAACAGTATAATCTTCCAAAAAAGTTTATTTTTTATGTTTATTTTTTATTTCTCAATTATATTTTAATTTTACATTTTATTTTTTTATTTTATTTTTTTTTATTATATGTTTAATCATTACAAAAACAATAAAAACAATTCAAAAACTAATAGATAAAAATCATATATTGTCCAGAAACAAAAATCGTTGAAACAAAAACAAAAGAAATTGTGAATATAAACGATTGATAGAATACTCGATATTCACTTATTATGCATTTTCCTTTAAATTACGATTTTAACTAAATTTAAAAATAGCATTCCTTTACGCTTAAAATTAAGATATCTACTAATGAAAAGATTTCCTGATATCTACCAATAAAGTAAATTTTTTATGTTATCAATTATTTTATTTTTTTATCACCTGTCAAAGTTTACCTTTTATCATTAAAGGCGTCCACCCTTCTTGCTGTGTTGCACCCAAGCTTTTTTTTTAGGTGCAGGTACACCCCTCTCCCAAGTCACTGCTTGTCTCTACCCCCACCCACCTCTGAGCACTGTCCCTTGGTTGGACCCCCTACCCACCTTCCAGTTTTACACCCCCAGGGAATACAGAACCATGTATCCTTTTGTGATGCTAAGTCATTTGTATAGAATTTGTTAATGATAACAAATTGATAAGAAAAATGATAATAAAAGTAATAAAATAGATCTCCTGTAGCCAGCAACAATACACCCCCTCCAGCAACAATAGACCCCCCCAGCAAAAATAGACCACCCCAGCAACAATAGACCCCCGTAACAAAATAACCTCAGCAACAATAGATCCATCTCTGCACCGACAGAGCCCTGCCAGCAATAATAGGTCCACCACTGCAACAATAGACCCCTGCCAGCAACAATAGATCTCCCAGCAGGCAGAATCAATATTCCCGCAAGCAGCCAGCAACCATAGACCCATTCCTCAACAGTAGATCCCTCCCAGCAACAACTGACCCCCGAGTAATAACATATCCCTTAGCAACCAGCATTAATAGACCCTTCAGCACACCCCAGCACCCCTTGCCATTATACACTGTACATTCAGTGCTGGAGGTGCTGGACCTGGGTTCCTGCTGAAAAAAAAAACTGGTTGCACCCATATTTAGAGTGTTATGCCCCGTACACACGGTCGGAAAATCCGACCACAAAATCCATCGGATTTTTTCCGACGGATTTTGTCCGACACTGGTGTTGCATACACACGGTCGGACAAAGTTGTCGGAAAATCCGATCATTCTGAACGTGGTGACGTTTGTTGCCTACGACGGGACTACGTAGAGGCTAGTAGCCAATAGCTTTGGTCTTGTAATGTGATCTGAGCATGCGTGGCACTTTGCCCGTCGGAATTCACTACACACGATCGGAAAAAGTCCGATAGGACTTTGTTGTCGGAAAATTTGAGAGCAGGAGATAAAACTTTGTCCGATGGAGCCTACACACGGTCGGAATTTCCGACAACATTGTCCGATAGGACATTTTCCGTCGGAAAATCTGACCGTGTGTACGGGGCATAAGAGTTAACATGGTGCCAACATGACCTCCCTGCCCCGAACCTGCCCCCCACCCTTTGGTAAAATCGCAGGGTTCTTTTCTTCGATGGCTCCTGTCACTTTTTACATTTTGTGTGGTTGTGCGGGCAGAACCACACACAGCCACACAAAATTTAAAAAGTGGCAGGAGCTATTGGGGAAAAGAATCCCACGATCCTAGCAGTGAAGAGGGAGTAGTGCGGTTTGGGGGTGCAGAGATCTGTGATTGAATAAATTACAAGAATGGGAATGCGACTTCACTGCTAAGTGTTCCAGATACAACTTAAGCCCCATACACACGGTCGGACTTTTTCATGGATTCTGTCCGATCGGACAAGGTTGTTGAAAAATCAGACCGTGTGTATGCACCATCGGACAGTGTTCGTCGGTTTGGCCGACGGACAAAGTCTTATCTCCTGCTGGAAAGATTTGCCGTCAACCCGGTCCGATCACACCAAACCCGATCGTGTGTACGGTTGTCCGACCGGACAAAGTGCTACGCATGCTCAGATCACATTACAAGACCAAAGCTATTGGCTACTAGCCTCTACGTAGTCCCGTCGTAGGCAACAAACGTCACCACGTTCAGAATGATCAGATTTTCCGACAACTTTGTCCGACCGTGTGTACGCAAAACCAACATCGGACAAAGTACGACGGACATGATCCGACGGACCTGGTCCGCGGATTGTCCGACCGTGTGTATGGGGCTTTACACATACAGTAAAAGTCAGAGGCACAATCCAGAAAATAGCCAACTAACTTTTTGGATTGTGTCCATGACTTTTATTGGAATAAAGTTGCATCTGGACCTTGCAGCAATGTGGTGGTACTTCAAGTTCCATTTTTGTTAAAAGGCAAGGAGACCGTGGAGATCCTCTGGGGTGTAGAAGCACCCTACCCAAAGGCCAGATTATTTACACCAACAAACTCTGAGATAACAATACCAGTGCGATAACCCTACAGGTCCAGCACTATCTTTCCACTTAACTCAACTTAATAAATTGCTGTCCACCACTATGTTATCAATGGAACACAAGTGGGATGATCACCGCTCTTGTAGTTATCATTATTATTATTATTATACAAGATTTATATAGCGCCAACAGTTTGTGCAGCACTTTGGAACATGAAGGCAGACAGTACAGTTACAATACCATTCAATACAGGGGGAATCAGAGGGCCCTGCTCATTAGAAATTACAATCTAAAAGGGAAGGGTGAAATCATACAAAAGGTAATAACTGTGGGAGATGAGCTGATGGAGATAGTGGAAATATAGTTGTTAGGTGGAGGCAGGATTGGCCTGGGTATAGCTTTCTCTGAAGGGAAGGGTTTTCAGGGATCACCTAAACCTCGACAGAGTGGGAGACAGTTGGACATATTGGGGTAAGGAGTTCCATGGGATGGGAGAGGCTCAGGAAAAGTTCTGGAGCCGAGCATTGGAGGAGTTGACCAGGGAGCTAGAGAGCAGGAGGTCTTGGGAGGAACAAAGAGAACGATTTGGTTGGTAATTTGAGACAAAGTTAATAATGCAGTTGTGGATGGCTTTGTACGTTATTGTTAGTATTTTAAATTGAATTTGTTGGGTGAGTGGCAGCCAATGAAGGGATTGGTAGAGAGGAGTAGCAGACACTAAACGGTTGGTAAGGTGGATGAGACTGGCATCAGCATTCATGATGGACTGAAAGACTATGTAATCCAATGTGGAGGGAGTTGCAGTAGTCAAGGAAAGAGATGACCAGAGAGTGAATTCGAAGCTTTGTGGTGTCATTGGTTAAGGAGCGTATTTTGGAGTCCATCCTATATTCCTGCAGCCCTGTAGCCGAAGGTCACAAGGCTGTAATGAACCAAATTCCTATGCAAAAAATAGTTGCCCCTTTTTTTCCCTGCCAGTGCTGGTGCATTTTTCTTTGTTGCCAAAAAGGTGGACTTAGCATTTATAGCGACCAGGCCAAAAAAATTAACCAGTTATTGAGTTAAATTAAAGCAAAACTAAAGGCAGAACTTTTATTATTTTATTTATTAGGATAAACAAGTATTTCTCTGTACTTGTAAAACATTTACTTGGCCTCAAAAAAGAAAAATAATGCAGCCACAAAATGTAAGGGGGGCTGCTGCACACGGAAGGCTATTTATCTGAATGCATAGAATGCATTCAGATAAAATAACCTTCTGCCTTTACAACCACTTTTAACGTGCCTTTAAATAGTAAATAAAAAAATCAAATAAATTGTGACAAGATAGTAGTGCAAAGTAGTGATGAATACACATTAAGTAGTGTCCATGAATAGTCATGAAAATGCAAAAAACCCGAACAATTATTATTTTGAATCTCCCTTTTGTAAGAGAAGTGTTATGCCCCGTACACACAATCGGAAATTCGGCCAGCAAAAGATCAATGAGAGCTTTTGGTCGGAAAATGCGACCGTGTGTATGCTCCATCGGACTTTTGCTGGCAGCATTTCAGCCAGCAAACGATTGAGAGCAGATTCTCTATTTTTCGGACGGAAAAAGTTCCTATCCGAAAATGCGTTCATGTGTATGCAATTCCAACGCTCAAAATTCCTATACATGCTCGGAAACAATTCGACACATGCTCAGAAGCATTGAACTTCATTTTATCGGCTCGTCGTAGTGTTGTATGTCACCGCGTTCTTGGCGGTCAAAGTTCATTAAACTTTTGTGCGACCGTGTGTATGCAAGCCAAGCTTGAGCAGAATTCCGTCGGAAAAACCATCCAAGATTTTTCAGATGGAAAATCCGCTCGTGAGTACGCGGCAAAAGTCCCAAAAACTCATTGATAAGATTTGGAAAGGAATCCAGGGATAGCTGGAATACCCTCACCAAAGGCTTACCAGAATGCCAGTGACCCCCTATCCAGGGTGGTCAGTATGCGCTCAACTAAGCAGTAGAGATGGACTCCATAGCAGGAGATGAAACATCAACACAGATCATTTTTGCCAATATATAAGGACTAGTCAAGTGGGCAGGTAAATCCGACAAGCTCACAGTAGATCAAGGAATATGCAAAGTAAAAGGCTCCACATAGTGTAATATTGTAAACACCCATGGTTTCATAAAAAAGATTGCACTTACAATTGGGTAGCTAACGATCATGAAAAAGACACCATGAATAGAAAACAGATCTTTGTCCAGTAACAAAGATGGTTGACACTTGGCTGCGCATACATGATAGCATGTATGCGTGGCTTCACCGTATGCGTTTTGTCAGATAGGATATCATCAGGGGCCTTAAAGCAGGTGCTTAAAGCTCCAAAGCTTTTCAGTCAAGGAAGCTGCCATCTTAGCCTTCATTTGATCTGCAGTTTCCATAGTGCTTTACATGGGATCAGTTATGACAGCAGCCATTTGATGGCTTGACAGCTCAGCTTTGAATGTAACTGTTATAGGAAGTATTTAAATGAATGGGTTAAGTTGCACTTTAACGCTCAGACACCATAAATATGTGCCTATGGTGGTCTGAGGTTGTATGCTCCTGTAAAACAGATCAAACACAAGAAAATCAAAGGATGCTCGTGGTTAACCATTTTCAGCTACAGAAGAGTTTGGAAAATACAAGTGGTTTTCTGACCACAGAGCCCAGTCCATGGTTCTACAAAGCACTATTACAGTAGGTGTTGCGGCTCAGAAACTGTGACTGTCTCTCTCCTTTTCCTTTTTTTGCTTGCACATACCGGGATGTGCTGGAAACAATTAACGGCTGCACCGCACACACATTCTGCAGCTTTAAGAGTCTAATAAAAGATGCTTGATTGAATCCCGCAATGGAATCTCAGCCTTACTACATCAAGACTTTAGATTTAGAATCAACAATAGGCATTGAGCTGTCAACATTGCCATAGGCACCATTCATAATTACACTACCTTAATAGAATCAAAGTATGTGTAAACCCAATCACTAAAATCTCATATAAGCTGTTTAAAGCAGAACTACACTGTGTCTAAACACCGCAAACCAAAAACACTATTTAATTAATTTTTAATATTCAAAGTAACTCACCCATCCATCCATATCTCCATGCTTCATTTTACTGAGCAATCACTTTTATAAACACCCCCTAGCATTTCTGGCTGCGGCCATCTTGAGTAAGGGCAGATGATTAATTTAGCATTTACTTCCTGGAATCCATCTGTGCTTAGCTCAATCATGCAGGTAGGAGGGTGGGCTTAGTTGAGAAGCCCCTCCTCCCCTCTAGAAGACTACTGGGATGTATGGCATCATTTGCCTAGGCCAGAAACCAGAAAGTAACTGAATAAATGTAAAAAAAAAAGTTTAAAGTAAATATGATGTAACTTCTGTAGTGTGGGGATGATTATGCTCACGTGGTAGATTACTTTTCCAATGAGTTTGTGCTAGCCAGTGTTGGTCATCTTACTTTAAAAAAGTAATTAGTTAAGTTACAAATTACTTCTTCCAAAAAGTAATTGCGTTAGTAACTCAGTTACTACATTGGAAAAGTAATTAGTTACGCAGCAAAGTAACTGACTTTTTTTTTTAAATATTCTATACGTGTAACTAAGGGGCGGGTCTAGTATTACTGTAACCAAGGGTCGCATTTATTATTATTGTTATATATCGTGTAACCAAGGGGCTGCTCTATTTTTACTCTAACCAAGGGGCAGATCTGTTATAGCGTGTAAGCAAGGGGCGGGTCTATTATTATTATATCGTGTAAGGGGTGGATGGCTACAGAAGAGGGCGAATGTTAAATTAATGGGCAGAGCTCGATATATAACAATAATAATAAATGCGCCCCTTGGTTACAGTAATACTAGACCCGCCCCTTATTTACACGATAGACGCCCCTTGCAGACTAGCACGAACATCGGGAGCGTGCGGCATCGCCTCGTACAATTACATGTTAACTGCACCTGCGCGGTGTAGAGTTCACTCAGAGCTGTTTAGGTTCGGCAATTTTCTGAAGCTCCGTAGTCCTTGGTACTACGCGAGCCTTGTGTCTGCGCAGTACAGGGGGTCCTTATCCGGCGGGGGAACTTTTTTGGCAGGACACCGGAATTACACTACCGCCATCTAGTGCCGGTAGATGTAATTGGGGTAACTAAGCCAAAGTAATGGGAACTGAGTTACCATGAGGGGAAAAGTAATCAGTTAGATTACTCGTTACCCTCTAAAGTAACTGCGTTAGGTAACTCAGTTTATTTTAACTCAGTTACTTACATCACTGGTGCTAGCTTAAACTGTATTGTAGGGCATGGAAGCCCACTTACTGTATATTAAACAAAATGAAAAAAAGTTCACATAGCCATCAGTTGCCCACGCAGGGGTTCTTCAACACCAATACATGGACTGCGATGGGTATCTTTGCAAAAGGAATACAACTACAAAACAAACCTGATGAAGGTTAAAATTCTTAAGTGCCGGTGTTCTGCCAAAAACTGTCCCCCCATCGGATAGTGTCCGTCCCGTACTGCGCAGTACGGAGGATAAGGAGACTTCGAAAGTCTCCGAAGATGAAATCCAGGTTCAAGCCCCACCATGCAAGTGGACATACGGTAGCACGCCAATTTTTTTATTCTAACTCTATGTCCACTTGGATGGTGGGGCTTGAACCTGGACTCAGTGCGTGGGCGCCGTTCATCTTCTGAGACTTTCGGCATCTCCTTGTCCTGGCAAGCGCAGTACAGGGCGGACACTATCCGACGGGGGACAGTATTCGACACAACACCGGTTCACACCAGGAATCACATGGGAATGCATTCCACTTTCCTGTTCGGTTTCTGTGTGAATCAGTGCGATGCAATTTTCAGCCTGTTCATTTGAATAGGCTGAAATCGCACTGGATCGCACCATAAGTAGTGCACGCTCTACTTTTAAAAACGCACTGTAACCAGATCATATGATACTGCGGTACCATCCGACCTGGTGCCGGCATACGCACTACATTTGCGACCTCTGTTTGGAATGTCATTGACACCCGTAGCAAATCACACAACCTAGTGCGTTTGGAATGCCATGTGGGAAACGTGCATGGAACGTGAGTTTCCTACACTGTACTTACTCTATTAGGGTCCATGTGCACTGGCTTAAAAAAAATGCTGCTTCTAGAGGAGTTTAGCGTTTTGCCTATAGAAGCAGCTCAATGTTATCTTATGTGTCCATGCACCCTAAAGGACCACTAAAGATAAATTTTTTTTTTTTTTTTTTTTAGATAACAAACATGTTATACTTACCTCCACTGTGCAGCTTGTTTTGCACAGAGTGGCCCCAAACCTGGTCTTCTGGGGTCCCTCTGCGGCTGTCTCGGCTCCCCCCCACAAGGACTCAACACCTTCATGCGAGCTCCCTTGCATGGTGAGGAGTGCTTGCTGGCGCGCTCCTGTGATACAGTTGGCGACCATAACGGCTCACTGTATCACATGGCCCCGCCCCCCGGTGCGCCGCGTCATTGGATGTGATTGACAGCAGCGCGAGCCAATGGCGGCGCTGATTTCAATCCATTCACTGTAACCATTTAACGGCCAGGCTGAGCGGCGAAGAGGATGTCGGGGGCGAGCGCGGGACTTTCGAGGGGTCAGGTAATTAAAACGGGGGAGCTGGGGGGCCGGTATTGTCGGATGTTTTTTCACCTTAATGCATAGAATGGTGAATTAAAACTTTTACCTTTACAACCCCTTTAAGACGTTTAGAGACACATTTTAGGCTCAACGTTTAGAGGCAGGAAAAGAAAACCCTACTGGTTTTTGAGAGCAGTTTTCTGGCAGGATAAAACACTAAACGCTCCTAAAGGCCTGTACAAAAATGTTCTACATGAGCATTTTTTTCTGTCGAAAGAACTGGCGCTTTTTTTTTAAGCCCAGTGTGCCTGGACCCTTACTCAGATAACAAGGATAACCTGACAATCTGTGGCAGTGTTGAATTGTAAGTTTGTTAACTTGCTGCACATTTTCACTGGCAAGTTGTACACTTGCAGAGCACTTGAAGCACAAGTTCTAGCTGACTCTTTTCCAATTTGTAGCAAATTTGTGCGGCGAGTCTCTAGCAAGAGCAAAGTTGCAGGGGTGAGTCTACAGCAAGAGCTCTGCAAGTCTACAGCATGAAAATTCAGTCACAGTGCCCCCCTGTGGTGGGAGGACTATTGCACAACATAACTGAACCAGAACCTGCAGCAGACTTGCAGAATGTTTGCAAAGAAAGTTGATCTGGAGTCATGCAATGCGGACTTGCTGCAATTGTGCAACAAACTTGTGAAGCCTGGCAAGTCTAGCAATAGCTTAGCAAGTCATTTTCAAACGTGCAACGCAATTGCTTGCTATCTGGGTAATCACTTCTGGATACCATAAGGCATACTATATATGCGGTGGCAGGATAGTTGGGCCTTACTAACTACTTACTCCTTTCTACAGTCAAGGAAACTGCCATCTTAGCATCTGTTTGATCTGCAGTTGCCATAGTGCTTTACATGTGATCGGTTATGACACCAGCCATTTAATGGCTTGACAGTCCGGTTGAGAGCACAAGCAATGTTGTTCACGACATGCCTTGAATGTAACTGGGGAAAGATTGAAATTGATCGGTTTACATTTGCTTTAACACCCAGCCACTATAGATATGCGCCTATGGGAGTCCGAGGTTGAGTGTTGAGAGCGCTCTCTGTGCGCATTCCCAGCACACTTACTGATCAGTCTCTGTTCATGATTGTGCGCCAGTGGAAACAGTCGCATGATCATGTAACCATTTTGATAGCCAATTACAGTAATCCAGTAAACATAACACTGCCTTTGTCTCCTGCTTTTAAAGTGATTGCAATTGATCACTTTTGTAGAAGAATATCGGCCTTAACTGAGGAAAAACTGAGGAAAAATAAAAAAATTATATATTTTTGGGGATATTTATTATAGCAAAAAGCAAAAAATAATGCGTTTTTTTCAAAATTTTCGCTATTTTTACGTTTATAGCGCAAAAAATAAAAAACCGCAGAGGTGATCAAATAACACCAAATGAAAGCTCTATTTGTAGGGAAAAAAGGATGTCGATTTTGTTTGGGAGCCACGTCACACGACCGCGCAATTGTCAGTTAAAGTGACGCAGTGCCGAATCGCAAAAAGTGCTCTGGTCAGGAAGGGGGTAAAATCTTCCGGGGCTGAAGTGGTTAAGACGCACTTAAAGGGCCACGGAAAGGCACCTTGATGGAGTTGGAAAAAAAGAGTTTTATTAATTTTTGAATAAAGAAAAGAAAGTAACCCACGCTATGGGAATGAGAATTAAAGAAATGAAAAGTGTGTTGTAATATAATAGGGCTGCTGCTAAAGTAAAAGGTGAAAGACCCCAATAAATGCAAAAATGAAAATTAACCCAAAAAATGTAATTTTCATTTTTGTATACATTTTTTAGTTCTCATTGGGGAACTTTCTCTTTTTATCCCTCCCTGTGACATCCATGTGCGGGACAGAAAATTAAGGGAAATCTCTAGACATGTGCACAACAAAAAAATTAGTTTATTTTCGCTTCGTTTTTTTCGTTTCCGTTGATTCGTAACGATTCGTACATTCGTAAGTCGTCGGTGTTCATATTCGTAACGATTCGTACATTCGTAAGAGTTATTTTTTCGTTGATTCGTTTTTCCGTTAGTTTAATTTTCGTTTATTCGAAATTCGGACGCATTCGTATTTATTCGTACATTCGTAACATTCGTAGATTCGTAATCGGAGCATAATTTATAATTTTATGTAATGTGTATGCTATTATTACATTTTAAGAGACACGGAAAATTACGAATCGAAAAAAAAAGTTACGAATGTACAAATTTTTTCGTTCAATCCATTCGAAGCACGTTAAGCAGCGCCATTGTAAGAGACACGGAAAATTACGAATCGAAAAAAAAAAAAAAAAAAGAAAAAGTTACGAATGTACGAATTTTTTCGTTCAATCTATTCGAAGCACGTTAAGCAGCGCCATTGTAAGAGACACGGAAAATTACGAATCGAAAAAAAAAAAAAAAAAAAAATTAAAAAGCAAAAAAAAAAGTTACGAATGTACGAATTTTTTCGTTCAATCCATTCGAAGCACGTTAAGCAGCGCCATTGTAAGAGACACGGAAAATTACGAATCAAAAAAAAAAAAAAAAAAAGTTATGAATGTACAAATTTTTTCGTTCAATCTATTTCGAAGCACGTTAAGCAGCACCATTGTAAGGGACACCAAAAATTACCAATTCAACAAAAAAAAAGTTACGAATGTACGAATTTTTTTCGTTCAATCCATTCGCAGCACGTTAAGCAGCGCCATTGTAAGAGACACGGAAAAATTACGAATGGAAAAAAAGTTATGAATGTACAATTTTTTTTTGTTCAATCTATTCGAAGCACGTAAAGCAGCGCCATTGTAAGAGACACGGAAAGTTCCGATTCGAAAAAAAAAAAAAAGAAGTTACGAATGTACGAATTTTTTCATTCAATCCATTCGAAGCACGTTAAGCAGCGCCATTGTAAGAGACACGGAAAATTACGAATCAAAAAAAAAAAAAAAGTTATGAATGTACAAATTTTTTCGTTCAATCTATTTCGAAGCACGTTAAGCAGCACCATTGTAAGGGACACCAAAAATTACCAATTCAACAAAAAAAAAGTTACGAATGTACGAATTTTTTCGTTCAATCCATTCGCAGCACGTTAAGCAGCGCCATTGTAAGAGACACGGAAAATTACGAATGGAAAAAAAAAAGTTATGAATGTACAATTTTTTTTTGTTCAATCTATTCGAAGCACGTAAAGCAGCGCCATTGTAAGAGACACAGAAAGTTCCGATTCGAAAAAAAAAAAAAAAATAAGTTACGAATGTACGAATTTTTTCATTCAATCCATTCGAAGCACGTTAAGCAGCGCCATTGTAAGAGATATGGAAAATTAAGAATCAAAAAAAAAAAAAGTTATGAATGTACACATTTTTTTGTTCAATCTATTCGAAGCACGTTAAGCAGCACCATTGTAAGGCACATGGAAAATTACCAATTCAACAAAAAAAAAAGTTACGAATGTACGAATTTTTTCGTTCATTTTCATTTTCGTTGTTCCTGTTTTTCGGATTTTCGTCATTCGTACATTCGTTGTTTCTAATTAGGTTTTTTCGGATTTTCGTTATTTTCGGATTCGTTCGATTCGAACAATTCGTTATTCATTAAAATTTTTAGCGAATCGTTCGTTCATTCGTACGAAAACGAACGAACGAAAATAACGAAAAAAAACGAAAAACGAAAAAAAAAAACGAAACGAATTGCACATGTCTAGAAATCTCCATAAATGCAGACACGGACAGCAATGAAAACTTGACAGTTCGAACCCTTCCCCACTCTATCCAAAACCACAAACTTTGCCAATTGTTGGGCTACAAAAAATACAAAATAACAGCTAAATATTACAGTAAAGCCAAAGGAAACCAGCTCGCATATAAAATGCATTAGCTTTCCGAAAAGCAGCAATCATAAGGGTTAAATACAGATTAGAAAATGTCACAGCACAACACAACGGGCCCTCGGAACAGATATTTTATTGGAGCTCACAGGGAAACGCTCACATCAGCACAATCCAATCCCGTATGCAAAAGGTAAATTACTCTTCTTCCCAGCTGCCTCTATAGAGACACTGGATTATCTCCCATGACTCCAGTATGGGAATAGGTTATGCCGTCAAGACTGCAGCTTGGCTTTTCATTACTGTCCTTTAATCAAGTGTGCTGCAAATCACAGACGTACTCAAAATTAAAAAAAATGATTCTCGAACAGAAGCAAAGAATCTATAGATTTTTCACTGCTGAGTATTTTTTTTTTTTTTTCCTGAGCCGTTATGCAATAAGAGGCTTTTATGGTGTAATTAAGAATGAGTCACTGTTTTATGTTCAGGACCCCTGTATGGGTACTTACTGTACAGCACAGTGGAGACAGAGAGGGGGTGCACGGTGTGGGAGAAACATTTAAACATAAGGAAATGAGTGAACATTAGCAAAATGTAGTTAGACTTTTCCAGAATAATAGGAAGAAATTGGATTGCTGGGTTGTCCTGAGATGCTCTACCTACCACTATATAACTAAAGTTTAGTGAAGATCGGACCATCATACCTAAAGGGGCCTATTGGACATCCCATTCCTGAGCCATGACCAATAATAAGGAGTCCCCCCCCCCCATCCCTTTTGTATTTTTAAAGCGGAAGTAAACCCATCTATTTAAAGCGGTTCGGCACACATTTCATTTAGTAAATCTCTTTGCCTTCCAAATCAGGCAAAGAGTACTAAATGAAATGTGTTTTTTTTTTTTTTTTACTTACCTTGTAATTGATGACTTCCTGTCTTCTGTCTCTTCGGGGGGTGGGCGGGGTCTGTGCGGGGATCCTCGTCACGCCGCACTGTCTCCTGGGATCTGGTGTCATTGATCCCAGGAGTCAGTGCGGGCATCTTCCGAAATCTCGCGAGATTTCGACCACATCTTCCGAAATCTCGTGAGATGTCGGCAGATGTGCCGTTACTGCGCACGCGCGAGTAACGGCGGTGCATGCTGGGCCATCTAAAGTGCCTGTGGGGTTTCACATGCCCACAGGCAAGATGGACCCCAGCAGACAAGAAGAAGATGAAGAATTTTATCGGAGGAAAACCGGCGGCAATTGAGATGGAAGATGGAACAGGTAAGTCCCCCAATTGAGCTATATGCCCTTGGCATATAGCCCAAAAAAACCAAAAAAAAACGAGTGCAGAACCGCTTTAACAGTTTCAAAAAAAAAAGGCATGCCGGGAATGCTAACTGCACATTGGCTGTGCTCTCAACCAAACAGTCAAACCATCCAATGGCTGGTGTCATAACGGATCACATGTGCAGCACTGTGGCAGTTGAAGATTAAACAGAGGCAAAGATGGCAGCTTCCTTGGCTTAAAACGATAGGGGGGTTTACTTCCACTTTAACAGCTTCTGGAATAGCTATCCAGAATATTTTGGGATGAGTCTGTGAAAGAACTCACCAATAAGCCAACAGTGGCTTAAGGAGTAGCACACTCGCACTGGAGCATTGGGGTCATTGGTTTGAATTCCAACGAGGACACTACCTGCATGGAGTTGTCATGTCCTCCCTGAGCTTGTCCGACTCGCGCATGCGCAGTAGGGAACCGGGAAGTGAAGCCGCAAGGCTTGACTTCCTGATTCCCTTACCGAAGATGGCGGCGGCAGCACCCGAGAGCCAAGCGACAGATCGGCTTCGGGTGCCGACATCGTGGGCGCCCTGGACAGGTAAGTGTCCTAATATTAAAAGTCAGCAGCTGCAGTATTTGTCGCTGCTGACTTTTAAAAAAAAAATTTCGGTGGAACTTCACTTTAAAGGCACTAGACATGGGAGCCATCAAAAAATTCGTTTTGTCTCATTCTGTTCTGTTTCATTTAAAAAATAAAATCGTAATTCGTAATTCGTGTACGAAATTTAATTCGGATTCGTACGAAATACGAATTTCGTACGAATCGTTACGAATCGTTAATTTGGATAACGAATATCGACACTCTACGAATAATAACGAATTATCCGAAAACGTATTAACGTTACATAACACAAGTCTATTGTTCACCAATCACTCAGAGGAAATACGAAATACGAAATTTTGTTTATGAATACGAAATTTCGTATTTCATACTTCCTCTGAGAGATTGGTGAACAATAGACTTGTGTTATGTAACGTTCGTTAATTTCTTTAATACATTTTCGGATAATTCGTTATTATTCGTAGAGTGTCGATATTCGTTATACTGAATCTCAAATTCATTCGAATCATTCGTTATATTCGCTATAATTTCTTTCATATTAGTTGAAATTAGTTATTTGGTAGTTTGGAATCGGATAATTTGGATCCGAAATTCGTAAACGAAATTTCGTATTTCGTACAGAATTCGTATTCGTAAAAATTCGTAATTCGGATTCGTACGAATGTACGAATTTCAAAAAATTCGTACGAATTTCCGATTCATACGAAACTAATCGCACGTGTCTAAAAGGCACCGGGGTGCAAGGGGAACACAGCATATAGCACAATGGCAGCAAAGGTGTCCAGTGCATCCCCTCACCGGTATTCCAACAGTACAAACTAATGGCCACTGCTCACACCTATAAACGGCCTTTGCAGCAAGGAGCACCTGGTAGGGCGATGCATGTCAAACAAAACCAAGTACAATATTCCCAGTTTAACTTACCGACCAGACTGCAACCAACCAAACTATCCTGTCTAACAGTATGCGTTAAAAACAGGGGTTTAATTTGCACACATTTTCAAATACATCCGTAAGCTGCAGAGCCACTTCATGGCACCGGTCACAAATGACACATAGTGCTCTTATTTGAAAAAAACACATTATAGAAGGGTATACTTTATTCATATTTCATGTCTGGAGTCTACAACCATATTAAGGCCACATTCACAAATCCTAATTGGCAAATATTTGTGGATACCTGTGGCTGGGATCCCTGGTGCTCTGATCAGTGGTGGACCCTCAACCTGTACAGCTCAATATATCCGCCTACCTGTAGTTAGGGATAAAAGTCCCACCCTGGACACAAACAGCTCCATCTTTCCTTCCACTTTAAAAAATTTGTTTGGGCCAAGCTGGCCCAAACAAACTATTCACTCTACTTATGCCCCATACACACGGTCGGACATTCCGACCACAAAATTTGTCTGATTTTTTCCAACTGATTTTGGCCGAAACTTGTCTTGCACACACACGGTCGCACAAAGTTGTCCGACAATCCGATCGTTCAGAACGCAGTGACGTACAAAACGTAAGATGGGACTACGAAGAGGCCAGTAGCCAATAGCTTCCGTCCCCAAATTTATTTTGAGCATGCGTGGCACTTTGTGCGTCGGAATTCTATACACACGAAAAGTCCAATCGGATTTTGTTGTCGGAAAATTGTAGGTCCTGCTCTCAAACTTTTTCCAACGGAAAAAGTCCGCTAGAGCCCAAACACGATCAGTTTTTCCAACAACATAATCTGATCAGACTTTTTCCGTCAGAATTTCCGATCGTGTGTACGGGGCATAAGTCATGGTGCCTCTATCAGTGCTATATTAACTGTATGTAGCCTCAGCTACATCCAGTACAGAGACTGTGCTCTGGAAGTGGTGCAGGAACTGACTGATCGGCTTTCAGCCATTCACAAGAAGACTTCATCAATGAATCCTCTGAATGGCTGAGGAGATCATGATGTCAACTGGCCACCTTTCCACCTCAGCCAATCTGAGGATGTCTTGTATTCATTGCCAAAAATGCAAGGCTTCTTGTGAATGGCTGAGAAGTATTCAACTCAACAGCACACAACTGCCAAAACACAGCACTGTATACTGTATGTAACTGATACCATATATGGTTTATACAGCGCTAACAGCGGTTACAGCTCTTAGGAAAGCTATCATTTGTTTGGGCCTTAAGCCAGCCATACATGTGTAGCACTCTCCTAGTGGATTGCTTAGGGCTGCTCAGTGTTTCACAGGCTGCTGCTCTGTTGCTCTCCCCTGTATTTTAGAGATTTTTAGGACATAGTGGGAGGGAGGGCAGAGTCTGCAGTCTGAATATTTATAGATCTTCAGCCAATCCCTGGGGAAGAGGGGAGGTGGAGGAGGTGAGGAAGAGCCCATAAATAGTCTGAGGCCTGAGAAGCAAGGGCAGAAGTTCCTGGGTCCAGATCTGCAGGAGGAGACCCCTTGGGCAGAAGCCTGGGAGGAAACCAGCCTGAAGACACTGAGGCTTAGCTCGGGGGGGGGGGGGGGGGCTATTCTCAAAGCCAGACCAAGAGATCTCATGGGTGACAGCCAGGAGAAAGCTGTGGGAGAGAACCCAAGTTGTCCAGAGGCGGTGTGATCTGTATCTCTAAGCCCCCGTACACACGGTCAGAAATTCCGACCACAAAATCCGTCAGATTTTTTCCGACGGATTTTGTACGACACTGGTGTTGCATACACACGGTCGGACAAAGTTGTCGGAAAATCCGATCATTCTGAATGTGGTGACGTTCGTTGCGTACGACTGAACTACATCGAGGCTAGTAGCCAATATTTTTGATCTCGTAATTTGATCTGAGCATACGTGGCACTTTGTCCGTCGGAATTCTCTACACACGATCGGAAAAAGTCCGATCTGATTTTGTTGTCGGAAAATTTGAGAGCAGGATCTCAAATTTTTTCCGTCGGAAATTCCGATGGAAAAAGTCCAATGGAGACCACACACGGGCTGATTTTCCGTCAACATTGTCCGATCGAACATTTTCCATCTGAATTTCCGACCGTGTGTACGGGGGCTTAGAATAGCCTGGAGGGATATCGGCAGGAGGCAACTTGGGTGATTGGGTGAGTACACGACCCAGGGCTGAAAGGGTGACAGTGAGGTACTTTGGGACTCTCAGTAAAGAACAGGTCACAGGCAGCTGGAGATTCTGTGGGACTTTGTTGGGAAAGTGCAGCCAGAAGTTGTGCAAGACCTTCAGGAGAGACCTGCAGAGCAGCCAGAAGTGTAGCAATCCTTAAGTTGTTCAAATTGTACAGTTTACAATTCCAGGGTATCCCATGCTCCCCGTCCCCATCCAAGTTCATTGTTCCCCAATAAAAAGACAAAAAAAAAAACCCTGTACTGATTTTTGAGCCAGAGGAAGAATGCCGAAAATGCTACGTGTCTGTTATCTGTGTGTGCTCTAGCATTGGAAATTGGACTCAATATACCAGAGGCTCTTTAAGGAGTATGCTACACATGGAACGAAATGTAGCCAATTTAGTAGGGATCGTCTGAATTTTGATCCATGTATGGGCGTCCTGGTTTTACAGAATTTGACCCGTTGATCGCCTTCTCTATAACCACTCTCTTGTTTTTTTTTATGAACTATCAGCGCTGCCGCCTATAGCTGGCAACATTGGTCATTGTGTTCTGACGGCAGGGAAGGCTCCCCACTATGAGAACACAATAGCTTGGCAGGAGTGATTCCCCCATCCACCTTGAATGTGTGGATGAGGAAATCAACACCTTTTTTTTCAATCATCCCACTGGTTGAACTAAAATGATGTATGGCCTGCCTAACACTGTACAGTGGAACCTTGGTTAAAGAGTAACGCGGTTAACGAGCGTTTTGAAAGACGAGCAACTTTTTTTTTTGAAATCCTCACTCGGTTTGCGAGTGTTGTGTCGCAAAATGAACAGAATTTAAGCTAATGTGGTGTGCAGTACTGCATTTGGCCAGAGGTGCGGGGGGGGGGCGCCGATGACACTTGGAGCGGTTCGGAGCCTTTCGCAAATACCCAGAATCACTCGGAAATACTCAGAAACACTCAGAAAACTCAGTTCCCGAGTGTTTCTGAGGCTTTCTGAGTTCAGCCGAGCTGTGCCCGATATTTCCGAGGCTCTCCGGTGCCCCCCCAGCTCTGGCCACATGCGGTATTGCATGCAATAGAAGTCAATGCGGAACTAATTATCTTCGTTTCCATGGGGAAAATTGCTTTGATATGCAAGTGCTTTGGATTACAAGCACTCTCCTGGAACGGATTATGCTTGTAATCCAAGGTTCCACTGTATATATATGCTGTCTAATTTTTTTTTTTTAGAAAACAGAAATAAGAGCTGAGTTGTTTTATATATTTGACTGAGAGAGGAGACAGACTGTGGTAGCTGGCACCCGGGTTGTCCGTGAGAGATGAAAGGAGGAAGTCTGGAGCAGAGCCATAGTTTGGGTATGTTCTTGCTAAAATACAATATGTTCCTACAGAACGTCCGCAGAGAGCATATTAGTACAATGACAGAGGTGACAGACAAAGTAAGTAATTACAATGATTGTATAAGGCAGCTGGAACTTCAATAAAAGTCATACAACAATAAACTTTATCATTTCAAAGACAAGCCTCTTGTGTAGTCTTCTTTTATTTCAAGAACAAAAAAATATTAAACCTCACCAGAGTGTAATGTGATATCATAGCCCGAGTTACATATAAGATTCAAAGTAAATATCAATATTGCCATCCTAGGCCTGGAACTACATGTCAATGTGTCACAAGTATCTAGAATGCTTAACACCTTCTCGCCCGGCCTATTGTAACATAATGGCCGGAGCACTATTCATATGACGTCCTCCCAGGATTACACGACGCGCATGCCCCATGGGCCGTGCTCCGGTGCATTCTGTCCCCCACCATGCCCCACCGGACACGGCCGATGACAGACCACTGTACCGGCCCGCTGCGGCTACATGTCTTTAATTGTGTACTATTGTGATGAGCTCTATGATTGGTCACATTAATCACATGGTACAGACAGGGCCATTTACAGCCCATCTGTACCATGTGATTAACTGTGGCCGATCACAGCTAATCACAATAGTAAACACTTATTTATTATTATATCATTGGTGTCAGTGGGAGGAATAGTGCCCCATCATTGGTATCAGTGGAAGGAATTGTGCCCCATCATTGGTGTCAGTGGGAGAAATAGTGCTCCATCATTGGTGTCAGTGGGAGGAATGGTGCCCCAGCATTGGTGTCAGTGGGAGGAATAGTGCTCCATCATTGGTGTCAGTAGGAGGAATAGTGCCCCATCATTGGTGTCAGTGGGAGGAATAGTGCTCCATCATTGATGTCAGTGGGAGGAATAGTGCCCCATCCTTGATGTCAGTGGGAGGAATAGTGCCCCATCATTGGTGTCAGTGGGAGGAATAGTGCCCCATCATTGGTGTCAGTGGGAGGAATAGTGCTCCATCGTTGCTGTCAGTGGGAGGAATAGTGCTCCACCATTGGTGTCAGTAGGAGGAACGGTGCCCCATCATTGGTGTCAGTAGGAGAAATAGTGCCTCATCAATGGTGTCAGTGGGAGGAATAGTGCCCCATAATTGGTGTCAGTAGGAAGAATAGTGCCCCACCATTGGTATTAGTGGAAGGAATTGTGCCCCATCATTGATGTCAGTAGGAAAATAGTGCTCCATCATTGGTGTCAGTAGGAGGAATAGTGCCCCACCATTGGTATCAGTGGAAGGAATTGTGCCCCATAATTGGTGTCAGTGGGAGGAATAGTGCCCCATCATTGGTGTCAGTGGGTGGAATAGTGCTCCATCAATGATATCAGTTGAAGGAATTGTGCCCCATCATTTGTATCAGTGGAAGGAATTGTGCCCCATCATTTGTGTCAGTAGGAGAAATAGTGCTCCATCATTGGTGTCAGTAGGAGTAATAGTGCCCCACCATTGGTATCAGTGGAAGAAATTGTGCCCCATCATTGGGTTCAGTGGGAGGAATAGTGCTCCATCATTGGTGTCAGTAGGAGGAATAGTGCCCCATCATTGGTATCAGTGGAAGGAATTTTGCCCCATCATTGGTGTCAGTAGGAGAAATAGTGCCCCATCATTGGTGTCAGTAGGAGGAATCGTACTCCATCATTGGTGTCAGTAGAAAGAATAGTGCCCCATCATTGGTGTCAGTAGAAGAAATAGTGCCCCATCATTGGTGTCAGTGGAAGGAATCGTGCCCCATCATTGGTGTCAGTAGGAGGAATTGGACTCCATCATTGGTGTCAATAGGAGGAATAGTGCCCCATTCTTGGGGTCAGTGGCTGGAACTATGCCCCTCTTCCAGTAGGGGGAATAATGCCCAAAGGGCTGGATAAAATCTAGCAAAGGGCCGCATCCGGCCCCAGAGCCGCAGTTTGGAGACAACTGATCTATACAGAAGCATTATGTGATTAATGTGTTGTATTCCATAGCTGTAAATTACACGATGGAGGATTTTTCCTCTGTGGGACTTTGGGAGGCAGAGAGTCTTCAAACAGTAAAGTTATATCAAAAGATACATTTATCTGAAATAGTTAAAACATGATGAGCGTAAAATAAATTTGGATGCATATATAAATCAGATGATAATAACAGAAAAAAATTGCAATGATACACTGAACACCACACATCTGTCCTGACAGTTAGACTAGGACAAGAATTTCCGACGCGTTTCAAGGTTGAAAATGATGAAACCGCTTCCTCGGGGCTAGTGGTGAAGTGTATAGTTATCTAGAAGTTTTAACAAAAAAACAACAATAAACATTCAGAATAAACTCTATGCTGTATACTGGTAATATACAGGTAAGTACATTTGAAGATAATTACAAACACATAGTAATCAAACATACTTAAACTGATATGCTCTTTATCATTCAGTCTATTTGATTACTATGTGTTTGTAATTATCTTCAAATGTACTTACCTGTATATTACCAGTATATAGCATAGAGTTTATTCTGAATGTTTATTGTTGTTTTTTTGTTTAAAATTCTAGATAACTTTGAAGACTCTCTGCCTCCCAAAGTCCCACAGAGGAAAAATTCTCCGTTGTGTATTCTAATCAGGGATGTGGGCAGAGTGTCTTTTCCCATAAAGTCCTTGGCAGTTGGCACTACCACAATATATAGCTGTAAATTAAGGGGTCAAGGTTGAGACATAAGAGAACAACTGTTTTCTGAGCATAGAAGAGAAGCCGTCTCAGGGATTTCTTTCTCATATCCAAGTCCTCCAATATACCAAAGAGGCACCACTTTGGGTTGCGTATATTAGGGATATCAAAATGGCAGGAGATAAAGTCTGCCAATTGGGACCAAAAGGAAAAAGACGTTTTAATTCTGTCTGAGTTGCTGCTGGAAAGTTTCCTTCACTTATTATCTGGTGAAAAGGTTGCCCCCAAAACAGGTATTTTAATCCTTCCCGGCACTGCCCAAGACTGAAGTGTTACCAGAGGACAGGTGGTCTCCACTTCTTCCACCAAGCTGGATTACGCCCTCCTCAGGACACCACCGGAGAGTGCAGGGTAGTGTATTTATTTACATGTATAATTCACATAGATCCCAACCCTGGAATATGAGAAAGAGGGACACTGGAGGGACGATGGAGAAGACTCTGCTACCTAAAGGACAATTAAAAACAGAATACAGAGAGCTTGTCTGAGCCTTACAGAAGAACATCATAGAAATATTGTCAAAGTACTCATCAGTGAGCAAACTTGGTCAGTGTTAGGACTATGTATGTAACATACAACATATTGTGAATAATGCAGGGGTCAGGACTATATAACACAAAACACAGTGTATAGAGTGCAGGGGTCAGGGATATGAAACAAACAGTACAGTGTATTGAGTGCAGGGGTCAGGACTATATAACACACAACATAGTGTTTAGAGTGCCGGGGTCAGGACTATATAACACACAACACAGTGTATAGAGTACAGGGGTCAGGGATATGAAACACATAGTACAGTGTATTGAGTGCAGGGGTCAGGGCTATATAACACACAACATAGTGTTTACAGTGCAAGGGTCAGGATTATATAACCCACAACACAGTGTTTAGAGTGCCGGGGTCAGGACTATATAACACACAACACAGTGTATAGAGTACAGGGGTCAGGGATATGAAACACACAGTACAGTGTATTGAGTGCAGGGGTCAGGACTATATAACACACAACACAGTGTATAGAGTGCAGGGGTCAGGATTTTATAACACACAACACAGTGTATAGAGTACAGGGGTCAGGACTATATAACACACAACACATTGTATAGAGTGCAGGGGTCAGGATTATATAACACAAAACACAGTGTATAGAGTGCAGGGGTCAGGAATATGTAACACACAATACAGTGTATTGAGTGCAGGGGTCAGGACTATATAACACACAACATAGTGTATAGAGTGCAGGGGTCAGGATTATATAACACACAACACAAATCTCTCATTGAAGGCTTATGGTGTCTATCGAATGTTCTAAGAAGATTCGACGGAGCAGCTAAACTGTACGACGCCGCAATCGTACATTTCCGGTTGAATGTTCCGCCTACAAGCTATAGTAGAATTCTAATGTTGAATGACACTAGTAATAATTATATTTATTAATTATTATTACTAGACAACCAACATTAGAATTCTTCTATAGCCTATGGGAGGAGCATTTGACCATAAATGTCCGCTCGTGGCGACTGCTTCGTCGAATCTTCATGTCAAATCTTTTCTCTCTATGTCGAATAATCTTGGACTAATAGAGTTAGGTTAGGCACATTTAACCTTTTTTGCTATTGTCTCTATAATGTCAAATCTTTTCTCTCTATGTAGAATAATCTTGGACTAATAAAGCTAAGGTTAGGCACATTCGACCACAGGTTCGATGGACACAGATCGCTATTGTCAGTGTCATGTCGAATCTCCTATCTTTATCGAACTGTTGTCACAACGAAAACGAAAATAAAGCATTTGTTTATATCAGATTTTTCGGTTTTCGGATTCTGCGCGTTCGTTATCGTTTGTTAAAAAAGATAATGAAAATACCCGAAATTCGGACAAAAATGCATTCAGACAAAAACTGATACACATGTCTAGTGTATAGAGTGCAGGGGTCAGGAATATGAAACACACAACACAGTGTATAGAGTGCAGGGGTCAGGACTATATAACACACAACACAGTGTATAGAGTGCAGGGGTCAGGACTATATAACACACAACACAGTGTATAGAGTGCAGGGGTCAGGACTATATAACACACAACACAGTGTATAGAGGGCAGGGGTCAGGACTATATAACACACAACACAGTGTATAGAGTGCAGGGGTCAGGACTATATATCACACAACACAGTGTATAGAGTGCAGGGGTCAGGGCTATATAACACACAGCACAGTGTATAGAGTGCAGCGGTCAGGACTATATAACACACAACACAGTGTATAGAGTGCAGGGTTCAGGACTATATAACACACAACACAGTGTATAGAGTGCAGGGGTCAGGACTATATAACACACAGCACAGTGTATATAATGCAGGGGTCAGGACTAAATAACACACAACACAGTGTATAGAGTACAGCAGTTAGGACTATATAACACACAACACAGTGTATAGAGTGCAGGGGTCAGGACTATATAACACACAACACAGTGTATAGAGTGCAGGGGTTAGGACTATATAACACACAACACAGTGTGTATAATGCAGGGGTCAGGTTTATGTAACATGCACAGCATACTAAACCACTCCTTGTTACCCAATTGGATAGTTAAATTGTTTTGTCTTTAATAGAAATTGACCTTCTCTGTGGATCTTGGCTCTGCATTTCTTGCTTTTTCACCTAGACAAGAAAGATGCTCTCCTCTTCCCAATCAAAGCCTCCTGAAATAATGAAGTCCATCCAGTACACCGGGGGGCTTTCCAAGCAATCTCCAGCACACTGTGCATGTGGTGGGCAATCTCTGTGGCATGCTGCGACTGAGTGGAGGCTTACACCAGCAAATGCTAAATTCCCCGAGTAGGTCATTATATTTTGTGTTTATATCCCAGCAGACATGGTAAGAGGGAAAACGAAAAAAAGTAAAGCGGAAGAGTACATTTCCTCCTTCAAAAGTAAAATGGAAGACAATGTTTTTTTTAGTTTTGGATAGAGTGGAGAGGGATTAGAACACCTGTCAGGTTTTTATTGCTGTCTGTGCCCCCTTCAAATAGACGCACCCTCTCTATTTGTCCTGTTTACCATTATTACAGAGAGTGAAAGGAAAAAAAAATCCAAATTTGGGGTTCTCATCGGAACAGGAATAGAGGGGAAATCTTCCAATGGGGACACTAGATCTGGTGACAACTAGGGATTCCCTCACTTTTGAAGAGATTTCAACCCACTTCCTGTTTTGGCTATGGGACAGGAAGTGAAGAGAAATATCCTCACTAAGACACAGGTGGGGGAAAAAAACTGACAGAGGTTATAACCCTCCCTTACTCTATCCAAAATGAAAAATGCCTTTAGTTCTTCTTTAACCACCTGCTGCCCACCCCACCGTCAAATGACAGCGGGATGGTGCGGCACTCGTTCTGGGTGGATGTCATATGACGGCGCCCAGAGCGGCCGCTCTTGTGCGCCCCCCGGGGGTGTGCAGCGTAGCAATCGTGGCCGTGCCGTGTTGCTAGGACCCCGATCTCTGTAAAGAGCCCTGGTTCTTTAACCATGTGATCGGCTGTGTCCAATCACAGCCGGTCACATGTAAACACAGAGATGCCGGTAATCGGCTCTCCTCACCTCACACTGACAGAGTGTGTGGAGAGGAGAGCCGATCAGTGGGATCTCCATGCAGGGAGACATCTAGGAATGTAATCAGGGCACTGATCATCAGTGCCCTGATTACAATATTGCAAAATAGTGACACAAATCAGTGCCCACCAATGCCAGCTATCAGTGCCCACCAGTGGCAGCAATCAGCGCCCACCACTGCCCACAAGTGCCACCAATCAGTGCCCATTAGCGATGCCAGTCAGTGCTGGCAATCAGTGCCGCCTATCAGTGCTGTCTATCAATGCCCATCACTGCTGTCAATCAATGCCCATCAGTAATGCCCAACAGTGTCGCCCATCAGTGCCACCCATCAATGCCCATCAGTACCGCCTATCCATTCCGCCTATCAGTGACCACCAGTGCCGCCTATCAGTGCCCACCAGTGCAGAGTATGAGGAGAGGAGAGACGTTTAGCGACATCTCCTCACAGAGGACATCTAAGCATGTAATCAGGTCACTGATAATCAGTGCCCTGATTACAATAAAGCACCCACAGTGCCAGCAGTGAGTGCCCACCAGTGCCAGCAGTGATGCCCACCAGTGCCAGCAAACAGTGGTCACAAGTGCCAGCAATCAGAACCCATTAGTGATGCCAGTCAGTGCTGGCTATCACTCCGGCCCATCACTGCTGCCCATCAATACCTATCACTGCTGCCCATCAATGCCACCCATCAATGCCCATCAGTGCCGCCTATCCGTGTTGCCTATCTGTGCCCACCAGTGCCGCCTATCTGTGCCCATCAGTGCCACCCACCAGTGCCACCCATCAGTGCCCACCAGTGTTGCCTATCAGTGCCACATATCAGTGCCACCTATGAGTGCCCATAAGTGTGGCATATTCGTGCCTCCTCATCAGTGCCACCTAATCAGTGCCCATAAGTGCCACCTCATCAGTGCCACCTCATCAGTGCCACCTCATCAGTGCCCATAAGTGCCACCTCCTCAGTACCACCTCATCAGTGCCCATAAGTGCCACCTCATCAGTGCAGCCTATCAGCGGCCATCAGTGAAGGAGAAAAATTATTTATTTACAAATTTACTGACAGAAACTAAGAAAAACTTTTATCGTTTTCAAAATTAAAAAAAAAAAAAAAAAAAATCTAGAAGTGATTAAATAGCACCAAAAGAAAGCTCTATTTGTGTGAAGAAAATGATAAAAATTTCACATGGTTACAGTGTAGCACGACTGCGCAATCGTCATTCAAAGTGTGACCGTGCTGAAAGCTGAAAAATGGCCTGGGCATCAAGGGGGTGTCAGTGCCCGGTATTGAAGTGGTTTAACTTACTTTTATGTCTACAAGCAAATCACTAAAAGTCTCTTATAAATTGTTGTCAATCTATTTTTTATGTTTTGTATGTCGTTTGTCTTTTCTGTGAGTACTGTGTGCTCTTGTAGATCAGAGCAAATATTTGTCTTGCGTTTCGTATTTATTTAACTTCGAAGACGGCAAATATATTGTGGAATTACACGGAAAGTCATTTGTAAGTGAAAAGAGATATGCAGATTTCTCCAGGAAAAGAAGTTATTAAACAAAGCAACTGTTAAGTATGGAGGTCCACAGAGGGCACACAGATATCTGCGAGGCGTTAATATGGAAAAGAAGGCGCCAGGTAATGTGAGGATAAGGAGAAGCTGTGCAAAGATCTCTAAAGTGGAACTCCAGGTTAAAACTTCTAACTGGTTTATCTACCAAAAGATTTTTAATTCTACCCAGCTATTTTGTGATATCCATCCACCTCTGCCAGACAGCATAGCCTGGAAGGTTACAGCACTTTCTCTGTTATGCCCCGTACACACGATCGGACTTTCTGACAACAAAACCGTGGATTTTTGTTCGAAGGTTGTTGG
Source organism: Lithobates sylvaticus (assembly GCA_028564925.1). NCBI lineage: Eukaryota > Metazoa > Chordata > Amphibia > Anura > Ranidae > Lithobates > Lithobates sylvaticus. The sequence goes on along the minus strand of CM053034.1, from coordinate 32,304,751 downwards.
CTCCAACTTGTCTTGCATACACACAGTCACACAAATGTTGGCAATTACGAACGTGGGAACGCGGTGAAGTACAAGACGTACGACGAGCCGAGAAAAAGGAAGTTCAATAGCCAGTGCGGCTCCTTCTGCTTGATTCCGAGCAGGTGTGGACTTTTGTGCGACGGACTTGTGTACACCTTGCTAGTACCGGATTGGATCCCCTTTTGCCTTCAGAACTGCCTTCATTCTTCGTGGCATAGATTCATCAAGGTGTTGGAAACTTTCCTCAGAGATTTTGCTCCATATTGACATGATAGCATCACGCAGTTGCCGCAGATTTGTCGGCTGCAAATCCATGATGCGCATCTCCCATTCCTCCACATCTAGAGTTGCCACCTCATCCCTTTAAACCCGAACACCTTTGAATTACACAGTTTCTGAAGCTAATTAAATGTAGATAAGGCACCAAGTGAGTTGAATTACCACCTTAATCAGACACAGAACCTGTTGAATTAATATGTGTACGGGTTTAAAGGGATGAGGTGGCAACCATAACCACATCCCAAAGGTGCTCTATTGGATTGAGATCTGCTGAGTGTGGAGACCATTGGAGTACAGTGACCTCATTGTCCAGTGTTGAGATGATTTGAGCTTTGGGACATGGTGCATTGATGGGCACTGATCAGGCTGCATTGATGGACACTGGTGAGGCTGCATTGATGGACACTGGTGAGGCTGCACTGATGGGCACTGATGAGGCTGCATTGATGGACACTGATGAGGCTGACCTGATGGGCACTGAACAGGCTGCATTGATGGGCACTGAGCAGGCTGCATTGATGGGCACTGGTGAAGCTGAGCTGATGGGCACTGGTGAGGCTGCATTGGTGGACACTGGTGAGGCAGCATTGGTGGACACTGGTGAGGCTGCATTGATGGGCACTGATCAGGCTGCATTGATGGGCACTGGTAAGGCTGGATTTATGGACACTGGTGAGGCTTCATTGATGGACACTGGTGAGACTGCACTGATGGGCACTGATGAGGCTGCATTGATGGACACTTATGAGGCTGACCTGATGGGCACTGAACAGGCTGCATTGATGGGCACTGAGCAGGCTGTATTGATGGGCACTGGTGAAGCTGAGCTGATGGGCACTGGTGAGGCAGCATTGGTGGACACTGGTGAGTCTGCATTGATGGGCACTGATCAGGCTGCATTGATGGGCACTGGTAAGGCTGCATTGATGGGCACTGGTGAGGCTGCATTGATTGACACTGGTGAAGCTGCATTAGTGGGCACTATTTAGACTGCACTGATGGGCACTGATGAGGCTGAGCTGATGCTGATGCATACACTGCATATATTATTTGAGGAAAATATGTTTATAAAATAGTTTACTATTTGCCAAAAAAATTAAAAAATTGTCCCCGGATTTCATTAAAAAAATCTGGTCACTTTAGTCTATGGGAATGTTTGACCATTCTTCCAGAAGCACATTTGTGAGGTCAGGCACTAATGTTGGACGAGAAGGCCTAGCTCGCAGTCTTCACAAACCTTGCTTTTTGCACTGATCCAAATCATTTGGTGGAGGGGGGATTGTGGTCTGGGGTTGTTTTTCAGGGGTTGGGCTTGGCCCCTTCGTCCAGTGAAGGAAACTCCTATGGCGTCAGCATACCAAGACAATTTGGACAATTTCATGCTCCCAACTTTGTGAGAACAGTCTGGGGATGGCCCCTTCCTGTTCCAACATGACACTAGTACACAAAGCAAGGACCATAAAGCCTAAGCACAACATGGTTCTATTTTTAAGGTCCATAAAGACATGGATGAGTGAACTTGGGGTAGAGGAGCTTGACTGGCTTGTACAGAGTCCTGACCTCAACCCGATAGAACACCTTTGGGATGAATTGGAGAGGAGACTGCAAGCCAGACCTTCTCGTCCAACATGCGTTTCTGGAAGAATGGTCCAACATTCCCATCGACACACTCCTAAACCTTGTGGACAGCCTTCCTCAAAGAGTTGAAGCTGCAATAGTTGCAAAGGGTGGGCCAACTCAATATTGAACCCTACGGACTAAAGCCCCATACACACTCTCGGAAAATCCGACCACCAAATCCATCGGATTTGGTCCGACGGATTTAGTCCGACACTGGTGTTGCATACACACGGTCGGACAAAGTTGTCGGAAAATCCGATCATTCTGAACGTGGTGACGTTTGTTGCGTACGACGGGACTACGTAGAGGCTAGTAGCCAATAGCTTTGGTCTTGTAATGTGATCTGAGCATGCGTAGCACTTTGTCCGTCGGACTACGCTACACACGATCGGAATTGGTGTGATCGGACTTTGTTGTCGAAAAATCTATCCAGCAGGAGATAGAACTTTGTCCGTCGGACAATCCGAGGTAAACTGTCCGATGGTGCCTACACACGGTCGGAATTTACGACAACATTGTCCGATAGGACAGAATCCATCGGAAAATCCGAGCGTGTGTATGGGGCTTTAGACTGCGGTGCCATTAAAGATCATGTGCGTGTAAAGGCAAGCGTCCAAATACTTTTGGTAACATAGTGAATATATACACTGTATATCAGGTTTGCTGCTTAGGCAGTCTTTTTCCTGCTGAATTCCTTACTTGGAGGGGGAGCAGAGGCAGCAATCTGAATATTTATGGGGCGTTTGCCAATCCCTGGGGAGATGTTCCAGAAGGTGGAGGGAGAGCCTATACATTTTCTGAGGCCTGGCAGCAAAGGGCAGAGTTCCTGGGTCCAGACCTTCAGGAGGAGACCTCTGTGCTGGGGACTCTGCCCCTGCGGCAGAGAGGGAGAGAGCCTGAGAGGAAGCTGGTAAGCCTTTGAAGACATTGAGGTTCCAGCTAGGCTTAGTTGGGGGCCTACCAAACAGAGCCTGGTATAGAGAATGAGAAAAGACATAGGAGAGTTTTTGGAAGGGAGTCAGAAGTCAAGCTTTGGCTGTACTTTTCCTATGGATTAAGGAAATGCAGTTAGTTATTCGATCCTGTGACCCAATTTAAGCTAAAGTCCGCTCTCTGCTGATGTCACAGAGTCAGTCAAGGCTCCACATCATCACGACCATGGAGTCGGGATCCGCTTGGATCCCTGGACCGCCACCCGGCTCAGCCTCTCAGTGAGCCTCTGAGAGCCTGAGCCAGATGCTCCCGCCCCCTCCACAGCCCAGAGCTCCAGTGACCGAGGGGGGGGGGGCAGAGCAGAGAGCTGTTACTGACAGTTTTCAGCTCTCTGCTCGGGGAGCTGTGAGAACCGATCAGCAGTGTTCGATCACTCGGTTCTCAGTGTTAGAGGTGCTGGGGGACACTACTTGAAGAAATGCACAATTTAAAAGAGACCTATGTTTTTTATTTATTTATTAAAACTTACCTAGGTGAATGCAGCATCGGTCCGATGCTGCATCCACCTAGGTAAGTTTTAATAAATAAATAAAAAACATAGGTCTCTTTTAAATTGTGCATTTCTTTGAGTATCCCATGCTCCCCATCCCTATCCAAGTTACTGTTCCCAATAAAAAACCCACAAAGAGACCCATAGACTGATTCTGAGCCAAAGCCAGAGTGCCAAAAATGTTCTGTGCCTGGCTGTGCATGCTGTAAGTGGGGGAAATAACCAGCGGCAATGAATACTTTAAAAACAACATTATCATTATTTTGTATGAGGACAGACTTTGGCTCTTGTTGCTCAAATACTTCTATACTTAGATACTGGATTTCTTCATAGTCTTCCTCATAGACATTATAAGAGTTAAGTATGAACTTCACATAACCTTCCCTGTCAGTAGTGATTTGTCAGACCCTTGACGTAAAGAGTGCCCCAGATATATATACCACTTAACCACTTAACTCAGCATATATTTAGGACACAAGCCAATCATCCTAAGTGTATAGTTGTGTTTATGGATGGTTGTACACTATGAGATTGGTAACCTGAAATGAAAACAAGCAAGCGTGTACATCTCAGAGGTGAAACCCTTTGTAGGAAAGGGACAGCAGGGGCCATCATAACAAAAAAATGTAAGGCAACTGTACAGGAAAAAAGTAGGCTATGGGTTGATTGGCTCAAAACGGATACTTTTGTTTTTGATAGGCACTGGTTATTTCAATCTTCCACTAGCTTATAATATCTCTTGTGTATTTAGGTCGTAAGAGCTTTTCCTTAAAAAAAAATATTTTTTATATTATTGAGTCTTCCAGGAAAGGGGTACAGAGCTGGGGACTTTGGAGAGAAGATCTGGGGGGCAGAGGGACATTTGTCACATGTTCAAGTACACACAGAATATGTTGGGTTGGTAACCTTGAATGAAAATATTCCCCTATTCAGAAAATGCTCTGGGGCCTGCAATTGACAAACGACTATTTGTGATAATGGTATGGTATTGTATTTAGTATATTGTTGGAATAGCAGTCTACTTCTTCTTCATCATTTACAATTCATTCTTAAAAAAAACCCCAAAAAACATGCATATGCAAAAAGCTGTATTACAATAACATATGTCATATATTGTAAAGTGCTGCGTAAACTTTTGGCGCTATATAAATTGTGTATATTAATAATAATAATAATATAAGGCAAAACTCACATTTCACCATTCAGGGCAAAGTAAAATTGTATCCTAATAACCAACTCCCCCCTCTAACCCCAGCAAGGTAAACTCTGCCCTTTGTTACCTCTCCACCTTTTGCTATAAAGGAGGAGGTCTTCTCCATATGCGTAGCATGTGATCTCTCCCATGTGACAATGCTTTGGCCTGAAAAGCCAATTTCCAGGCACAAACACTGTCACAGGGGAAGAGGAGTGTCACAGTCTGAGGTCAGGCTCAGAGACTAGTAGTTATAGCAATAGACAGGCTCCCATTGACCAGCATAATTAATACATGTTCAGGTCACCCTGGCGGATGACACAGGCTGCTTACCTGAGACGCAGGGTCTAGGCACTAACTGGTCTTCATAAGAGCTATTGATGGCGGAGGTGGGTTTTCATTCATGCTAGTGGCAGGTCACAGTTCTTAGATTTTCCCCATCAGGAGATGAGCAAGTTGGGGTCCGGTAGCAGGTGGGGATCAAGCAGGAGCGTAGTCAGTAAACAAGCCAAAGGTCAGTAACAAGAGGTTGTAGGTTGGGATCAAGCAGAAGCATAGTCAAGGGACAAGCCAAGGTTGGTAACTAATGGTTACAGGTTGGGATCCAGCAAAAATCGAGTCGAGGAACAAGCCAAGGTCAGTAATGGGTGGTAGTGAAGATACAGATGGCAGAAGGAGAGACAAGAGCAAGATATTGACTGGAGAAGAGCACACGAATCTGGCAAACAGGGAGTGCAAATACATGGCATAAAAAGGAAGTTCATGGGAGGAACAAGGAGTTCAAGCAAGGCTCGCCAGAAACAAGGCAAGATTGTCCAAAGGATCAGACAGGGGTCTGTCAAGCATCCCAGGTGGCTCAGCAAAAAGAACTACTGCCGGACATAGCCGAAGATATGGGTTCAAATCCAGGTCCTGACAGGGAGAAACTTCATACATTTTGCTAGGCTCTGACACCATTAGACCACAGACTGCACTCCTGTAGTGGGGAATCGTGGATTTTTCTGGGGATATTGTCTATCAGTAGGCACTGTAAAGCCCCATACACACGCTCGGATTATCCGAGGACCAGGTCCGTCGGATCATGTCCGTCATACTTTGTCCGATGTTGGTTTTGCGTACACACGGTCGGACAAAGTTGACGGAAAATCCGATCATTCTGAACGTGGTGACGTTTGTTGCCTACGACGGGACTACGTAGAGGCTAGTAGCCAATAGCTTTGGTCTTGTAATGTGATCTGAGCATGCGTAGCACTTTGTCCGTCGGACAACCGTACACACGATCGGATTTGGTGTGATCGGACCGTGTTGTCGGCAAATCTATCCAGCAGGAGATAGGACTTTGTCCGTCGGACAATCCGACGTACACTGTCCGATGGTGCATACACACGGTCTGATTTTTCAACAACATTGTCCGATCGGACAGAATCCATTCAAAAATCCGACCGTGTGTATGGGGCTTAACTCTGCCTTGATTGAGCAGGTCTATATAGTTGAGCCGGAAGGAGTAACAAATTGCCAAATAAAAAGAAATGACAGCCAAGGTGTTCCAGGGCCCAAACAATTTCACATCACCAGGACTCAAATCTGAGAGTCCAAATAAAGCCACCAGAACCAGGAGCATGACAGGAAGTGCTTGTTGTACAGCTTGATAGCCTTGATATCAGGCTACATGGCAGCCCCAACTCCATCCCACTGCTTCCTTTTCATGCATTTTTTTAAATAAATAAATAAAAATATACATGCATGCACAGCAGTATTAATGGGTGCATTGATCAATGTAGTTTGTGCAAACAGTGTACATGAACAGATTATATATGTGTACTTCCTGCAGCCATATAACGGAGGTTGAGGTTAAAGAAGCTCTGTCATGGGTATGAGGAGCGACATTTTTTTTTTAAATCAAGAAAAGCTTGTTGAATAGAACAGAGAATCTTCAGTTTCAGAACAACCAAATATTAAATATAATAAAGTTAGGAGGGAGCAGGCATAGACAAACCTATGCCCACTAATCATGTCATAGAGAGGTGCAAAAGTTATACAGGACTGACAGTAAACATCATTATTAACATGTCTAAAGAAATAGCATCAGTCAGTGTAAAGCTCAGCATGGTGAGCAGACACAAATACAGCTTTGTAAGAACCATAGGTGGACATTAGCCAGTAAGAATGCCGCCCATTACCAGATCGAGTGGACCTATTCCTGGGGTATCCAACCATGGACCCCAGAGTTTTTAACATTTTTAAGAGCAGCCCTTAATGCTGTTAATTATATTTCTCCATTCTAATGCCCCATGCACACGGTTGGATTTTCCGACGGAAAATGTCCTATCGGACAATGTTGTGTGAAATTCCGACCGTGTGTAGGCTCCATCGGACATTTTCCATCGGATTTTCTGACGGACAAAGTTTTATCTCCTGCTCTCAATTTTTCCGACAACAAAGTCCTATCAGACTTTTTCCGATGGTGTGTAGCGAATTCCGACGGACAAAGTGCCACGCATGCTCAGATCACATTACAAGACCAAAGCTATTGGCTACTATCCTCTACGTAGTCCCGTCGTAGGCAACAAACGTCACCACGTTCAGAATGATCGGATTTTCTGACAACTTTGTCCGACCGTGTGTATGCAACACCAGTGTCGGACAAAATCCGTCAGAAAAAATTGATTTTGTGGTCGGATTTTCCGACCGTGTGTACGGGGCATAAGAGAGTCCCCATGCATAGCAGCCATTCCTTATGGGTAAGGGGATCTACTGACCTCCAACGTTGTAGTAAAACCCTAAATGCTTGGAATTTTGCCCTGGCTGTGGAGTGAAAATTGAACAGGAAAAAAACATGATATATGGAAGAAATATGGAAGACATTTTAAGTACATATGGTGGTATTATAATCTTTGTGGATGTGGTATTTAGTTACACATAGAGCATCTAATGACACGTGACGTGACACATGTAGCTAGAAGATGTTAGGTGAGTATCAGATTAACTTCTTTATGAATATGCCGCATGTGTATTTTTACAACTTATAGAACACATAAAAAAATTTTTCTTTACTTCTTTAACTGCTGAATACTTGTTAAACGGCAACAGTTGCTGGAAAAGTAACCTTTTGCAGAGAACAACGTCTAATTGGGGAGCCATCTACCTATTTACAGTAACAGCTTTCTGCAAGTGCTAACCAACTATTAGCCACAGTTTGCTTTACACTTAAATCGTATGAAAGGCCAGTCTAACAGTTCGTAATATATAAAGTTATAATGAGTTTATTTTCATTGATATACAAGAAAACAACAGCTGTTCTTGTTTGTTGGAGAAACTCTTTAATGCTGTCCACTCAACTCTAAAAAATAGCATGCTATAGAAAACCTTTATGCCACGTACACACGATAGTAATTCTCATTGGAAAAAGCTCTGATGTTTTTCCCGTCGGAATTCCGACAGAATTCCACTCAAACTGTCTTGCCTACACACGGTCACACCAAATTCCGATGGTCAATAGTAAGGATGGGCCCGGTGCTCGATGCGAACCCACGTTCGCATCGAGCACCGGGCGTTCGCTCGCTCGGCGAGCCCAGAACTATTTTGGCCGCTCGCATCACGTTCGTGTGATGCGAGCGGCCCCGCAATGCATTGCGGCCGGCGCGGCCGACGCAGTGCATTGCTGGCTGATGATTGGCCAAGCATGCACTGTGACCCCGCATGCTTGGCCAATCACAGCCCCGGAAACTCGAAGAGCCATAATTGGCTACAGGCAGGACGCCTGTAGCCAATTACAGCTCAGGGGCTGTAGTACACGCCCCCCCCTATAAAACGCCGCCACGCCGTCTGCGCCGGTCACATGCTGTTCCGGCGCAGATTGAGCAGGCTGTTTCTGTGACACTCTGCTGCATTTAGATAGTTAGAGAGATTCACTTACAGAGATTGAGTTAGATAGATTCAGTTACAAAGATTGATTGACAAAGAGGGGCTTGTAGTGTGCTCGTGGCAGGCAGGCAGAGCTCCTATATTTTGTTACCAGAAGCACCTATAGGACTTGTAGTGTGTTCGTGGCAGGCAGGCAGAGCTCCTATATTTTGTTACCAGAAGCACCTATAGGACTTGTAGTGTGTTGGTGGCAGGCAGGCAGAGCTCCTATATTTTGTTACCAGAAGCACCTATAGGACTTGTAGTGTGTTAGTGGCAGGCAGGCAGAGCTCCTATATTTTGTTACCAGAAGCACCTATAGGACTTGTAGTGTGTTCGTGGCAGGCAGGCAGAGCTCCTATATTTTGTTACCAGAGGCACCTATAGGACTTGAAGTGTGTTAGTCCCATTACACACACAGAGCTATATTTTCTTCCCAGAAGCACCTATAGGACTTGTAGTGTGTTAGTAGCAGGCAGGCAGAGCTCCTATATTTTGTTACCAGAAGCACCTATAGGACTTGTAGTGTGTTCGTGGCAGGCAGGCAGAGCTCCTATATTTTGTTACCAGAGGCACCTATAGGACTTGAAGTGTGTTAGTCCCATTACACACACAGAGCTATATTTTCTTCCCAGAAGCACCTATAGGACTTGAAGTGTGTTAGTCCCATTACACACACAGAGCTATATTTTCTTCCCAGAAGCACCTATAGGACTTGAAGTGTGTTAGTCCCATTACACACACAGAGCTATATTTTCTTCCCAGAAGCACCTATAGGACTTGAAGTGTGTTAGTCCCATTACACACACAGAGCTATATTTTCTTCCCAGAAGCACCTATAGGACTTGAAGTGTGTTAGTCCCATCACACACACAGAGCTATATTTTGTTCCCAGAAGCACCTATAGGACTTGAAGTGTGTTAGTCCCATCACACACACAGAGCTATATTTTCTTCCCAGAAGCACCTATAGGACTTGAAGTGTGTTAGTCCCATCACACACACAGAGCTATATTTTGTTCCCAGAAGCACCTATAGGACTTGAAGTGTGTTAGTCCCATTACACACACAGAGCTATATTTTGTTCCCAGAAGCACCTATAGGACTTGAAGTGTGTTAGTCCCATCACACACACAGAGCTATATTTTGTTCCCAGAAGCACCTATAGGACTTGAAGTGTGTTAGTCCCATTACACACACAGAGCTATATTTTGTTCCCAGAAGCACCTATAGGACTTGAAGTGTGTTAGTCCCATCACACACACAGAGCTATATTTTGTTCCCAGAAGCACCTATAGGACTTGAAGTGTGTTAGTCCCATTACACACACAGAGCTATATTTTGTTCCCAGAAGCACCTATAGGACTTGAAGTGTGTTAGTCCCATCACACACACAGAGCTATATTTTCTTCCCAGAAGCACCTATAGGACTTGAAGTGTGTTAGTCCCATCACACACACAGAGCTATATTTTGTTCCCAGAAGCACCTATAGGACTTGAAGTGTGTTAGTCCCATTACACACACAGAGCTATATTTTGTTCCCAGAAGCACCTATAGGACTTGAAGTGTGTTAGTCCCATCACACACACAGAGCTATATTTTGTTCCCAGAAGCACCTATAGGACTTGAAGTGTGTTAGTCCCATCACACACACAGAGCTATATTTTCTTCCCAGAAGCACCTATAGGACTTGAAGTGTGTTAGTCCCATTACACACACAGAGCTATATTTTCTTCCCAGAAGCACCTATAGGACTTGAAGTGTGTTAGTCCCATTACACACACAGAGCTATATTTTCTTCCCAGAAGCACCTATAGGACTTGAAGTGTGTTAGTCCCATCACACACACAGAGCTATATTTTGTTCCCAGAAGCACCTATAGGACTTGAAGTGTGTTAGTCCCATCACACACACAGAGCTATATTTTCTTCCCAGAAGCACCTATAGGACTTGAAGTGTGTTAGTCCCATTACACACACAGAGCTATATTTTGTTCCCAGAAGCACCTATAGGACTTGAAGTGTGTTAGTCCCATCACACACACAGAGCTATATTTTCTTCCCAGAAGCACCTATAGGACTTGAAGTGTGTTAGTCCCATTACACACACAGAGCTATATTTTCTTCCCAGAAGCACCTATAGGACTTGAAGTGTGTTAGTCCCATTACACACACAGAGCTATATTTTCTTCCCAGAAGCACCTATAGGACTTGAAGTGTGTTAGTCCCATCACACACACAGAGCTATATTTTGTTCCCAGAAGCACCTATAGGACTTGAAGTGTGTTAGTCCCATTACACACACAGAGCTATATTTTGTTCCCAGAAGCACCTATAGGACTTGAAGTGTGTTAGTCCCATCACACACACAGAGCTATATTTTGTTCCCAGAAGCACCTATAGGACTTGAAGTGTGTTAGTCCCATCACACACACAGAGCTATATTTTCTTCCCAGAAGCACCTATAGGACTTGAAGTGTGTTAGTCCCATTACACACACAGAGCTATATTTTGTTCCCAGAAGCACCTATAGGACTTGAAGTGTGTTAGTCCCATCACACACACAGAGCTATATTTTGTTCCCAGAAGCACCTATAGGACTTGAAGTGTGTTAGTCCCATCACACACACAGAGCTATATTTTCTTCCCAGAAGCACCTATAGGACTTGAAGTGTGTTAGTCCCATTACACACACAGAGCTATATTTTGTTCCCAGAAGCACCTATAGGACTTGAAGTGTGTTAGTCCCATCACACACACAGAGCTATATTTTCTTCCCAGAAGCACCTATAGGACTTGAAGTGTGTTAGTCCCATTACACACACAGAGCTATATTTTCTTCCCAGAAGCACCTATAGGACTTGAAGTGTGTTAGTCCCATTACACACACAGAGCTATATTTTCTTCCCAGAAGCACCTATAGGACTTGAAGTGTGTTAGTCCCATCACACACACAGAGCTATATTTTGTTCCCAGAAGCACCTATAGGACTTGAAGTGTGTTAGTCCCATCACACACACAGAGCTATATTTTCTTCCCAGAAGCACCTATAGGACTTGAAGTTTGTTAGTCCCATTACACACACAGAGCTATATTTTGTTCCCAGAAGCACCTATAGGACTTGAAGTGTGTTAGTCCCATCACACACACAGAGCTATATTTTCTTCCCAGAAGCACCTATAGGACTTGAAGTGTGTTAGTCCCATTACACACACAGAGCTATATTTTCTTCCCAGAAGCACCTATAGGACTTGAAGTGTGTTAGTCCCATTACACACACAGAGCTATATTTTCTTCCCAGAAGCACCTATAGGACTTGAAGTGTGTTAGTCCCATCACACACACAGAGCTATATTTTGTTCCCAGAAGCACCTATAGGACTTGAAGTGTGTTAGTCCCATCACACACACAGAGCTATATTTTCTTCCCAGAAGCACCTATAGGACTTGAAGTGTGTTAGTCCCATTACACACACAGAGCTATATTTTGTTCCCAGAAGCACCTATAGGACTTGAAGTGTGTTAGTCCCATCACACACACAGAGCTATATTTTCTTCCCAGAAGCACCTATAGGACTTGAAGTGTGTTAGTCCCATTACACACACAGAGCTATATTTTTCTTCCCAGAAGCACCTATAGGACTTGAAGTGTGTTAGTCCCATTACACACACAGAGCTATATTTTCTTCCCAGAAGCACCTATAGGACTTGAAGTGTGTTAGTCCCATCACACACACAGAGCTATATTTTGTTCCCAGAAGCACCTATAGGACTTGAAGTGTGTTAGTCCCATCACACACACAGAGCTATATTTTCTTCCCAGAAGCACCTATAGGACTTGAAGTGTGTTAGTCCCATTACACACACAGAGCTATATTTTGTTCCCAGAAGCACCTATAGGACTTGAAGTGTGTTAGTCCCATCACACACACAGAGCTATATTTTCTTCCCAGAAGCACCTATAGGACTTGAAGTGTGTTAGTCCCATTACACACACAGAGCTATATTTTCTTCCCAGAAGCACCTATAGGACTTGAAGTGTGTTAGTCCCATTACACACACAGAGCTATATTTTCTTCCCAGAAGCACCTATAGGACTTGAAGTGTGTTAGTCCCATCACACACACAGAGCTATATTTTGTTCCCAGAAGCACCTATAGGACTTGAAGTGTGTTAGTCCCATCACACACACAGAGCTATATTTTGTTCCCAGAAGCACCTATAGGACTTGAAGTGTGTTAGTCCCATTACACACACAGAGCTCCTATATATTCTTCTCAGCAGCACCCACAGGACTTCTAGTGTGTTAGTGGCATCACACAGAGCTCCTCTATTTTCTTTGCATAAGCACCCACAGGACTTCTAGTGTGTTAGTGGCATCACACAGAGCTCCTCTATTTTCTTTGCAGAAGCACCCATAGGACTTCTAGTGTGTTAGTGGCATCACACAGAGCTCCTATATATTCTTCTCAGCAGCACCCACAGGACTTCTAGTGTGTTAGTGGCATCACACAGAGCTCCTCTATTTTCTTTGCATAAGCACCCACAGGACTTCTAGTGTGTTAGTGGCATCACACAGAGCTCCTCTATTTTCTTTGCATAAGCACCCACAGGACTTCTAGTGTGTTAGTGGCATCACACAGAGCTCCTCTATTTTCTTTGCAGAAGCACCCATAGGACTTCTAGTGTGTTAGTGGCATCACACAGAGCTCCTATATATTCTTCTCAGCAGCACCCACAGGACTTCTAGTGTGTTAGTGGCATCACACAGAGCTCCTATATATTCTTCTCAGCAGCACCCACAGGACTTCTAGTGTGTTAGTGGCATCACACAGAGCTCCTATATATTCTTCTCAGCAGCACCCACAGGACTTATAGTGTGTTAGTGGCATCACACAGAGCTCCTCTATTTTCTTTGCAGAAGCACCCATAGGACTTCTAGTGTGTTAGTGGCATCACACAGAGCTCCTATATTTTCTTCTCAGCAGCACCCACAGGACTACCGACTACAATGGCTGGAAGACCGCCAAGGGGAGGCAGAGCGTGCAGAGCCAAGAACACAGGGCAGGCAGGCTCTGTTTCTAGTGGACGTGGCCGTGGACGTGGACGTGGTCGTGCATCGTCATCAGCACGTGGCCATGGGACACGCGCGTCTTTGTTTTCGGCAGCTGGACATGTGGAGCCGCATCATGCTGAAGGCTTGGTAGAATGGATGACCAAGCCCTCCTCATCCTCCTCATCCTCTCTCACCCAGGCTCAGGGTACTGACAGAGCATCATCAGCCACCCCTTCCCTAGACCCACCATGTCCTCCTGAGGAGTCCCCCGAACTCTTTGAGCACAGTGTTGGGTACATGCTCCAGGAGGATGCCCAACGATTCGAAGGCTCGGATGACGATACCCAGCTTGAGGAATCTGGCAGTACAGTTCCACCAGCTGCAGCTTACTGCCAGGTTTGCTCTAGTGGTGAAGAGGGAGGGGATGATGAGGTCACTGACTCCACGTGGGTGCCTCAAGGGAGAGAGGATGAGGAGGAGGACGAGGAGGAGGAGGATGCGGCGTCACATGTCCAACGAGGCAGGATGCCCCCTGGAGGCCAGGTAGAGGCCAGCACAGCAACTGTACAACACCGCAGAGCTCCGCCTGTGCAGGGCGCTGCCTCTGCACGTTATCAGAAAAGTTCTTTGGTGTGGGCCTTTTTTGAGACGAGTGCAGCAGACCGCACCACTGCTATTTGCAATATTTGTCTCAAGCGTATCTCGCGTGGCCAAAACATCAGCCGCTTGGGCACGACAAGCATGACCAGACATATGGCGACCTGCCATGCAGCTCGTTGGCAGGCACACATAAAAGACCCACACCAAAGAACTAAGCGGACCTCTCCTTGCTCCTCCTCAGCTGGGATCTCCATCCCCACTACACCTTCAGTCCTCTCTGAAAGCTGCTCTGAGAGGACTGAAGGTGTAGAATTCGGTGTGTCACAACCAAGTACTTGCAGTACACCAACGTCCGAATGCAGCAGGCAAATTTCCCTGCCCCAGCTGCTGGACCGTAGAAAGAAGTACACTCCCAGCCATCCACATGCCCAGCGGTTGAATGCTAGCCTTGCTAAATTGCTAGCACTTCAACTGCTGCCTTTTCAGTTGGTAGACTCGGCCCCCTTCCGTGAGTTTGTTCAATGTGCGGTTCCTCAGTGGCAGGTTCCCAAACGCCACTTTTTCTCGCGGAAGGCGATTCCGTCTCTCTACCGGCATGTGGAGGGCAATGTCCATGCCTCGCTGGACAGGGCGGTCAGCGGTAAGGTGCATATTACCGCTGACTCATGGTCCAGCAGGCATGGACAGGGACGGTACCTTTCTTTCACGGCCCATTGGGTCACTCTATTGGCAGCTGGGAGGGATGCAGGACAAGGTGCAGTAGTGTTGGAGGTTGTTCCGCCACCACGCCTCCAAAACGCGACTACTGCTACTGGTTGTGACACACCTCTCTCCTCCACCCCCTCCTCTTCTTCTTCCTCCAGTGCTCTGTCCTTGGAACCAGCGGTGCTCCGTAGGCGTACAAGGGGCTACGCAAGTACGCAGGCAAAAAGATGCCATGCCGTGCTTGCGCTGGTGTGTTTGGGGGACAGGAGCCACACTGGGCCAGAGGTTCTGGCAGCTCTGCAGGGGCAGGCCGAGAGGTGGTTGACGCCACGTCAGCTTAAGCCAGGAATGGTCGTTTCTGACAATGGCACCAACCTCCTCTCCGCCCTGCGACAGGGGCAGCTCACCCATGTGCCCTGCATGGCTCACGTCCTCAACCTGGTGGTGCAGCGGTTCTTGGGCAGGTTCCCAGGCTTACAGGATGTCCTGAGGCAGGCCAGGAAAGTCTGTGTGCATTTCCGCCGATCTTATAATGCCAGTGCTCGGCTGACTGAGCTGCAAAAGGAGCTGAACCTGCCCAAGAACCGCCTAATATCTGACATGCCCACCAGGTGGAACTCAACGTTGGCCATGCTGCAGCGACTGCACACGCAGCAGAGGGCCATCAATGAGTACCTTTGCGACTACGGCACCAGGACAGGGTCAGGGGAGCTTGGTTTTTTTTCCCCACGTCAGTGGAGCATGATCAGGGATGCATGCACTGTCCTCTCACCATTTGAGGAGGCCACGAGGATGGTGAGCAGTGACAGTGCATGCATCAGTGACACTGTCCCTCTTGTCCACCTGTTGGAGCATACGCTGCGTGGGATAATGGACAGGGCACTTGAGGCAGAACAGAGGCAGGAAGAGGAGGACTTCCTTGCCTCTCAAGGCCCCCTTTATCCGGACAGTGTTCCTTCTGTCCCACCCATCACACAGGAAGAGGATGAGGAGGAGGAGGAGGAGGAGGAGGAGGAGGATTGTGTGAGCATGGAGGTGGAGCCTGGCACTCAGCATCAGCAGCAGCAGTCTTTTAGGGATGATGTACAGTCCCAACAAGCCAGTGGACTTGTACGTGGCTGGGAGGAGGTGGCTGGCGATCATGTCATCCTCAGTGACCCAGAAGACTCCGGACCGAATGCCTCAGCTAACCTACGCTGCATGGCCTCCCTGATCCTGCAAAGCCTGCGGAAGGATCCTCGTGTTCTTCGGATCAAGGAGAGGGACCATTACTGGCTGGCCACTCTCCTTGATCCGCGGTACAAGGGTAAGGTTGCGGACCTTATCTTGCCGTCGCAGAGGGAGCAGAGGATGAGACATCTCAGGGAGGCCTTGCAGAAAGGTCTGTGCAACGCGTTCCCAGAAACTGGGAGGCTACAAACTCCTGGTCCTGGGCGACAAGTTGCTGAGGCTTCGGTCAGTGGCAGAAGGAGCGGTGGGGAAGGTGGACGTCTGACCGATGCGTTCAGACAATTTTTTAGTCCGCAGCCCCAAGGTATGATCGGTTCCAGCAACCATCGCCAGCGTCTGATATACATGGTGCAGGAATACCTTGGGGCAAGGTCAGACTTGGACACCTTTCCCACCGAAAATCCTCTGGCTTACTGGGTCCTGAGGATGGATCACTGGCCAGAGCTTGCACAGTATGCAATTGAGCTACTGGCCTGTCCTGCCTCCAGCGTTCTTTCCGAACGCACATTCAGTGCTGCTGGAGGATTTGTGACTGATCATAGGGTGCGCCTGTCCACCGCCTCGGTTGATCGACTGACATTCATCAAAATGAATCAGTCTTGGATCACCACCAGCTACCAGGCACCTGAGGCGGATATAACCGAATAATTTTTAATGTCACATCCCTTCAAGACTGCCTATGCTGATGCTGAGTGACTGTCCTCTTATGTTCACTGACTATCCTCTTCCTCCTCCTCAATGATCCATGCCACCACACCAGTGCCTAAGGCACAATTTTCAGCCCCTGTTTAACAGGGGCGTGTACTTACAATTTTTAAAAAAAATGCTTCGCAACACGTGTGACTGCTGTGCTCCAAGTACAGTCTCTGTGAGGGCCGTGTTGCAGTGTTGTGGCACCAGCACCAGTGCCTAAGGCACAATTTTTCAGCCCCTGTTTAACAGGGGCGTGTACTTACAATTTTTAAAAAAAATGCTTCGCAACACGTGTGACTGCTGTGCTCCAAGTACAGTCTCTGTGAGGGCCGTGTTGCAGTGTTGTGGCACCAGTGCCTAAGGCACAATTTTTCAGCCCCTGTTTAACAGGGGCGTGTACTTACAATTTTTTAAAAAAATGCTTCGCAACACGTGTGACTGCTGTGCTCCAAGTACAGTATCTGTGAGGGCCGGGTTGCAGTGTTGTGGCACCAGCACCAGTGCCTAAGGCACAATTTTTCAGCCCCTGTTTAACAGGGGCGTGTACTTACAATTTTTTAAAAAAAATGCTTCGCAACACGTGTGACTGCTGTGCTCCAAGTACAGTATCTGTGAGGGCCGGGTTGCAGTGTTGTGGCACCAGCACCAGTGCCTAAGGCACAATTTTTCAGCCCCTGTTTAACAGGGGCGTGTACTTACAATTTTTAAAAAAAATGCTTCGCAACACGTGTGACTGCTGTGCTCCAAGTACAGTCTCTGTGAGGGGTTGCAGTGTTGTGGCACCAGCACCAGTGCCTAAGGCACAATTTTTCAGCCCCTGTTTAACAGGGGCGGGTAATTACAAATCTTGATCTAATAGTTCACAGCAGGGCCCATTCCTGCGCCCACCAAGAGTAACTATGAGGGCCTGCAGTCTTGTGGCAACACCGTCCACCACCACCGCCAAAGGCCCAATTTTTCTGCCCTGTTCATCAGGTGCTTGCAATTACAAATCTTGATCTAATAACTCACAGCAGGGCCCATTCCTGCGCCCACCAAGAGTAACTATGAGGGCCTACAGTCTTGTGGCAACACCGTCCACCACCACCGCCAAAGGCCCAATTTTTCTGCCCTGTTCATCAGGTGCTTGCAATTACAAATCTTGATCTAATAACTCACAGCAGGGCCCATTCCTGCGCCCACCAAGAGTAACTGTGAGAGCTTACAGTCTTGTGGCAAAACCGTCCACCACCCCCAATTTTTCTGCCCTGTTCAACAGGTGCATGCAATTACAAATCTTGATCTATTAACTCACAGCAGGGCCCATTCCTGTGCCCACCAGTCTTGTGGCTACACCAACATCTAATAGGGCAAATTTCTGCAGAGTATATACGCCAGGCCCCTACTTTCAAACATCCAACTTACAAACGACTCCTACTTGCAAATGGAAAGAGAAAACAGGAAGTGAGAGGAAATCTACCCCTAGGAAGGGAAATTCTATCCTGTTAGATTTAATTTGGGAAAAAGGTATCTCCTCTCTACTGATACTTTATCACCAATCCTTGTTTCAATTAAAACCCCACTTTTCCAAAAACATTTGTCATTGGGACGGAAAGTGAGGTGACATGTTCTGAACAGATGTGCAAAGACAGCAAATGTTACAGGGGTGATAACCCCTCCCTATGTTCTCCAAAAAGCTTAAAAATAGATTTTTTTGGGATGGAGCTACACACTTCATAATGTACCTGTTCAGATTCTACTTAAGATCAAACCTAAAGCCGCAAGTGGTTTTAAATGGCTTCTTTTTTTCCTTTACAAATGTCATTTTGTGCAAGGACAGTTCTAAACACGGGAAACACATGCCACTTCACAGGCATACTTTGGACACCCCCCAGGTACCATATTTAAAGGAAAATGTCACTTTTTTTTTTTTCACTTTATGCATCATTAAAATGACTGCTCCCGAAAAAACGTTAGTTTTTAAAAGTTCTTTTTGCATTGATATATGTCCCCTGGGGCAGGACCCGGGTCCCCAAACCTGTTTTATGACATTAACATGCATATTGGCCGTTGTAATTAGCACTTTTGATTTCGAACGTTCGCGTCCATTATAACGTATAGGGTTCGAAAATTCGCGCGAACTTTCGGTCCGTTCGAAGGTTCTGGTTCGAACCGAACCCGGGGGTGTTCGGCTCATCCCTAGTCAATAGCACCACGACATACAACACGTTCGACGGCACTATAAAAAGGAAGTTTAATGCTTCCAAGCATGCGCCAAATTGTTTCCGAGCATGCATCGGAATTTTGTGTGTCGGAATTGCATACACATGATCGGAATTTACGATAGAAAGTTTTTCCGTCGGAAAAATTAAGAACAGGCTCTCAATCTAAAGTCCATCGGAAATGCCGACAGAAAAAGACCGATGGGCATACACACGGTCGGAAAATCTGATGAAAAGCTCCCATCGGACTGTTTCTAATTCTAAAAAATTCCGGCCGTGTGTACGCGGCCTTAGTGAGCCACTTGTGTGTGTGTATATAAAAGTTTTTTTGGACCCAGAGCTGGGCAATCCTTACGAAGAGTACATTCTTTGTGGGAGCCAGCAATGGTCCTGCCAAGGTTCTCTACAAAACTTGATTACTACACCTGAGACTGGTTAGTGAGGTGGTGGTCCCATAACTGCAAACATATTGTTCTACACTTTGATCTTCACCTCTGACATTCTTCCCTATCTTATTTTTTTTGGGGGTGGGTGGGTGGGGGCATTCTGCTTGATCCACCTCTCCATTGCATGTATCTCATGACTTGGAGTAAACCCTCCCATCTTACATAATACAGCTTTGTTATGCCTCATCTACTTTAATGGCCAACACCTTTTTCCATTACAAACCAATCTTTCTTGGAAGTTGTACCTTTCTACCAGCCTAACACACAAAGTAAAATGCCTTTACTCATCCATACTGACGTCTCAAGGCTGTACCAAGGCACCTCCCATGACCTACCCACCACCACTACTTACCATTTGGCTTGGTGTTTCCTTCGCTGTTTATGCTTTACAGAGTACCTCCACTTTTGTTGAGAAGAAAGCAATCCCCCCTGGATGATCAGTGTATATTGCAGTCATTTTAAAGTATAACTAAAAGCAAAACTTCTTTTTTCGTTTTGGATAGAGGGGAGATTAGATTAGAACAATTGGTTTTTATTGCTGTCTGTGTACCCGATATTCACCCACTCTCTTTGTACTGCTTACAATTATCATTGAAAGTGATAGTTAAGGTGGTTGTAAACTCAAAAACCAACCCCCCCCCCCCCCCCCCCCCAAAAAAAAATAAAACCTGCAAGACAAAGGCATAATGAGCTAGTATTCATCGCACTCTTCAAGTGTCTTGAGTACTGTTTTGCTTTAGTGTCTAATAAAGTTACTTGCGGTAGAAGCCAAGGAAGCTTAAACCTCTATAGTGTATCAATGCTTTTACTAAACAGGAAAAACTGCACATACAACTGTAGAATACACAATTCAACATGCACAAGCCAATTAACCTTTCTAGCAAAATAAGCATGTACAATATGTATGCAATACGTATCTTTATGATGGAGTCATCAAGATGAAATTTTCTTCATGGTTCTTCATGAGTCAAACTCAAAACTTCTCCAAAGTTCAAACGGACAACGTTCCTCTTTTGTGTTCCAAAACCAACTCTCTTATTTGTCTCTCCCATGCCTGTTTAAAAGTCCTAAGCTCCTCCCCCATACTTCCTGTAACCTCATATCCTGTAACCTGACTTAAAATAGTCTGAATGCTTCATTTACAATTCATAAGGGGGAGCCTTAGATTCTTAACCACTTCCCGCAGTGGCACATGTCCTACATTTGCTTACAGACTTAGGGCCTTTGACCTTTGTTAGGGCATCCTTAGACTTGTTTATTAGGAATGCACACCACTCATTTAAATCTTCAACTCTGCCTGCCGTGGTTTGAACACACTTTGAAGCCACTGCGGGTTTAACTTTGAGTGGCCTACATTCTAAATCATTTGCCTTGCTTGCAATGTCTTCCAAACACTTGGTTGCCACTGCAAGCTGCTCCTTTAGGAAGTCTATTTCTAACTCTGCCTTTTTCCTCTTTTCAGATTCAATATGTAGACCATGCAGGAAGTGCAAACCAAACACAGCAACTGCCCGCATCTCTCCCTTATTGAACCCAAAACTTTTGAGACTAAAATCTGAGGAAAGATCAGAGACTCCATCCCCGAAGCTCTGTTAAAAGGAGAAGCATACCTAGCTAGCTCCTTTGCAACAGAAATCAATTGACTATCTCTGGCCCAGACAAGCAGGGTGCACGCCTTCCCCCCCTGGACACCAGAAACCTCTGCAGCCTTACTCTTCCTAAACAGTGTACGAAGCATTTTCTTCCAGCAAAAGCAACATAACACACCACAGAAAACAGGTCTCCTTCAGTTGAGCTATAGCACAAATCCCGGACGAGCCCCCAAATGTTTTGATTCTGTGTCTAATAAAGGTTCTTTCGGTAGAAGCCAAGGAAGCTTAGACCTCTGTAGTGTATTAATGCTTTTACTAAACAGGAAAAAACTGCACACACAACTGTAGACTACACAATACAACATGCACAAGCCAATTATCCTTTCTAACAAAATAACCTCATATCCTATAACCTGACTTAAAATATTCTGATTCTGACTTCTTCATTTACATATCAATAGGGGGAGCCTTAGATTATTAAAACAACACATGAGCTTACAAATCTAACTATGCAATATAACAAATAAATATGCTATACAATTGCCTAAATATCCATAGCAACATAAGTACCCATTGGAGGGTATCCCTGTTTAATGTGAGCAGGATTTCCAAAGCCAATGAGCTCTTTGAATGATGATGGTCCCCTCACTGCTTTGTATAAATACAGTGCCTTGCGAAAGTATTCGGCCCCCTTGAACTTTTCAACCTTTTGCCACATTTCAGGCTTCAAACATAAAGATATAAAATTTTAATTTTTTTGTGAAGAATCACCAACAAGTGGGACACAATTGTGAAGTGGAACGAAATCTATTGGATATTTTAAACTTTTTTAGCAAATAAAAAACTGAAAAGTGGTGCGTGTAAAATTATTCGGCTCCTTTACTTTCAGTGCAGCAAACTCACTCCAGAAGTTCAGCGAGGATCTCTGAATGATCCAATGTTGTCCTAAATGACTGATGGTGATAAATAGAATCCACCTGTGTGTAATCAAGTCTCTGTATAAATGCACCTGCTCTGTGATAGTCTCAGGGTTCTGTTGAAAGCGCAGAGAGCATCATGAAGACCAAGGAACACACCAGGCAGGTCCGTAATACTGTTGTGGAGAAGTTTATTTGTATCCGGATTTGGATACAAAAAGATTTCCCAAGCTTTAAACATCCCAAGGAGCACTGTGCAAGCGATCATTTTGAAATGGAAGGAGTATCAGACTACTGCAAATCTACCAAGACCTGGCTGTCCCTCTAAACTTTCAGCTCAGACAAGGAGAAGACTGATCAGAGATGCAGCCAAGAGGCCCATGATCACTCTGGATGAACTGCAGAGAACTACAGCTGAGGTGGGAGAGTCTGTCCATAGGACAACAATCAGTCGTACCCTGCACAAATCTGGCCTTTATGGAAGAGTGGCAAGAAGAAAGCCATTTCTCAAAGATATCCATAAAAAGTCTTGTCTAAAGTTTGCCACAAGCCACCTGGGAGACACATCAAACATGTGGAAGAAGGTGCTCTGGTCCGATGAAACCAAAATCGAACTTTTTGGCCACAATGCAAAACGATATGTTTGGCGTAAAAGCAACACAGCTCATCACCCTCAACACACCATCCCCACTGTCAAACATGGTGGTGGCAGCATCATGGTTTGGGCCTGCTTTTCTTCAGCAGGGACAGGGAAGATGGTTAAAATTGAGGGGAAGATGGATGCAGCCAAATACAGGACCATTCTGGATGAAAACCTGTTGGAGTCTGCAAAAGACCTAAAACTGGGACGGAGATTTATCTTCCAACAAGACAATGATCCCAAACATACAGCAAAATCTACAAAGGAATGGTTCACAAATAAACGTATCCAGGTGTTAGAATGGCCAAGTCAAAGTCCAGACCTGAATCCAATCAAGAATCTGTGGAAAGAGCTGAAAACTGCTGTTCACAAACGCTCTCCATCCAACCACACTGAGCTTGAGCTGTTTTGCAAGGAAGAATGGGCAAGAATTTCAGTCTCTCGATGTGCAAAACTGATAGAGACATACCCCAAGCGACTTGCAGCTGTAATCGCAGCAAAAGGTGGCTCTACAAAGTATTAACGCAAGGGGCCGAATAATTTTGCACGCCCCACTTTTCATTTTTTTATTAGTTAAAAAAGTTTCAAAAATCCAATAGATTTCGTTCCACTTCACAATTGTGTCCCACTTGTTGGTGATTCTTCACAAAAAATTAAAATTTTATATCTTTATGTTTGAAGCCTGAAATGTGGCAAAAGGTTGAAAAGTTCAAGGGGGCCGAATACTTTCGCAAGGCACTGTAAGTGGTGAAATTCCAGTGCCTCTTGGATGAGTCCCATTAGAATAAAGGACAGAAGAATGGGAAAGGCCTTTTAAGATTTATATAATGCCATCCAGTAACTCATGCATGCAAAATAACTCTGACTACCTAACGCAAAAACAGCACGTGTGGAATAATATAATTTGAAAATCGACAGAAAAAGATCAAAAAAGCATGAATTCCGCCACAGACACACATCTCCAGTAGTCACCATATTTGTAAATGTATTGACACAAAATTCAAGCTGTGGCCCAATCTTCTTTTTAACATAATTTAAAGGCATCTGAACTGATGCTACAGAAATGGATATTTCTTAATCTATACAGGTACAGTACAATGAAACATTAGGTAAGAAATATTGTATTTTTTTTTTTTTTAAAGCTCTACAATATGAAATGTATCAAAAAGGTTGGGGTTACTCTTTAAGAAATATCAATGCAGTCTGCGGGCAGAAAAAAAGGATGTTTGTGGTATAGAAGGTTTCTTCTGAAAATCAGGAATAACCTTTTAAAACCTTTTAAAACCTTTTAAAAACCTTTTAAAACCTTTTAAAAACCTTTTAAAACAAAGTTTGTGGACATCAGGAACAATAAGGGATAGATAATATGTCCAGTGAGGATAGAAATAGCGAATTATGGCCACTAGATGGTGTTGACTATCATAGGACGTAAATATGCTCCTCAGCACCATATAGTGGCCCTAATGTGGTATTTTGCACAATTACACAATCGAACTGCAGAGAACAAAATGATAACGTTTCAATGGACGAACAGCTATGCAAATGTTTTTTATAAATATACCCCTAATTAAAAAACAAAACCACTATAGTTTACTTTTATATTAAGGCCATCTGCAATCTAAACATCATTTTCCTTTTTCTACATTACTGAATTTAATAGTAGCATGTTCCAGACTTGCAGAATTACTTCACATTACTAATTCCATCCCATTATTCCAGTGTTAGGTTTGCTATCTCACCTCTTTCAACATGTCTCATTTCTCTATTTCATTTCACACTTATGTATTAAACCAGAACCTTATAACCTTCTTCACTTTTTTTATTTTTAATGTTTCTTTTTTGCAGGACACCGACCTCAAGATTCTTACTAGTCTTCTGTTTCATTTACATTATCCTTATAATTCCTTCTTTTTTGAATTGCATCACATCAGCATCGTGTTTGGCTCTCAAAGCTAACAGAAAGCCAATGAGCAGGATTTACAGTATAAGGTGAGAGTGCAATGCTACAACCCTTCCACCTTATATTGATAATGAAATGACCATACCTGTGCTCAGACCACAGCCAGGGAAAAGGGGAGAGAGAGGAGAGACAACTCCATAGTGTAGTAAGACTTCATTCACTTTATTAAAAACAATAGTAGTAAACTTACAATATAAATGAAAATTCACTGCGCTTGAATTAAAATGACAAAAGGACAGCAGCTAGCATGTATTGCGGGTAACAATCATAGAAAACATAAAAGAAGATGCAGCGCATATAAAGTGTATCAACACAAAAGGTCCACAACTCCTGGGGAGCACCTAAGGTGTACAACGCAAGTGACTTACAGGTCCAAAACTGGTATTGCCTAGTTATTGAGGTTATATATATATATATGTACACTAGTCTGACTGTATGTGTGTATATATATATATATATATATATATATATACATATATATATATAATCAAATACACTGCCACTAACTAACCTGCCTGCCTAATTTAGCTCAATCTCTCTATCTTCGTCCACTATAACACACTATACGAGTGCTGGGTAAGCAGTCTTATATAGTGTGGGGCGTGGACTTAGTCCCCCTGAGCCATGATTGGTCAATTATGGCTCCCGCTGAGGAGCGTGCAGTGATTGGCCAAAGCATGCAGGTCAGGTGTATGCTTTGGCCAATCATTATACAGCAATGCACTGCGGTCTTGCAGTGCATTATTGGGCCCTCGAATTTGCCGTGAACACTCATAAAATTTGCTGTTCGTCGAACTTACGTTCAACTCGAACTCGAAGCTCATCCCTATTGGCTAATACAAAAAGGCCAAAGCTCCAAAATGCTTGAATAAATGAATGAATAACTTGTATAGCGCTACATATGCAAACTAAATCGCCTCAGGGCACTTTTGCCGCCATTGTCCGTCTGGGTCTTCAGAAGAGATGAGTCTTGAGCTTCTTCCTGAAGGTCAGATGGTTTTCTTCCAAGCTGATGTCCGTGGGTAGCTGTGCTAAATGGGTTACTTGTAAGCAAACAGTACTGTATTCTACCAAAAAAAAGAAAAAGGCACAGGGACAGTAAAGCTGACCACAGACGGTTAGTTTTTTCTCATTCAGCCAGCTGGCTGAACAAAAAAAAAAATCTAAATTTCATAAAAAGTTTTCCAGCCTGTTCCTTTTTACGGAATGATTATCAAATTTTCGACCTATGTTGAGCAGGAACGACCACAAACTGACTCAAAATTCTTCTGGTTCAGCCAGGATTTCCATCAAAGTATGGCCAGCTTAACAATAATAGCCAATGCACTGTGGGCAGAGTGGAAATGTGGAATCTTTTGTTATACATAGAACTGTGTACCTGACTGTAACATAACATGACCCAAGTAGGGCTGAGAGGGCAGAGGAATATTGAACATCAAAAACCAAACACTGGCTACCTACATCATAAAAATTATACTATGATGCAAATTATTCTCACTGAAAAGTTATAGCCGCTACTTTTAATAAATAGCAAAATATCAATAACATAATGTAAACACCAATTATTCAAATGCATATGAAGTCCAATATAATTGTTGAAGCCAGGTCCTTGACAGCAATTCCCAAAGTCTGTTCCTCATCAAGGACTCCATAACCTCAAGTCTCTTCCTTACTGGTCTTTATGTCATGTCTTTAAACCCTCTTCCACCCAATCATTAGCCTTTTCTGGCCTTACAGACCAATCTAACATGTGGCCTTGTTGGAAGAGGTTAAATTATACCACATATTAGTTGGGCTCCTCCTTTCAGGAAGTGATGTTCTAACTCTGTTTTTATATGGCTCTCATATACTGTATAGGGGGTTCAGCCTAGGAAGTGTTCTTTGGTGATCTGCAAACCAGACAGGCAGCATGAAGCACCAAGGTAGTGAAACTGTATCCTTGGTTCCCCTCACATGGGATTCCCCTATTATGGGCTTCCTTGCACTTTATGCTAAACCCTAACCTGATGGGAGCAGGCATTTTCCATTATGCCAGAGAAAGGCAGGCAAAGATGGTAGACGCAGCAGAGGTCGGCATACAGGAAATCAGACAGAATACAAGTAATTCCCAGGAAAGCAGGAGCATGGAGAAACTAGGAAGTTGCTGAGGTAATGCAAGCTGTACTGAGCATGTCTATATATTGAGAAGCAGAGGGGGAGGCGGACCAGGAAGTGATAGAAGCGGAAGGGATATAAATCCACAGTAGAGCAGGTGATGCCCATAGGTGAAAAAGAAGCCAGCAGCACCTGTGAGTAGAACCACAGGTCCAGCAGTACCACTGCAGCAAGGAGGTAAGAATTTTGCAAGCAGGAACTGCAGGCTAAACTATGACAAGAGGAGTCAGTAGCGGTGGACCAGAGGAATGGTGTAGCCAGGTTTCAACTCCCCCATCCATACACTTAGGAGCAGACAGTGGTGGTCTGCATTGGGTACTGGAGCCAGGAATTGGCTGAGCCACCTGGCCTCTGTATGGCCCTTCTAACAGCTTTTCTCCTGCGTGCTAAGGACAGTAGCCTTGATGTGGGGGTGTCTGTGTGGGGGTGTCTGTGTGCTGCCAAGGGCCTTAGGCTGTGGTGGTTATGAATAAATCCAACCAAGCAGAAAGCACATCCTTCCTGGTCAGTACCTGCAACTGTTGGTTGTAATCTGGTTATTTTAGAACCTCTGTTCTAAAATCACACCAACTGCAGTGTTCTTGTTACATATATACACAGAAGCTTAGTAAGAAGTGACAGTACTCAGAAAAAAGAGAGCAAAAAATAGAATCATCCATGGCCCTCAACCAGAATTTGTGAAATATGGTTGATCGCTATTTTCAACCTTTATAGTCCAGTCTTTATAAATAAACTAGGGCTGTGGAAATTGAAAATTAATTCCTTGATTAATAGATTCATTTTTTTTATCAATCAAAATTCTTTTGATCGGTACTCACCTATCCGCTGGCTTCCGGGTCTTCAGGGAGTTCCATTGGAGATCCGGTGACGTCACTCCTTCCCCAAGTGCCTCCATCTGCTAACGAAGGGAAGGGGGGAGGAGTCCGGTGACGTTGACATTGAACGTAACGCGTACCGGGGAGGAGCTACACATGACATCACCCGCTGCTGCCCTACGGAACTAACACAATTGTCGGCTTTACATGCTGTGTTTTTATCATCTTTATGTAAGTAGTTTGTTTGAACACAAAAATGTAATCTTATACTTGCATGACCACCTGTTTGCAAAGGGGTCCAGTTAGACCGGAGGTGGAGGGATTGTCACGCTACTGTGGAAAAAAAAATTACTTACGTCAGTGCTACAGTTTGAATTTAAAATGTATTTGTGTGAACTGTGAAGTTAAGTCATGGATTGTGTAAACTAACTAGTGTTGGGTGATTGTATATAGTGTATACCACATTTACCACTGACTAATGCAGAGTTGCAATGCAAGGAGATCAGCTAAAAGTAGTTGGATCTGTATGTGCGTAATAATTAATCGAAATTAGTCGATTAAAAAAAATAATAATTAATCGAACACGAGCATTTTAATCAGTAACAGCCCTAAAATAAACTTATTTTGTAACTGTTAAATCATATTTTAAATACCTAAATACTTCATTTGTTTCCAGTTGTTCCACCATTATGAATGTTTTCCTAACAGCTTATGCTGAGCTATATTAATGACTTTTTCACATTTACATCAAGCTATTGAAGTGCGTGTGTCACTGTCACCATGTAGACAGGACTATTGTTTAAAAAGGTTCTCACTTCATCATTTTACTAACAAGTCATGTTGAATGATGTCTCATTAAAACGGCAGAAAATCGTAATCACCCACATTAAGACATGTATTACAATCTTTGAGAAAGAATGCTTGTTTCTAAGCTGCAAATATGTTTTCTCAACAAGAACAGTTCAGGAACACAACCTCAAAAATTCTCTTTGAAGACGAATCAAAACTCTAGAGACTGCTATGGCATACAGTATCATTATGCAAATCAGAACTTTAAAACTAACATTTTGTAGGAGAGAATGATCGCTAAGTGAACCTTACGGAAGATTGGGTTTGCCGAGATGACATGACATCCCTTTGATTAAAAACAATCTAGTAACTATTTTTTTTTTTCATAGAGACCTTTGTCATATTACAAGGTGGTGGAGAGGAACGCAACGGACGTGCCTTTCAGATGCTACGCTTTTAGCTGGAAATAAACAAGAGGGAATGGCACATAATTCAAAGTCCAATCATCTGTGAAAATAATATATGTTGTATTATTGTATACGGAAATAGGATTGCAATGACATGCCTAATGAAGTCATGGCTCGCCGGTAAAATGAAACTTGTGTGCTATAAGACAAGGCAGAGTGTAGAATGCTGTTTGGCTCTCTGAAGTCGGCTGTTCATGCAAAGTTTCATTATAGAAAATTTCCTTTCTAAAAAAATCAAAGATACATTATGTACATATCACGATGTCACTAACAAGAGAGGCACATGGGATATTACAGTGGTAAGCCATCGCAAACTGGAGTAATATTTTTCATATCTGGTTTAAAGTGACCCTGTCACTATATGAGAACTTTAAAACCAAGGCATACCTGTAAAAGTAGATAGGATATACTCACCTTGATTAGGGTAGCTAAGAGCTAACCACCCAACTGACCAAAGGCTCCCTCATTATAGCCAATGCCACCCCCTTACTTATATAAGAACCACACAACACATGGGGTGGGGTTAAATGGCTGAAATCAACCTTTTATTAACAAACAGCTTTATTTTAAATAACTAACAAAATAATTCTGACATAATCCAGATACATTGATTTTGAGATCCTTGACGGTACAATATACCCCTAACATACAGCCGAGACATACTGACTCAGGGCCAAAACCCAACTGACCTCAGTCACCCAGGGTTCTAAACAATACCCGGTCACTATGCAGTGAACAGTTCCCACTCGAGGATACCATACCTCAGCTGGTTCCCCACCGTTTACCCAATGACCTGATTTAGACCGCCGTCAAGGACCCCAAAACGGCAATACAGAAAATAAACCGCAAAAAAACAACGTAACCACAAAAAACAACGTAACCACAACAAAAGGGGCATGGGAGGGAGGGATGTTCGTCCCTTGATTCCTACTCTGCAACCACCTACCAAAGCAGAAACTCAATACGACTATACATACTACCTACCATCTACAAGTCGTTCAAAAACCGGCAGCAAGACTAGTCTCAGGAAAAAAACCATGGGAATCCATCTCCCCATCCCTGAGGACCAATGGCCAATGGGTAAGAGCCTCATTTAAAAGACAATACCTTATGTTAACCCTCTGTTGACTGGATACCCTTACCACCCTGTCATGTATCCCCTCCGCTGAATGTCTGCCTGCTCAGCTAGGGTCCTTTCTTGACTAGGGTAGCTAAGAGCTAACCACCCAACTGATCAAATGCTCCCTCATTATAACCAATGCCACCCCCTTACTTATATAAGAACCACACAACACTAAATCAAATCCTTTTTTATATATACAAACATATATATATATATATATATATATATATATATATATATATATATATATATATATATATATATATATATATATATATATACATATATACCGTGGGTAAAATAAGTATTGAACACGTCACTATTTTTCTAGGTAAATATATTTCTATATTATCAATTTTTATTAATATTTATCATTACAAGAAAAAGACAGACAGAGAAAAAAAAAGCCCACAAAACAGTTGTCCACCTACTTCCATCATTAATCTAATGCATAATATCTCAGTCTCTATATATCACTCAATGTAAATAAAAAACAGGCAAAAAAAAAGAGGGGGGCATGACAAGGGGAAGGGACAGGGACATGCCCCACCCCCCGAAAAAAAATTATTCCTCTTCCATTGCACCGTAAGAGCAGTCCCAGGGGGAGAGGTTCACAAAGGGGATAAGCAGTAGCTGATGAAACAGGGAAAGTGAGGTATTCTGATAAGGTATTCCAGGTTAGTGGGGATGTCTAAGTTGACAATTCCCTAAACGTAGCCGGTGTCCAGGGTGCTCCCGCTAAATTTCTACCTACCATACTTTTCTCTACCAAGACCCATACTTTATTTGAAGAGTCATGACACCAGTTTAGAATGCGTACCAGAGACATCGCCCCTATAGTACAGGGCTATATCTGGTAGCCCAATTCCCCCTTCCCTTTTGCCTCTATGTAGGATATCATAAGCTATTCTGGGGTTTCCATCGTTCCATATAAAGGATATAAAGGCTTTTTAAGGATTTGTTTAAAAAAGATTTGTGGGAGTGATATGGGTACGGTATATACAGTAAGATGTGGATTATTCTAGGTATTATATTAATTTTAAAAGCATTAACTCTTCCAAACCAT
Organism: Lithobates sylvaticus; assembly: GCA_028564925.1. Taxonomy (NCBI): domain Eukaryota; kingdom Metazoa; phylum Chordata; class Amphibia; order Anura; family Ranidae; genus Lithobates; species Lithobates sylvaticus. The sequence continues at coordinate 32,273,801 of CM053034.1, read as the reverse complement.
GTCAATGAATGGCCTTTTCATTTATGCAAATCCCTTATTATTTCTATCAATGAGGAGCCATAATTAAGTTCATACAAAAGTTTTGCATCTGCAGTAATATGTACTCCCAAGTAATATAGAGATTCCACATTCCAAATAAAAGGGAAGTTATTTTGCAGAGATATGGCCATTGCTGATGGTACATGACTAGATAATACTACGGATTTCTTAAAATGTATTTTAAAATGAGATAACATACCATATCTCTGAACTTCCGACATCAATGCAGGTATAGATTCCTGGGGTTTAGAAAGGTAAAATAATAAGTCATCAGCGTATGTTGAGACCTTATGCTCCCCAGATACCCCAATACCGACCCCAACTATTCCCTTATTTTCCCTCACTCTGCAAAGAAAGGGTTCTAAAATCATAGTGACCAATAATGGGGAGAGGGGACACCCCTGCCTGGTACCGTTACATATATCAAAATAGTCTGATAAAGTACCATTAACCTTGACCCTAGCTCTTGGACCTGCATACAATGCTTATACCCATCCCATCATCCGCTCCCCCAGACCTATCCCCTTTAATACTTCCGTCATGAAGACCCAGTTAACTCTATCACTTTAAATGCCTTTTTGGCGTCCATTGATAGTACTACTCTCTGTATTTTATCAGGTCCATTCTGCATCCAGTGAAGGATAAGAAGGGCCCGAATGGTATTATCATTAGTTTTGATACCCTTCATAAAGCTGTCTGGTCAAAATGGACTAGTTGTACTATCTGGTCCTGTAATCTAGTGGCTAGGATCTTTGCCAATAATTTGGTGTCTGAATTAAGAAGGCAGATAGGTCTGTAGTTTGCACAAAACTGTGGGTCTTTCCCAAGTTTCGGAAAGAACTGTCACATACACCAGCAGAGCTTCCGGGGGTAGGGGATTAGTAGCTGTGATTTTATTAAGATAATTGCATAGGGGTGTTGCCAAAATATGCATACATTACTTAAAATATGCATTCGTTAGACCATCTGGTCCTGGACTTTTCCCCATTGGCAAGTTTTCTATTGCCTTACTTATTTTCTCTATAGTAATTGGCCATTCTAATTTCTCTATGATCATGGGGGAGAGGGCTGGTAGGGAAGAATGCCTAATATATTCCCCCATCGCTTCCGCCCCCCATCCTCAGCCCTCAAAGAAGTTGATTGAATATCATATAGGTTCGTATAAAAACAATGGAATTCCGCAGCTATAGACTTAGTATCCACTACCTGTTTGTTATTAACTAGTATATTATGAACAAGACTAGAGTTTTTGTTGCTTTTTTAATTGTCTGGCCAATAATCGGACACATTTATTCCCTTTTATTCCCTTGTTCGTACAATTGATGCGCAAAAAATCTATGTTTGTCCTTGTCCCTTCTGTCTAGTCATCCAGAGAGCACTATTTGCCTGGGTCAAGGTTAGCCTTATGTCTAGTCTCCAAATCGTGTATTTTTTACTGCAGGTCCTCAATCTCTTTCCTTTTTTCTCTTTTAACTCGTGAGCCGTATGCTATTAATTACCCTCTAATAACTGCCTTATGAGCTTCCCACATCGTTTGATCCGACACTTCCCCAGATGTACTTATTTCAAAATATTCTGCCAATTTGTGCAGTAAATCTTCCGATATCTGTTTATCATCTAGCAATGACTAATTTAATCACCATGTCCGTTCTCGGTGTTAACACATTAGGGGCATGATCGGAAATCGTTAGAGATTCAATGGTGGCAGATCTCACATCATCCAGGTAATACTGATCCACCAAAATTAAATCAAGCCGGGAATAGACATTATGGGTTTTTGAGTAATAACTATAGTCTTTCTTCTCTATATCCGGTACCCCCCCCCCCCCCCCCCCCCCCTACTATATGGAGAGATCAAAAAAGTGGTCTGACATGTTTAAGTGCTCTGAAGGATAGCAGGGTCTTACGTGTTGAGGTGTCTAGTTTGGGATCCAAGGTGATATTAAAATCCCCCCTCCCAAAATCACAAAACCCTCCCCTATATTTTTCAAACAACCTCAGAGTCTTAACTAAAAAACAGACTGTACAAGTATTAGGTGCATATATAGAAGCAAACGTATAACAATGTCCCTGCAGCATACCCTTAATAAAAAGGTCAGTTGGCACAGATGTAGAGGTCCGGGTTCACGTTTTCCCAAATGCTATCATTACCCCCTTTGCCCTTGCAATGGGGGACACTGCATGGAACCATTGATTATACGGGGATAGAGCCAATTTAGGTACAGATTCTGAAGTGAAATGTGTCTCTTGTAAGAAGACAACATCCACAGCCTGATGATGTAATTCCTGCCATAAACGAACACAAGCCCCTCACATTATAAGACATCATTTTCAGTGAGCTAGCCATTGCCTGTATCTTTGGTGGATGTAAAACACTCTTAACTTATTGCCGCATGTCTCATTTTTATCCTCTCCTAGTGAACCTGTAAAAGAAAAACAAAAAAACAAACCCACTACAACAGAACATTCTACTTTGTAAAATGTACCAACTAACGATAGGGCAGGTCCGTGTGGGTGCCAATGGCCCCACCCTGAACCCCCCTGCTCATCTGCTACTATGCAGATTATCCAGTCCCTTGTATCAGGACCAACCTAATTGGAAAAATAAAGAAATGTGGGGTCTAATATTCCCTGGGCATAGCAAAGTTCATCTTTAGTTCCTCTCATGCGGCTGCACACACAGGTAAATTCTAAATCTCCTGTTGTGAGAAAAAAAAAGGATACATTTCTTTCTCTCTTCTCCTTTAACTTCATCTTCTTAGTCGCATCTCAAGGCAGCAGGTCAGCTTCTATCTAATTAGACCCTTCGTTGGCCTTTAGCAGAGACCTGGTGCCAGGGTTCTGGACGTTGTATAGGAAATTTTGCATTAGACAGTCTCCAATCTGGAAAGTCAATTGGGAGAATGTCTAATATTTCCAGAAACATCCTTAGTTCGGAGTACTGCCATTATGCTATTCCGGAAAGGCTGTTAAACGAGTGATATCTGACATCTATCCAGCGCAAGGCCTGGATAGATAGATGCATGATTTTGATATTTGTCCATCAGGTCATCTCCTGACGTCACCCCATCCTCGTTGACCACCTTATAATTACCATTGTGCACAACAGGCTTTCTCTGACCATTGGGGATGTTAAGGGACTATGACCATGTTTCATAAGGATACCTCCGGGGGCTAATAAGCTGTCCTTGCTCCTCCTGGAGCCACCACTCTCCAGTATTCCACCCACACCTCCGGAGATCAATGGGCCATCTCTCTGCTCCACGACCAGGGGCCCTCCACCTACGTTCAACGCTCTGCCACCTGATGTTTGGAGGCCACATCCATGTACTGAAGGGATCCGGCTTTGTATGAGTGAGCCGCGGTTAGGCATTGGTGAGCCCCGTCCCGGCGCTGTGCGGCTTCCAATTGCCTCCGGGCTCCAGTGCTTCCCCTCCTCCTGGCTCTGCGTTGATCTTACCGAGCATCCCTGCTCCCTTCTCTGTGGCGTAAGGTATGCTCTGAGTTCCTGCTACCGCCCCCGGCTGGTTGGAGCACCGCCCACCTGCGAATCGCCATCTCCCGCTGATAGGAAGCTACATTGCAATCAGCTGTGAGCCTCTGCGTGCAGCTGTTTTAGCTATGTGTAGCTCGGGATGTGGAGAGCTCTCACATCACACGTCCGCTCTTTATCCCTTGTACTACAAATGTTTCTAACACTGAGATGAGGTAAATATATTTCTAAAGGTGCTATTGCCATGACATTTTCACCACATATATTGGTAACAACCCATGCAATCCATACAAACCAAAACAAATAAGTTCAGAAATTAATTAAATTAAACATAATTAAGTTATGTTTAATAAAATGGAATGACACAGGAAAAAAGCATTGAACACGGTAAATGAAATGTATTTAATATTTGGTACAAAATCCTTTGTTGGTAATGATGACTCCTGTGTGGAGAAACTAGTCGCATGCATTGCACAGGTGTGATTTTGTCCCATTCTTCCACAAAAACAGTTTTTAAAACCTTGAAAGTTCGGTGATCCTCTTCTATGAACTCTGATCTTTAGTTCTTGCCATAGATTTGCTATTGGATTCAAGTCAGGTGATTGGCTGGGCCATTCTAGCAGCTTTATTTTCTTTCTTTGAAACCAATTGAGAGTTTCCTTGGCTTTGTGTTTGGGATCATTGTCTTGCTGAAATGTTCACTCTCGTTTCATCTTCATCATCCTGGTAGATGGCAGCTGATTTTTTTATCAAGAATGTCTTGGTACATTTTTCCATTCATCCTTCCTTCAATGATATGAAGTTTGTTAGTATCGTATGCTGAAAAACAGCCCCACACCATGATGTTTCCCATTTCCATCCCCACCCCATCTATGGGGGTGTTTTTGGGGTGAAGTGCAGTGCCATTTGATCTCCAAACATGGCGTGTGTTATGGCATCCAAAGAGTTGAATTTTGGTTTCATCTGACCAGACTATATTCTCCCCGTATTTCACAGGATTGTCTAAATGTTGGGCAGCAAACTTTCAATCAACATGCTTTTTCTTCAGCAATGGAGTATTTTGTGGTGAGCGTGCACACAGGCCATAGCGATTAAGTGCAATACTTTTCTTTGAAACAATTGTACCTGCTAATTCCAGGTCTTTCTGAAGCTCTCCACAAGTGGTCCTTGGCTCTTGGACAACTCTTCTGATAATTTTCTTCACTCCTCTGTCAGAAATATTGCGAGGAGCACCTGGTCATGGCTGGTTTATGGTGAAACAATGTTCTTTCCACTACTGGATTATGGCCCCAGCAGTGCTCACTGGAACATTCAGAAGTTTAGAAATCCCTGCATGCAAAGTTGGCTCCATAGGACACTTCAAGAGAAAGTGGGTGATTAACCACTTACATTATATGTCGGCTCTTTGAAATGGAATAATGTTGTTATGGCAGCAGCTAGCTGCCATAACCCCGGTATCCACTTCTTCAGCGGGCGGTCTGCTTTAAGATAAAAGTGGTCTCAGTGGCGGATTAGCCACAAAATCACTTTTATCGTTGGTGGGAGAGGGCCCCCCCTGCCACTTTCTGGTATCCTCCGCCGCTTACCCGAGCCACCGAGAGTGGCAGAGGCAATCGGATCCTGTCCCCTGCTTGGGATGGATGGGAAAATGGCCCCCAGCCAGCTTCATACCATTGCAGGGTGGAAGCAACGTCAAAATGTCACTTCTGCCCATAGCTCTTAAAGGGCCTTTTTTTTTTTTTTCCAAACTATATATAACTTTTTTTTTTATTGCATTTCAGTGTAAATATGAGATCTGAGGTCTTTTTGACCCCAGATGTCATATTTAAGAGGGACATACAAGGGGGATTTTGTATGGTGCGCATAGGAAATAGCTTTTACAATGTATATGGTGGATGACGGTGGGGGGGGTATTGGTGAGGGGAAGAAAACGGATAACGTATGTGTTAGTTCAAGAATTAGATATTAGTCCATGTACACATACTAAAATTTAAAACATATTTGCTGAGCATAAAAAGGCTGCCAGTCCATAAAAGCAAGAAGGAGCTCTGAAATGAAATAAAAAGAGAGAGAGAGACGGCGCCCTCTAAGTGCAGCAAATTAAGATCAATTTAATACAAAAGAAGATTAAGAACACTCACACATTAGATGTGTCATAAAGGCATATCTGAGATTAGAGGATCTTCCGTATTTGGGTCCCGGATGAAGTGATGTCATCAAAGCTGCTGTCAGATGTGATTATTATGTCATATTTAAGAGGTCCTGTCATGCTTTTTTCTCTTACAAAGGATGTTTACATTCCTTGTAATAGGCATAAAAGTGACTCAATTTTTTTTTAAAAGAACAATGTAACAATAATAAGTAAGTAATTTTCTAGCAAAAAAAAAAAATTATTTTAACTTAAACAAGTGTGAAAAAGAGGCTCAGGGCCTGAAGTGGTTAATATTGCTTAAAACAATATGGCTCCATGCAAACTAAAGCTCATAAACGGGAGTTTGGGCATTTTTTTTAACAGTCCATACACTCCCCTCTGTTATCCTATGTGTCCATGCACACATGCACGGTTTTGGACGTTTATCAGCAGTGGAGCTTATGGGCTGTTGTCTGAACGCCCTAAAATCGCGTTCAGGAACTGTTTTTCTGACCACAAAAAAAAAAAACATTAAACGCTGAAAAAACGGAAAATTGTATCATACTTACCGTAATTTTCCTTTCCTGGTGCCAATCCATGGCAGCATACATGTGATAGAGCTCCGCCTCTACTCCGCCTTCAGGACTAGTGAATAGCATAAATTAAAGGGCATAGCCCCTCCCCCAACATTCTTCGTAATATAGAATAACGAGGGTGGGAGTTTATGCTGCCATGGATTGGCACCAGGAAAGGAAAATTACGGTAAGTATGATACAATTTTCCGTTTTCCTGGTGCCTCCATGGCAGCATACATGTGATAAATAACTAGCTCACATGGGTGGGTTTAATGCTTTAACAAAAAATAAACTTTAATCAAACACAGACATAGCAGCATGAAGCGCTTTTCTCCCGAACTCTACAGTTGTAAGAGCCCCGGGATCAATACGATAATGTTTGAGGAACGTGTGTCGGGAAGACCAAGCCTAATGTTTCAAGAGAAACATTTGCCCTCGCTGCCCAAGATGCCGATACTGCTCTTGTTGAAGGAGCATTCACCTGAGCCGAAACTTGCTGTGGCTTCCAAGTAGGCACAGGAGTTTGATTCTGAGTCCATGAAAACTGGTAACGCCCATGGTTCTGATAGGTTTGCCGTTGAGGTGACCTTGGGTGTGAAACCTCTGAGAGGGCGAAGTTCTACCCTATCTGGAAAAAAAAAGGATATGTGATCATCCCCAATGCCCAGGGAGTGGATTTCCGAAATCCTCCTGTCGGATGTAATAGCCAACAGAAAAGTTGTTTTTAAAGTCAAGTTACAAATTGAGACCTCTTCAACCGGTACAAACGGATGAGTGGATAGGACTTCCAATATTAGAGGAGGATCCCACTTTGGAAAGGAACGTCTGGATGGGGGACACATCTTCAATACTCCCCTGAGGAACGTAACCACTAGAGGGTCTTCTGCCCCCCTGGTGTTAGTTGCTGCAGAAGTTGCGGAAACTTGTACCTTGAGGGAACTCTGGCTGAGCCCCAAATCGAGACCAGTTTGCAGAAAACTCAGAACATCAGCAGTGGAAAGAGAGATAGAATCAATTCCTTTTCCTGGGGCATAGGATAAGAACTTGTCCCAAATTCTTGCATAGATTGTGTTGGTTGTAGGCTTTCTAGCTTTTAACAGGGTGGATATGACCTCTTGGGAACAGCCTAACGATTCAAACCTCCTCCTTTCCACTTCCATACACAAAGATCCAGCTTCTGTGGGTCTGGATGGTCCAGCCTGCCCTGGGTCAACAACTGCAGAAAGGGAAGAATTCTGATCGGATGATCCACACTGAGGTGCATGGCTAGTGGAAACCACGGTCTCTTCGACCATAGGGTAGCACTGCTAGCACTTTGACAGGTTCGTTCAGGAGTCTGAGGAGAAACCTCGAAATGAGTGGGCGAGGAGGAGAGGTGTAAGCTGTCTTGAAGGTCCAAGGACAAGATAGTGCATCTACTACTTCCGCCTGTGGATGTGGAAGGTGAGAGAAGAATCTCCTGATTTTGCAATTCTCATGCGTAGCAAAAAGATCCACCAGTGGGGTCTGCCCTAGATTGGAGATTTGGATGAACACATGGGGGATGTAGAGACCACTCGTTGTCCCCAAACCTCCTCGATAAGACATCTGCCTCTGTGTTCATCTTGCCTGGGAGATACATTGCCCTGAGGTCTACCAGGTTCCTCTCTGCCCAGAGCATTACAGGTTCCACTTCCCTCAGAAGTGTCTTGCTGTGGGTGCCCCCTTGTTTCTGAAGGTACGAGACCGCCACCTTGGTGTCCAAACATAGAAGTACTCCCTGTCCCTTGACCTGAGATGCAAAAGAGGTTAAGGCTAAAAATGCTGCCCTCATTTCTAGGACGTTGGACACTGTCCCTCTGGTGGGAAAGGACCATCTTCCCTGAATTCTCTGCAATGGGCACCCCACCCCTGGCCACTCGCATCTGACGTAATTGCGGACCATGAGTGGGAACCCAAATGATAGAGCCGGGAGAGATTCTCTGGATTCATCCACCAGTGTAATGACCACTGCTCATTAGCGTTGTTAAACGGATTGTCTGAGACAGATGTTGTCGTCTCCATTGTATTAAGAATCCCGTCTGGAAGTGTCTCAGATGCTAGTGAGACCATGGAACTAGAGGTATGCACGAGGACATCGTGCCAATAAGGCTCAAACACTGCAAGGCTGATAGATGGGATCTCTATGACCTTGAATACCTTCTGAATGATGCCCTCCATCTTCATCTGGGGTAAAGAGACTGTGCCTAGGAGCGTACCGAACATTGCTCCTAAGTAAACCATCTGCTGTGTTGAAACTAATTGGCTCTTCCGATGGTTCACCAGCCACCCGAACTCCGACCACGACTGGAGAAGAATCTCCCTGTGGACTAAAAGGTGGCTCGGGTTTTTTTGACAGCAAGAGGATATCGTCCAGGTAGTGATAAATTCTTAACCCCCTCTCTCTCTCATGGGGGCCAAGACAGATATCAACACTTTTGTGAACACCAGAGGGTAGGTGCATAGCCCGAAGGGCAGAGCTTGAAATTGCAGGTGGACATGACCCACTGCGAACCTTAAGTATTTTTGGAAGGATGGTAGAATAGGGATGTGGAGGTACGCATCCTGCAGGTCTATCGAGATTAATCAATCTCCTGGTTGTATGGTTTGTATGATCGTTTGGAGTGACTCCATCTTGAAGCTTTCGAGATGGATGTATTGATTTAGCTTTTTCAGATCCATTACAGGTCTCCAGTCGCCTGTTTTTTTCTGCACCAGGAAAAGGGTGGAAGAAAAACCTGTAAAATCGATCTGATGGGGGGACAGGTATTGCTGCCCCTTGACGCTGCAGGGACTCCAAAAAAAATTGGTTTAAGGCCAGTGTCTTCTGTGGGGAGGCTGGTAACTGTCTCTTTGAAGGACGTGTGAGGAGGCTGCTGAGAGAAAGTCCAGAAGTGACCGTACCGGATCGTTGCTAGGACCCATGGGTCTTGACATTTGGAGGCACAGATGGGGAAAACGTTTTTTTTAACCGGGCTCCCACTGGGGGCGTTTCCTCCCCGCTGACGTCAAAAGGACTTTGTCCCCTCCTGGGGAGCAGTGAGGGACTTGTACTTTCAGGCTCCCAGAAAAGAAGTCTGGGTGCCTATCCACGATTTCTTGTTGTCCCTAAAGGGGCGAGACTGCCTGAAGTCTCTAGAATTTGATTGCCGGAATCGTGATAAATAGGCCTTGTTCTCCGAACCTTCCTGTCCTGAGGAAGTAAGCCAGATTTGCCCCCTGTTACTCTGGAGATTACTTTGTCGAGTTTCTCAACAAACAGAGATTTTCCATCAAGGGAAATCTTGCACCAATTCTGCTTTGATGCTAGATCGGCTGTCCAAGGCTTTAGCCATAAGGCCCGCTTTGCCATAACAGAGTTGCAGCATTGAATTGGCTGAACACCGGATTGTGTCAATTGCAGCTTCTCCCACGAAATCCGCCAACTTAAGCTGCTCCAGAGCTTTGATTATGTCATCTTTGGGAACGTCTTAGTGCAGGGATGTCTCAATATTTTCCGTCCAAGACCTGATGGCATTGGAAACAGATGTCAGCGCAATGGCTGGTCTGCAAGCCACCCCTGCTTCTAGATAGATGTATTGATCTAGACCTCAAATGGAGCTATCTAGGGGATCCTTGAAAGACGTTGAATCCTCCATTGGCATTGTTACATTTTTTGCCAGACGCACTACAGCCGCATCAACCACAGTCATTGAACTGAGTATCCGAATCTGCCAGTGGATACATTTTGCATAAACGTGCTACAGAAAACTCTATCAGTTTTGTTCCACTCATCCTCTATGATCTCCCCCATTAATGGGAAGAAGATTTGGTTTCTCTTGAGGAATGAGAAATAGCTTTTTGAGTTTTGAGGAGGCTCTTCCGGGTCTTCCCAGGCAATGTCGCTCCTCACCGCTTGTACAAAGGGTTGAACCAGGGAGAAATTGAAACCAGACGGTTCTGTATCATCTGAGGACTCCTCGGATGAATCTACCGGTGGGATTTGTTTAGCTGTTTTTCCTGATGGAGGCAAAGGAGTACTAACAGCTGATGGGCCCGAAATGTCGGGGTCCAAATCCAACACCTGGGCAGCTTGTGAAACCAGGTGAGCTGGAATCATGGCCGTCAGTTCAGAAAGAGAGTCTCTCATGGTTTGCTTAAGCAGGTCAACCACCTGCTGGCCTTCTAATTCCCGGTTAGCTGCGTAGTCCCTGAGACAGTCTCTGCAGACGAGCTTATCAGGGAGTGGAACCGCGCCACAGGCCCAACATTTTTTCCTTGACGCCCGCGGTGGAGGCGAAGGCGAATGACGACGTCTATAAGGTCCTGATCTTCTGGAAGATTTATGATGAGAAGAGCGCGGTCTTCGCTCAGGACTATCGTCATTGTCATAGCGCCTTGAGGACTTTCTGGACCGCTTTGAAGGAACAGGGCTGAAACAAACAAACAAAGTTTGTTTGTCAGTGGCGCACTCTTTTTTTTAAATACTCACGTACAGGTGGTCCACATACCTATTGGATATGAGGATCTTGGCTTTGTGACGAATGGCTCATGGTAAATAATGGGCAGGAGGATCAGCTGTAGGAAGGCGAAGTAAGAAAGCAAAAAGAAATAGAGTCTATTTGCACACCAAATCTTTAAATGAAGTCACCGCAATAGGAGTGAGATAAAAGTATAAGGCTGGCCATACACTACCCAACCCCCGTCTATAGATCTCCCTCAGATCTACCAAAGCCATACAATATGAAGTCAAATCTAATCACCTCCAATTTGCATGCAATCAGGCAGGCCCCTGTACCACACAGTTGAAGGCAAACCTAAAGTAAATTGAACAAGAAAATTGCATGGTGCATGGCCAGCTCCACACATACCTGTAATGCTGAAGTAATCTGGACTGCAGGGCATACACCTGATATGCAGAGCAGCCCTGAGTCCAATTTGGAGCCAACATTTTAAAGCTAAAAAGGGGAGAGCAGCTTAATTAAAAGGACCTACCTTATTACTGACAAAAAAGAAACAAAACCAAGGCCACGGCAAGAGAGTGAGAACCCTGAAGGGTAGAACAAAAAAGCTAGAGAAAAAAAAACATCAGAAATAGCAAGGAAACGCCCATCCTGCACATGTGCAGACCAGGAATAAATGTCTTAAAGGGGACATTTTTTTTTTTTTTTAAACCTATAAATTTTAACCACCAGGGCTCAAAAACAGTGCAGACATGGAAGCAAAAAGAAAACCTAACCTGACCAAGAAGGAAGAGAATCTGATCCTCCCGCCGTCATCACCAGCATTCGTTTTTTTGGAAATTCAGCAGACTGCGTTCCTATGAGGAAACTCTGCAAGACCCCAAAAGATCCCAGAAGGGGTTCCCAGTCTTATCAGCGCTAATAGCGGCCCAAGAACAGGGACTGCGCACGGGAGAGGCTTAACCCGGCGGACGCTGCCGACTGCAGAGGTATGGACATACTGCTACTCTTCACCAGTCAAGAGGAATGAGGAAAAAAAGGAGAATGTTGGGGGAGGGGCTATGCCCTTTAATTTATGCTATTCACTAGTCCTGAAGGCGGAGTAGAGGCGGAGCTCTATCACATGTATGCTGCCATGGAGGCACCAGGAAATATTGATAAATGCTCAAAAACTTGTCTCACTAGCTTTTTTAACATTGTCAATCCATAAAAAAAATATAAAAAATTCTTTAAAAAAACGCTAAAAAACATTAACGCTGAAAATTGCTAAAAAACACTAATAAACGCTATTGCAAAAACGTTAAAAAACATTGAAAGACTCACTGCAAAGCTACTGGCATTTTTATAACATTTTTTTAACGTCCAATGTGCATGGAGCCTATGTATATTGAATAGCACAAAATGTCAGAAATATTGTAAATAATAGTAAATAAACAAACTGCTTTGTATAGATGTCGGTGCAAGACTCTGCTGATATTTTCAAGGTGATATGAGCAGTATTTAATTATGTTCGCTGCCTTTTGTGTTCCAAAGTACTGGAGAGAGAATAAGGATACATATAAGATCAAAAGACCAAGAACAAAGAGCTCAGACTGGGAGGGGGGTCAGCAAAAGTAGACAGTCAGTTGTACTGCAGTATTCATTGAATATACTTATAGGAGGTACGAGCAAAGTGACAGAAAAATGAGCTTATCAGTCTAATGCCCCATACACACGGTCGGATTTTCCGACGGAAAATGTCCTATCGGACAATGTTGTCGGAAATTCCGACCGTGTGTGGGCTCCATCAAACTTTTTTATCTCCTGCTCTCAAATTTTCCGACAACAAAGTCCTATCGGACTTTTTCCGATCGTGTGTAGCGAATTCCGACGGACAAAGTGCCACGCATGCTCAGATCACATTACAAGACCAAAGCTATTGGCTACTAGCCTCTACGTAGTCCCGTCGTACGCAACGAACGTCACCACGTTTAGGATGATCGGATTTTCCGACAACTTTGTCCGACCGTGTGTATGCAACACCAGTGTCGGACAAAATCTGTCGGAAAAAATCCGACGGGTTTTGTGGTCGAAATTTCCGACCGTGTATACGAGGCATTATACTGCTTCTTCACTGTCCAGTCCCAGTCTGAGAGTGTGAACAAGACCAAGTTGTATTACTTAATTGCAACAGAGAAATGTTATGTCTCCAAACTCGTTTTATGCGGACTTGATGGATGGAAGTACTGAATCCTTTACCGGGTAAATTCGCTTTTAGTTATGTATTTCATTTCAACTGGTTTGAGTTTCGCTTTAAAGGCCAACTCTTGAAAACTTCAGAATTTTTCCTTGCAGTAGACATGTGCAATTTGTTTTGGTCGGAATGTAAATTCGGACAATTTCTTTGTAGTTTGGAGATTCAGATGTATCCGAATCTCCGAACAAAATATTAATTTTGTTTATTCGCTTTCTAATGATAGGTACTACGCACCCCATACTCATTCACATGGGGGGGGGGGCATAATCTTCCAGGATCAGATAAGCCCTCCATCAGCAGACCACCACAACCACCGCCCAGGGTTGTGCGGAAGTGGCCCTTGTCCTCATAAACATAGGGACAAGGTGCTTTGGGGTCCCAAAGTACCCCCTCATGTTGAGTGCATGTGGCCTGGTATGGTTCAGGACCCCCTTCGTGGTCTGCATGCTCGGATAAGGGTCTGGTATTGATTTTGGGGGGGACCCCATTCCATTTTTTTTTGCGGTTCCCCTTTAAATCCATACCAGACCCAAAGGACCTGGAATGGATTGGGGGGGACCCCACGCTATTTCTTCTTCCTGTTAACGTGAATGAGGATATGGGATTTTATGGGTACATTTTAAAGACAATCCAATTACTTATTCTGATAAACAGACTAATTTTTTATAAATATTTTTATTGAAAAATAGAAAAGTGGATAAAGATAAAGAAAATATATAAATAATAAATGAAAATACATATATCTACAGTCCTGGACTGTAGATATATGTATTTTCATTTATTATTTATATATTTTTTTATCTTTATCCACTTTTCTATTTTTCAATAAAAATATTTATAAAAATTAGTCTGTTTATCAGAATAAGTTATTGGATTGTCTTTAAAATGTACCCATAAAATCCCATATCCTCATTCGCGTTAACATTTAATTCAAAGGGATGTTGGTACCTTCATATAAATTAATAATGGGTTAATTGATCTCCAACCACACCTCCAATTATTTCTTCTTCCTGAATATTCAATTGCCAGCATTCTACCGTTTACATTTCAGCTGTCAGTGGGGAAGCCCGCTGACAGCTGGTGAGTCATCGGTTGAGGACGCGAAGCTCGCTTCTTAACAACCAGCTATTCTTCACACAGAATTCAAATCAGTCGATCGTTTTTTGACCGATTCAAATTTGAATCGTTCCGAAAATGTGGAATTCGTTAGAAAAGAAATAAACAAAATTAAATCAAATCAAACTAAACTAAACAAATTCTGAAGCAAATCAATGAAACAAAATTAGTAACATAACAAATCTATCCGAAACTAAACAAATTTTTTTGTTCTGCACATATCTACCTTGCAGTGGGGCTGTAAGTTTTAACTGCTCGTTTAGTCTAGGGAAGAGTAGAAACAACTTTTACTTACCTGATCCTTTTGTCCTTCAGCATCATTGCATCCAACGCAAGGTTATTAGACATGTGCGCCGTCAATAAATTTGTTTTGTTTCATTCCGTTTCGTATTAGAATTAATTCATAGTTCGTAATTCGTGTCCGAAATTCTATTTGGATTCGTACGAAACACGAATTTTCGTTAGGTTTATTAACTTTTCGTAACAATTACGAATGTTCGTTATGATGAATTTCTCATTATGAGGGCTCCCACCATCCCTGTGCTGTGCTGACTTCCTGGGTTTTTAGGTTTGTTAACTTTTCGTAACAATTACGAATATTCGTATTCGATTGGAAGTCCTCCCAGAACCTTGCTCCCGCGCGCCCCCTGGGGCGCGCACTCGGGAACATCCATGACCATCTTGCATCACGGATCATGGTAAACGGCCGCTGATAGCGGGCGATCACATGTAAACATGACGCCGGTTCCTCCCTCCCCGATCGGTACAGTAAGAGGGGAGAAGCGGAGAGGGGGACAGATGGCAGCAGCGCTGTGGGCTGGATGTGTAGTGCCCACAGCACTGCTCAGTGACAGTACTCTGCCAGCACTGTGCAATACTCTGCCAGCACTGTACAAAACTCTGCCAGCACTGTGCAATACTCTGCCAACAATGTGCAATACTCTGCTAGCACTGTACAAAACTCTGCCAGCACTGTGCAATACTCTGCCAACACTGTGCAATACTCTGCCAACACTGTGCAATACTCTACCAATACTGTGCAATACTCTGCCAATACTCGCCAATACTCTGCAATAAATTTTAATAGAAATAATTTTTTTTTTTTTTTTACCGCATTTTCAGTTTTTTTTATTTATAGCGCAAAAAATAAAAAACCCAGCAGTGATTAAATACCACCAAAAGAAAGCTTTGTGTGAAAAAAAGGACAAAAAAATGTATTTGGGTACAGTGTTGCATGACTGAGTAATTGTCATTCAAAGTGTGAGAGAACCGAAAGCTGAAAATTGGTCTGGTTAGGAAGGGGGTTTAAGTGGCCAGTGGGTAAGTGTTTTTTTTTAAATAACAAACATGCTATACTTACTTCCACTGTGCAGCTCGTTTTGCACAGAGTGGCCCTGAACCTGGTCTTCTGGGATCCCTCGGCGGCTGTCTCGGCTCCCCCCCCCCCCCCCGCAAGTAATTCTTACCTTCATGTGAGCTCCCTCGCATAGTGTGGAGTACTTGCTTGCTGTATCACTCGGCCCCGCCCCCCCGGCGCCGCGTCATTGGATGTGATTGACAGCAGCGCCAGCCAATGGCTGCGCTGCTTTCTATCCCTCCAGTGTAACCAATCAACGGTCAGGCTGAGCAACAAAGAGGATGTCCGGGGTGAGCGCGGGACTTTCGAGGGGTCAGGTAAGTAAAACGGGGGGGGGCAGGGGGGCCGGCATTGTCAGATGTTTTTTCATAGAATGCATTAAGGTGAAAAAACTTTTACCTTTACAACCCCTTTAACCAAGCAATTAACCCTTGCACCCTACAAGGAATAATTTTCAAAATTTCCCATAGTTGGGCTTTAAGGCCTGATTCACACCTATGCATTTTTAGTGCTTTTTGCATTTTACAGATTTGCACTACAGTCCATTTAACATGGTTTCCTATGGAACACGTTCTGTAGTGCAAATCTGCAAAATGCAAAAAGCACTAAAAATTAATAGGTGTGAATCAGGCCTGTGTGAAGCGTTATGGAGTTATGGACTTCATGTTAAAATATAATAAAATAGAAAAAAAAAAGAAAGTGAATATAGCCTGACATTGTGCTTTTAACCACTTGCCATCCGCACTATGGCCGAATGACAGCCACAGCGCGGATTCCAATTCCCGAGAGGCCGTCATATGATGTCCTCCCATGTGCACGCTCCTTGCGCGTGCCCTGTAGGGCGCGCGTGGGGCGCGCTGTGATCACTGAGTCACTGAGACTCGGGTGATCAGCGATCCGAGTAAGGGGCAGGTCCCAGCCCCTTACCATGTGATCAGCTGTCAGCCAATGACAGCTGATCACATGATAAAAACAAAAGCTCGTGATCGTTTTTTTTTCTCCTCACGCTGATAGCGGAGGAGAAAAAAAAAGACAATCACCGGCTTAACTTAAAGTGACATCGGTCCCACCTTGCAATCCCCACAAGTGTCACCTTGCAATGCCCATAAGTGCCACCTTGTAATGCCCATAAGTGCCACCTTGTAATGCCCATAAGTGCCACCTTGTAATGCCCATAAGTGCCACCTTGCAATGCCCATAAGTGCCACCTTGCAATGCCCATAAGTGCCACCTGTCAATGCCCACCAGTGCCACCTCAATGCCCACCAGTGCCACCTGTCAATGCCAACCAGTGCTGCCAATCAGTGCCACCTAAAAGTGCTGCCTATCAGTGTAACCCATCAGAGCCCATCACAGCCACCTCATCAGCGTACATCAATGACGGTCAAAAATTACCCATTTTATATTTTTAGAACAAAATTTAAAAAAAAAAAACATTTTCACCAAAAGACAGCTCTATTTGGGGGGAACAATTATAAAAATGTAATTTGGGTAACGTGTTGTATGACCGCGCAATTGTCATTCAAAGTGCGACAGCGCTGAAAGCTGAAAATCGGTCTGGAAAGGAGGGGGGTTTAAGTGCCCAGTAAGCAAGTGGTTAAACAGGACAAAAACAGGACAAGAAAACCCAATCTCATCTAAAATCGAATTATCTATGTTTTTTTTTTTTTTTTTTTTTTACTGGGAGGAAATGTTATCATGTATGTTGCTTAGGTTTTAATTTATTTCACATATCTAATTTATTTCTTAGATGTTTTTCTCCTCTTATGTTCGAAAACATTGGAAAGTCCTTTAGGATTCAATGATCAAAGTCTTACAGGAAGAAAAAAAAGGCAGTAAAATAACAAGAAGCTAGACCTGGGTGTGATTTTAACCAAAATGTTGAAAAATGAGATGTCAAAGATGTGGACGTATTATGAAAATAAAGCAGCAGTGAACGTATCCAGGCCTCTGTTATTTTAGGCTCTTGAAAAACATTAAAGTGGGCAGGTTATTTTCTTTCCATCATTCTGGGAGAAGGTCATCCGTGGTGTGAATTTACTCTAAAATAAACAGCCTGTGATAGTGAGATTGATGGGTATCTTCTCAGATGGTCCCACCAAACATGATGGGAGGTGAGCTATCATGCTTACAGACCAAAAAAAAAAAGGTTAATCTACATTCCATCACAAATTCATCAAGGCCGAACTGACCTCAAGGGTCAGCAGAATATGTTATGATAGTAAAGAGGGGTCACAAATTTTGTGGGCAAAAAAGCCTAGACATGTAATAGATCCAGATTGAGCCTTCACAGCTTCTCAGGCAACATTTAGATTGGAAGAGGAGAGATGTGATTGAAGGGGGTGACTAACAATTTAGATAAATGACTTATTGACCTGCTACAATTCAGACTCAAAGCGTAATATCATTTTTTATTTGATATCGAACCATACCTTGTACCAGTAACAAAGGTCTCAGGAGACATTTTTTTTTTTAATTTTCTGACTTTTTGTCCCTTTTTTGTCCCAGGGAGTGACATTTCACCTTTTGTAATGAAAGAGATGAGCAACGTACGAAAAAGGTGCCTAAAAGCAAATTATCAAAGTCCATGGAGATTGCTTTATACTAGATGGAGGATCCCAACGTATACACTGTTGGAAATGGAAAAAAATATATATCACCGGCCATACTAGATGGAGGATCCCAACGTATACACTGTTGGAAATGGAAAAAAATATACCGTATATACTCGAGTATAAGCCGAGGCCCCTAAATCACCACAAAAAAAAAAAAATATATATCACCGGCCATCCTCTCATCCTCGTCCATGAGATGAGAATGACAGGCCATCCGTGATAGGCGGAACACTGTACTGCTGGGAAAATTAGTGTCCGCCTATCACGGACGGTATACACTGTTGGAAATGGAAAAAAATGAAAATCTCGGCTTATATTCGAGTATATACGGTATATCACCGGCCATACTAGATGGAGGATCCCAACGTATACACTGTTGGAAATGGAAAAAAATATATATCACCGGCCACTTTAATAGGTTCACCTTGCTAGTACCGTTTTGGACTCAGAACTGCCCTAATGCCACGCACACACGAGCGGATTTTCCGCCAGAAAAATCTTGAATGTTTTTTCCTATGGAATTCCGCTCAAGCTTGGCTTGCACACACACGGTCACACAAAACTTCGCTGAACTTTCGACCGTCAAGAACGCGGTGATGTACAACACTACGACGAGCCGAGAAAATTAAGTTCAATGCTCCCGAGCATGCGTCAAATTATTTCCGAGCATGTGTAGGAATTTTGCGCGTCGGAATTGCTACAGACGACCGGAAATTTGAGAACATGCTCTGTTGTCACCACATGATCAGCTGTCATTGGCTGACAGCTGATCACGTGGTAAGGGGTCAGGATTGATCACAGACTCGCTGATCACAGAGCGCGCCGCGCACGCTCTTCAGGGAGGCGCGCAGGCCACTCGTGCGCAGGACAGCGTCAATAGACGTAGTCCCGGCAAAGCAGGTCCGCGCTGTAGCCATCATCATTTGGCTATAGCGTGGATCTCTAGAGGTTAAAGTCAGTTAGGTCCCTATCTTCCCCATTCAGATGCTCGGTTTGAACTTCAGCAAATGGTTTTCACCACATCTAGATGCCTAAATGCATTGCATTGCTGCCATGTGATTGGCTGATTAGTAATTTGTGTTACTAAGCAATTGAACAGGTGTACCTAATAAGGTGGCCGGTGAGTGTATATACTGTCTGTGTGTGTGTGTATATATATATATATATATATATTTATATATATATATATATATATATATATACATTTTAGCTGGAGCTGTTCTTTAATAGCTCTTATAGGGGGTTATTTACGAAAGGCAAATCCACTTTGCACTGAAAGTGCGCTTGAAAGTGCAGTCGCCCTAAATCTGAGGGGTAGATCTGAAATGAAGGAAGCTCTGCTGATTTTATCATCCAATCATTTACAAGCTAAAATGCTGGTTTTTTTTTTTCCTTGCATGTCCCCCTCGGATCTACAGGGACTGCTTTTCCAAGTGCACTTTCAGAGCAAAGTGGATTTTCCTTTAGTAAATAACCCCCATGGTGTCCATAAGCTGTGATTTTATTATACAATCGATATGTGATTTAATCCAAACGTCTATTTCGATCGGTTTAGACTCAATTTTGATCGGATTCTATCAAACTGAGTTAATTGGCCAAGGTGGAATATCAGCGATCATTTTGCATCAATAAGAAGCACTTTGTTCTTGAATATGACTGTATTTTAATCGATCAGGTTATGGTATTACATTGTGGAAACAGAGATCTGATTGATGACTTACGATCATAACTTACAATCTTAACTAATGATCCAAATAGACTTTCCCTTGTATGGCATATCTATTGAATGGGTTGTTAACTATAGATCAATTAGTCCTATTGAAGCAGATCGATTGGAACAGAAATCGATCATTTATCGAAACGCGTATGGCCACCAATAGAACACTAGGGATGATACAAATTTAAAGCAGCAGCGATGGATTATTATTAGCTTAAAGAAGGTTTCTGGCAACAAAAAAAATGTGTTTCCGGAATGCTGTGCACCCCAAGTACACACGACTGCTATGTTTCAATTATCAGGAAATCTTACATCTCTCATTACCATGAAAACATCGCACCGCTACTTGATCTTCAGCACGAAACAGACAACTCGCTAAGATAATAACGCACATCAGTGCACTAAACAATAGCGCGGCTTGATTGTAGTATTATACCTTGCTGATCTTCCTTCCCTGCTGCTTCCACTTTATGCAAACTCAATGCTTTACATCAACGCTAATGTAATATTTAATGCGTGATTTAACTCGGCATCCTTAGAAACCATGGCAACAGCATTATCTCCTTAAGGCGCACAAATGCTTAACAAGTTATTTTGCAAACTGATATACAGATCATTAAAGAGTATTTTATTTCCTGCAGTTTCAGTATATTGAGGAAGAAGGCAACTAGGAAAAAACGATACACTGCATTGTAATTGTCCCTAATAATTCAAATGTGCTATAATAACATATCCTTAAACTGCCTATGCAGGTAAAAGGTACATAAGGACAAACTGTACAGCTCGGACTAAAGTTGAATAAGGCCCTTGCTGTAAAGCCTCGTACACACGAGTTTCCGACAGGAAATGTTCGATGACAAGCTGTTGGCGGAAAATCCGACTGTGTGTACGCTCCATCGGACAATTGATGGATTTTCCGCGGACAGATGTTGGATGGCAGGTTTTAAAATTTTCCGCGGACAAATGATTGTTGTCGGATTTTCCGAGCGTGTGTACACAAGTCCAAAGTACAAACACGCATGCTCAGAAGCAAGGACGAGCCAGAAGCGGTCGGTCTTGTAAACTAGTGTTCGTAACGGAGAATTAACATTCATGATCTGCCAAATTATGAAATCTCCAAATGCAGCGCACAATTTTCTTCTTTAATGTGATAATAATGAAGCTGCTTTGCTGGTGATACTGATGTTAATGCAAACAAATTTCCAAAGGCTTTTTTTTTCTAGTGATATCAAGAATAATACTATTATGCTTTTTTTTTTACCACAACACAATTATCCCGTAGTTTATAAGAACAAAGATACTATGTCGGCAGGGTCGTTTTTTCCACTGGGCATGCTGGGCAGTTGCCCGGGGGCCCCACTTGTCTGGAGGGCCCCATCCAGGGCTGATCCTCAGCACTGCAATCTGCTGCTTAAATTGACTGACTGCACTGGTTGCTCACTTCGCCGGCTGGCATCTAGCTAGCAACCAGTGACGTCAATCAGAGGCCGCGGCCGCCCCAGCATTCATAGCGCACCGCGGCTGCCCCAGTGGCTAGTGAACAGGCTCCACCCACTTCTGCCATGTTCTTCAGACAGCATGGAGAGGGAGCAGAGCGGAAAGACGGCCCTTAAAACTGGGGCTGCCTTGCTGCTGTGAGTGACACACTGTACTGCACCAGCCTGGCGGCCTCAACTAAGTCTAACAATGTCTACTTAAGTAAAAGCTGCCACTGTGTCCATCAAACACAGCCACTGTGCCCATCAACACAGCCACTGTGCCCATCAACACAGCCACTGTGCCCATCAAAGCTGCCACTGTGCCCATCAAAGCTGCCACTGTGCCCAAACGCTGCCGCTCTGCCCATCAAACGCTGCCACTGTGCCCATCAAACTCGTGTTATATTGTCCAAATGTTGTGTTAATGTTTAAACACTGATTTTGTTGGAAGTACCAATAAATATATCCTTATTGATAATTTGCATTTTTATTCTCGTGCGTGATCCTGTAGACAGGGCCCCAGATCACTGTATTGCCCGGGGGCCTATAATGCTCTTAAGATGGCCCTGTATGTCGGTGTCCCTTGTTAATTTTACATTGTATTTTTTTAAATGTAACTGCCGACTCCCAAACTGTCATTTGAAGTAAAACACATAGCCAAGTATTATTCTACACTATTTTTTTTATTGTGCATTAAAAAAAGAAAACAAAAAAAAATTAGACATGCTATCTGCCAATAGAACTTAAGCAAAAAGTGCATTCTATGCATCCAAAAATATAGAAAAGATAACAAATCAAATCATTATTCAACCAAAAAATAAAATAAAATCCTCATGCATGTGTCCTGCTTCTTAATATTAAGGGGTCAACAATGCCAAGAGTTGGTGAAAGCAGGGGTCCATCATCCGGAGATAATTCAGAAAATCATCTGGATTATTCTCTTGGAGCTCCCGCAGCAAAGACATATGACATAATTGGTCACGATTAATAAAGCAACCAATTTTTGGTCCAATAAATCCTCCTCCTCCTGTTCCTGGACTGGACTTGGGTCAAAGTAATAACTCCAAGGCCAATAATAAATAACACATTATCTCCTCCAATTCCGCAACATGGCTGGTTGACGAACGGCTGTTCAGAAATTAACTGAAAAGCGCAAAAGGAAAAGAGCTAAATAAAAAAGCGCAAGATGAAAATCGCAAATCAACACCAAACTTCTAATAACACAAAATTAGCAGAAGGAGCCCAAGGTTGGCGTTAAAGAGCTGAAAATTCCTACGTCAGTACGTTTGTGTTTGTTGGCCAACAATTCCTTGCCGTTTGTATGCAAGACAAAATCCAGGCACACGCCTTAAGACAAAAGTCTTAAGGCTCTAGTGCAGGCTAATTACATACCTCCCAAAAACTGACTGGAATATTCCCAGGACGTTGCTAGGATTTTGCTAAGTGAGGCCTAGTCGTTACTGCTTACCTTCACTATTATAGGAGTGAACTTTTTCTCTTATTCCCTCTGATTCCTTCTGTATTGAAATGTATTGTGACTGTACTGTCTGGCCTCACGTTGTAAAGCGCTGCACAAACTGTTGGCCCTATATAAATCCTCTATAATAATAATAATTCAAATCTCTTCACATGCTCTTTCTCTCCCCTGATGCAGTACCTCTAAGCTCAGTGTTTGAGTTGGTGTGGTAGCAGTTGGTGTGGCCTCACAGTGCCCATCAATGCAGCCTCACCAGTACCCATCAATGCAGCCCCACCAGTGCTCATATGTGCAGCCTCACTAGTGCCCATGAATGCAGCCTCACCAGTGACCATCAGCTCAGCCTTATCAGTGCCCATAAGTGCAGCCTGATCAGTGCCCATCAATGCAGCCTCACTAGTGCCCATCAATGCAACCTGATCAGTGCTCATCAATGAAGCCTAACCAGTGCTCATAAATGCAGCCTCACTAGTGCCCATCAATGCAGCCTCACCAGTGACCATCAGCTCAGCCTCATTGGTGCCCATCAGTGCAGCCTTATCAGTGCCTATCAATGCAGCCTCACCAGTGCCCATCAATGCAGACTCTCCAGTGCAGCCTCACTAGTGCCGATCAATGCAGCGTCACCAGTGCCCATCAATGCAGCCTCATCAGTGTCCATCAATGCAGCCTCACCAGTGCCCATAAATGCAGCCTCATTAGTACGCATCAGCTCAGCCTGATCAGTGCCCATCAATGCAGCCTCATTAGTGCGCATCAGTTCAGCCTCACCAATGGCCATCAATGCATTCTGATTAGTACCCATCAATGCAGCCTCACCAGTGCCCATCAATGAAGCCTGGTCAGTGCCCTTCAATGCAACATCACCAGTGTCCATCAGTGCAACCTCACCAGTGCCCATCAATGCAGCCTCATCAGTGCCCATCAGCTCAGCCTCACCAATGCAGCCTCACCCATGCCCATCAATGCAGCCTCATCAGTGCCCATAAATTAATCTCTTCAAGAGTGTCATCTGCTCCCTGCTCTACTCCCAACTTGTCTTCTGTCCTCCTCTCTGTATGGGTCTCTGGTTGCCCGGCTTCCTCATGACACACATGGTTCAATCCCCGGTGCCCGGCCTCACCTCACAGTCTTGAGAGACTCTCAAATCCAGTTCCATTCTTCCCTCTGAGCATGCCGCTGCACAAGCTGGATGAGGTGGGTGGAGCTAAGCACTAGGCATGGAGGAGGAAGTTAAATCCTCCTTCGCTCTGAATACTGGGCTCCCAGCCTCGCTGTGCATGGATGGAAGTGACTTCACTGGTTGCTAGATGCAAGGTGGTCTTAGCAACCAGTGACCAGCGGTGAAACAAATGAAAACGGTTCTCAGCGGGTGTTCAGACAAACGACCAGGACACTGCTATCTGTGAGTGATTTTGGGGGGGAGCGGCAAACAAACCCCCCCACCTGGTCCGCACCTACCCCATCCAGGTCACAGGCAGCTTCCCCAGCTTCTCCTCCTGGCCAATCCAGTCTTAAGACTTTCTTCCTGTCCTGATTAGCGGGGAGGAGAAGCAGGAAGACAATAGCGAATGTTGTTTTCGCTAATGTCACAAGTGGGTGGGCAGAGCACTGCGTCCCACGCGCAACGTTTTTGAAGCCAATTAGAGCCTCGGGCTCTAATCAAAAAAAAAAAAAAAGCTTGTAGAAATCAATGCATCCGGCGCCCCGCATGGAGATTAGGGGGGCGGCACCCCTGCGCTCCTAATGGACTGGCCGCCGCTCGTACTCCCTCCTTGCTTCTCCTCCTATAGAAACATTTCTATAATGATTACACTGCTTGTTATACAGTCTGTGAATTTGGGGGAGTTTGATCAGTCACAGGATTGTCTCCCCTATTCTGCAAGGAGTGTAATCAATGAAAAAACTCTTCTCAATGGAGGAGGAGGAAGTAGTGGGACGTGTTCCTGTTGGACTATCTGTTCTGCCATTTTGCCTAAAGACTTAAAGCTGCCAACCTTTGCGGTACCAGACGTTTAGAGACATGAAGAGGACAAGGCATGGGAGCAGTGAAGATCCAGATGCCTGCACATACTTCATTACAAGTAAGAGACGTGACTAAAGCTGTAGAGCAGAAGGAAAGAACAGAATGCCACATTCCTAGAAAGCAGCCCAGGTATCCAAGAGTAAAAGTGGCTTCAGCCTGGCTCCATCCAAGCCATGCCTGCTGACGTGTTTCACCTCACCCACAGGGCTTATTCATAGAGGTAAAACTGTAGCTGTATTTTTTTTTTAACCACCTGAGATCCGCGCCATAGCCAAATGACGGCTACAGCGCGGATCTGATGTTTCGGGACGACGTCTATTGACGTCGTCCCGGCAACGAGCTGCCTGCGTGCCCCCTGAAGGGCACGCGCGGCGCGCTCTGTGATCCGCGAGTCTGTGAGACTCGCTGGATCTCGATGGATCTCGCTGAGTCAGTGCCCACAGTGCCATCTGTCAGTGCCCACAGTGCCAGTGCTGCACATTCAGTGTCACCTACCAGTGCTCATCAGTGTCCCCTACCAGTGCTCATCAGTATCCCCTACCAGTGCCCATCAGTGCCACCTATCAGTGCCCATCAGTGCCATCTATCAGTGCCACCTATCAGTGCCATCTATCAGTGCCCATCAGTGCCATCTATCAGTGCCATCTTTGCTGTGCCCATCGGTGCCACCCATCCGTGCCACCCATCCGTGCCACCCATCCGTGCCCATCAGTGCCATCTTTGCTGTGCCCATCAGTACCGACTTATCTGTCCCCACTAGTGCAGCCTATCAGTGCCCACCAGTGCAGCTTATCAGTGCCCACCAGTGCAGCCTATCAGTGCCCACCAGTGCAGCCTATCAGTGCCCACCAGTGCCACCTCATCAGTGCATATCAATGAAGCAGAAAAATTACCTGTTTGCAAAATTTTATAACAAACTATTAAACATGATTTTATTTTATTTTTTAATTTTCCATCTTTTTTTATTTGTTTAGCAAAAAATAAAAACCCCAGCTGTGATTAAATACCACCAAAAGAAAGCTCTATTTGTGGGGAAAAAATGGTAAAAATGTCATTTGGGTACAGTGTTGTATGACCGTGCAATTGTCATTCCAAGTGCGTCAGCGCTGAAAATTGGTCTGGTCACGAGGGGGGTTTAAGTGCAAAGTAATCAGGTGGTTAAACTAAAATTCAGCTTTAAATCTCATTACAGCTTCACCTACTGTATACATGACATAAGAGGGTATATTTGGCACCTCTGTATGATTGGAAAAGTGAATGACATAAATAAAATATTGGAACTTAGCCCAACATATGCAGCAGAAATCTACATTTTAGCCTTACACTGATGCTTTAAGAATGGAAATATTTAGTCCTTTTTTGCGATTTCACCAGAGACTGTCAGATTGAAGGAGCCGTGCTTTGTATGATGACCCTTTTCCAGCTGTCAGACTGATTTTCTATGCGTGCCGAAATCTTTTGCTTCACAGTTTGTGCTGGAGCGGCAAAGGTTGGCCTTTGTAAAGAAATAAATATCACAGCCACATGTAGCTGGGAAAGGTAGATGACTTCTGTCTAATGCAGGACGAGTTTAAAGGCAAACTCTGCTCTATCTAACAAGCAGGTTGTTTTTTTAGAATAAACAGCTGTTGAAGTGTATGAAGTGTATGTAAACCCCAGCAATGAACTTCTCTGATTTGGTCCCTCTTGGCCTGTTAATAATATCATTGAAAGCATTTTGTTATAGCGGTTTGATAAGTGCAAAAAAAAAAAAAAAAAAGCCTGCTGATCTTGCCAGAAATCTTGTGAGCTGATAAATTCCTGTTCTGAATGCTTGTGCTAATCACTCATTTATTATTACAGCCTGCCACTGACCACCAATTCTGGGGGTTATGACTACAGCCTGCCACTGACCACCAATTCTGGGGGTTATGACTACAGCCTGCCACTGACCCCCAATTCTGGGGGTTATCACTACAGCCTGCCACTGACCACCAATTCTGGGGTTTATGACTACAGCCTGCCACTGACCACCAATTCTGGGGGTTATGACTACAGCCTGCCACTGACCACCAATTCTGGGGATTATGACTACAGCCTGCCACTGACCACCAATTCCGGGGGTTATGACTCCACCCTGCCACTGACCACCAATTTTGGGGGGTTATGACTACAGCCTGCCACTGACCACCAATTATGGGGGTTATGACTACAGCCTGCCACTGACCCCCAATTCTGGGGTTTATGACTACAGCCTGTCACTGACCACCAATTCTGGGGGTTATGACTACAGCCTGCCACTGACCCCCAATTCTGGGGGTTATGACTACAGCCTGCCACTGACCACCAATTCTGGGGATTATGACTACAGCCTGCCACTGACCACCAATTCCGGGGGTTATGACTCCACCCTGCCACTGACCACCAATTTTGGGGGGTTATGACTACAGCCTGCCACTGACCACCAATTATGGGGGTTATGACTACAGCCTGCCACTGACCCCCAATTCTGGGGTTTATGACTACAGCCTGTCACTGACCACCAATTCTGGGGGTTATGACTACAGCCTGCCACTGACCCCCAATTCTGGGGGTTAAGACTACAGCCTGCCACTGACCACCAATTCCAGGGGTTATGACTACACCCTGCCACTGACCAAAACTTTTGGGGGGTTATGACTACAGCCTGCCACTGACCACCCATGCCGGAGGGGTATTACTACAGTCTGCCACTGACCACCCATGCCACAGGGGTATTATTACAGCCTGCCACTGACAACCAATGCCGTGGGGGTATTACTACAGCCTGCCACTGACCACCAATGCCAGAGAGTTATGACTACAGCCTGCCACTGACCACCAATGCGGAAGGGGTATTATTACAGCCTGCCACTGACAACTAATGCCAGAGCTGTATTACTACAGCCTGACACTGACCACTAATGCAGATGGGGTTATTAGTACAGCCTGACACTGACCACCAATGCTGAGGGTGATTGGGGATTATTATAACAGCCTGACACTGACCATCAATACTGGCAAATTATTATTACAGCCTGACACTGACTGCCAATGCTGGGGGTGATTGAGGATTATTATTGCCGCCTGTCACTGGTCACTGGGGGAGATCATTACAACAAACCTCCACCAGCTTTGACCACCATTTCAGGGGAATTATTACTATAGACTGCCACTGATCTACAATATACATTGGAAAGTGGGTTATTATTATTGTCACCAATGTTTGGCACTTATTTTACACCTGTATTATAAGCCATACACCATAAAGAAACATTGAGTTCTTTGCTATGCACATATCATTATTCTTTTTGATTCCTTCAAGGCATCCCTTCTATTTTCAGATGTTGGCAAGTATGCAAGAGATAGCATTTTCTAGTTTAATCATTAGTCATATTGGACAGTGGTCACCCCCTCCAGAGCATATGGGGAGCTTTGTACACTGTGCCTATGTGTCCTGCATGTAGCTGCATTTAAACACCCCAAGGCAAAGTTAGCAACATTATTTAAGTACAAGACCTGCTACTGCCACCATATGCAAATTTAGATCCCAGCAAGCCGCTTGTGCAAAACCACAGTATCATTAATTTAAAATTCATTGCCATAAATCCTATGTTTAGAGCCACTTAGTCCTAATGTGTGAGATTTCAGATTAACGGTATACAGTATGAAAGTTACATTATGATGGATTACAGTAGATTGTCACAGATCTGAGATGCAACATCTGCTACCAGACTAATCCAAGTGATATGGTTTTCGCTCTATATGTGATGCCTATTTCATTTTTAAGACTTTTCAATAAAAATGCAGAAGAGAGATTTTATCTTTTTTTTTTTTTTTTTGGGGGGGGGGGGGCTTTGTGGCTACTATGTTAATAAACCTTTAGGGTTAGATCTATGCTTGTCTATAGAGGTGTGGAATTTTTTGGTAGCTTTTGGCAGGTGCGTCGAGCATCGTGAGACAGTATGTGTTTTCATTGTGCACTGATGTGTGTTTTTGTTCCATTTTTATATTTAAAACTTGATTTAGATAGAATTAACAGCCATTGACTAAGCACACGGTCGGAAATTCCGACCACAAAATCCGTCAGATTTTTTCCGACAGGTTTTGTCCGACACTGGTGTTGCATACACACGGTCGGACAAAGTTGTCCGAAAATCCGATCATTCTGAACGTGGTGACGATCGTTGCGTACAACGGAACTACTTAGAGGCTGTTAGCCAATAGCTTTGGTCCCGTAATTTGATCTGAGCATGCGTGGCACTTTGTCTGTCGGAATTCTCTACACACGATCAGAAAAAGTCAGATCGGATTTTGTTGTCGGAAAATTTGAGAGCAGGATCTCAATTTTTTTCTGACAGGTTTTGTCCGACACTGGTGTTGCATACACATGGTCGGACAAAGTTGTCGGAAAATCCGATCATTCTGAACATGGTGACGTTCGTTTCGTACGACGGAACTACGTAGAGGCTAGTAGCCAATAGCTTTGGTCTTGTAATGTGATCTGAGCATGCGTGGCACTTTGTCCGTCGGAATTCTCTACACACGATCGGAAAAAGTCCGATCGGATTTTGTTGTCGGAAAATTTGAGAGCAGGATCTCAAATTTTTTCCGTCGGAAATTCACACGGAGCCCACAAACGGGCGGATTTTCCGACAACATGGTCCGATCGGACATTTTCGGTCGGAATTTCCGACCGTATGTACGGGGCATAAGTCTTGCTGATACATGTGGCCAGTGCACCAGTTTATGCATTTTGATGTGATGCCATCAAACTTCGATAGGCCTCCTAATGCACTAAACAACAGAAAAATATGGACATTTTGTGTTTTTGAAGTCGTACTGCACTGCAGCACTAAAGAGAATGGACACTATTTTTATTATGGGGAAGTTGGATCGAGATCTAGAGGTGCATGCTTGGTAGCTAAGAAATACACACGAGCAGGCTTCAGATGCCCACATCCTCAATGGCCCCTGCCTGCTTCGGAGATCATGTAACTTATTACAGATTTAGAAGTTACAAGCTTGAAGACAGTTAGAGCAGTATCCAAATATTAATGTACTAGTACTAACAATCACAGGGGAGCTTTTAAAGAAAAATTGATTATGGGGACTTGAGCTCCGCTTTAAGGGCTGATTTATAATGGAATGTATATTGCTATCCATTCTCTGTTATATTTTGCAGTATTGCTCAATACTGTATTATACTGTACATTTGGGGCCCATTCATATAATGCAAGCCGCAGGAATTGAGCCTGTGGTACGTTTGCAGCAGAGATAACTCCATGATTGGAGGGGGATCAGTCATATGACTTTGACAGGTGACATTACTTGGCTCTCCCCCAGGCTTTTTTATTTCTCCTCTCATTGATTTTTATTGTACAGTACTTCACTGGCTTTGGACTCCCAGAGCCAGCAGAGTTCTATGCATATTTAGATGGCATCCTCCTGTGCTTACCCTAACCCTAAACCAGTGTTGCCAACCTAACAGATTGCAATTTACTGACACCCAGAATTTACTGGCACAGCCAAGTTTTTACTGCAATTTCCAAAAGTTACAAAATTACAGTTTTAAGTACAAATTTCACTATTTAGGCTACAAAAAAGTTAAATATGTAATTAGCAATGTGATTTAAGGTAGATAATAAGGCAAAAAACATATTTCCTATTTTATTTTCGATATAGTAAGTAGCTCAGGGACAGGACTCAGGAGGGCAAGAAATTAGAATGGGCAGCACACATGAAATTGACTCTTATGCCCCGTACACACGGTTGGAATTTCCGATGGAAACAGTCCGATGGGAGTTTTTCATCGTATTTTCCGACTGTGTGTATGCCCATCGGTCTTTTTCTGTCGGAATTTCCAACGGACTTTGGATTGAGAACACGTTCTTAATTTTTCCTACAGAAAACCTTTCTATCGGATTTTCCGATCGTGTGTGTGCAATTCTCTGATCGTGTGTATGCAATTCCGACACACAAAATTCCGACGCATGCTCGGAAACAGTTTGACGCATGCTCGGAAGCATTAAACTTCCCTTTTATAGTGCTGTCGAACGTGTTGTATGCCGCGGTGTTACTGACCGTCGGAATTTGGTGTGACCGTGTGTAGGCAAGACAGTTTGAGCGAAATTCCGTCAGAATTCCAACAGGAAAACCATCAGAGCTTTTTCTGACGATAATTCCGAACATGTGTACGCGGCATCACAGTGATACTGATAGCAGTGTGCAGAAGTACAGATTATCGACACGACACATCCCCTCCAGAGTCACAGTGACAGTCTCTCTCCAAGCCAGGTGGTCCCTCCAGTCCAAACAGCACTGATGGTCCCGCTCCCGGCCTGCCTTGCTCCCATTCTGCAGACCCACACACAAGGCTCTGGCTGCTCTGCTTTGCTCCCTTGCACCATGTCATCACAGGACATGTTCAGGCACCACCTCCACCAGAGCCGCCCGAACACACTGTAGCAGGGACTCGTATGGTTTCGGCTGGCTCCGGGCCGAGCGTGACAGCCATATTATTTACTGGCAACCTTTTCTTTTTACTGACATTTACTGGCAGGATAAATTTGCCTGTTTTTTACTGGCTGCCAGTAAAAATGTTAAAAATTGTGGCAATAAAAGTGAAATTAAAATATTGATATATAAATATAAATATAAAAAAAATCACTGTGAAAAAATTGATATTAATATGAAAAGACCAATAATCTGAGAATAAAATTATTAATCAATCATAAACTTTAACAGTTCATCAACAAAGTCCAGAGTTGGCTGTGATCTGATGTGAGAAAGTAGTTCACTTATTAGATGTGCCACAACTGATTAGTCCATCCACCAGAGAAAATTCCACCACGTGTTAGGGGGTTCCCCTTTTGGGGATGCACTCACCAGAGCTAAAAAGATAACGGGCACATAAAGTATCTTTATCAGGTCACTGCTCCTTCTTTTGATGGTACCCTTCAATTCTCCTCCACAGCCTCTGATTCACCAGCTCACCCAATGCAGGCAGGTCATGTGTGAAAAGAATTGTACCACATAGCGTAATACTGCATAAATGTTTTTATTCACCCTCCCTTAAAACAAAATTAAAATTGGAAAACAACCCCTTTTGTATAAATGCGTACCAGATATACAGTAAGAACAGCATTCACTAACATACAGCTTAAAACTTGTGCCCTTTGGTCAAAAATGCGTACCAGATGTCATAGGTATATTGGCATAGTAATGATAGGGATAAATGTAAAGCTGTGCACTATGCCTGGTTCCCTTTCCGGGTCCTCTCAGTCGATTTCCGCTCGTGGAGCTCTGTAAACGACGTCCTGTGAGTATCCTGGGAGGTGGAACGCAGGGTGGAGCGCACGCTGAGTCACTTCCGGGTTCTCTGGTCTACGTCCCTGACGCGCGTTTCGTCATATCCGACTTCGTCACGAGGGCGTGACCAGAGAACCGGAAGTGTTCTTTTTATAGTAATGGGCAGTACCTCCAGCCAATCAGAGTGCACGCTCAACCACAATAGTTGTCTATGGGGCATTACAAGCTGTTAATTACAGCGAGATGCAATTGAAAACTCGGGTTTAAAATGCGTCATTGCTGTGTATTCTACATCATTCAAATACAGCCTTATAACAGTATGTTCAGAATAAATCATACAGTGGATTAATCTTATAATACGCAATGCTGCATTTGCGCAGCATTGGCAAATAGCCCAGTCGTTTAAACATGATAAGATTTGCGATGTGTACTAATCATATTTGTGTATTAGCCCCATCTATGCGTGCATCCTGCGGCTACAGGTCATAATCAATCAAACAGCTATACAGAAAGATATACATTGATCTGCTGTAATAACTCTATTAGTGATATAGATAAAAGTAGCTCTACGTATACGAATTCCACTGAAGGAGGGATATGGCTTTAATACATTGTGGCTAAATTCCACGTATAATCTATGGAAGCTATAATAAACGAAAGGTCCAAAATGGAGAGATAAAAAGAGAGATATAATGATAAAACCCAGAATGTGGGTAAATCTGTGATTAAAATTATAATGTAAGCATGTTAAAATCGCATGTTGAGTCGCATTTAAAATCGCATGTGTACAATTATAATTTGGTTTAAGCTGGTTAAGCAGGATCATATAAATCGCAGAGATGATGTCGGGTGTATAAATTCCATTGGGCTAGATAGAAAGAAACTATACGAGGTAAATATATTAAAATATATATATTTTTTTTTAAAACGTTTTTATTGCCAAATATACAAATTATAGACAGTTTTACAGTATATCTCAGGAAACATGTATCATCAGCACAGTACCATCACAAGGATCGTTTTGTTATCTGTTGTATGTTTCCTCAAAATTAAGGGACAGTCATATATTCAGCATTTTTTTTGAAAAGGAAAACAAATATAAGAAGAACATTGAAAACCCCAACTGAACCATAGGAAAACAAATCTCATATACAAAAATATTTCCCTATTGAATACTAGTCCCCGGTGCATTTCAACCGGCGTTGATCTCAACGTGCAAACATATAGATTCCCCAGGCCATATAATATCACTCAAAGCCCTCTGGGGTCAAATTGTTTGAGAAGTGTTTCCCTTAACCATAACCCAATCATTTGTGCTGTGTGCTGCCGTTTCACTCTCCCCACGATCATCCTCTTAACACTGTCTATCTTGTAGACTATATCGTTCACTGAGCATCGGATTGAGCCGTTTCAGTTGCTGCAATCCATCTATTCCATATTTTATGGAATTTCTTCGGACAACCTCTAGTTTCATATGTCATTTTATATAGGGTAACATTGTTATTAACTAGACCCTTCCAGGCATTCAGGGTGAGACATTCCCTCCTAATCCAATTTAGGACAATCAGTTTCCGTACATAAAAGAATAGTAGTTTCAGTAATATTCTAGTGTTATTGTTCATGACTTCGTCTTCTATAATACCCAACAAACCTATAAGGGGGCTACAGATATTAGGTAAATCTAATGTGTCCGCTATGAATTGGGTCACTTGGGACCACAAAGGCCTAATTCTAT
Source organism: Lithobates sylvaticus (assembly GCA_028564925.1). Classification (NCBI taxonomy): domain Eukaryota; kingdom Metazoa; phylum Chordata; class Amphibia; order Anura; family Ranidae; genus Lithobates; species Lithobates sylvaticus. The sequence goes on along the minus strand of CM053034.1, from coordinate 32,240,038 downwards.
TGCACTCCCACACCATGTGTATAAAAGATCCATCTGCTATCTGACACTTGTGGCAGGTGGGACTGTCCCTTCTGCCCATTTTATATAGTCGAAGAGGAGTGTAGTACGATTGATGTAGGTATCTAAGTTGTATCATCTTGTCTCTAGCGGAGACTACCAGTGGTAAGTATGTACTTACAACCTCTCCCCATTGTTCGTCTGTGATCTCAGGTATAATTGCTACCCATCTATCTTTGAATTTCTTCTCTTTTGGGGCTAACTTTTCGGCTAGAGTGTTATAGTATGTAGATACTAGTTTTGTGTGTTCCGTTTGAGCAAGGAGTCTTTCCATCTTAGTGTTGGTTAGTATTACCGGGGCTGGTCCAAACTGGGCCTGCGCGGCATGTCTTAATCTCTGAAATTGATACTCCCACGTATCAGGGATATCCAAGTCCCTTTTTAGTTGTATAAAGGATTTAAGGTCCCCTTTATCATCATACAGTTGATGTAGATATGTGAGCCCAAACTGAGCCCATCTATAGCCATCCTCTAAGTGGAAAAACTCCTGAAGGCAAGGATTATACCAAAGCGGTGCGTTGGGTGATTCCTGTAGAGGATTATCGTCAAGGTGTTTCATACAAATAGTTAGAATTCTTTTTGCGGATTTTAGCATTTCTTTCCCTCTATCAGCAGGGGTCGCTCCCCTGAAGAAGAAGTTCAATAGTGCTTCATAGGAGCTAACTACAGCGGCTTCAATATCCACCGCTGCATTGTTCAGCTGTGGAAACATTCGCCAGTGGATATGTACTAGCTGCGAGGCTAGGTAGTACAGGCGGAGATCTGGTACCGCCAAACCACCTCTCCTGACAGGCAATTGGAGAAGCTCCAAAGAGATCCTGACGGCTCCCCCACCCCATAGAAATGAGGTCAGCAGTGAGTCAATATGTTTGAAGGTCTTTTTTGGTATATATATTGGAGCATTAGATAAAATGTAAAGAAACTTAGGGAGGAAAATCATTTTAAATAAATTGGCTCTTCCAAATAATGTGAGTGGCAGATCTTTCCATTTCAATATTCTATCTTGGAGTGTTGTTATTACTGGCTTTAAATTTACGTCCACAAATGAAGTCGTCGGTAGGCCAACCTTAATCCCCAAGTATTTAAATTCAGTGACAACTGTAAGTGGGCAACTCTCTGGTAGAGATATATCTGGCTGGGGGTCAAGAGGAAACAGAGCCGACTTAGTCCAGTTGATGCGGAAACCGAATAATCACCGAATTCCCGGATCAAGGATACAGCTGCGGACAAAGACTCATCAGGGTCTCCCAGATATAAAAGCATATCGTCAGCATATAGTGTGGCCGCTTTAAAATCTCCCAGGAGTAGTATTGGGCTTGTGCGATTATAATCGCTTCTTTCAGGATATTGTCAAGTAGTTGCAGAGAGAATGGAGGCGGCACATACACGCATACCAGTGTCATGAGGGTTTCAAATATTTGGCATACTAGTATCACAAATCTACCATTTGGATCTAATTTAACCTGTACATATATCTGCGCTGCAGCTTTTTTCGTTACAAGGATGGCTACTCCTCGTGAGTAGGTGGAGTAGTCAGCATGTAATACCCGCATTACATTTGCTTTCTTAAGTGCCATCACCCTAGATCCCTGTAGGTGGGTTTCCTGCAGGAATATAATGTGAGGTTTGTATCTTTTTAGAAAATCAAAGATCAGGGATCTCTTGAATTTTGAGTTCATACCTCTTACATTCCATGATATAAGTTTTATCTTACCCGCCATGGCATATAGACCCAGATAGTATCAGGAGTCCTAAGAAAGCTGACTGTCCCGGAGGCGTCAGGTGCACTTCCAGATCTGTGGAGAGCGAAACAGAAAAAACACCGGCAGCACACAGCACAAATTTAAACACCACGTTAACCTTCCCTTCCCCTCCCCACCCACCCTGCACACATACCCAAACCTTTGTGTGCCTGGATCCCATAACAGAACTATTACTTTAAATGACCTCGGGGGGGTTACAGGTCTCTGTTACTCATGCGAGTCCCGCTGGGTGTAGGTAAAAAAGAAAAACACACCTACATAAGTCTCACAGCTTTGAAAAAAGGGGAGTGTAGAGGGTGTATCCCCAAAAACTCTTCAATAAGTTCCAGGAGGACCCAAGGGAGAGAGAAAGAGAGAAAAAAAAGGGTGGGGGGGGGGTGAGGGAAAAAAAAAGGGGGGTGGGGGCGGGGGAAGAAAAAAAAAAGGGGTAGAGAGAGAAGGAAAAAAAAAATAGCAATAATATTTCTCAACCCAGGATGGGTTTCTTCTTATTCTTCTTCCTTAAATCCTCTCTTCTCCCGTATGTTCGGGTGATTATCCGGTAAGGCAGGTAGGAAGAGGAAATACGGCCGGACTTCTCTTTAAGTAGTGAAGTGTCTGCAGTCTCTCATAAGGATTGTGGGTTCCAGGTTATAACAGTGCACATCAGTTGCATTTCACAGCAATCTTCTCCAGTTATAGTAGCATTGAAGTCAGTTCCCAGCTGCTGGGCTACGTCGCCCTCTGGTGTCCAACCAATGTGATGCTTCCACGGGCACATTGAAAAAGTAAGCTTTGCCATTATCAACAACTCTCAGCTTTGCCGGGTCGGTCTCTGAGTCGTTTCTTAACATGTACAAAACTGGCCCTTTGTTTCTGGGTAGCAGCTGAGAAGTCAGGGTATATGGAGATGCGATTCCCATTGTACATCAATTCACCCTCTGTCCGGGCAGCCCGCAGTATATTCTCTTTGTCCCTGAAGTGGAGGATTTTTGCAATCATTGGGCGAGGGTGGGCTCCTGGTGCAGGTGGTTTGGATGGGATCCTGTGGGCCCTCTCTATCGCAAATAGACGTGAGAATGTGGTATCAGGCAGTGCGTCTTGCAGCCAGAGTTCTAAAAAGTCTTCTGGTTGCTTTCCTTCACTTTTCTCAGGAAATCCTACGAAGCGGAGATTGTTCCTCCTCTGTCTGTCTTCCATATCTCCGAGTTTCTCAGTGTGGGTTCCAATCTCCCTGTGTAGGTCCTGCACTTTATTCTCCATAGGCCTCACCACATCTTCTAAGTCACTGACCCTCTGTTCAGCTTCTGAGGCCCGATCCCTGATCGTCTGCATATCTTGCTTAATAAATGACATTTCAGCCCTCATGCAACACTGCCCTAAACCCTTAAGTTTGCCCCAGCCTTAACCTATAAACTATCCAACACTGATCCCATAAATTCTAACCCTAACCATGAAGCACTCACAGAGAGTACTGTCTGCAGTGGAAAAAAACATGAAAATTCTGCTTGTACTTGCAGTCTTCCGGTCACTTTCTGGAGTGACTGACCACAAATAATGGCATAGACCTAAGCTACTAGCTGTATGGATATCTTCTATATTAGAAATAACCATGGATTTAGATCCAGCTATTGAGGAACTACACTCCCCATTTGTCTGTATAACCCCTACAAATTCAAAATGTTATCAGTATGAGAAATCGAAGGATGGAATCACATATAAAAAATGTGAAGAAAGTAATTCCTTCCGTGGGCTTCAAGAGTTAAAGTGTTTGAAAGAAATGTGCTTCTTGCCCAGAGCATTTTCTTCGACTATTCCTTTTATTCTTTCATGTTGAGTTTAATATATGTAAGGGTCAATGTGATTGGTTATTGGGCCTCAGAGCCTTTTAAGATACTAAAAACTACCTGAGGGGGAATTCTTTACCCAAAGATTAATCACCTTCTAACAGCATACTAAAAAGCATGAAAGAGAATATCTGCTTCTTTGGACAATGAGGTAAATTTTGACCCTAAACACTGTTATGCCACGTACACACGATCCGACTTTCCGTCAACAAAACCGGATGTTGCCTCAAACTTGTCTTGCATATACACAGTCACACAAATGTTGGCCCAAAATTCCGACCGTGTGTACGCGGCATAAGTCATGATGCCTAGGGTCATGGATATTCTAATTGAAAACAAATTCCTGTATGTTCCCTCAGCAACAAATTCATTTTCATTTTCCATATATTGATTTATCAGTGCAGGCACCAATATTATTGCATGAGACATTAATTGAATTATATTATTTAACAATAAGGGCTAATTTGTAGAAGTCCACAGTTTTCTTGTTAGGTGTATATTTGTTGGCTATTCTGTGTACCTGTGTACCTACAGATCACCCACTCTTGGTACCAACACTTACAACTGAACCACTGGCAGAGTAGGATGGGAGTTTACGCTATTTGACCAGTCTTTGGTTTTAGGAGTTCTGAGGCAGCATGGGCAAAACTCCAGTTGATATATGCCTTTTGTTGCTACAGAATTTTGATAGTGTGATACTATGACTGGCCATTCAACTGTGAAAGGCAGTTAGGCTGGGGAGCAGAAAGTACAATGCCAGCTATGTCAATGAGTTTTGGAGTCCCAAGTTACATTGGTAGTTTCACAAGTGCCTAAGATGAGAAATGTATTAAAGCCACAAGTGCATCACCACCATAACCACCACCACTTTGATAGTCATTAGGAAGAACTGCAATAGGCACAAATAAGCCACCCCATTTGCCTGTACTGGCATTGTCTCTTTAGGCAGAAACTGCCTACAAGTGTATCACCCCTTGTAAAGTGTCAGATAGTTGCACAACAATGAACAAGTGCACTATTCCTATGGTTTTCTGCAGTAGCACTCTTATAGCTTGGCCCCATTCTTCTTACCCTAGACTTCTGCCTAGGTTGCCTTGTGGATTATCTGGCCCTGCCTGAGACTTATACTTGTAGCGCCCTGCCCTAGTTAGGCAAAATTTTGTCTCCTGGCTCTGCTGTGATCTGTTTTTTTTTTTTTTATCTGGTCAGGTTTCCCTAAGCTTAGTGGTTGATCTACTCATCCCTGCCTCTGGAATAAGCATCCAGACATTAGAGCAGGAGAGTTAACCACTGAAGTTATAAATACTTATCTACTCTCAGCCAATTCCTGGGAGGGGGCATCCAGAAAGTGACTGAGGGGGGAGATAAATATTTGGGAGGTGTGCTCATAGTGTTCTGTCCCCGCTACACATTTTCTTGTGTGTAGCTCAGCATGCAGATAAACCCTCCTATTCTGCAATAAAATAGACTGAGTGTAATCTTGAAGTTTTATTAACAAAACAGGGTGGGGTGAAACTATTGATAAAAAACAAATACAGATACATATAATCAGTATATAGAATATACAGAAATACAATGAATAAGCTAGGCTGCAGATGGTGATAAGTAATTCTCACCAGTGATTCTGCGTTTAGGTTGATGCAAGCAGATGTAAGTTTTAGTCCAACATGTGCTCTGATAGCTGGTTCCCTCTTTCAGTCTCTAAGATGGAGTCTGAGTTCCCAGGATGCACTAGTTTCTCTTCCTTAAACTGAAGAATGATGGGAACTTTTGTTTAAGGTGAACAGTTTCTAGTTTCTGCAAAAACAGTAGGTCAAATCTGATATTGCAGGCAAACAACTTAATTAGTATCCTGCTTGAGGCAGAACACATAGTCTTCTTGTACTGGGGCTGCTGCCCCTAGGATGCAGCATGTGTACTGGAGTTGCTGTTTGGGCCTCAGCATGTGCTGAACTGAGGGCCCTACCAGAATCCATGAATCAGACTGAGACAGAAGTACAGTTAAATCACACTTGTTTAATAATAATAAAAAAAGGTAAACAGAGTAAACGTAGTCAAAACATAGCCAGAGTTCAGGAACCGGAACGGATAGTCAGACAAGCCAAAACGTCAGGGAGCCAGAGAACAGCATAGTAGAACAGTAAGCAGGGTCTGGAGCCAGAAGGAATGTCAGCCAAGCAAATCTTTAACAGGAACACAGGAGAGCATCTCTAGAGATGTGACCAAGGCGAAGGCAGAGATCATCTGGACTGGACGACTTAAGTAGGCAGGACTGACGAGCAGGATATCATCAACAGGTAAGTCACTGTGGAGAGATAGGAGCTGGCAATTAGCCGACAGCTGAGCGACCAGCCCAGAGAAAGAAGGGCTGAGCCCAGCCCTGACAAGCCCTGAAGAGATTTGGCTAAAGATATTTGCTGGAAGACGTGACTTGTGGACACTGGTCTGGAGAAGTGTCACATGGAGTAAGTGGCAGCTATCCTAGAACATTGTGAGTAAAGACCTTGATTGGAGATCCGAAGCATGTATGTGCTTGGGGAAGTAAGTTCCAAAAGTTGCTGTATGGACTGGAGCTGCTCAAACAGAGTTCTAGATTAACTGGTCATTCCTCCCACCCTCATGAAAAGGCTGCTACCAAAGAATAGCCTGAAGTAAAGACAAAAAGGAAATGGACGTAGAGCTAGCATGACAGGGGGAACAGGGTACAGATAGAAAAGGTAATGTTGGAGCTGATTGGCGGAAGAAGGAATAGGGAGGAGTCAGCAGGGGAAAAAGGTAAAGAGGTCCCTCCCCAGCGTCAGTGTGAGCGGAGGAGACAGCTTCCCACCCTCCTTCCCTTAGAATAGGTTTGATTGTATTTCATAACATGTATTCCTTTACAGAGGTCTGTGCTAAGATGTCGTGGCAGTTGGCGGGTGTTGGTCGTTGCAGGTGAAGGAAGATACCCCCCTCAGATAAGGTGAATGCGGGACCCATCGGTGATATGGGCTCATTGGTGGTATTTCATCTAACGGTGGTTTACATGGAATTTGGTGAAAGGGTGCACTCCGAGCTAGCATGTCAGCTGGAGGCTTATCTTTCAGTTAAAGGTACCGCAGTGCATGGTGAGGATCGTTATGTTAATGGTGGGGGGAATGTCTTGCATAGACCAACGTGATCAGTTGACGTTTAACAGGTGTTTGTTTATAAGATGTTAATTTAATGGATTTTGTTAATAAAGGGGCTGCTACGGCCAATAATTACTCCAAAAAGGTGTGGCCAAATTTATTGGGGAAAAAGGGGAAGAAGGGATGGAGTTGGGTGGCCGGGGTAGCAGAGATATGTAACATCTGTTATACTAGAGTCAAGGTTTCATGCTAAGAGACTGTCCTCCTGTTGTCGCTAACGTTGACGTGTCCTTCACCTTTAGCTCTCTCCTGTTCAAGTTTCTACAATAAATCTACAAAAGAATTCCCCTAGTCTGACCCTTTGTGGTTGTTTTGCTTGGAGCTGTGGTAGGCTCTATATTATAGCAAGGAAGATCTGGGTCATTCTCAGCTGCCCCCTTCGGGGGAGATCGTTACATACTTTTTTTAATAATCAAGAGTATGAATGTCTACCAGCTCTGGAACAACCTCTTCACGCTCTTTGCTCTTTACACCTTGGCCCATCTTGTGTAACAATATTTTCTCTAATGTCTCTACAACCAAAAAGCATTGTAGAACTTGTACAGAATTCATAAGTAGCACAGACTCCATCTAGAATCAATATCCAGCAACAAAGGCATTCTAATACTTGACATGTTTGCGTTTATGGGCACTCCTCATTAACCAGCCTCATATTTAGATTTTGCATCCATCGGGAGCCAGCTGCCTGAATTCTAAATGTTCTTTCAAATAAAAGATTGGAATGGCTCCCCAGGTCATATATCATGGCTACATTACTGCACACACCAACCAGCGGTTATCTCCATTTTCAAAAGTATCAGATGTCAGAGGCAGACTATTGTTTGGCATGTATTTAATAAAACATAGCGGAATCAAATCATCGCTCACAGGAAAACAAAACACCAGAGTATGCAGATTTCCAGATCTGATGCACTTCGCCAGACTACCCTAAAATATTTATTTTCTTTCAGTGAACGCTTAACTCAACATAAAAAAAAAGTATGGCAAGGGAAGTCTACAGAGGACAACAAAAAACTAATAACTTTTCTCGGCTAGGAGAGAAAATTGAAATATTTGTAGAAGAAATGTAATATCATTTTTTTTTTTTTAACAACAGCATCCCTTATTAATTAAGCAAAGCATTTTACAAACTATATCTTTTTTGAAAGGTACATCCAACAATCATACATTATGGTTTATACAAAAAAAGGAGCTGCGCTAAATATGTGACTACACACTGATTCAATCAAAAATGGCGAAGGTGCTGCAAATATTTGAAATAATTTAGAAAGTAACAATAAATAAATTATCAATACTGCAATAGTGAAATATATGTCATATAATATTCAAAAAAACATATATTGTATACTTAATAAAATCAAGTGACTATAAGAAAAGTCCAAACATGATAGTGATCTCGTGAATTAATGTGATGAACTTATGGAAAAATGTCCTTAAAAAATCTGATTCTTTTAATAATGGTATAGCACCCAGACTTCCACACAAACTGACATGTGAAGAACCTCCACCACGAAAAAACACACTGCCGCTTACCGGAACAAGGTGGTCCCTTATTACAGGGGGCCACACTGCATGGATGGCTGTAACCCCAGCCTGGGATAATTATGGCACACAAGGGATTCTTCAACCTCAATGGAGTGGTCCACAGATGAACATCACAACTTAATAGCTGACTGACACCCGGAGAATTCCCCAGCTCTAAAGGATGATCCACAGACTCAGGGACACGGCAAATTTCCCAAAAAGTAAATGAGAACTTGCATAACGTAAAAAACCCTTATAAATTTATTAAGTAAGTGTCCATTTGTCTTTTGAGTTTAATACATTTATAAGGGTTTTTACGTTATGCAAGTTCTCATTTACTTTTTGGGAAATTTGCTGTGTCCCTGAGTCTGTGGACTTCAGCATAACTTCAGCATAAACGCGAGCCGGCCGGCCTCGCTAACAGCCCATAGCTTCCAGGACTAAGCGTGTAGCGGGGATGTCAGTACGTCGCTCCTCCTCCCTACGCGTTTCGTCATCAATAGGACATCGTCACTGCTACACGCTTAGTCCCGGAAACTACGGGCTGTTAGAATTTTTTAAGGAAATTTTTCCATAAGTTCATCACATTAATTCACGGGATCACTATCATGTTTGGACTTTTCTTATATGATTTTATTAAGTATACAATATATGTTTTTTTGAATATTATATGACATATATTTCACTTTTGCAGTATTGATAATTTATTTATTGTTACCTTCTAAATTATTTCAAATATTTGCAGCACCTTCACCATTTTTGGTTGAATCAGTGTGTAGTCACATATTTAGTGCAGCTCCTTTTTTTGTATATTTGTGTTGGTGTCGTATAACATCTTGAGCCGCAGCTTGTAACTGTATCAGATAGCACAGTATATTTTTATACCATACATTATGGTTTGCCAGTTTATACCTTCATGTTTAAGTTCCCTAACTCTTTGCCCTACTGTGTAGACTTTGTCCCTTGTATTCATTATCTAGACTATTATTATTATTATTTAAGGTACTTATATAGTGCCATCAATTTACGCAGCACTATACATATAAATTGTACATTTACATCAGTGCCTACCCTAAGGTCACTAACTCACATTCATATACTAGGGCCAATTTAGACAGAAGCCAATTAACCCATGTCTTTAGAGTGTGGGAGTAAACCTGGAGTACCCAGAGGAAGCTCACGCAGGCACAGGGAGAACATGCAAACTCCAGGCAGGTAGTGTCGTAGTTGGGATTCGAACCAGCGCACCTTTTTACTGCTAGGTGAGAGTGCTACCCACTACACCACTGTGCCGCCCTATAAAAGCAAAGAGAAATTGAGCAGAGGTGATGTGTAATGGACATCCCAATTGGGCAGACCCGGACTTGTATGCATGTGAGGGTTCAGGTACACTTAACAACAATATTGGGGGGGGGGGGGGTGGGGGTTGATGCCTTAAATATTTGAACTGTAAGACCATATAGTTATCACCCTTAAATGTATTTAGCGCTACCTCCGCAGGAGCCACTAAATATATTGGGTCCTCTGTCCTTGTCATGACACTGATAAAGGCCTCAGCCCCTCTGACACCTCAGGTTATAATGCCAAAGATGGCTAACAACTGACAATTCTTCAACCCTTCATAGTCAACCTTGAAATTAAACACAAGATCATTCAGTAAGTAACACAGTAGTTTGTCACTTAAGAGAGCATAAAGAGAATTGATTAACACTAGCTATTACAATAATTACACAGATGAAGGCTTTGTGTCTGGTGTGTACAGACAGTGAGGGAGCTAAGCCTAGGCCTTATGAAAGCAGTCACAAGATAAAAGCAGCTAAGCTGAATGAATGAACTATGTACAGTCCTCAGTGTTGAACTTCTGCTTGCTATGTTGGGGTCCTTGTGTCTTTGGTGCGCTTGATGAAAGTTGACAGCCCAGTGTGGTAGTTAGATATGCGCTGCATATTACTGTGCAGGGCAACAGACTGGGCAAATGGAAAGTCAAGATGGAAAACAACAGAATAGCCAAGCATGACTGAAGGATAATTGAGTAATTTAACAGGCTGAGGGAGATGTGAGTAGAGCTTAAATGTGTCCAAAGTGCATAAAGAGTAAGCACTATGGTGGGTTAAAGACCCACTCACCACTTTTTGGATCCAGTTAGCAGACTGTGGCAGTGGAGGGGCCCCACTGATGAGTAGAGTGCACTGCTCTTACTGTAGCAGCCTGGCTGGCAGTAAAGCTAAAAAGATGAGTAGGATGTGCTGGGTCACCTATGGCAGCTTTGTGGACAGCAGGGTAGGACTGGTACAGTGTGGAGGATGCATTGGGTCCCCTGTGGCCACTTGGTGAGTGTTTTGTCGAACCAGTAAGCTGTGTGGGTGAACTGGTCTTCCTGTGGTAGTCTGATGGACAGTAGGTAGGACTCGAATAGCAGTACAGTTCACAGGGCTCTAGGGTGGCTTGGTGGCAGTGAGGATGTATCAGGACCTCCTTCTCTTCCTCTCAGCAGACTGGAGCAGTTTCTCACAGCAGTGACCGACGTCAAAAAGCCCCCTCTGTTTCCCAGGTTTTTTATTCTACCTAACACTTAGGAACTTCACCTACTTCAAAGCTCTCTTAGAATTGTAGTTCAAATCTCTGCTATTGCAACCCCCCCCCCCAAAACTACATCTCCCAGCATTCTTGGTGCTCTAAATAGTGATTAAGATGTTAACATGCTTAGCATCCCCATCTTGTGGCTGAAAAAGGGAACTGTTACATATGTAACTTATGTCATACCTCCCAACATTTTGAGATGGGAATGAGGGACACCTACTAGCAAAACCATGTAGGCATAGGACACGCCCCACTGCCATGCCCCCTTAAAGGAAAATTAACCTAAAAAAAAGATTTGTTAAATCCACAAGGGCTCTTTTTTACCACTACTATTCCTTTATATTGACTTTTGAAATTTGCAAATGCAGAAATTTTGGATGAAAGGTTTAGCACTGGGAAACACTTTTTGAAAGATAAACAGTGCATTTTATATACAATTATATGGATCAGACCAAAATGAGGGACAAATGAGGATGAAAGAGGGACAGAGGGGAGCTATGTTAAAGTGAATGGGTTGTTTTACAAGGTGATCATTTACAATCACTTTAACTTCAGCAGGGAAAGTTCAGGTTACCATTATGGCTGTGCTAACCCACAGGTTGTGTAAATGCCAGGACTGGATGGACAGAAATAAAAGTCCCATATATAACTTATATACTCGAGTATAAGCCGAATTTTTCAACACATTTTTGTGCTAAAAATGCCCCCCTCGGCTTATACTCGAGTCAAGCACTTTTCTGCAGCAGAGAATGACATTTTCCGACCCGACTTTGGGGCCCCCGTATCTCGGGGCCACTTGGTGCTAGGAACCCCAAATTTGGTATGCAAACTCAGTGGAACTAGCACTACAACAACCAGTGGCTCCGAGATAGGGGGCCCCAAAGTCGGGTCGGAAAATGTAATTCTCTTCTGCAGAAAAGTGCTTGACATTTTCTGACCTGACTTTGGGGCCCCGTATCCCGGGCCACTTGGTGCTAGGAACCTCAAATTTGGTCTGCAAACCAAGTGGCACTACAACATATCCAAAGATGGGGTTCCTAGCACCAAGTGGCCCTGAGATACGGGGCCCCAAAGTCAGTCAACTATGTCCATCTGCAGCAATGTCATTTCGGGACCCTTTGGGTCCAGAGACCCCAAATTTTGGCTGCAGCTAGGGGGCATTTAGGAACCCTTAACTACCACGTTTGAAGTTCGGGGGACCTATGACTGCAAATGGGCACAGTGAGGCTGCAAATGGGCATTGTTGACCCTCTTTTCCACTTAGGCCCCTTTCACACTGGGGCGGTGCGGGGCGGCGACGGTAAAGCAGCGCTATATTTAGCGCTGCTTTACCTTCGTTTTACCCGCGGTATGCGGCCGCTAGCGGGGTGGTTTTAACCCCCGCTAGCGGCCGCAAAAGGGTTAAAAACCTCCGCAAACCGCCGCTGCAGCGGCGGTTTGCGGGCGGTATCCCCGCGGTTTCCCATTGATTTCAATGGGAACGAGCAGTATAGGAGCGGTAAATACACCGCTCCTACACCGCTCCAAAGATGCAGCTAGCAGGACTTTTTTTACCGTCCTGCTAGCGCACCGCTCCAGTGTGAAAGCCCGCCGGCTTTCACACTGGAGTGAATGGGGCCGGTTTTTTCAGGCGGTGTACAGGCGCTATTTTTAGCGCTGTACCGCCTGAAAACCGCCCCAGTGTGAAAGGGGCCTTACAGTAGCTGCGCATTTCTCACCCTAGGCTTATACTCGAGTCAATAAGTTTTCCCATTTTTTTGTGTTAAAATTAGGGGCCTCGGCTTATATTCGGGTCGGCTTATACTCGAGTATATACGGTATGTATTTCCACTGTGTGTTTAGTTCTTTACCTAGAGTTCAGCTTTACATGATTTAGATACAAATACCCTTAAATATTCCACTATGTGTAGGTGACTGGGGGGGGGACCACATTCTGCAAATGCTATGTTATGCTTTCCTTAGATTTTTTATAGTGTCTAGGAGAGGGTTAAATAAAATCTGCTTTTGCAAAAATCCGATTTCAAATATAACATTTATCACAGCGTACAGTCATTTCCCTGCAAACAGCGAAATACCATGAAATGTCAATACAATTACACATTTACATCCCTATAAATAATTCTTGATGCTCAGACATGTCAATTTATGATCAAATTGAATGGATTAAATTCTTATTTAAAGAGAAAAAAAAAAATAATGAATTGAACAGTTGGTCGGCCCAAGTGCTTTCTGTGTAAGGAAATGTCATCAGAACATCATTGGAAGGGCCTAACAATAAAACCACAGTGTGAATAAACACGCACTTTTAAATGCCGCCCGCTTGACATTCTCCGAGATTGTTCTTTGCATTAAAATGCCCCAATTTCCTTATATCTCTTCACAAAATGGCTCATTGCTGTAGAGACCTTTCTTCCAAACCATTAACTCTTGGTCATCTAATGACCCAGAAAAAGCTTTAGCCATGCTAATTGGCAACCCATACCTTTTTATTTTTTCTGTTTCCTTTGATTTTTTTTTAGGGAGAAATATAATGGTTTATGAAAAAAAAATATATATATATATATTTTTCCTTTTTTAAGTTTGTATACTGATCTTATATTTAAATAAAAAAAATATTTTTCACGGGCAATGGCTGGTGTTGGTGCTTCAATCAACACGGCACCAAGGTTGATATGGTGTCTGGGTGATTGACACGCATTGTTTCTATTGTTACATTGTAATATATAATGAAGTTTTTCAACTCACCATAATGCAGAATCAGTGGGAGCCCTGGGCGTGTCACTTGCCACATCTCCTGCCACCAGATACATCTTGTCCCTTGCCACCGTCTCCTGTCACCAGATGTGGATTGTCACTTGCAACCAGATGTGGATTGTCACTTGCCACTGTCGCCTGACACCAGATGTGGATTGTCACTTGCCACTGTCACCTGACACCAGATGTGGATTGTCCCTTGCCACCTGATGTGGATTGTCACTGGCCACATCACCTGCCACCATTTGCAGATTGTCACGTCACCTGCCACCAGATGTGGATTGTCACTTGCCACGTCACCTGCCACCAGATGTTAATTGTCACTTGCAACCAGATGTGGATTGTCACTTGCCACTGTTCCTGGACACTAGATGTGGATTGTCACTTGCCACTGTCGCCTGCCACCAGATGTTAATTGTCACTTGCAACCAGATGTGGATTGTCACTTGCCACTGTTCCTGGACACTAGATGTGGATTGTCACTTGCCACCGTCTCCTGTCACCAGATGTGGATTGTCACTTGCAACCAGATGTGGATTGTCACTTGCCACTGTTCCTGGACACTAGATGTGGATTGTCACTTGCCATTGTCGCCTGACACCAGATGTGGATTGTCACTTGCCACTGTCGCCTGGCACCAGATGTGGATTGTCACTTGCCACTGTCGCCTGGCACCAGATGTGGATTGTCACTTGCCACTGAAACCTGACACCAGATGTGGATTGTCACTTGCCACTGTCACCTGGCACCAGATGTGGATTGTCACTTGCCACTGTCGCCTGGCACCAGATGTGGATTGTCACTTGCCACTGTCACCTGACACCAGATGTGGATTGTCACTTGCCACTGTCACCTGACACCAGATGTGGATTGTCACTTGCCACCTGATGTGGATTGTCACTGGCCACATCACCTGCCACCATTTGCAGATTGTCACGTCACCTGCCACCAGATGTGGATTGTCACTTGCCATGTCCCCTGCCACCAGATATGTATTCTCACTTGCCTCGTCACCTGCCACCAGATGTTAATTGTCACTTGCCACGTCACCTGCCACCAGATGTGGATTGTCACTTGCCACGTCACCTGCCACCAGATGTTAATTGTCACTTGCCACGTCACCTGCCACCAGATGTGGATTGTCACTTGCCACGTCACCTGCCCGCCAGATGTGAATTGTCACTTGCCACATCAACTGTCACCAGATGTGGATCGCTTGCCACCAGATGTGGATTGTCACTTGCCCCATCACCTGCCACCAGATGTTGATTGTCACTTGCCACGTCACCTGCCGCCAGATGTGGATTATTACTTGCCACGTCACCTGTCACCAGATGTGGATGATCGCTTGCCACATTGCCTGCCACTATTTGCAGATTGTCACTTACCATGCCAGCCAGTGCCACCAAATGTGCATTGTTGCTGCATTGGGGGTAAGCTGGCAACACTGATCCATTTAGTTCTGAGTGAGGGCAGGAGAGCAGTGATGCGGAGCGGACAGTGAGGGATGACGTCATCTCGCTGCTCTCCGCCGCACCTCAGACATTAAAGAGGCGCGCTGTGAGGGTGGAAGAGAGGTGATGCAGGGCGGGAGAGATTATGGATGATGTCATCTCGCTGTTCCCCGCCTCACCTCGCTCCGACATTGAAGAGGCCGGCTGTGAGGGCAGAAGAGCGGTGATGTGGGGCAGGCAGAGAGAGATGATGTCATCTCTGCTCGTCTGCCCACTCGCTTCTCTTATCCTCCTGCCCGGCTCTCTCATGCAGCCCCCCCGCCGCACCCACGGCCCAGCTGCAGAGAGTTCACGGCCCGCTGGTTAGGCAGGGACCCCTGCGGCAAGAGACTCGGGGCTATGGGCCCCAGATTCGGGCTATAGCCCCAATAGCCACCCCTAGTGACGCAGCTGTTTACAACCACTTTAAAACACATGTGTCCATTGCGGCAGAGGTTTCAATGCTAAGAACATGCTTTAAGTTCACATCCAGCACAGTGATGGACAGCTCCTAACCTCTAGTTCCCAGATAGCAAACAATTGTGCTGCAAATTTGAACATGACTTGCTATTGCTAGACTTGCCAGGCTTCACAAGTTTGTTGCACAATTGCAGCAAGTCCGCATTGCATGACTCCAGATCAACTTTCTTTGCAAACATTCTGCAAGTCTGCTGCAGGAGACAAAGGCAGTGTTATGTTTACTGGATTACTGTAATTGGCTATCACAATGGTCACATGATCCCACTGGCTCACAATCATGAACAGAGACTGATCAGTAAGTGTGCTGGGAATGCGCACACAAAGCGCTCTCAACACTTAACCTCGGACTCCCATAGGCGCATATCTATAGTGGCTGGGTGTTAAAGCGAATCTAAACCGATCAATTTCAATCTTTCCTCAGTTACATTCAAGGCATGTCGTGAACAACATTGCTTGTGCTCTCAACCGAACTGTCAAGCCATTAAATGGCTGGTAACATAACTGATCACATGTAAAGCACTATGGCAACTGCAGATCAAACAGATGCTAAGATGGCAGTTTCCTTGACTGTAGAAGGGAGTAAGTAGTTAGTAAGGCCCAACCATCCTGCCACCGCATATATAGTATGCCTTATGGTATCCAAAAGTGATTACCCAGATAGCAAGCAATTGCGCTGCACATTTGAAAATGACTTGCCAAGCTATTGCTAGACTTGCCAGGCTTCACAAGTTTGTTGCACAGTTGCAGCAAGTCCGCATTGCATGACTCCAGATCAACTTTCTTTGCAAACATTCTGCAAGTCTGCTGCAAGTTCTGGTACAGTTATGTTGTGCAATAGTCATCCCACCACAGGGGGCACTGTGACTGAATTTGCATGCTGTAGACTTGCAGAGTTCTTGCTGTAAACTCACCACAACAACTTTGCTCGTACTAGAGACTTGCCACGCAAATTTGCTACAAAATGGAAAAGTGTCAACTAGAACTTGTGCTTCAAGTGCTCTGCAAGTGTACAACTTGCTAGTGAAAATGTGCAGCAAGTTAAAAGAATTGCAATTCAATTCAACACTGCCACACACATGTGGCAAGTTATCCTTGCTATCTGAGTTTTGATCGAGAGCTGGTGTGAAGGTATTACCCAATCACAGTGGTCACATGATTGGGAGGTCCGTCCTGCTCTCCCGCCTTAAGATCCAGTTTAAGGGCCCAAGCAGGCGGGCAAGTAGGGGTTAATACATACAGATATTTTGATAATACAGTGCTGCCAGGGCATACTAGGCTTGATGATAAGGAAGCCCAGCAGTAGCTGCTCATATTCTGTATCCAGCTAACTGAAGCATCATATAGTGAGGTTGACTTGCTAAATGAGTAGAGCATATTCACTTTGAAAATTGAATTTTAACTTTGTACAGTCAATTTTCATATATCTTTGTGAATGAGGTGAACTGAAGTGAAATATCTCTTTGCAAAATATACTCAACTAGAAAAAATACAATTTCTGGGGAAATTGTGTGACGTGTTCTTGCCTCCACCTACTGGAGTGGGCGGAGAAACTGGGTGGAGTGGCTTGAGTAACTAAACATTTATTTATTTTTTTCAAAAATAATTTTTTTTTTAATGATTTTTTTAAATGATTTTTTATATTTTTATTCAATTTTTTCTAAAAATAAATTTTTCAAAATTATTTTTTTCAAAAAATTTTTCACATTTTTTTTTTCAAATTTCGTAATTTTCATTTTTTTTCTAAAATGATTGATTTTTTTTATAAAATTTTTTTTTTTCAAAAATAATTTTTTTTTTTCAAAAATAATTTTTTTTTTTTTCAAAAATAATTTTTTTTTTCAAAAATAATTTTTTTTTAATTATTATTAGTTTTTTTTAAATGATTTTTTTTTCTAAAAATGTTTTTTTTTTCAAATTTCCTAATTTTCATTTTTTTTTCTAAAATTATTTTATTTTATTTTTTTTTATTATTATTATTTTTTTTTTTTATTATTTTTTTTTTTCAAAAATTATTTTTTTTTTTCAAAAATTTTTTTTTTTTTTCAAAAATAATTTTTTTTTTCAAAAATAATTTTTTTTTCAAAAATAATTTTTTTTTAATTATTATTATTTTTTTTTAAATGATTTTTTTTTTCTAAAAATGTTTTTTTTTTTCAAATTTCCTAATTTTCATTTTTTTTTTTCTAAAATTATTTTATTTTTATTTTTTTTATATTATTATTATTTTTTTTTAATTATTTTTTTTTTTTTCAAATTTCATAATTCCCCTCAGAGCTGTGTGGGACTAACTATAATCCCCCTCAGAGCTGTGTGGGACTACCTATAATCGCCCTCAGAGCTGTGTGGGACTACCTATAATCGCCCTCAGAGCTGTGTGGGACTACCTATAATCCACCTCAGATGTGTGGGACTACCTATAATCCCCCTCAGAGCTGTGTGGGACTACCTACAATCCCCCTCAGAGCTGTGTGGGACTACCTATAATCCCAGTCAGAGCTGTGTGGGACTACCTATAATCCCCCTCAGAGCTGTGTGGGACTACCTATAATTCCCCTCAGAGCTGTGTGGGACTACCTATAATCCCCCTCAGAGCTGTGTGGGACTACCTATAATTCCCCTCAGAGCTGTGTGGGACTACCTATAATTCCCCTCAGCTGTGTGGGACTACCTATAATTCCCCTCAGAGCTGTGTGGGACTACCTATAATTCCCCTCAGCTGTGTGGGACTACCTATAATTCCCCTCTGAGCTTTTGTCACCTCCCACTCTAGTTTTGATCATTTCTCCATTCATTCCTATGGGACAAATTTCGCCGCAAAAATGACGATATTTCGTAAACCATTCGGCGAAACGACGAAGACTACCTATAATTGCCCTCAGAGCTATGTGGGAGGAGCTATAATTCCCCTCAGAGCTTTTGTCACCTCCCACTAGTTTTGAACATTTCTCCATTCATTCCTATGGGACAAATTTCGCCGCAAAAATGACGATATTTCGTGAACCATTCGGAAAAACGTTCCACAAAGTAATAGCACACCATTCGGGAACAATCCGCACGTTTTGGTATATATTCGGTATATGTAGCATAAAAACTGTGGGAGGAGTTAGCGTGCAAAATTTGGCTATAATAAGAATAATAATAACTAGAAAAGATACAATTTCTGGGGAAATTGTGTGACGTGTTCTTGCCTCCACCTACTGGAGTGGGCGGAGAAACTGGGTGGAGTGGCTTGAGTAACTAAACATTTATTTATTTTTTTCAAAAATAATTATTTTTTTTTTAATGATTTTTTTTTAAATGATTTTTTAGATGTTTATTCAATTTTTTCTAAAAATACATTTTTCAAAATTATTTTTTTCAAAATTATTTTTTTTCACATTTTTTTTTTCAAATTTCCTAATTTTCATTTTTTTTCTAAAATGATTGATTTTTTTTTATAAAAATATTTTTTTTCGAAAATAATTTTTTTTTTCAAAAATAATTTTTTTTTCAAATTTCCTAAATTTTCATTTTTTTCTAAAATTATTGATTCTTTTTTTTTTTTTATAAAAAATATTTTTTTCAAAAATATTTTTTTTTTTTTTTTAATGATTTTTTTTAATTATTATTATTTTTTTATATTATATATTTTTTTCTAAAATTATTTTTTTTTTTCAAAAAAGATTTTTTTTCAAATTTCCAAATTTTCATTTTTTTTTCTAAAATTATTTTATTTTTATTTTTTTATTATTATTATTTTTTTTTTTATTATTTTTTTTTTCAAATTTCATAATTCCCCTCAGAGCTGTGTGGGACTAACTATAATCCCCCTCAGAGCTGTGTGGGACTACCTATAATCGCCCTCAGAGCTGTGTGGGACTACCTATAATCGCCCTCAGAGCTGTGTGGGACTACCTATAATCCACCTCAGATGTGTGGGGGACTACCTATAATCCCCCTCAGAGCTGTGTGGGACTACCTACAATCCCCCTCAGAGCTGTGTGTGACTACCTATAATCCCAGTCAGAGCTGTGTGGGACTACCTATAATCCCAGTCAGAGCTGTGTGGGACTACCTATAATTCCCCTCAGAGCTGTGTGGGACTACCTATAATCCCCCTCAGAGCTGTGTGGGACTAACTATAATCCCCCTCAGAGCTGTGTGGGACTACCTATAATCGCCCTCAGAGCTGTGTGGGACTACCTATAATCGCCCTCAGAGCTGTGTGGGACTACCTATAATCCACCTCAGATGTGTGGGACTACCTATAATCCCCCTCAGAGCTGTGTGGGACTACCTACAATCCCCCTCAGAGCTGTGTGGGACTACCTATAATCCCAGTCAGAGCTGTGTGGGACTACCTATAATCCCAGTCAGAGCTGTGTGGGACTACCTATAATTCCCCTCAGAGCTGTGTGGGACTACCTATAATCCCCCTCAGAGCTGTGTGGGACTAACTATAATCCCCCTCAGAGCTGTGTGGGACTACCTATAATCCCCCTCAGAGCTGTGTGGGACTACCTATAATCGCCCTCAGAGCTGTGTGGGACTACCTATAATCCACATCAGATCTGTGGGACTACCTATAATCCCCTCAGAGCTGTGTGGGACTACCTACAATCCCCCTCAGAGCTGTGTGGGACTACCTATAATCCCAGTCAGAGCTGTGTGGGACTACCTATAATCCCAGTCAGAGCTGTGTGGGACTACCTATAATTCCCCTCAGAGCTGTGTGGGACTACCTATAATCCCCCTCAGAGCTGTGTGGGACTACCTATAATTCCCCTCAGCTGTGTGGGACTACCTATAATTCCCCTCTGAGCTTTTGTCACCTCCCACTCTAGTTTTGATCATTTCTCCATTCATTCCTATGGGACAAATTTCGCCGCAAAAATGACGATATTTCGTAAACCATTCGGCGAAACGACGAAGACTACCTATAATTGCCCTCAGAGCTATGTGGGAGGAGCTATAATTCCCCTCAGAGCTTTTGTCACCTCCCACTAGTTTTGAACATTTCTCCATTCATTCCTATGGGACAAATTTTGCCGCAAAAATGACGATATTTCGTGAACCATTCGGCGAAACGACGAAGACTACCTATAATTGCCCTCAGAGCTATGTGGGAGGAGCTATAATTCCCCTCAGAGCTTTTGTCACCTCCCACTAGTTTTGAACATTTCTCCATTCATTCCTATGGGACAAATTTCGCCGCAAAAAATGACGATATTTCGTAAACCATTCGGCGAAACGACGAAGACTACCTATAATTGCCCTCAGAGCTATGTGGGAGGAGCTATAATTCCCCTCAGAGCTTTTGTCACCTCCCACTAGTTTTGAACATTTCTCCATTCATTCCTATGGGACAAATTTTGCCGCAAAAATGACGATATTTCGTAAACCATTCGGCGAAACGACGAAGACTACCTATAATTGCCCTCAGAGCTATGTGGGAGGAGCTATAATTCCCCTCAGAGCTTTTGTCACCTCCCACTAGTTTTGAACATTTCTCCATTCATTCCTATGGGACAAATTTCGCCGCAAAAATGACGATATTTCGTGAACCATTCGGCGAAACGACGAAGACTACCTATAATTGCCCTCAGAGCTATGTGGGAGGAGCTATAATTCCCCTCAGAGCTTTTGTCACCTCCCACTAGTTTTGAACATTTCTCCATTCATTCCTATGGGACAAATTTCGCCGCAAAAATGACGATATTTCGTAAACCATTCGGCGAAACGACGAAGACTACCTATAATTGCCCTCAGAGCTATGTGGGAGGAGCTATAATTCCCCTCAGAGCTTTTGTCACCTCCCACTAGTTTTGAACATTTCTCCATTCATTCCTATGGGACAAATTTCGCCGCAAAAATGACGATATTTCGTGAACCATTCGGAAAAACGTTCCACAAAGTAATAGCACACCATTCGGGAACAATCCGCACGTTTTGGTATATATTCGGTATATGTAGCATAAAAACTGTGGGAGGAGTTAGCATGCAAAATTTGGCTATAATAAGAATAATAATAATAATAATAATAATAATAATATATATGTGAGATAACAATAAGTGATCTTGCTATGCAAGAACACTTAATAAAATATTAAAACAGGGTTTTTGCTCATACATGGTTGAATGACTGAAATCAGCACAGCTTCATAACAATCACAATGTTATAGAGTAGATGTGCTTTTGTAAGACAAAAAAAAAAATCAGTATCTTCTGGGTGATTAAGGTACTTTTTAAAGACTTTACAGTGGATTCCTTATTTCATACATTTTTCTAAAATAGCTGTTTGCTTAACCATGTCCTTTACACACTGATTCTGAATGTGAGGGTCTGGTTTATTATAATCAGCTGGAGCACTCTCAGTGTTCTCAGTGTTCTATTACGAAAAGCTGTAGTTTCTGAATGTCTTTAGAAGTATTTAACATTGAGAAGTATCTCACCAAAACTTGGTACTTTATCTGTGATGGGTGAACACCACTATATGTACAATCAGAGGTCACAAAGCTCACTTTTATTCAAGCCTCCTCTGATCCATTGGCAATACGTGAAATCAAATGGTCTAATACAGTGGTCTTCAAACTCCAGCCTGGGGGTGGATGTTGCCCTTTGCTTGCTTTTATCTGGCCCTTGGGGCATTATTCCCCCCCTGTTAGCAACATTAGGGCCTAGTTCCTGCCACTGACACCAACAATGGGGCACAATTGCTCCCACTGACACCAATGATGTACCTAGGGGTCCCCTTGTTAAAGGGGGCTTCCAGATTATGATAAGCCCCCCGCCCGCATACCCCAACAACCACCGGGCAAAGTTTGTCAGGAAGAGGCCCTTGTCCTCATCAACATGGGGCAAGGTGCTTTGGGGTGGGGGGGCGCAGAGCCCCCCTTGCCCCAAAGCACCCGTAGCCCCCCCATGTTGAGGGCATGCGGCCTGGTATGGTTCAGGAGGGGGGGGGGGGCGCTCACTTGTCCCCTCCCTTTCCTGACCTGCCGGGCGGCATGCTCGGATAAGGGTCTGGTATGGATTTTGGGCGGACCCCACACTGTTTTTTTTTTTTTTTTTTTTACATTTTGGCGTGAGGGTTCCCTTCGAATCCATACTAGACCCAAAGGGCCTTGTGTGGAACTGGGGGGGGGGGGGACTCCACGCCATTTTTTTGCAAAGCAAAAGCAAAATAGCAATAGCAAATAGCAAATTTTTTTTTTTTTTTTTGATTCAGCTTTCAGCGGGAACCCCGCTGACAGCTGATGACTCATTGGTTGTTAGGGACACGACGGCCAGCTTCCTGGCCCCCTCCTTAGCAACCAGCTTTATACAGTGTGTTTTACAGTGCGTTTAACCACTTGCTTACTGGGCACTTAAACCCCCCTCCTTTCCAGACCAATTTTCAGCTTTCAGAACTGTTGCACTTTGAATGACAATTGTGTGGTCATACAACACTGTACCCAAATTAAATTTTTATCTTTTTTCCCCCTAAATAGAGCTTTATTTTGGTGGTATTTGATCACCTCCGCGATTTGTATTTTTTGTTAAAAAAATGTAAAAAGACTAAATTTCCAAAAAAAATAATGTTTTATTTTTTTCATTTTGTTATAAAAATAAAAAAATGGGTAATTTTTGTCCGTCATTGATGTACGCTGATGAGGCGGCAGTGACGGGCACCGATAGGTGGCAATGATGGGCACTGATGGGTGGCAGTGATTGGCACTGATGGGTTACACTGATAGGCAGCACTTTTAGGTGGCACTGATTGGCAGCACTGGTGGGCATTGATAGGTGGCACTGGTGTGGGCATTGACAGGTGGCACTTGTGGGCATTGACAGGTGGCACTTATGGGCATTGACAGGTGGCACTTGTGGGCATTACAAGTGGGACCGATGTCCCTTTAAGATAAGCCGGTGATCGTTTTTTTTTTTCTCCTCCGCTGTCAGCGTGCGGAGAAAAAAAAAACGATCACCGAGCTTTTGTTTTTATCATGTGATCAGCTGTCATTGGCTGACAGCTGATCACATGGTAAGGGGCCGGGACCCGCCCCTTACTCGGATCGCTGATCACCCGAGTCCCAGTGACTCTGTACGTGCCATTCTTCCGGCGGGTGGGGTGTCCGATCGGAACCCCCTCCGCCGGCGGGGACGGTCGGCATCGCTTCAGGAGCGATCCGGGACGAGGGGTGCACAGGGGAGGATGTCATATGACGCCCTCCTGGGAATTTACATCCGTGCTGAGGCCGTCATTCGGCCATAGCGCGGATGTCTAGTGGTTAAAGAGAAAAAAAATGCATGAAAACTGCATGCAAAAACGCATAAAAATGCTGTTTTAAAAAATGCAAAATGCACTGAAAAACGTGCCTGAAAAACGCATCAAACGCAGCTGCATAGGTGTGAACCTAGACTAAAAGGAACCATCTCTAATGTCTACTCAACCCAATATCTACTGTTTCTGAAAGCTTGTGCCCAATAACAACTAAAAGTCCAATAAAAGTGGACTTTTTCTTTAACTTGACTATATTCTGAGCATATTTGCCCTCTCCCCTTGAGATTCTATTATCATTAATATAACCTTTAGTACCAATAACACAGTGTTCGTTTCAGATTGCTTTTGAGGTCATGGCTTTGGCATGAGTATTTGAGCTTACATGGTGGTCTCTTAGAAACATCATACTAATTTCATTTAACTTTGCTTAACATCTGATCTTCAAGGCCAAAAGTACATACAAATCCCCAAAGCCATAAAAAAACTGTACTGTTTAATCCGCAGCCTATAAAAATTAAACAGTATCTGGTATCCTCGCTTAAAGGGCTTTCATAGTTTAAAAAAAGATAAGATTTAGAATAATCAGTTTTGCGTGGACAGGATATTTTAATTCCAAGCACTCTGTGAATACAAGGACGTGCATTGACCACGGCTGTCATAATAAAATGTATAGTCTTGGCAAATCTGGAATGAGAGATTTTGTACTGTACTCTTTGTACACATGGACGTATACCTCCATGACGAAGTTCATACAGCTTTCTACTAACCAGTGCCAACGTATAACTCGTTTCTTTTTCTGGGCTGTTTAATTATGACCTGGGTTGCTTACAAGAGTGGCAATATTGTTGCGGGTAGGCATTAATGCCGCCCATCCTATACTTTTTTTTTATTGTATTATTATTATAACACATCATGTGACGTCAGAAGGGGATGGTGCCACCGGGTGACGTACCGGGATGGCCCCTCCCTTGCCTATAAAAGATCCATCAAACCCAAAGGAAGCTCATACGTCGGGAGACCTCTTGGGAGGAGAAGCGTCTTTTCCATTTTATTTTATTTTCCGGTACGGCGCGTGGCGTAATTGATGGTGGATTATACAAGGGACACTATTTTTTTTTCTTCTTTTAATAAAGGTTTTGTCTAAAACTGTCTCTTGTTCTACTTACTTTTTAACACTTTTTTTGGTGCATGGTTATGGGAACGATGTACCAGATAAACATTCACATGGGGACCCCCTTTAAGACGTGGCATTGTGGGCATACTCCGTGACCGTGTCTGCGGGTCCCACAATCGTGTCACAGAGCGGCAGAACGGGAGATGCCTATGTAAACAAGGCATTTCCCTGTTCTGTCTAGTGACATAACAGGGATCTACTGCTCCCTGTCATCGGAAGCAGTCATCGCTGTCATGTCAGTGGTAGCCCACCCCCCCACAGTTAGAATCACTCCCTAGGACACACTTAACCCCTTGATTGCCCCCAGTGTTTAACCCCTTCCCTGCTAGTGACATTTATACAGCAATCAGTGCATTATTATAGCACTGATCGCTGTATAAATGACAATGGACCCAAAATAGTGTCAAAAGTGTCCGATGTGTCCACCATAATGTCACAGTCACCATAAAAATCGCAGATCGCCGCCATTACTAATAGAAAAAAATGTAATAATAAAAAAATGACATAAATCTATCCCCTATTTTGTAGACGCTATAACTTTTGTTCAAACCAATCAATATACGCTTATTGCGATTTTTTTTTTAAAAAATATATAGAAGAATACATATCAGCCTAAACTGAAAAATAATTTTTTTTTTATATATTTTTGGGGGATATTTATTATAGCAAAGAGTAAAAAATATTGCTTTTTTTTTCAAAATTGTCGCTATTTTTTTGTTTATAGCGCAAAAAATAGAAACCGCAGAGGTGATCAAATACATCCAAAAGAAATCTCTATTTGTGGGGAAAAAAATACGTCAATTTTGTTTGGGTGCAACGTCGCACGACCGCGCAATTGTCAGTTAAACCGACGCAGTGCCGTATTGCAAAAAGTGCTCTTGTCAGGAAGGAGGTAAATTCTTCTGGGGCTGAAGTGGTTAATTCTCATTATTTTTAGGGGGTACAAGTAGAGGCTGTATTACTTATCCTGTTTCCCCTTCCCTGCAGGCACCAGTGCTGCCCTCTTCTCCTCGTAGCTCCAGCCTGTGGGCAATCCCAAAGCATCATCACATACAATGCAGGGCTATTAAACATGTATGACAGTCATGAGCGACCACGGCAGTAGGGGGCTTAAAGCGATGACAACGCTGGACCGGATGCATGGATAGAGGAACCTGCTTCAGCATGAAATAAGGTAAGTATTTCTACTTATTCTCTCTCTCCTAGAAATAACCAGTGTTGGTCATCTTACTTTAAAAAAGTAATTAGTTAAGTAACAAATTACTTCTCCCAAAAAGTAATTGCGTTAGTAACTCAGTTACTACATTGGAAAAGTAATTAGTTACGCAGCAAAGTAACTGTGACTTTTTTTTTAATATTCTATACGTGTAACTAAGGGGCGGGTCTAGTATTACTGTAACCAAGGGGCGCATTTATTATTATTGTTATATATCGTGTAACCAAGGGGCTGCTCTATTATTACTCTAACCAAGGGGCAGATCTGTTATAGCGTGTAAGCAAGGGGCGGGTCTATTATTATTATAGCGTGTAAGGGGCGGATGGCTACAGAAGAGGGCGAATGTTAAATTAATGGGCAGAGCTCGATATATAACAATAATAAATGCGCCCCTTGGTTACAGTAATACTAGACCCGCCTCTTAGTTACACGATAGACTCCCCTTGCAGAGTAGCACGAGCATCGGGTGCGTGCGGCATTGCCTCGTACAATTACATGTTAACTACGCCTGCGCGGTGTAGAGTTCACTCAGAGCTGTTTAGGTTCGGCAATTTTCGTAAGCTCCGTAGTCCTTCGTACTGCGCAAACGCTGCACCTGCGCAGAACAGGGGGTCCTTATCCGGCAGGGGGAACTTTTTTTGGTAGGACACTAGAATTACACTACTGCCATCTAGTGGCAGTAGATGTAATTGAGGTAACTCCGCCCAAGTAATGGGAACTGCGTTACCATGAGGGGAAAAGTAATCAGTTAAATTACTCGTTACCCTCTAAAGTAACTGCGTTATGTAACTCCGTTTATTTTAACTCAGTTACTTACATCACTGGAAATAACAAGCATTAAACCCCTGAAGTGTAGGGGGGCCAACTGCAGGAATATTTTTTTGTTTCCAGCTCGGAGTTGAGATTTAACAAGCTGCAGGTTGTTTATTTTTGCAGAAGACTATTCAGTGGAAATCATATTCTCCTCACCTGACGACACTCCCCTGAATACATATACAGCCAGACACACAAGGATCCTGCAGACAGCAATCAAACCAGCCACCCGTCAAATCTTTCCCCTTGTATCTAGTGAGGCAGAAACCTTCATCAATTTCTTCATTATTGGAAATGTGTTTAAACTTTTCTATCTCATACCAAATTTGTGGCTTAATACAAGTCATGCAGAAAGCTGTGTGGATTAATTAAGATTATTATTAGCTGTTTGACATGATCAGTGGATGGATCCGCTTCTCTGCACCGCTACTGTAACTCTGCATTTGATGTGTTTAGAATGCTAAGGTGCATTTACTATCAGAGGTGTGAATATTGTTGCTACCCTGTAGCTAGATATACAAAACATGCATTGCAGTGATAGAAGGAAGTCTAATTCCTGGAAGCACTCATTTTGGCTTTCAGGCTTCATATATTTCTAACCCTAAAGTCCAATCCTAGTCTTTAAGTGAACCTCTTCATTGCTCAGGTAAGGATAATCGGTCACTGAACTCCCCCTTCTCCCCTTCTTCAGAAGCCCGTAGCTAATGGTGATGGTAGTGGCCCATTTACTCAACACCACATTCCAACTAAAGCCTCATACACACGATTGGACTTCCATCTGACTTTTACGTGGATTTTTGTCTGAATGGGCATTGGCCGTGAACTTGTTCTGCATACAAGCGGCAAAACATTTTCAGACAACTTTCACCAACTCACGTGGTTTTTCAGCTCTTTACCGCCACCCTTTGGGCAACTTCTGCTATTGTTGGCTGATGTTTAGCATTGGTTCTGAGAATGCGTGTTTGTACTTTGGACTTTAGTCCGATGGATACACATGATCGGATTATCCTCCATCAGACATTTGTTGTTGAAAAGTTTGAGAACATGCACAGTGAACATTTGTCCATTGAAAAAGCAACAACAATTGTCCGATGGAGCATACGGACGGTCGGATTGTCCGATAAAACAGGTCCGTTGGACCATTGTTATCGAAAAGTCTGATCGTGTGTATGGGCCTTAAAGTGGTTGTAAACCCTTACAGACCACTTTGACCTACCTGTAGGTCCAAGAAATATCTCCTTAACCTGCACGGTTAAGGAGATATTTTACAAAAATAGGGCACTGCTGTCTATGGCGCATGCGCGCCGTAGACAACGGCGCATGCACACTGGGCACGCCACAAGTGAAGGCAAACATGCCATCACTTACGGCTCCCGCACGCATTGCGCCGGAGCGACGTCATCGCTGCTCCGGCCACTCACAGCACTGGAGCAGCGATACCCGGAAGGAAGATGGATGCTTCGTGCTACAGGGGACAGCGGTGACATCGCTGGCTCCTGTGTCATCAGGGTTTACTTCCTCTTTAAGTATAGCATCCTGGTGTTTAGACAGGGTTGCTCCTAAATTTACCTGCCAGGTATAAGCTGCCTTGGTTATTGTTGAGGATCAATTGATTTCACTCTAATGCCCCATACACACGATCAGACTTTCCGACAACAAAATCGTGGATTTTTGTTTGAAGGATGTTGGCTCCAACTTGTCTTGCATACACACGGTCACACAAATGTTGGCCAACAATTACGAACGTAGTGACGTACAAGACGTGCGTGATATCTCCATTATGAACACTAGTTATATTTCCGGCTTGTACTTGATTCTGAGCATGCGTTGACTTTTGTCCGATGGACTTGGGTACACACGATCGGACATATGAAACAGCAGGGAACACAGGGGTGATCGGAGATGACGTCACTTTCGGGTGCAGGGTGAGAGGAGGTGGCTTTGCGCTCAGAGCATGCTTGATGGTCTGAGGAAGGAGCAAACATGCTCCAAACGTGAAACCACCTTTTCCCACCCTGCCCTCGAAAGTGACGTCATCTCTGCTCGCTAGGGATGAGCTTCGAGTTCGAGTCAAACTCATGTTCGACTCGAACATTGCCTGTTCACCGAACAGTGAACAATTTGGGGTGTTCGCGGCAAATTCGAAAAGCCGTGGAACACCCTGTAAAAGTCTATGGGAGAGATCTAAAGTGCTAATTTTAAAGGCTTATATGCAAGTTATTGTCATAAAAAGTGTTTGGGGACCCGGTTCCTGCCCCAAGGGACATGTATCAATGCAAAAAAAACTTTTAAAAAACGTCAGTTTTTTCGGGAGCAGTGATTTTAATAATGCTTAAAGTGAAACAATAAAAGTGTAATATTCCTTTAAATTTCGTACCTGGTGGGTGTGTATAGTATGCCTGTAAAGAGGCGCATTTGTTTCCCATGCTTAGAACTGTCCCTGCACAAAGTGTAATTTCTGCGGGAAAAAAAAAGTAATTTAAAAGCACTCGTGGCTATAATGTATTGTCGGCTCCCCGTAATACAGAGAACAGTCATTGAAAGTCATTGATAAAAAAAAAATGAGGTCTGGTATGGATTTTAAGGGGAACTCCACGGCAAATAAAAAAAATGGCATGGTGTTCCCCCCAAAAATCCATACCAGACCCTTTATCCGAGCATGCAACCTGGCAGACCCCAGGAAAAGAGGGGGGGATGAGAGAGCGCCCCCCCTCCTGAACCGTACCAGGCCACATGCCCTCAACATTGGGAGGATTCTTTGGGGGTCTGTGACCCCTCAAAGCACCATGTCCCCATGTTGATGGGGACAAGGGCCTCATCCCCACAACCCTGGCCGGTGGTTGTGGGGGTCTGCAGGCTGGGGGCTTATCAGAATCTGGAAGCCCCCTTTAACCAGGGGAACCCCAGATCCCACCCCCCTGTTTGAAATGGTAAGGGGGTACAAAAGTACCCCTACCATTTCACAAAGAAAGTGTAAAAAATTGTTAAAAAACACACTGACACCGTTGGGAAAAGTCCTTTATTAAAAATAAAAAAAATAAAAAAAAGATTCCAGCGGTGGTAATCCACTCTTGCTATCCGATCTCTTCTCCGGGGTCCAGCGATGGGTGATCTCTCCCGATGGTCCAGCGCAGCGCATCCTGTCTCCACGGAGACACTGCGGGAATCCCGACAGCCTGATAAGGTCTTAGCTGAGGAGGACAGGGCCATTCGTCACCTGACCCTGCCCCCTCTGACGCAAGGGGAAACCCAGGCTTCCCCGGTGATGTATGGGTGACCCAGCCCCCCTCTGATGTAACACAGGTTTCCATTACATCAGAGGGGGGCGTGGTCACCCGTACATCACCGGGGAAGCCAGGCTTTCCCCTTGCGTCAGAGGGAGGCGGGGTCAGGTGACGGGTGTCCCCGTTCTCCTCAGCTAAGACCTTATCAGGCTGTCGGGATTCCCGCAGTGTCTCCGTGGAGACAGGATGCGCTGCGCTGGACCACCGGGAGAGATCACCCATCACTGGACCCGGAGAAGAGATCAGCCATCGCTAGATAGCAAGAGTGGATTACCACCGCTGGAAGCTTTATTTTATTTCTTTTTTATTTTTAATAAAGGACTTTTCCCAACGGTGTCAGTGTGTTTTTTAACAATTTTTTATTTGTAAAATGGTAGCGGTACTTTTTTACCCCCTTACCATTTCAAACAGGGGGGGACGGGATCTGGGGGTCCCCTTGTTAAAGGGGGCTTCCAGATTCTGATAAGCCCCCAACCTGCAGACCCCCACAACCATGGCCAGGGTTGTGGGGATGAGGCCCTTGTCCCCATCAACATGGGGACATGGTGCTTTGAGGGGTCACAGACCCCCAAAGCATCCTCCCAATGTTGAGGGCTTGTGGCCTGGTACAGTTTAGAAGGGGGGGTGCTCTCTCATCCCCCCTCTTTTCTTGCAGCCTGCCAGGTTGCGTGCTCCGATAAAGGGTCTGGTATGGATATTTGGGGGGAACCCCACGTCATTTTTTTTTTATTTGACCCGGGGTTCCCTTTATTATCCATACCAGACCTGAAGGGCCTGGTAATTGAATTTGGGGGGAACCCCACGCTTTTATTTTTATCAATGACTTTCAATAACTGTTCTCTGTTTTACGGGGAGCCAACAATTCATTATAGCCTTTTAAATGACTTTTTTTTCCTGCAGAAATGACACTTTGTGCAGGGACAGTTCTAAGCAAGGGAAACATGCGTCCCTTTACAGGCATACTATACACACCCACCAGGTTTTATTGTTTCACTTTAAGCATTATTAAAATCACTGCTCCTGAAAAAACAACAGTTTTTAAAAGTTTTTTTTGCATTGATACATGTCCCCTGGAGGTAGGACCCAGGTCCCCAAACACTTTTTAGGACAATAACTTGCATATTAGCCTTTAAAATTAGCACTTTTGATTTTGAACGTTCGAGTCCCATAGACTTTAATAGGGTTCTAAAGTTCACGCAAAGTTTAGGTCTGTTCGCAGGTTCTGGTGCGAACCGAACAGGGGTGTGTTCGGCTCATCCCTATTGCTCGCCCCTGTGTTCCCTACTGTTCTCATAGGCTGAAAATGCTGGAATCCACCTGCACGAGCTGTCAGCTGCACTTCAGAGACACAGACGTTTAGGAGAAAACCACCCCCAGATTTTGCTGCAGGATTACTATCATGCTTGTGTTTATGCTCCCTTTGTGAGTAGTTTCACTTTTGACTTATCATTAAATGGTTTACCAATACTGCACTTAGAGGCGCTGTGTTTCTTTTCCTTTATTTGGGGTATTCCAGCCAATGGGCAGGGGTTTTCTTAAATCCCTTGGCCTGCTGGGAGAGCCTATATATTTGGGTGGAGTCAGGTGATCGGTGTTCTGTGCCACCTGGGTGGACGTGTGTTGAGCTGCCTGGGCTGCTAGGCCAGAGATTGGGCCTATCGCGGGCACATCTTTCTGCTGGGCTGTCTGAGGATCTATCCAGAAGCAAGAGAGAGCAGCGCAGGGTTGGGATTGTGGCTTGCAGTTCAACCAGAAGTGACGGTTCTGCCGGCCGGTAGAACCTGTCGTGGTTGGAGGTAACATGGCGGAATGATCACTTCCTAATGATGGCTTTGTGATAGGCTGAAACGTCAAAGGTCACACCGCATCATCGCGTCACTTCTGCCCATACGAAACTACCTGGGAAAAGAGTAGAATGCCGTGGGCGGCGGCTTCCCATGCTAGTGCTGATTACCCTTAACAATCACCTGCTACACACGCTGGGTGCCAGGACTATAAAGCACTCTAAATATGAGTGGAATCATTTTATTTGTGTATTGAATTAACCCGTTTTAATGGCATTGCGCAATGACGGTTTTCCTTTGTCATTTTCATCCTTATGAGGTGTATCTTTGCATGAGATTTCATTTCAACAGGCTCCCATAGGGGTATCCCCACATGCTTAAGAGACTATACTAGCGATAGTTGGTCAACGTCCAGGGTGAGTGCACATCTATGTGGGGCACCCACTCTGAGCACCATTGCACAGGCAGGCCCATCACAACAGGACAGGCAAAACAAGCAATTGCTTGGGGCCGAGCTGGCCTGGGGCCCCAGCCGCGCCACCGGGCGCCGCTTCCTATAAGCTGCAGCCTGTAGCGTGGCCAAGCTCCTCTTCCTTTAGGGAATGCCACCTGTCTGGGACTGAAGCGACCCCTCCCCCCTCCAGTCAGCGGGAGTCTGTCTGTCCCTTCTGCAGAGCCGGTGTTGTATCATTATCCGTCCCCCATCACGAAGTGTCCGAGGTGTACTGCGCATGCGCAGTACACAGGACATCCATATTCCGAAAATTGCAGAGGATGAACGGCGCCTGCGCCGTGAGTCCACTTTCAAGCCCCATCATCCAAGTGGACATGGAGTTAGAATATAAAAGTGCCGAGCGCAGCGAGGCCGTGGTTGATGCGTGGCGAGCGAAGCGAGCCCGCGAGGGGCCCTCTCAGTTTGACTAACCCTATGTCCACTTGGATGGTGGGGGCTTCACCTCGACTCACGGCGCAGGCGCCGTTCATCCGAAAATTTCCGAAAATCTTCTTGATCCGTACTGCGCATGTGCTGCGCATGCGCAGTACACTTCGGACACCTGGTGATAGCCGTACACTTGGTGATAGAACACCGGGCCAACTGTTGCTGCACGGAGCACCAATCAGAAGTGGCCAGATTCTCTAGCCCCTCCTCCTTAGAAGTTTCCCCGGCGGAGCGGATACATGGCATGTTTCCGGACTGACAGTCTCTCCAGGGCCCCTCTCCTCTTCATCCTGGCCTTGTGTGTGCCGGGGCAGAGCCGCAGCGCTGAGCCTGGAGTGGAGCCTGGTGTGAGGGTCCTGGCCTGGATGCCTCCATCACCTTCCCGGTCAGATATTTCTGCATGCAGGCGGTTGGACAGTGCTGGATTGCTGCTCACCTCCTCCCCAGGTAATGATCAGCTGCTCATCCCATCCCAGGTGGTTCTTTGATCCTGCCAATACAGCCTGCATCCAGGGACACCCCGCCCTGCCCCCTCTGATGTCACCTTCCACATTCCTGGGATTTAACCCTTTCCCCACCCCTCCTCCATACAGGGCTATGCATGGCACATCACACCTTCCTCTGACAGTGCTAAGATGAGGGGATCAGAGTAGATCTCATGTCTGATCAAATCATACTGACTACATGAAAGCTGGCCTCCCTTCCACCTGGCTGTCATGCAGATCCTCATGTCCCGAAGGTATTGAAGCCGGCTGATCAGAGTGACAGCCAGGAAAGTCATATTTTTGTAAGGAATGACACTTCCACTAATAGGTCTATTTAGGGCTCATTCACACCACATGCGCTGTGTATAGCACCAATTGATTTTTTTGTATTGCATTGATGTGTGTGTTTTTTTTTTTTTTTTTTTAACAGCAGAAGTCAAAATCCTTTATTGTATCCATAATTTATATGCCCAGCCATATGGGTGCTTTAAGACCTCATTGTTTACTGTATTGTATCGCTATGCTGTGATTCCTGTAGGCTTTGCGTGCGTGCGTTCGGGGGGGCGGGGGGGTTGTTGGGCCTCCATGTCCATTTTACTTGGGGCCCCCAAATTCCTTCAAACGAGCACTTTGTATCATCACTTAATGGGACTTTATACGTTTTTATGTGTGTTCTGTATGTTTATATGAAGTTGATCAACACTGAGTGCAGCAAACTGTTTTCTTATTTGTTCTTTGCTATTTTGCTTCTTAGCTAGTTTTTTACAGCCGATCAATTCTTCTATCCAAAGGCGCTAAGGTTTTATATATTTTTTTCTGTTACAATATACTGCTCTTGCCCATCTTGGACTCTGTGTGTTTACTGCCCGCCACATCTTGCTGAACCTTGCTCACACCTTGTGCTGATTTTTTTAAAGCATTTTTTGACTAAACTTGGGCTTTAAAAAACTCCTTTTCCATATTCAGTTCAAATACTGCCATACAGTATGTTTTTTTTTTTTTGTTTCTTCTTGTGGTAGAAACAAGTGTTCATTGATTTTGTGGAAAATGCAAGAATATAAATTAATTCCGCTCATACAAACTACCTCACTTCCCTCGCCATGGGTTGCCCGGCACACTTCGGGATGTTTAACAAATACATCATATTTAATTTGGACAGTTTCAAGGACCCCAGCGTGCCTGCTCTAACCATTACACTGAGAACTTGAGATTCGACTGGCTGCTTTAAAACACCAGGCTTAATTAGGCCTCTCGTACCCAGTGTAACCAGCATCTTACACTCTCACTCACCTGCTGGGATCCTGTGGTGGAGCAAATTTCCTCTCGCTGCTCATTTGACTCTGGTCCCCTTGATGAGACAAGACTCCCTTGACAACATCGAGAAAATGATGCATGCGGCTGTGTAAATAATAATTTGGTATCCAAGCTGAGAAACAAGCTCATTATTCCTTTGTCTTTGCAGAGGTAAGAGGCATGGCTCAACCATACGGAGTCCGTCCGATATGGAAAGATGAAACTTCCCAAGTGTGCCGGAGGTAATAATAAAATCCGCTACAACAAAAAACGTGCGTTAACCCCAAAGAAGAAACAGAGCACAACCAATTAGCATATGAGCCAAGTAAAGTACTATTATGTTGTAAGGGGGATGTATAGTCTATTCCAGGGCCTTTATTCAGTGGCAACGCAGTGGTGCGCAGTTACGGCACCTCCAACATTGAATGTAAGGGTGCGGGGGTGTCCTGGAGGGTCTATTGATGTTGGCTGGTGTGGGATCTATTACTATAATGGGGTGTAGTGTTCCTTGGGGGTCTATTGTTTCTGATGGGATCTACCAATGTGGGGGGGGGGGGGCATTGTAGCTGGTGGGGATCTATTTTCTGTCAGGGACCATGAACCAGGCATAGAGAGAAAATGCAGTTAACATCACACCTATAATATAATAAAAATAATACAGACTATCAACGTAGTCAAAAACAGGGTTAGGAAGCCAAAACGGGTAATCAGACGAGAGCTGCTAGCAGTCCAGCCTTTATAGCCTCTTCGTCTGCCAAATGCCCGCTTGAGGAACCCTTGGTGTGCTGGACATTTCTTCTCATATACTGTATGCAAACACAAAGTTGTAAATTAGAAAACCTGGTGCAGCATGATTGCCTTAGAGCTGGAAAACCCACCTGGGTGATGGGGGGGATATGGTCTGTAAGTAATTTGAGCGTGGTTACTTGGGCCTGTCACTAAGGGGCAGGATGTTTCTTCCCCACAGCGCAAGATCTGTTACACAAGTTCAAATTTCAAATTCCTGGTGCAACAAGATTGGTTTGAGGCCATTGGAATGATGTTGTCAGCTGGGGTATATTTGCAAAATAACTAGATGGCAGTCACCTTGATACACCATAGGGTGTAGTGACAACCTAATGAAGATAAGTTCTTGTGGATTGGGCCCTGCTTGCATGACAGATGGGAAAAAGCCATGGGAACACTGCATGGATGAATTAACAGTACAGAGTAGACTACAGAGAAGCTAACAGACTTGTGGTGGGGGTAGAAGAATAATACCAGGAATGTGGCTAGAATGGCCTGGTAAGTCAAAAACATGGGAAAGTTTATAAGCATGGCACTGTACATATATATGTAGCGTCCATAACCCCTAGGTGCGACCTTAACTTTTCTGGGCTTACCAATTACCTCCTCGTAGCTCGTCTTTCGTTGTCTAGGGGTTCCCAGGATTAGTACCCAGTAACTTCAGAGCTGACACACAAAAGTCCTTTTGAGAATTTTTATTTTGCAGGGGTAACATCCAACAGTAACACAGTCTCAGGTGGGAATAGAGGGCACGGGTGATAAAACTCAGGCACTTTGAACTGCTGACATCCGCTGAATGTCTCTAGTTAACCCGGAGAGTAGCCACTCGCAACTGGGTGCTTCACTGCTGGATAAACCTCTAGCCAGAGATTTAGCAGCCAGCATGTGATCCGGAAAACTTAGCAAAGTCTCTGCCACAGACTAGATTGTAACTGAAGATAAGTAGGAACCTTTCTCACAGTACCTGGATCTCTCAGCCTTCTTGGCGATACTGTGGGAAGTGTGGATTCTTTAGTGTCCATACAATTCAGCTCCCAGGCTCTTACCGAGCAGCCAGCTTGTTGGCCCTCCTCTGAAGAGTCCTCCCCTGGTCACTTGTACAAGTTGCCGTGTCCCTCCAATACCGAGAGCACACTGGGACGCCTTTGAATCCTCCTTCAGTTACTGGGCCTCAAACTAACCAGCTCCGAGGCTTGGGAACGGACAGATCTCCACCCCAGACCATGAGGGCCTCTGGGGCTGGTTAGGGTGACCATGCCTGTGGGGGCAGCAGACACTCCTGGGCCCGGGACCCCTCACGGGGCTGCCCCGGACCGAAACCAGGAATCAAAGCAGCAGCCAAACCCTGAATACGTGACTTCAGCACCTTAAATACCCCTTCCCAGACCACACAGCAGGGCCAGACGCGCCCACCGATTATCTCCGGGAAAGATTGGTACCCAACACGGCCAACCAGGCTTGGTTCTCAGCCTGTCACAGGTGCCTCACTGCACCTATGACCAGGCAGAAATTCAGTACAGCCCAGCCAAACTGATGCCAAAGTAAACCTGTACAATTAACCCCCAGAAATCCGTTACAGTTCTGGGAATAAACAAAATTTACATTGATAGCGCACACTTTAATAAAGTGTGGACGCTACATATATATATATATATATATATATATATATATATATATATATATTGGTAGGAGGGAATACATTGTGAGTACAGAGAAGGAGGCCCATTGCCCCCATATAAGGAGGCCCATTGCCACCACATAAGGAGGCCCGTTGCCCCCACAGGTGAGTTAAAGCTGAACTCCAGGAAATAGTCAAAATCTACCCTTGCACACTCAACCCCGCACTTGTTTAGTCTAGGGGTGCAGTGATAAGGAGCAATACTTACTTTACTCCTGGCCCCTACAGGTTCCCCCCATCCATGTGACTGAGATGCTTTGGGCTGTTTAGATTTTGTCTAAAATCCTGGAGTTCAGCTTGAACCTGCCAGTGATAAGAGGAAAGTAAAAGGGAGACTAGTGAGGCAACAGCTAATGTATTCTACCACTATGGAAAAAACTTCATATAGAAAGGTTCACTAGTGTGGCATAACCCTGAATAACATTTGAATTTTGCTATAGTGTTCATTCATTGCTTTCCTTTCCCCGTTTAGTTTTCCGTAAACCAAAGATAAAAAAAAAAAAAAAATGAAAACAGGTATTTTATCGAACAAAAATAATAATTGTTTACAATACCAATTGCTAAGCAAACTAAATGACATTCAGTTCGAGTTTCCATTTACTTTAATGCCCCGTACACACGGTCGGAAAATCCGACCACAAAATCCATCAGATTTTTTTCGACGGATTTAGTCCGACACTGGTGTTGCATACACACGGTCGGACAAAGTTGTCGGAAAATCCGATCATTCTGAACGTGGTGACGTTCGTTGCGTACGACGGGACTACGTAGAGGCTAGTAGCCAATAGCTTTGGTCTTGTAATGTGATCTGAGCATGCGTGGCACTTTGTCCATCGGAAATTCGCTACACACGATCGGAAAAAGTCCGATAGGACTTTGTTGTCGGAAAATTTGAGAGCAGGAGATAAAACTTTGTCCGTCGGAAAATCCGATGGAAAAAGTCCGATGGAGCCTACACACGGTCGGAATTTCCGACAACATTGTCCGATAGGACATTTTCCGTCGGAAAATCCGACCGTGTGTACGGGGCTTAACTCTCCAGTATCTACCAAAAATTTGGCTGGGCTGACCATAAGCCCGAGACTTTTTCTTTTTTGCCAGGCTTTATGTTACATAACTTCATATATGTCAAAAATGTCAGTAGTTCACAATGGGGTTAGATATTTTATTCATAAGATAAAGGGAAGAAATAACATATTTGAAAATTGACAAGGTTGCTCTCTTGCTCCTCTGTGTATAGAGGAGCTTTCCATTCAAAACACAAGACCTTGGCAGGGAGACAAATCTGTACTAGCAGACAAAATGCCTTTTTTTTGATGGAATAAATAAAATACTTAGTTATTCTCTTGCTGCTTTTTGTTGTTGATGGAAGACATATCACATATGCCCTCCTCACGCCCTCCTTGCTCTCTCTTTTAGATTTCCATCCAACCTTTTCTTCCCTCGGAGCCTCTTAAACCACTCTAAAGTTACAGAGTGTTTTGATGACTCTCTCGAAAAGTGAAAATCCACATCTATAGAAAGAAAATAGTTCTCACAAACAAAGCAGCGATGGCTTGATACATTAGGTCAGGATGGATAGCAGGGGTGACGCAATGGACACTAGAAGAACTTTAGAGTTTGTCAGACATTTAGAAAAAGAATGTACATATTTGCAGAGGACATACATTTCTCTCCCTGGGTATTACTTAAACTTTACTTGCTTGCAAGAATTCAACTTTAACCACTTCAGCACCGGGCCATTTTTTACGCTTCCTTACCAGAGCACTTTTTGCGATTCGGCACTGCGTCGCTTTAACTAACAATTGCGCGGTCGTGCAATGTTACACCCAAACAAAATTGACGTCCTTTTTTTTCCCCACAAATAGAGCTTTCTTTTGGTGGTATTTGATCACCTCTGCGTTTTTTTTTTTTTGCGCTATAAACAGAAGAGCGACAATTTTGAAAAAAAAACACAATATTTTTTACTTTTTGCTATAATAAATATCCCATTTTTTTTAAAAAAAAAACAATTTTTTTCCTCAGTTTAGGCCGATACGTATTCTTCTACATATTTTTGGTAAAAAAAATCGCAATAAGCGTATATTGATCGGTTTGCGCAAAAGTTATAGCGTCTACAAAATAGGGGATAGATTTATTGAATTTTTTTTTTTTTACTAGTAATGGCGGCGATCTGCGATTTTTTTTTTCGTGACTGCGACATTGCGGCGGACACTGCGGACACTGCGGACACATTTTTGGAACCATTTACACAGCGATCGTTGCTATAAAATTGCATTGATTACTGTGTAAATGTGACTGGCAGGAAAGGGGTTAACACTAGGGGGCGCTGTAGGGGTTAATGTATTCCCTATATGTGTGATTCTAACTGTGGGGGGAGGGGACTCAAGGGGAGAAGACCGATCATGTGTTCCTCCGTACTGGGATCACATGATCGGTCTCCTCTCCGCTGACAGGACGTGAAGCTGTGTGTTTACACACACAGCTCCACGGTCCCGCACGGTCCCGTTGTTTTAACGGGCAATCGCGGGTGCCCGGCGGACATCGCGGCCGCCGGGCACTCGCACCGGGTCCCGAGCGATGCCCCCCAGGCGGCCAGGAATGCGAGGACGTCATATGACGCCCACCCAGGATGGGAGATCCACCTTGTGGGCGTCATATGACAATGGCCGGTATTGAAGTGGTTAAAAGTGGGTTATGTGCTGTAAAAACAGCTTTATGGGGAAAGCTGACACTATCATCTGAAGCCTTAGGCCCCATGCACACGAGACGCTGTTAAATGCGCGTTCAGAGGCAGTTGGACACTTTTTTCAACTGCCCCTGAACGCATGCAATGTTATCCTATGTGTCCATGTACACAGTCTCATTTTTTCCTGTTTTTATGCAGTTGCGTTTAACCTCGTTTTTTCCAAAAGCAAAAAAAATGGGTTCAGACACTTTTCTTTTCCACGTTTCAAGCGCAATACGCGGAACCCACGTTTAGCCACGTTTGCGTTTATAAGTGTTTTTAAAGGAACCCAATTTTTTGGACCAGAAAACTCAGAAATATGATGGTAAACCATAAATAAAAATAAAAAAATTTAACCACTTACCCACTGGGCACTTAAACCCCCTTCCTAACCAGACCAATTTTGAGCTTTCGGTGCTCTCACACTTTGAATGACAATTACTCAGTCATGCAACACTGTACCCAAATTAATTTTGTGTCCTTTTTTTCACACAAATAGAGCTTGGTGGTATTTAATCACCGAAAATTTGGTAAAAAAAAAAAAAAAAAAAATTCTTTGTTTCTATTAAAAATTATTGCAGAGTATTGGCAAGTATTGGCGAGTATTGGCAGAGTATTGGCAGAGTATTGCAGTGTTGCAGTGTTGCACAGTGGTTGCAGAGTATTGCACAGTGGGGGCAGAGCATTGCACAGTGGTTGCAGAGTATTGCACAGTGGTGGCCGAGTATTGCACATTGGTGGCAGTGTATTGCAAATTGCTGTCACTGACCAGCGCTGTGGGCACTACCCATCCAGCCCACAGCGCTGGTCCCGTCCCCCCCCCTTTCCGATTCTCCCCTCTCACTGTACCGATCGGTACAGAGAGGGGAGGGAGGAACCGGCGTCATGACGTGACGCCGGTTTGTGTACATGTGATCACTCCGTCATTTGACGGAGCGATCACGTGGTAAACGGTCACTAACAGCGACTGTTTACCGTGATCCGTGATGCGCCGGGTCCTCGGCGACCCCCCCCTATGTAGGAGACAGACGGGAAGGTGGAGATCACCCCCGCACGTTCGGGTTTCCGACAGGATGGCGGCAAAATCCTCACACGGGAGATGAAAGG
The DNA here is from genome assembly GCA_028564925.1 of Lithobates sylvaticus. Classification (NCBI taxonomy): domain Eukaryota; kingdom Metazoa; phylum Chordata; class Amphibia; order Anura; family Ranidae; genus Lithobates; species Lithobates sylvaticus. The sequence continues at coordinate 32,198,864 of CM053034.1, read as the reverse complement.
GAAGACGGCAATCAGAGTTCTCCTTACCTTAGGAGGCAGATGACATGGATCCGGGGTAGGGCTGCTGCTCCTCGCTTCAGCTACTCCTCGCTTCAGGGCCATTGCTTTTCCTCCTGGCCAAACAGAAAGTGGGTCCTGAGATCCGATTGGCCAGACAAATGCTCTGCGCCCCGAGCCCACCCTTTTTTGAAGCCAATTAGAGCTTCTGGCTCTAATCATGTGCTTCAAAAAAATAAAAAATAACATTGAAGTACATGCGTCCGGCGTCCTGCTTGTAGATTAGGGGCCAGGCACATGAATTTGGAGGACAGGAGGCCACTGTGTATGAGTAATACATTGGAGTGCTGGATAGCTTAGTTACGTAGGTGATATTTCTTAGCTCAGAAGTTTAATTGCTTTAATATGTATAAAATGTCTGACATCTCAGGGAGATTGTTGTGTGAAGTGTAACATGAAGAGGATTCGGAAACCATATCATGATATAATAGAGGTCACGGCTGAGATCTCATGCAAACCTGAGCTCAAGGGCCATTGAAGCTTCTGCCCTGCAGACATTTTACTTAGCTAGATGTAGTTTGCCTGCAAAAAAAATCATATTTTAATTACCAGGGAAAAATAAAATAAAATATATGTTTTATTCCTAAGTTATCGATTATGTCTAGCCATTTCTCATGATGAAAGACTTTGAAAATTCTCTTTCTAGTGAGAAAAGAACAACTTTTTTTTGTGCAAATGACAGTTTTCCTTTAAATGAATGAAATCTAAAAAGAAATTTGAGATAAGTATGTCAAAGCTATATTTGTAATATCATTATTTAGAAAGTGAGAGACGATTCAATGAATCTATTAGCTGCTCTCTGAAGTATTGCTCTCTTACATTTCCCTTGAGTCTGATGTGCTTCAGCTTCTTTGAAATTATGTTCCTCTATTGGGCTTTATTGAATTGCTTTAAAAAAAAAAAAAAAAAAAAAAAACGATCACACATGCTGTCTGTGTCCATTAACATTCCTCAGCCCAGGAATGACATATTTTGGCTATCTACAGTAGATGCAGCGGTGTGAATGGTGTTTCATTTATATGTTGGTGATGTTCGGAGTATCAGATACAAATCAGTTGTATTTGGTGCATGGCAAAAGGTATTGTATATGGCATGGACCATTGTGCCAATAATATCCTGCTTAATCAACTCCAAAAATCCTCCCCTAAACCTAAGCTTGATTTTATTGGCCACGGAAGTCATTTGATAAGTGCGATGCCAAATAACATAAACAACCAAATAATAAATAAACTGTAGATTGTTTTGCGGTCTTGAAGGGGCAATTGAAAGCAGTCATAAACCCAAATGCTAACACTAATGTCGCGTACACACGATCAGACTTTTCGGCCTGGACTATCCGGCGGACTAATGCCCCGTACACACGGTCGGATTTTCCGACGGAAAATGTCCTATCGGACAATGTTGTCGGAAATTCCGACCGTGTGTAGGCTCCATCGGACTTTTTCCGTTGGATTTTCCGACGGACAAAGTTATATCTCCTGCTCTCAAATTTTCCGACAACAAAGTCCGATCAGACTTTTTCCGATCGTGTGTAGCGAATTCCGACGGACAAAGTGCCACGCAGGCTCAGATCAAATTACAAGACCAAAGCTATTGGCTATTAGCCTCTATGTAGTTCCGTCGTACGCAATGAAAGTCACCACGTTCAGAATGATCGGATTTTCCGACAACTTTGTCCGACCGTGTGTATGCAACACCAGTGTCGGACAAAATCTGTCGGAAAAAAATCCGACGGATTTTGTGGTCGGAATTTCCGATCGTGTGTATGGGGCATTAGTCCGGCGGACAATCCGCCGGACTTTCCGAACGTTCGGACCTGCCCACACACGCCCGGACTTTTACGGACGACTAGATCCGGCAGACAATCGGCCAGAGTTTTGGCGGAGGTCCGCCGGACTTTTGCACAGAGTAAAGTCCGTTCATTTAGTGAACTCATTGTACGCCGGACTTTTGGAAAGAAAAATCCCGCCGGATAGTCCGATCGTGTGTACGGGGCATTACACTCACCCGGCATCCTCCGGGACTGTGACATCACAAGGGGGCGGGGTCACCATGTGACATGAGCATGTGACCCTGTCCCCTTGTCCCTATATAAGTCCCAGCACAGCGCGGCTCTGGCATTCCGGCCAGAGACCGCGACGGGTCAACATCGGAAGAAGAAGAAGAAGAAGAAGAGGAAGAAGAAGAAGAAGAAGAAGGCGCGGAAAACGACGACCGCGGCAAGAACAGAAGAGACCCCGGAAGACCCCCGAAGGCGGATCGAGACCCCCAGACGACGGCGTCGACGACGAAGAAGGTAGCCGGCCTCCCCTGCTCGGTAAAAGAGCTAGGTAAATAGCGGAGGAGTCCGGCGAGAAGACCCCCCAAGACGGAAGAAGACCCCCGGAGCAGTGCAATAAAATATTTTTTTTAAAATTGTGTTTTTTTTCTTTACACTTTACACCTTAGGTGAATGGGTAGGGGTACTTCGTACCCCATACTCATTCACATAGGGTGGGGGGCCGGGATCTGATAAGATTCCGATAAGCCCCCGCCCGCAGACCCCGACAACCAACGGCCAGGGTTGTCGGGAAGAGGCCCTTGTCCTCATCAACATGGGGACAAGGTGCTTTGGGGTGGGGGGGCCGCACGGCCCCCCTTTCCCCAGGGCACCCCCCATGTTGAGGGCACGCGGCCTGGTATGGCTCAGGAGGGGGGGGCGCTCGCTCGTCCCCACCCTTTCCTGGCCTGCCGGGCTGCGTGCTCGGATAAGGGTCTGAGATGGATTTGGGGGGGACCCCTACGCCGTTTTTTCGGCGTGGGGATTCCCTTTAAATACATGCCAGGTGACGGGGCTAGCGCGGCGGCATTCACTGCCTTTGCTAGCTCCGTCTACCTGAAGTCATGTGCTAAATGAACGGACTTTCCGATGAGTGGCAAGTCCGTTCATTTCAAAAGTCCGGCGGACTAGCATACTAACGGCGGGATTGTCCGCCGGACTGCCAAGTCCAGCGGATAATTTTAAAACAAAACTTAAAACCTAGTCCGCCGGACTTTTGGCGCCAAAAAGTCCGCCGGCGCCCACACACGGGGGGATTGTCCGGCGGACTCGAGTCCAGCGGACATTCCCGCGGGATAGTCCCTTAGTGTGTACGCGGCATTACTGTTACCTTTCTATCATCTTGAACCAGTCTGCCCATTCTCCTCTGACATCAACAAGGCATTTTCGTCCACACAGCTGCCGTTCACTTCACTGGATATTTTCTCTTTTTCAGACCATTCTCTGTACACACGAGAGATGGTTGTGTGTGAAAATACCAGTAGATCAGCAGTTTTTGAAATACTCAGACCAGCCAGTCTGGCATCAACAACCATGCCACGTTCAAAGTCACTTAAATCCACTTTCTTCCCCATTCTGATGCTCAGTTTGAACTTAAGCAAGTTGTCTTCGCCACGTCTAGATGTCTAAATGCAGTGAGTTGCTGCCATGTATTTGGCTGATTAGCAATTTGTGTTACCAAATACCAAGCAATTGGACAACTGTACTTAATAAAGTGGCCGGTGAGTGTATAGTGTATTGGATTGTCAAATTTTTTATTCAATTTATTACGTGTAGCAAGGTCCCAGGCCTCCTTCAGTTTAATTAAAACCTACAGGGCCAGAGATAGCTGACATCCTTCTGTATATGGTGGGTTGCGAGGCATGGTGGGTGTAATGCAAGCTAGATTCATTTGGCGCCAGACACTTCTTGAATGCAAAGAGATTTTATTTCTCTTAACAGAACTTTGGGAGAGAGGGTTAGGGCCAGGACACCCTTAGGTAGCTGCAATGTTAATTGGCAGACTCCGAGACTTCGATAAGAGGACAGCAATGCAGGGAAAGGCATCCAGCAAGATGCCACATCTGCATTTATAGGAATGCTGTCTCATATGGCAACGGTCTTTAACAGTTTCTAACACAAAGTATAACAGTTCCTTCGCTTCCACTACAATCACTCCTTGTAGTTCTTCAGCCCACTGAGCTCCCAGTCTCTCTCACTAGACTAGATGATTCACTGCCACTGAATCCCTTGAGCTCCTCCAATCTTCCCTGTAGTATCTTCCTCAAGCGTCACCCCCACTTCTCTACTAATCACTTTAACGTGTATCTAAGCATTTGTTTTGAATAGAGCAGGGAAGGGTGAAACCCATACCAGGTTATTTTTGCTATTCTACAGTGGAGATTTCCCTTCACGTCCTATCATGGACAGGGCCGGATTTCCCACAAGGCCACCGAGGCCAGGCCTCGGGGCGGCAGTGGTGCAGGGGCGGCGCCGCCCCCGCAGGGGGCTTCTCGGCTTTCGCGGCCGCCCCCCGCACTTAAATCATTCGGAGCTCTGTATGAGCAGGGCGGGGATGAGTATAAACAAGCGCTGGTGCTGACTAGAAAGGAGAGCAGGGGGCGGAGTCTGTGGGCAGCTGCAGGAGGAGCGTCTTCTCCCCCAGGCAGCAAGGCTTGTACAGTGTTTAGGGGAGATCAAGAATAGCTTTTCCCCTCTAGCTCCGGCGATCCACAGCCTCTGGCATCCTGTCACAGTGATACAGTGTGAGCGTGGAAAGCCAGCTAGCTTGTGCAGGAGTCGGGCTGTGCTCTGTCTCCACTGTCCTCCTAACCCCTCCCTCACTGCACTGCTTGTCCAATCCAATACTCAGCCTCCCATTTGTGCCCGCCCACACTCCAGTCACATGCATGCAAAGAGAGGGACGGACCGAATGGACCGCAGGGCAATGTAGGGGAGGGCCGGGCATGACTGTGTGCAGAGTCATACACCAAGGGGGAGAGGTGGGGGTGGCCGAGCGGGCTAGGCCAATCAGATCAAGGGGAGCGGCAACATAAAAAGGGGGCGTGGCTTAACGGAGCCACGCAGTCTGTAGGAAACACGAGAGGAGGCAGTTTTCCCACCCACCCTCCCTATGGTTTAAGGTTTGTTTTGGAGGTTTTAATGTTTTTGTTGTCGTTTCAGGTAAAGCAGCAGAGTGACGGCTCTTCAATATGGGGTGGCGGTGTTTTATTGTGGGTCAGTGACGGTGGCTGTTTGGTAGTTGGTAAGTGTGTGGGGGGCTCGTCAGTAGATGGCCCCTCCTGTGGGGGGCTCGTCAGTAGATGGCCCCTCCGGTTGTAGTACATCAAAGTAATTTGATGATACTCTTTGTTGCACTGCGGGATAGGTATTTGTCTCCGGGCGGTTTAAGTGGAGGCCTAGTTTGGTTTCGGTAAAATCCCGCAGTGCCCCCTGGTGTTATATATATATATTTATATATATATGTACGGTGTTATGTTTGGTTATGGTACAATACTCTGCCCCGTCACTGACCAACAATAGTGGGTGTAACCGAGGGTTACTGATGTTCAGTGTTTATGTTATGGTTATTTATATGGTATTTAATTGGTTATTCATATTTTGAATAAAATGGAGTTTTATGTTAATAAAGGCTGTTGTGGCCATTTACTCCACAAGAACGGTGTGGTCTGTTATTTTAAGGGTAAGCAATAGTGGTGAGTAAGGGGTTACAACAGAAGGGGTGTATTATCTAGGCTACACTGGTCATGTACTGTGCTGTGCTGTGAGGGGAGTTCTGTTTTCAAACAATATCTGCCACGGCCCTGGGGGAGACCAGCCTGAATGGGAGAGCATAATTGGTGAGTGAGACCCCCAGAATAACCCCCCTCTCTGTTCCCACCCCTTTGTGCTATGGACCTTCTTCCTCCCACCTCTCTTCCTCATGATCATCACCTTCTCTCTCTCTCCCCCCTAGGCTAGAACCTAGCCTGTCTGTATACTGTCCTAGCCTGTCTGTATACTGTCCTAGCCTGTCTGTATACTGTCCTAGCCTGTCTGTATACTGTCCTAGCCTGTCTGTATACTGTCCTAGCCTGTCTGTATACTGTCCTAGCCTGTCTGTATACTGTCCTAGCCTGCCTGTATACCGCCCTATCCTGCCTGTATACCGCCCTATCCTGCCTGTATACCGCCCTATCCTGCCTGTATACCCGCCCTATCCTGCCTGTATATCGCCCTATCCTGCCTGTATACCCGCCCTATCCTGCCTGTATATCGCCCTATCCTGCCTGTATACCCGCCCTATCCTGCCTGTATACCGCCCTATCCTGCCTGTATACCCGCCCTATCCTGCCTGTATACCGCCCTATCCTGCCTGTATACCGCCCTATCCTGCCTGTATACCCGCCCTATCCTGCCTGTATATCGCCCTATCCTGCCTGTATACCCGCCCTATCCTGCCTGTATATCGCCCTATCCTGCCTGTATACCCGCCCTATCCTGCCTGTATACCGCCCTATCCTGCCTGTATACCCGCCCTATCCTGCCTGTATACCGCCCTATCCTGCCTGTATACCCGCCCTATCCTGCCTGTATACCGCCCTATCCTGCCTGTATACCGCCCTATCCTGCCTGTATACCGCCCTATCCTGCCTGTATACCTGTATAAAGAGGGGGGTGTATATGGAGGTGATAGAGGGATGTATATAGAGATTAAGGGGGATGTGTATAGAGATGATAGAGGGGAGTATATAGAGATGATAGAGGGGTGTAGATAAGGGGGTGTATATAGAGATGATAGAGGGGGGTGTATATAGAGATGATAGAGGGGGTGTATATAGAGATGATAGAGGGGGTGTATATAGAGATGATAGAGGGGGTGTATATAGAGATGATAGAGGGGGGTGTATATAGAGATGATAGAGGGGGTGTATATAGAGATGATAGAGGGGGTGTATATAGAGATGATAGAGGGGGTGTATATAGAGATGATAAAGGGTGTGTATATAGAGATGATAGAGGGGGCATATATAGAGATGATAGAGGGGGGAGTATATAGAGATGATAGAGGGGTGTAGATAGAGGGGTGTATATATAGATGATAGAGGGGGGAGTATATAGAGATGATAGAGGGGTGTATATAGAGAAGATAGAGGGGGAGTATATAGAGATGATAGAGGGGGGAGTATATAGAGATGATAGAGGGGGAGTATATAGAGATGATAGAGGGGGGAGTATATAGAGATGATAGAGGGGGGAGTATATAGTGGAGATATGTTTTTAATTGATCTATTGTAGCAGTCATCGATAAAGGACGAGAATGGTGGTGTGTGTGTGTGTGGGGGGGGGGGGGGGGGCGGCATTGAAGGACCCGGCCTTGGGGCGGCAAAGGGAGTAAATCCGGGCCTGATCATGGAGAAGCAATCTCTCCAAAGTGAGGGGAGTTCCCATCTTCTACATTGGTAATTTGAACATTGTTCCCTTTGGCTGATATACCCTTGCTGTGGGCAGGGCCGTCTTTAATATTGATTGAACCCTGGGCAAAACTCCCCCACTCCCCCCCCCCCCCCCCCCCATGCAGTTTTACTCTCCAGCTGGTCTGAGACATACAATAAATAGCAGCTAGACTCAAAATCAGTTTACTGAATCAGATCAGGCAGCTATTGCGATTGGTTGCCAGAGGTTACAGTGTATCATTACCGCTCACTGACTGGTTGCTAGAGGTTACAGCACACATTACGGCTCACTGATTAGTTGCTAGAGGTTACAGCACATGATTTCTGCTTGTTGATTGGTTGCTAGGGATTACTGTGGATATGACCTCAGGGGGGCATGATATACATATCAATGCCGCCAGCCGCCCCTATACATATGAATGCCACCACTATTTAAATATGAATGCCGGCAATTTACATGTAAACACAGGGTCTGCAGGTGAGTCATCTTTACGCAACAATAGGGAAGAGCTGGGCAGCATTAGTAGAAGCACTTCACACTGAGATATTGGGACACAGCACAGGACTCAAACCTCAAGGGACGAAAAAAAATTAAACCAGGATAGTTGGCAAGTATGAGGCAGCTGCTTTGGGCCCCACAACAATGACAGGGCCCAGGGCAGCTGCCCCTTTTGCCCTGCTTAAAAAACGGCCCTGGCTGTGGGGTCTCCTCTAAAATGTTGGATTTCCCCTCACTTCAATGATCAGTTCCCACTCTATCCAAAACAAAAGTTTTGTCCTCAAATGTACTTTCATTTTTCATCTTTCTATTGAGTGTACCTTTAATATCATGCTGGTTTGCTCACAGCTATACCAATCTCGCCTCACTCACATCCCACGGATTTCGCAGACTTGCACTGCACACATTTGCTACGGAAATGCATTGTGTTTACTAATTAATATTGTTACATTCATCTAATGTATATTTCATATGCGGTCCTGTGAATCGTTTGTGCATAATTTTGCATTGGATTGAAGAAGGCGCAGCTTCCTGTATTGAACATAACTTATTTACAAGTCAATCTGCAAGTGCAGAAAATACCTCTCCAAGCTGCATCTGATTACTTTGGATTCTCTTTGTTCGGCTCCCTCCAGGCACAGGACAAAGACAACTACTTGATCAATGCCCAGGCAGAAAAATAGTCTGAAAACTGCAAGGTCCTGGTGGAGTTACAGGAGCAATAATTTAGGGCATGTACAAGCCGTACACTGTGTATATAAATATGTGTAAAATTGCACTTCAGGAAATAAATATGTATGTTGTGATTAATCATGGGATGAGGTTTTGAAGACCCTTGTAGAAATGGGACACTGGGAGCTTACGGGTTAAAAGTTTATTGAGTCACAGAATTTCAGAAATAGAAAGCTTTATCTATCCTGCTTTAATATATACCTTGGAAATGAGAAACAGGATTATTTTCAGGTAGTCAAATGAAAAGTAATATTTTTGGTGGGGTGTCAATTAGTGGCCACTTCCATGGAGACTTTCCATTACAGGTTCCCCCATAGAGTGTTTATATTGTTCATGTTCACTCCTAACTTTAGGGAGCACACACTCTTCTTGTAGCATCCTTCTTGGATCTGCACCTGACCACTACAGAAATGTGGTGTCCCCTTGCACTCTTCTTGTTAAAGTGGTTGTTAGACATGTGCAATTTCGCTTTTCGTTTTTTTTCGTTATTTTAGTTCGTTCGTTTTCGTACAAAAGAACGAATCGTTCGAATCGCACGAATCCGAATAACGAATCGTTCGAATCGTACAAATCCGATTAACGAATCATTCGAATCGAACGAATCCGAAAAACAACGAAAATCCAAAAAAACTAATTAGAAACAACGAATGTACTAATGAAGAAAATCCTGAAAACGAAAATGAACGAAAAAATTCGTACATTTGTAACTTTTTTTTTTTGTTGAATTGGTAATTTTCCGTGTCCCTTACAATGGTGCTGCTTAATGTGCTTCAAATGGATTGAACAAAAAATTTGTACATTCGTAACTATTTTTTCGATTCGTAACTTTTTTTTTTTCGATTCGTTACTTTTTTTTCGATTCGTAACTTTTTTTCATTTTTTTTTTCGATTCGTCATTTTCCGTGTCTCTTACAATGGCGTTGCTTAACATGCTTCGAATGGATTGAACAAAAAAATTCGTACATTCGTAACTTTTTTTTCGATTCGTAACTTTTTTTTTCGATTCGTAACTTTTTTTTTCGATTCGTAAATTATTAAAATGTAATAATAGCATACACATTACATAAAATTATGAATTATGTTCCGATTAGGAATCTACGAATGTTACGAATGTTACGAATGTTATTAATGTACGAATAAATACGAATGCGTCCGAAAATTAAACTAACGAAAAAACGAATCAAAGAAAAAATAACTCTTACGAATGTACGAATCGTTACGAATATGAACACCGACGACTTACGAATGTACGAATCGTTACGAATACGAACACCGACGACTTACGAATGTACGAATCGTTACGAATCAACGGAAACGAAAAAAACTAAACGAAAATAAACTAATTTTTTTCGGAAAAAAAAAAAATGAAACGAAAATAAACAAATTTTTTTGTTGTGCACATGTCTAGTGGTTGTACGCTCTGTACAACCACTTTTACCTACAGGTAAGCCTATATTAAGGCTTACTTGTAGGTGCTGGTGGAAATATCTCCTAAACCTCCACGGTTTAGGAGATATTTACGAAAAAGCCGAGTGGTGATGACTATGGCACATGCGCACTTCAGAAAGGGCACATTGTGCCCTTTCTAATAGGGGTAATACCGTGACTAGCAGCTCCCACGCACATGTGCAGGAGTGACATAATGCGATTCCGGCCAGTAACAGAGCCGGAGTTTGCTGCCCCGGAAGGAAGAAGGGCGAAGATGGACGCCCCCTGCTAGTGGGGACAACGGTGACATCACAGGCTTCAGTTTCAGGTAAGTGACACATAATGGGCTACTATGCAGGGAAATACATCACAAGATACTTTAAATAATAAAGGTTACCCAAGTGTGCAGGGCTTGGAACGTATGTGCACAGGCAGCGCTCATCTCCAGTGATCGCCATTCCCAGCCACACAAGCTGCCAGCTAGTACTCAAGTCTCTTTCCCCAGAATAGCATGCAAGTTGGTCTTGGCTCAGATGCAATGGTGGGACAAGGTCACCTAGACCCCAAGGCGAACATACCAAACTGCCCCCCCCCCTAAGATATATGAGCATTATGTGTCAGTAAACCCCCCCCCCTCAAAAAAAAATAAAAAAAATAAAAATTGGGCACTATTCTGCATCTTTACTCTACCTAAGAATAAATTCCCCCTCCTTCCAGTACAAATCTGCCCCCTGCTGAAATCCCTTCTCCCAGCACAAATCTCTGCCTCCTCCATCCCCCAAACCCCCCCCACACAAATGCACCCCCCAAAAACAATCACCCCTTCTAGCACAAATCTTCCATCCCTCAAATCCCCCCCGAGTACATATTCTCTAATCCCCCACTCCAAATATCCCTCTTGGCACAAATACCCCCCACCCCCCTCCTAGCACAAACACCCCCAATCATCTCTGCTAGCACAGATCCCCCCGCCCCCCAAAAAAATGATCCTCCTAGCACAAATTCCCTCCCCCTTTACTATGATATCACCTCTTCGAACACAAACCCCCCAAATCGACCCTACTAGCACAACTGCTCTTCTCCCATCCCCCTCCCAACACAAATCTCCCTGAATCGCCACTCCTAGTACATACACCCACATTACCCCTCTTAAAATAATTCTTACCCCCTGCTGCCCCCAAATTCCTCCTTCCAACCAACCCCCCCCCCTTCTCCTGCCCACCCCTTGTCGCGGCACCTGCTAAGATGTCTTCTTGCATACAAGAGATATGCAGGATGCATATATCGGTTGATCTATCTTGTTCAAACACCAAAGATTGCTCACATGCCTGACTAGCTTTATATCAGTAATAATGTATCTCCAGACAACATGGTGTCTAGCTATATGTTGGTATCATAACTTGGCTCTGGTGTTGGTGTTTACCAAGTAACTATAGACCTGTTAGTTTAACTTCTATAATTGGAAAGATACTGGAGAGTTTAATAAAAGACCACATAGACGAGTTCTTGCTGGAAAAAAATAGTTTAAGCAACAGACAGCATGGATTCATGAAAGAAAGAAGTTGTCAAACAAACCTGATTTCTTTTTATGAGGAGGTAAGTAAAACCTTGGACAGAGGGGTGGCGGTGGACGTGGTATACTTGGATCTTGCAAAAGCAGCTCATGTGTAAGGTGAAGTCTACCGGCTTGGAAAGATCAATTTGTAAATGGATATAAAACTGGCTAAAAGACGTAGTAGTGGTTAATGATTCTTACTCTAAATGGTCTAAGGTTATCAGTGGTCTACCCCAAGGTTCAATATTGGGGACACTTACTTTTTAATATCTTTATAAATGATATTGGGTCTGGGATTAAAAGTACCATTTCTGTCTTTGCAGATGACACCAAGCTATGCAGTGGAATAACGTCCTTACATGATGTCTCCAATTTACAAGCCAACCTCAATGCTCTGTCTAATTGGGCAACTTGGCAAATGAGGTTTAATGTTGATAAATGTAAAGTTATGCACTTGGGGGCTAAGAATATGCATGCATCATACATGCTAGGGCGAGTAGAACTGGGGGAATCAATGGTGGAGAAGGATCTGGGGGTTTTGGTAGATCATAAACTCAATAATAGCATGCAATGCCAAGCTGCAGTTTCCAAAGCGAGCAAAGTCCTTTCTTGTATAAGAGAGGTATGGACTCCAGAGAGAGAGATATCATTTTGCCCCTGTAAAAATCATTAGTAAGACCTCATCTGGAATATGCAGTTAAGTTTTTGGCACCAGTTCTCAAAAAGTATATCGGGGAACTGGAGAAAGTGCAGAGAAGGACAACCAAACTGATAAGAGGCATGGAGGAGCTCAGCTATGAAGAAAGATTAGAGGAACTGAATCTATTCCCTTTTGAGAAGAGGAGATTAGGGGGGATTTGATCAACATGTACATATATATAAGTGGTTCATATACTGAACTTGTTTTTTTAGTTATTCACTTTAAGGTCATCACAGAGGACAGGGTGGCACTCTTTACATCTAGAGGAAAAAAGATTTTATCTCCAAATACGGAAAGGTCTCTTCACAGTAAGAGCTGTGAAAATGTGGACTAGACTTCCTCCAGAGGTACTTCTGGCAAGCTCAGTAGATTGCTTTAAAAAAGGCCTGGATTTTTTCCTAAATGTACATAATATAACTGGATACTAACATTTATAGGTAAAGTTGATCCAGGGAAAAGATGATTGCCTCTCAAGGGATCAGGAAGGATTTTTCTCCTCTGCTGTAGCAAATTAGATCATGCTTTGCTGGGGTTTTTCGCCTTCCTCTTGATCAACTGTGAATGAAGGATTGTGTATATGGCATTGTATTGTTTAGTTTTTTGGGTTGAACTAGATGGACTTGTGTCTTTTTTTTAACCTGACTAACTATGTAACTATGTTGTCAGCAGTGGAAGTAATATCGAGCTCAAAGAAAATTGAAATGGGGCAGTGGCGGCAGAGGGTGTGGTGCCAGTGGTGGCTATTGTGCTGTGCTGTTGCTCTCCCATAGAAACACTCATAAATTGGACTTCAGTCTGGGGTGGAGCTACAACCAGCAGAAACAGAAAAAACAATGTTATTTTATTGCACAATTGCAGATCAGTTCTACGTGCACTTGGTCTCCTTGGGGAATCAACAACAATTTTTAAGTTCTGGTAATACTTCTTTCTAAAAAATTACCAATTGAGAATACCTTTTTTTTATTGCATAAGGTTGCCAGGAGTTGATTTACATAAAGAGTAGAGATCAAATTTAGTTTGCTGCAAAGTGAGTGTTTATTAAGCTTAGTGTAGAAGTTAACCACTTCAGCCCCGGAAGATTTTACCCCCTTCCTGACCAGAGCACTTTTTGCGATTCGGCACTCTGTTGCTGCGGTCGTGCGACGTGGCTCCCAAACAAAATTGATGTCCTTTTTTCCCCACAAATAGAGCTTTCTTTTGGTGGTATTTGATCACCCCGGCGGTTTTTATTTTTTGCGCTTTAAACAAAAATAGAATTTTGAAAAAAAACACATTATTTTTTAACATTTTGCTATAATAAATATCCCCCAAAAATATATAAAAAAACTTTTTTTTCCCTCAGTTTAGGCCGAAACGTATTCTTCTACATATTTTTGGTAAAAAAATATTGGAATAAGCATTTATCGATTGGTTTGTGCAAAAGTTATAGCGTTTACAAAATAGGGGATAGTTTTATGGCATTTTTATTAATATTTTTTTTTTACTAGTAATGGCTGCGATCAACGATTTTTATCATGACTGTGACATTATGGCGGACACATCGGACATTTTTGACCCATTTTTGGGACCATTGTCATTTATACAGCAATCAGTGCTATACAAATGTTAGGGGGCAGTTAACGGGTTAAGTGTGTCCTGGGGAGTGTTTCTAACTGTGGGGGGCATGGCTATGTGTGGCACATCACTGATCTCTGCTCCCGATCACAGGGAGCTATGATCAGTGACACTGTCACTAGGCAGAACGGGGAGTTGCTTGTTTACATTAGCATCTTACTCTCCGCGAGACGATCGAGTCCGCGGGACCCACGACCCGACTCATGGAGCTTGCCGCTGCCTCTTAAATGGCAATGTACAGGTACGTTAGTTTGCCGGTACGTTAGTTTTTCATACAGTACAGACAATGAGCATTGTCACTGTAGAAAAGGAAGTGTGTTTCTGCCAGGATCACCAGCCGAGAATAAAGAAACGCAAATAAATGTAGCTTCTTCAGTGCCTTGATCTGAGAGTATTCAATATAGAGACAACCAGGCAAGGACCATTTTTAGTAGGAGTTCGGCAATGGCAATTTAGACATTTATATATTGTCTTTAAGACAGCCATATATGTAGCAAGAACATTCTGGAAAACCAATTATTTCAATATGGTCGATCAATAGCTGGTTGCTACATAGTTTGGGGAAGATTGCCTCGGGAAATTACAAGGCTACGTTATGGTCAGAAAAATTCAACTAAGATGGTTATAGAATTTAATCGAAAATTCTCTTCATCTAGTTAGGGACCTTAGATTGTAAGCTTCTTGAGGGCAGGGAGTGATGTAAATGTGCAATATACAGTGCCTTGAAAAAGTATTCATACCCCTTGAAATTTTCCACATTTTGTTATGTTACATACAAAAATGTAAATGTATTTAATTGGGATTTTATGTTTTTAGATGAACACAAAGTGGCGCATAATTGAGAAGTGGAAGGAATATGATAAATATTTTTCAAAATTGTTTACAAATAAATAGCTGAAAAGTGTTCAGTACTTCAGATCCCACAAGACCCGGACTTCTTCCTACTACATTTATCACAAATCCCTACTAAGGAATATAAAAATTCAATAGTGTGTCATCTGGTGAATGCGGCGAAAAGCTGCATCCCGAGATGTTGGAAGGAAACACAGGCCCCTAGCATTGCTATGTGGCTTAACATAGTGCGAAAAATTGGGATAATGGAAAGTTTGATCCCAAGATCTTTAGAGGGAAGGGAACGGGTCAAACAAACCTGGGACCCCTGGGAGAAATATCTACAAACAGAGGAAGGTAAGAAGTTAATGGATGAGGAGACGGGAGAATAGAAAAGGAGGGAGGGCCAGGGGGGGCCAGGGGGGGGTTGGGGGAGGAGAACATTTTTTCTTTTTTTTTTTTTTTGTGTTTTGTTTATTTTTTATTTTTTCGTTTTTTCCTCTCAGGAGTGGGGGGAGGCCTCGAGGGTACCCAAGGGACTGGGACCCATAGAATAAGAAGAGGCACAGGGAACCGGGATAGATGGGGTTTATATATAAAATAAATAGAAAAAAGAAAGAAAGGGATAACAAGAAGAAATTGGTATTTCGGTACATGAAACAGGATGGAAATATAATTTAAGGAAGAGGAAGGACAGTAAATCTGTATGCCTGAAATCATATATGTTTTGTTTGTAATGTATCCCTTTGAAGAAATAAATAAAGAATTAAAAAAAAAAAAAGAAAAGTGTGGCGTGCGAGCTCCCTTTACTCTGATACCCCTAAATAAAATCTAGTAGGACCAATTGCATTCTGAAGTCACCAAATTAGTAAATAGACTGCGCCTGTGTGTAATGTAATACACACAGTATAAATACAGCTGTTCTGTGAAGCCCTCAGAGGTTTGCTAGAGAACCTTAGGGAACAAACAGCATCATGAAGGTCAAGGAACACACCAGACAGGTCAGGAATAAAGTTGTGGAGACGTTTAACCACTTGCCTATAGGGCACTTTCATCCCCTTCCTGCCCAGACCAATTTTCAGCTTTCAGCGCTGTCACACTTTGAATGACAATTGCGCGGTCATGCATAACTGTACCCAAATATATTTTTTATCACTTTCTTCACACAAATAGAGTTTTTTTTTTTTTGGTGGTATTTAATCGCTGCTGTGTCTTTTATTTTTTACAAAAAAAAAAGATAAAAGACTGAAAATTTAGAAAAAAATATGTTTTCTTAGTAAATTTTGTAAATAAGTAATTTTTCTCCTTCACTGATGGGCTCTGGTGAGGCTGCACTGATGGGCACTGATAGGCTGCACTGATGGGCACTGATGAGGTGGCACTTATGGGCATTAATTAGTTGGCACTGATGAGGAGGCACTACTATGCCACACTGATGGGCACTGGTGAGCACTGATAGGTGGCACTGATAGGCGGCACTGATGGGCACAGAGAGGCAGCACTGATGGATGGCACTGATCGGCACTAATGGGCAGTACTGATGAGCAGGCACTGATGGACACTGAAAGGCAGCCGTGACTGGCATCACTAATGGGCACTGATTGGTGGCACTGATGAGCACTGATTGGTGGCACTGATGGGCACTACTGTAATCAGGGCACTGATGGTCCAATTGAGAATCTGTGACAAGAAGAATGGGCAAAAATGTCACTCTCTAGATGTGCAAAGCTGGTAGAGTCATCCCCAAAAAAGACTTGCAGCTGTAATTGTAGCGAAAGGTGCTCTTTTTTGGGTCGCCCATTGGTGGTCCTGGCTACTGCCCCCTGCTGAATGCCCCCAATCGCAAGCCTCTTGCAAGCCTCGAGCAGGCTCACTCCAGAGCCACTGGCAGGTTTTCTACAGCAAGGAGACCCGACACGTATATGCACAAGGGAACTAAGACCAAACCAACAAAGTATATGCAAGTGAGATTTATTAACAGTTAGACTGTCAGGGCTCCATAGGCAGGATATCCAAGGAATCGTTGGAAGCTCTCATAGTTACCATTCCAAAGTCGGGAAAACCGACTGATGATCCTGCCAGCTACCGACCAATCTCTCTCCTAAACACTAACACAAAACTCTTTGCCAAAATTTTAGCAATGCGCCTCTAACTTATTATACCAAAACTGGTACATAGTGATCAAGTGGGACTTGTTGCTGGCAGGCAGGCATCAAATGGCACCAGGCAATTTGTAGACCTAATACAATGAGCTGAACGATACCTAATGCCTTCTCTGCTCCTATCTTTGGATGCAGAGAAGGCACTTGATCGAGTAAATTGGCAATATCTGAAAGCTGTACATCATAAATTTGGCTTTACTGGCAATATTCTGCATTCCATTCTATGTCTATATTCTGCACCCGGTGCCAAAGTGTGGACTTCTGGTATTCTCTCAGACACATTTGCCATAACAAATGGAACCCAGCAAGGCTGTCACCTATCACCACTAATCTTTGTCTTAGTAATGGAACCGATGGCACAAACTATATGAACTGACCCTCACACCACTGGCATAAAGGTCAGTGATACAACCCATAAAATAAGCCTTTATGCTGATGACGTTTTCATTTCTCTGACTGATCCAGTCAACTCCCTCCCCTACCTTCAATGAGTGCTTGCCTCCTTTAGCACTATCTCATACTACAAAATCAATTATAGCAAATACTCTATGTTGGATATCTGTCTGCATCCAACTGTCAAGCGTAGCATTACGTTCATCTCTCCTTTCTCGTGGGCACTTAACTCCACTCTCGAATATTTAGGTATTCAGCTGGTTTTGCCTTCTTCTCAACTCCTCCAACTCAACCTAAATGCTCTACACTCTAAATTGCAATGCATCTCCCAAAGCCTACAAATAACTCATGCTTCCTGGCCAGGCCACATATCCCTGACAAAGATGTATCTGCTACCCCACATCTTATACACATTTTGAACTCTCCCGCTACCTATCTTCTCCGCACAACGGGCCAAGCTACAAGTGGCCCTGGTATCCTTCATCTGGAATGGCAAACGATCCAGGCTCAAACGCCATATTCAGTGCACCCCTTCAAAATCTGCTGGAATGGGTGCCCCAGACGTTGTAGCATACTATAAAGCAACAATTCTTGATCAATCCAAGGCCTGGTGGAATCCTACTCAAGTGCCTACCTGGCTGCAAATTGAGAGACCAGCCCTCTCAACTGATCCTAAGATATTCCTGAGTGCCTTACTTCTACAGCTACAACCCTCTTGCTCGTTCCTGGACACTATCAACGCAACAATAGGAAACTGGAAATTCCTACTCCACTAAAATCAAGGCATACCACTGGAACTTCTTTGGCACTTGCCCCTTTCCTCTTTGGAGCTCTTGATCCTGCAGGTCTCCCTCACTCCTTGGACCACAGCAGGTATCAACACCATTGGAAACTTGTTCACCACTAATCATCGGAGCTCCTTTTAACACCTATGTCAGCAATATCAACTGAACCATAGAAACTTTTACATGTATCTTTAGATACACTCAGGTCTCTCCCATACACGATGGACCAATCAGCCTCTACTTTGGAACTTAGTGAAATTCTTCAACCATCCCAACCCTACTTCCAAAGGCATTGCATCCATCTACAAACTACTGGTAAATCCAGAGCAAAAACTCTTCAATGCAATATTGGGAGCGGAAAACCCACCTTACTTTCACCACCTCACAATTGCATCGAGCTCTGGCCTCCACTCTAAAAGCTTCCCACTGTATTACCTATTGGGAATCAATGCAAAACTTTCATAATTGGTACTTTACTCCTGCAAAACCGGCACGACTGCTGGAGAAATTGTGGAAACACTGAGACTCATCTCTATATTTGGTGGCAATGCCCCAACCTATCCAATTTATGGGAAGATGTCACCCTTCTGGTTACCTCTATAACTAATGTTCTGTTTAGCCCTACTCCCCAGATTGTTCTACTAGGCATGGAATCTTCCTTGTGGCTTCCCCGCTTTCAAACCATTGTAACCCACATCTTTATAGCAGCAGATTTAAGCTGTTGACAGAAAATGGAAATGTCCCCACCCACCTACAATAGCAGAAGTTAATACCATCCTAAACACACACTGCCATCTTGAATATATGTTTGCTAAAGCACACTTTCAAATGGAAACATTTCTAACCAACTGAAACAACTGACTTAGCCCCTGGCCCTTTGCCTTATGCCCCGTACACACGGTCGGACATTCCGACCACAAAATCCATCAGATATTTTCCGACGGATTTTGTCCGAAACTGGTGTTGCCCACACATAGTCGGACAAAGTTGTCGGAGAATCTGAACGTGTGTACGGGCATTAGTCTTACCACCCTTATATGATCATATCTCCCCCAAAAATCACAACCACCGGGGAACTCCAACCCAATCAATGCTCGTAGAGCCATCTTGGGATAACTGTCCTTCCCTTTCACGCTTTACCATCAACAGGTGTGAAAATTGCAGTACCGACAACCTCCACTGTCTTTTCTTTTCTATGCTTAGTTGTGCATTGTTTATATGTACCACTCTACTTATATTGATATGTTCTCTTATAGCAATAATGTTTGCCTACAACTCCACTAGTTGCTATCCTAATGGTGAACCTCCACTGCCCTTAGCTTTTTCTTCATTTGACTTGTAGTTGCATAAATACCTTAATAAAACAAAAAAAAGTCAGCAGCTAGAGTATTTGTAGCTGCTTATTTAAAAAAAAAAAATTGAACTTTATATCACACTGTATGGTCTTGCCCGGTCCTCAAGCAATACTGGGAAGCAGTCTTTAAGATTGTCAACCAGGTCTTGGGACTTGCAATCAACACAACCCCAGAGATGGCTCTTCTCTCCCTGTCCATTGCTTCTATCCCGGGAGAACATAGGACGGTGCTAACGCATATACTTAGGAGTGCAAGACTAGTACTGACCCGTCACTGGAAAAAACAGCCAGCTCCATCCATACGTCAAGTAGTGATGACTACTAACACCCATGCCACTTACGAATTAATGTATGCTAGTACGCAAAATCGCCTCTCACAAGCCTCAATGAAGTGGAAAACTTGGACTAATTGGTATAAAGTAAACAACCCCTAGGGTAACAGGTATAGAAACTTAGCATGATCTCATGTATGTAACTACCCCTCATTTTTCTATGCTGAATACTGATCTAATATTGAAACATAGTGATGAATAGCTTATTCTGTTATTTTTCTGTTCTGAGTTAATTTACTGTTATAAAATGTCAAGATACCACTACTAGATATATGTACTTAGATGTATCTTTATTGCTTTTCTTGTATCTGACAAACTCAATAAAAATTATTGAAATTTAAAAAAAAAAATTGGGGAGACTGGAGCTCCTCTTTAAAGTCTGTCGCTATGATATAACAGTAAAGGGCTTAAAGGTTTTCTTGCCACATCTATAGGACGAATAGGCTTTGTGTGGTCTGCCTCTTCACAGGACTCCAAGCTGTGTTTGGCTCTGGGAAGTCTTCCTTCGCAAGCAGATTCTCATTGGAGTTGAGAAGTGTGGGAGCTGGCGTTGGTATATAACTCTAGGAGGTCATAGAGTTCCAGATTGTTAAATTGCCTCTGAAGGGGGACTGTAAAGTCCTGCCTTGCTACAAAGTGTTATGCCGCGTACACACGACCAGACTTTTTGACGGACTAGGTCCGACGGAACAAATCTGTCGGAAAATTCGACCATGTGTGGGCTTCTTCAGACCTTTGCTGTCGAAAAATCTGACGGACTTTAGAAATAGAACATGTTTCAAATCTTTCCGACGGACTCTAGTCCGGTTGAAAAATCCATTCGTCTGTATGCTAGTCCGATGGACAAACAACGATGCAAGGGCAGCTATTGGCTACTGGCTACGAACTTCCTTATTCTAGTCCGGTCGTACGTCATCACTTTCGAATCCGTCTGACTTTAGTGTGATTGTGTGTGGCCAAGTCCGTTCATTCGGAAAGTCCGGTCATGTGTACGCAGCATTAGAGATGATTAAGTGATTGGTACCCTGGGTCCTCCAGAGGTTTACTGAGGTTTAATTACTAAAGGAGCTGAAAATCTTCACACAATAAAGGCAGGTTTGTGCACATGATTGGATAACTGAAGTAAAGTTGTAGTTTACACACTTTTACTACTGCACTTGTTTCCTTTGTACAAGGATGGGTAACTAATAGTTATTTTGCCTTTTTTTGTCTCCAGCTCTGAATGGACTTGTACGTTCCAGAGGCATTCAGAAACAAATTCAGGAAATAAAAAGTGAAGGTCTTGTCCATTCCTGCCAACTAGAATTCAGATTCTATTTTTATAGGGAAGGTTAAACAATGAAAGCAAGCATCACAAACAATAGGGTCAAGGTAATTATTTTTCTCATCTTCGGTAGTCCATTTTTCATTGATGCCTTTGTTTTCTTTTTGCCGTTCCAAATAAAGTTCAATGACCCCCAAAGCACCATTGTCTGCAGTCCACTAAACTAGACAACGATTTGAATTAAACCTGGTAAAGAAAAACAACTAGTATGTGCAATTGCCTTTATATACTTGTACGTGGGTAAGTAAAACATGCAATGATTATGTAACTAACACCAGAATCAAGCACATTCACAGTTCAACAGTCTTAGTCACTAAAAGATCACAGACGTAATTATGAATGAAACTATAATTTTACAGTACTTTGCTGAACACATTCTCACCATATGTGCTAGATGAGATTTAAAGGAAATCTGTCTTCTTGCTGACTTCTTCTTTGACTTCTACTTTGAGTAACTGGCCTGGCACAAGTATAGATAAATACTGACCTGCTGTAGGTCGCAGTCTCGGGACAAGGTCATCCAGCGCCCAGGACAAAGATGCCAAAACGGAGCCCCCCTTTGCCTTAGGGTCAGGATGCCCCCCACCACTGTAATAAATCATTGCGCCAGGGGCAGCCGCCCCTCCTGCCCCAGCCCTGGTAGGTCGCATGACAGAGTCCTGACCCAGAGTTCTGAGATCTGCTTAGAGTCCAGAGCTAAGCTTATTCACTTTGCTATACATCTATCCACCCTTCAGCTCCATTCCTAATTTTATAAAGCAAACCTAAATTGAACTTAAGTTTGAAGATGAACTGTGAGGAAAACAAAAACCCTCCCTTGCAGAAAGGCTGCAAGCTTCTGTTTTAGGGGCCACAAATAGGACTTTCACTCACCAGATTCTTCACTCCCATGGGCTCCTTTGGGCTTAAAGTGGGGTTTCCCCCAAAATGACAACTTTATTTAGATGTGCATTGAATCAGCTAATAAAAAATAATTGGATAAAAAAAAAATTCACTTACCTATTTCTCCCTGTTGCTAGGTGGTCCCACGGAATCTGCCTCTTCCATTGCCCGGGCTAAACACGTCACTTCCCTCGGCGGCCCGGCTCGCTAAGGCTCCTGGGAGATGTGTGTCACCATTTCCCAGGAGTCTTTGAGCAGCGCCGAGGGCTAGGTTGCCATAACAAGGGGGCGGGCACTTCCGCTGCCCGTTGTTATGGCAACCTGCATACTTTACAGCGCCGCTATGGCGCATTACTGCGCATGCGCGAGATCGTGAAAAAAACGGGCGGTGCATGCTGCTCGATCGGCAGCACCGTATCCCGGGAAGAGGATGCCTGTGGGCTTCACATGCCCACAGGCAAAATGACAATCGTCAGGAGACTGTTTTATAACTTGGTTTTGGTGGCCAAAAACGGCATGCAGTATTATTTAGAAAACGAACAGGTGAGTTTTATCTTGATATATAGTAATGATTATCATTATGCAAAAAAAAAAAAAAAAAAGTTAAAGACAGTGGAGCACCACTTAAAGGTCAGTCCCCACAGTCCCCCCCCCCCCCTCCCCCGGCATCATTAAGTTCAACGCAAAGCCCATGGCCCTGCACTGGGTGTGAGGACACTGAGGGACAGTCCATTTCCAGGACGTATTGGAGTAGAGTTAAGCACGGCTGTCGGGGGGGGCGGAGGATCAGGTAGAAAAGACTGCTTTTCATGGCCCTCTGGAACTAAATGACCAGTTAATGTAGACAAAGACTCACCCAAGCTCTACCGCATGTTAATAGGATGTTAATAGGATTTTTTTTTTAAAAAAAGAATGCCGGCAACTCGATTGCTTCTTCTTAAATCGCTATTGAGCACAAACAGCAGTGCGACATCAAAACGCTAACATGTTTCGGCAAAAGCCTTCCTCATAGCTATGAATTCATACACACACACACACACATACATACCTACACACACACACATAAATTCATACATACACATAAATACATACATACATACATACATATACACATACACACACATGATGTCTGCTAAATCTAAAAGATAAAATTGAATTGCCTAATAAATAAAACTCGGTGTGTGAATGAGGTCTTGGGGCTCACTCACATAGGTGCTGTGCCCTCTACAGTATGAATCATTTTTTTTTTTTCTGTGGCCTGAGCTGCATAGTATGTTACGCTATGGGGATGCAGCTATTGAACGAATACAGATGCAGGCCCTAATTTGCAGGCATGTAGGTGCACTTGTACGGCCCCGAATACAGACAGTGTGAATTTGGGGCCACTCACCCACACCTGCAGACCTATCAATTTAGGACCTGCCTCTCTGTTCATACAGCCGCTGCACCCTCAAAGTAACAGGCAGTTCCAGTCAGACAAACAAACTGATTACTCACTGTGTTCAATCAGAAAAGGAAGGGGCCAGTAAATTACATATTTACCTGCCCGTTCACCAACTCTCCATCCTGAAAATCCTCCAGGGGGGGCCTGGGCAGCAGGGGGATCTAATCATGGACAGGGAGGGTGATAGTTGCAATGGAGGTGGGCAATTATGAGAACCAATCCTGTTGTGTGTCTCTCCCTGCAACAGCTGAAAGATTGCAGTAGGGAGAAGTGGAGAAGCTGGCTTTCAACACACAAAGGAACTGGTTCTAATAAGAGCACAGTAAGTAATCACCCCCTCTCCTGGAGTCTGTGGCGCACGGGGTAATTAGGGTGTGCCCAGGCACATCCGGAACACACGCTGCGCACACCTATGAACCTTAGCATTGTGTAAGCTCTGAATGAGAGCTTGCAAATCACTTTTTTTTATGGGCTACCCAAGTAGTTAAAGGACAGGCTATCTGAATAGTCAAAGTATAAGTTTTCGTTAAGTGTGGAGCGGCAAGTGAGTTTCCTAAATTTGCAGATAATGTCCACAGCAGCACAAAGCAGTTGTGTCAGGTTGTGTATTAATCACCAAGCTCCTATGTTCTGCTAATGTTTATATACAGGGACGACACCATCCACTCACTAAAGATTAATAGTAAATCTTTGCACAGGATGTTTAATGTTTTCATAGATCGATATACTGCTGCAAGGCTTTTATCAAGCAATTGGGAGAACAAATAAATAAGCAAACGTTCCAGATGATTACCTCAGTGTACAACTTACTGAAATGATAAGTAAAGGGGTTCCTTTTATCGAGGTCCGGTTTTGCTCCCTAGGGGATCGGTGTACAAATAAGTGTGGAAAGCTGACATGACATTCCTTGAAATGGATTTGTTTTCTTCTACTGTTTCAACTGGTTTTCTACAGTTTTTTTAACCATGTTTAAAATTGGATATCAGCTGTCTTATTTATAACAGGCTTATCTTCTATTGCACTGGGCAGTGATATTAATCTAACATGTTTTCAGGCACAAAGAGCATTCTTAAAGGAGGACAGAGCTTGCCTTCATCAATGTGATCATGATACTCAGTGTCCAATCATTAGGTTAGGATGGGGATCTGACCAAGCTTTACAGCCTATGTTTTAGGAGAAAAGAGAGGTCACTGTTACCATTGATATGCAGTAAGAAATTGTGTTTAGTGTTTTGTCCAAAGTTATGGTACTCTCTGCAATTCATACTGTGAGCCAAAGCCAATGTGTTGATGCACCCAAGAGGTGTTTGTCCATTAGGGCTTGGGCTCACAGGACGTTGGGTGTTATTCAACTTGAAAAAGGCCTGCTTGGAGGGAGAAAGAAGATGAATATTGCGACCCATGCTGCCTTTTTTTTCACCTTTGGAACGCATTGAGCCATCAACCATATCTTAGAACAATTCTATGCTGCACTCTATGTCCCTGACCCTATCGACGCGTCAGCAGCGGAAGCTTTCCTGGATCAAATCTCCCTTCCGAGGGTAGATGATGTAGTTCTGACCCAGCTCACTCCCTCGATAACCCATGTGGACATCACTGCGGTGATTGCATCTCTGGCTAAAGGAAAGGCACCGGGCCCCGACTGGTACACGTCAGAATACTTCAAGCTATCGGCTGAGACTATTGCACTGACTCTGGTATCCATTTACCAGACAATCCTTTCAGGTGGTGAGTAACTCCCTACGGGTTTCCATGCACACATTAAGCTTATCCTCAAAAAGGGTAAACACCCCACGAAACCGGGTTCCTACCACCCAATATCCATATTAAACCTAGACTCTAAAATCCTCTCTGAAGATTATTGCCAATAGACTGGCCCGAATAATACCCACTCTTATACATCCTTCCCAAGCCGGGTTTACCCAAGGCCTCTCCGCCACTTCTAATATCCGCAAAGTCTTGACTGTCCTGGAATACGCAAGGGCTAACCCATCCAGTGATCTGGCCATTGTCAACCTTGACACTGAAAAGGCTTTTAAAACGTGAGCTTTCGCTGGCTGGGGCTGGTTATTTAGAAGTTTGGCTTCTCAGGTCCTTTTTTCCATCTAATTTCTACCATGTACTCAGCCCCCTCCGCAAATGTAATAGCAGCAGGTCATATCTTCAATGCTATCCAGCTTCACAAGGGTACTAGACAGGGGTGCCCCCTCTTATTCAATTTGGCTTTAGAGTCCCTTTCCCATTACCCTCTAGGCCATCCCCAACTCCACGGAAACCTGTGTGAGTCAACAAGACATACTCACAGCTCTATTCGCAGAAGACATCCTAATTTTCACCTCTAACCCCCATCGGGTTATGTTACATATCCAGGAGATTTTAGCCTGGGGGGAAATTAGGAGAAAACTGTGTCTGTCGCCCTTTGTTTCTCCTAGCCTCCCAATCCTAGGACATCTGATGTTCCCTCAGACGCAGCACTATGCGGCCTATACTGCCTAAGCCTCCCAGGGGCTCACTCATTTTGTACAACTTTTTGATCAGACCACTGGTAAGGCCTTGCCATTCCATCAACTTATGAGCCAATTCAACCTACCCACTCATCATCTTCTATATGCCCAACAAGCTGTTAACTATATAGCCAGACTATGCCCAAACAGAGACTTAAGAATTTGCACTTCTCTTCTGGATTCTCTCCTGGACCACACAAGACTCAAGATATCCATAATTTACAGACGCAACATGTTCAATGTCTGCTAGAAGAGCCATTCTCAAGCGCTGGACATCTGCCATTCCTCCATCTATTGCAGATGTGAAGAACGACCTCCTGGGTTTACTAAGAAAGGAAAATCTAGATGCAGCTCTGGATCAGAACAATCTTACTTCCCGCTTTCAAAAACAAGTGAGCTATCAGCTACTGAGCTATCATACTCACGCCCATTTTCACTGAACTCAAGGGTGCTACAACCCCTCATTCTACTACCGTTGAACTGACACCGATTGTTCATTCTCTTGAACATCCATTCTTTCAGCATTACTGTACGATTGTTCGATTATGTGTCTTCTGAAAAGTTATGCCATGTTATCTAGTTTTGGTGTACAAGCCACATTTCTTTTTGTTTGTTTTTCAGCTTACCTGTGTGCTTGATAATTCCAAACTCTGTTATAGCTCAGGTTTGCAAACTCCTTGCAGGAGATACCTTTCCCTCCTGTTCTCTCTCTCTCTCCCCTCTATACCCACCCCCCCCTCCTCCAGTCGCCCTCATTCCATTTGTATGCCTTCCTTGACCCCCTTTATACAGCTTTATATATGCTTTTGTATTAAGCTTTGATCCTTGTATGTCGGAAAACCAAAAAAAGTCTCACCAATCATATATTTTCTTTAGCCTATCCTCCAGAAACAAAGTGCAGTAGATTCAGAGCTAGTGTGATCAACAGTGCTTCCTCCACCACTGTCTGGTGATGCAGGAATAATCAACTAGAAAAAATACAATTTCTGGGGAAATTGTGTGACGTGTTCTTGCCTCCACCTACTGTAGTGGGCGGAGAAACTGGGTGGAGTGGCTTGAGTAACTAAACATTTATTTATTTTTTTCAAAAAATTTTTTTTTTTTTTAATGATTTTTTTTTTTAAATGATTTTTTAGATTTTTATTCAATTTTTTCTAAAAATAAATTTTTCAAAATTATTTTTTTCAAAAAAATTTTCACATTTTTTTTTTCAAATTTCCTAATTTTCATTTTTTTCTAAAATGATTGATTTTTTTTATAAAAAATTTTTTTTTAAAAAATATTTTTTTTTTTCAAAAATAATTTTTTTTTTCAAAAATAATTTTTTTTTCAAAAATATTTTTTTTTTCAAAAATATATTTTTTTTAATTATTATTATTTTTTTTAAATGATTTTTTTTTATAAAAATATTTTTTTTCGAAAATAATTTTTTTTTTCGAAAATAATTTTTTTTTTTCAAAAATAATTTTTTTTTTCAAAAATATTTTTTTTTCTTCAAATTTCCTAAATTTTCATTTTTTTCTAAAATTATTGATTCTTTTTTTTTTTTATAAAAAATATTTTTTTCAAAAATTATTTTTTTTTTTTAATGATTTTTTTTAATTATTATTATTTTTTTATATTATATATTTTTTCTAAAATTATTTTTTTTTTCAAAAAAGATTTTTTTTCAAATTTCCAAATTTTCATTTTTTTTTCTAAAATTATTTTATTTTTATTTTTTTTATTATTATTATTTTTTTTTATTATTTTTTTTTTCAAATTTCATAATTCCCCTCAGAGCTGTGTGGGACTAACTATAATCCCCCTCAGAGCTGTGTGGGACTACCTATAATCGCCCTCAGAGCTGTGTGGGACTACCTATAATCGCCCTCAGAGCTGTGTGGGACTACCTATAATCCACCTCAGATGTGTGGGACTACCTATAATCCCCCTCAGAGCTGTGTGGGACTACCTACAATCCCCCTCAGAGCTGTGTGGGACTACCTATAATCCCCCTCAGAGCTGTGTGGGACTACCTATAATTCCCCTCAGAGCTGTGTGGGACTACCTATAATCCCCCTCAGAGCTGTGTGGGACTAGCTATAATTCCCCTCAGAGCTGTGTGGGACTACCTATAATCCCCTCAGAGCTGTGTGGGACTACCTATAATTCCCCTCAGCTGTGTGGGACTACCTATAATTCCCCTCTGAGCTTTTGTCACCTCCCACTCTAGTTTTGATCATTTCTCCATTCATTCCTATGGGACAAATTTCGCCGCAAAAATGACGATATTTCGTAAACCATTCGGCGAAACGACGAAGACTACCTATAATTGCCCTCAGAGCTATGTGGGAGGAGCTATAATTCCCCTCAGAGCTTTTGTCACCTCCCACTAGTTTTGAACATTTCTCCATTCATTCCTATGGGACAAATTTCGCCGCAAAAATGACGATATTTCGTGAACCATTCGGAAAAACGTTCCACAAAGTAATAGCACACCATTCGGGAACAATCCGCACGTTTTGGTATATATTCGGTATATGTAGCATAAAAACTGTGGGAGGAGTTAGCGTGCAAAATTTGTCTATAAGAATAATAATAATAACTAGAAAAAATACAATTTCTGGGGAAATTGTGTGAAGTGTTCTTGCCTCCACCTACTGGAGTGGGCGGAGAAACTGGGTGGAGTGGCTTGAGTAACTAAACATTTATTTATTTTTTTCAAAAATAATTATTTTTTTTTTCATGATTTTTTTTAAATGATTTTTTAGATGTTTATTCAATTTTTTCTAAAAATACATTTTTCAAAATTTTTTTTTTCAAAATTTTTTTTTTTTCACATTTTTTTTTCAAATTTCCTAATTTTCATTTTTTTTCTAAAATGATTGATTTTTTTTCGAAAATAATTTTTTTTTTTCGAAAATAATTTTTTTTTTCGAAAATAATTTTTTTTTTTTCAAAAATAATTTTTTTTTCTTCAAATTTCCTAAATTTTCATTTTTTTTCTAAAATTATTGATTTTTTTTTTTTTATATAAAAATATTTTTTTCAAAAATTATTTTTTTTTTAATGATTTTTTTTAATTATTATTATTTTTTTTATATTATATATTTTTTCTAAAATTATTTTTTTTTTCAAAAAAGATTTTTTTTTTATCAAATTTCCAAATTTTCATTTTTTTTTCTAAAATTATTTTATTTTTATTTTTTTTATTATTATTATTTTTTTTTTTTTATTTTTTTTTTCAAATTTCATAATTCCCCTCAGAGCTGTGTGGGACTAACTATAATCCCCCCTCAGAGCTGTGTGGGACTACCTATAATCGCCCTCAGAGCTGTGTGGGACTACCTATAATCGCCCTCAGAGCTGTGTGGGACTACCTATAATCCACCTCAGATGTGTGGGACTACCTATAATCCCCCTCAGAGCTGTGTGGGACTACCTACAATCCCCTCAGAGCTGTGTGGGACTACCTATAATCCCCCTCAGAGCTGTGTGGGACTACCTACAATCCCCCTCAGAGCTGTGTGGGACTACCTATAATCCCAGTCAGAGCTGTGTGGGACTACCTATAATCCCCCTCAGAGCTGTGTGGGACTACCTATAATTCCCCTCAGAGCTGTGTGGGACTACCTATAATCCCCCTCAGAGCTGTGTGGGACTACCTATAATCCCCCTCAGAGCTGTGTGGGACTACCTATAATTCCCCTCAGCTGTGTGGGACTACCTATAATTCCCCTCTGAGCTTTAGTCACCTCCCACTCTAGTTTTGATCATTTCTCCATTCATTCCTATGGGACAAATTTCGCCGCAAAAATGACGATATTTCGTAAACCATTCGGCGAAACGACGAAGACTACCTATAATTGCCCTCAGAGCTATGTGGGAGGAGCTATAATTCCCCTCAGAGCTTTTGTCACCTCCCACTAGTTTTGAACATTTCTCCATTCATTCCTATGGGACAAATTTCGCCGCAAAAATGACGATATTTCGTGAACCATTTGGAAAAACGTTCCACAAAGTAATAGCACACCATTCGGGAACAATCCGCACGTTTTGGTATATATTCGGTATATGTAGCATAAAAACTGTGGGAGGAGTTAGCGTGCAAAATTTGGCTATAAGAATAATAATAATAATAATAATAATAATAACTAGAAAATCTACAATTTCTGGGGAAATTGTGTGACGTGTTCTTGCCTCCACCTACTGGGGGGGTCATAATGTTTTGGCCGATCATGGGGGTCATAATGTTTTGGCCGATCATGGGGGGGTCATAATGTTTTGGCCGATCATGGGGGTCATAATGTTTTGGCCGATCATGGGGGGGTCATAATGTTTTGGCTGATCATGGGGGGGGTCATAATGTTTTGGCTGATCATGGGGGGGTCATAATGTTTTGGCCGATCATGGGGGGGTCATAATGTTTTGGCCGATCATGGGGGGTCATAATGTTTTGGCCGATCATGGGGGGTCATAATGTTTTGGCTGATCATGGGGGGTCATAATGTTTTGGCTGATCATGGGGGGGTCATAATGTTTTGGCCGATCATGGGGGGGTCATAATGTTTTGGCCGGTCATGGGGGGGTCATAATGTTTTGGCCGATCATGGGGGGGTCATAATGTTTTGGCTGATCATGGGGGGTCATAATGTTTTGGCTGATCATGGGGGGTCATAATGTTTTGGCTGATTATGGGGTTGTCAGCTTTTGTCACCTACCACTCTAGTTTTGAACATTTCTCCATTCATTCCTATGGGACAAATTTCCCCGCAAAAATTACGATATTTCGTGAAATTGTTATCTCACATACATGGAACTAGCTATAATCCCCTCAGAGCTGTGTGGGAGGAGCTATAATTCTCCTCAGAGGTTTTGTCACCTCCCACTCTAGTTTTGAACATTTCTCCATTCATTCCTATGGGACAAATTTTGCCGCAAAAATTACGATATTTTGTGAACCATTTGGCAAAACGTTCCACAAAGTAATAGCACACCATTCGGGAACAATCCGCACGTTTTGGTATATATTCGGTATATGTAGCGTAAAAACTGTGGGAGGAGTTAGCGTGCAAAATTTGGCTATAATAAGAATAATAATAATAATAATAATAATATATATGTGAGATAACAATAAGTGATCTTGCTATGCAAGAACACTTAATAATATATATGTGAGATAACAATAAGTGATCTTGCTATGCAAGAACACTTAATAATAATAATAATAATAATAATATATATGTGAGATAACAATAAGTGATCTTGCTATGCAAGAACACTTAATTAGCACTTATTGATAGTTATTGTCTCAAGACAAGTGCTGTCATAACACAAGCAGAAGGATGGAGCTTGTCAGAGCAGCTGCCTAGAAAACATATCCAGGCGCACTCAGAGCAAATGAGTGGCAGAAGCAACATAACAGCATTGCTTTGTTTATTACAGTACTAGTTGTGGATTGTGAATGATATCAGAGCGCCCAACAGACTCGTTCACTCAACAGGGGGTGGTGTAACCTAGATCTGCCTAAGTTCAACAATAGAACCGCCCATCAATAGGGTTTCTGGTAGGGGAGAAGCTGACAGGCAAGAATAAAAGAAGGAAAGAAGAGATTTTTTGCATAACACATCAGCTATTCTTTGGAGAATCAAAATAGGGTATTTCTACATGAATGCATGGACCAGTATTTATTTTTCAATGTTTACATAAATTCTTCTTATGTAGATAGCAATAAAAACCCAACAGAGGTTGTAATCCGTGTGTTCTTAACCTGTGGCCCTCCAGCTGTTTCAGAACTACAAGTTACATCATGCCTCTGCCCTTAGGAGTCAACTTTGCAAAGTCTCATGGGACTTATAGTTCTGCAACAGCTGGAGGGTCATAGGTTGAGCAACTATGAAAGAGGAACACAATAGGGTGCCAACTAAGTGCAGCATCAATGGGTTTATTATGATTAAAAAGCCAAATGCAAACTGTTTAATGTGAGTTCCTTACTTTTATTTTGCTGTTACCAAATAAATTGTTTAAATTACTATACTGTCGAGCATCCCTCCTGTTCCTTACATCTCCCCATGCCCAGTCACGAGGCTTACTTGATCCAGACATACTTGGGACAAAAAGGGGACTCTGATTCCAGATAGAGACATATACCAGCAGAGCTGGAGACACCAGACTGGGAGGCTGCCAGGGACATACTGGTTTCTTAGAAAGATAGACCCACATGCTGTTACCTTACAGCAGTAAGGTAAGGGGACATCCATACACTACGTTGCACAGAAGACAGGAAGTCACCAGTCACCTGCACTCCATTCAAGAGAGTGGTCACCAGCACTTTATTTTTGTTTGCTGACACTGAAGATATACAGTCACCATTCATCCTGCACCTTATATATTAAAGATCTTCACGGACACATTAGTTCACCAGTTTACACCTATAAAAGGATTACTTTGTATTTACTTATACAGATTTATTTGATTTTGTAATAATCACTGCTTCCAGTTCAGGAGGACTAGGATCAGCAGGGATATACGTTTTTTATACCTTTTATGTTTGTATTAACTACTTAAGGATAACTATTGTATATTCAACACAAGACTTGCCTCTTTCAAGTGTATCTAGCACTGAGCACTTGGTCACTTTACCTTGCACACTTTGAACATTGTTTATTTTACAGCGCAGCCATGCCACATTAGACATGTGCACAACAAAAAAAAATTATTTTCGTTTTGTTTTTTTCGTTTCCGTTGATTCGTAACGATACGTAAATTCGTAAGTCGTCTGTGTTCGTATTCGTAACGATTCGTAAATTCGTAAGTCGTCGGTGTTCGTATTCGTAACGATTCGTATTTTCGTAAGAGTTATTTTTCGTTGATTCGTATTTCCATTAGTTTAATTTTCATTTATTCGTTTATTCGAAATTCGGACGCATTCGTATTTATTCGTACATTCGTAACATTCGTAGATTCGTAATCGGAGCATAATTCATAATGTTATGTAATGTGTATGCTATTATTACATTTTAAGAGACACAGAAAATTACGAATCGAAAAAAAAAGTTATGATTGTACGAATTTTTTCGTTCAATCCATTCGAAGCACGTTAAGCAACGCCATTGTAAGAGACACGGAAAATTACGAACCAAAAAAAAAAAAAAAGTTACGAATTTACTAATTTTTTCGTTCAACCCATTCAAGGCACGTTAAGCAGCACCATTGTAAGAGACACAGAAAATTACCAATTCAACAAAAAAAAAAAGTTACAAATTTTTACGAATGTACGAATTTTTTCATTCATTTTGATTTTCGTTGTTCCTGTTTTCGTTTTTCGGATTTTCTTCTTTCGTACATTCGTTGTTTCTAATTAGTTTTTTCGGATTTTCGTTGTTTTCGGATTTGTTCAATTCGAACGATTCGTTATTCGTTAAAATTTTTAGTGAATCGTTCGTTCATTCGTACGAAAACGAATGAACGAAAATAACGAAAGAAAAACGAAAAACGAAAAAAAAACTAAACGAATTGCACATGTCTATGCCACATTGGATGTAAGCCGTCCACCAGAAGAGCCACTTGTGACAGCAAACAGCGTGTTGTCAGTGAGGAAACCAAGTCCAATGTTCCAGGAAGTGAAAAGAGCCACTGTGGGACACAAGGCAGGATGTGATGTCACACCTGGGGCGGGCTGGTTGCTATGGTAATGTGTTTCGGAAATTGTCTCCTTTCTCAAAGCACTACAAAAGTTGAGCACCCATGTATCCTTTTGACTCCACTACAGCAGTACTTTGCTGATTGCTGTCTGTGTCTCCATCAAAGAGATTCTCAGCACTTCCACATCCAGTGACACTCAATGCAAAATAAAAATAAAAGTTTTGTTTGGATGTTATATATTAAATACATTTCAAACAATGCTTTTATTTACTTGCTGGACACTTAAGGGTATCAGTAAAATGCATTTATCCCTCAGAATAAAAAGTCTTTGTAAAGCAAGATAATTAAAGTGTGTATTCCCTACCTACGCAAGCCTATTGTTCAAGTTTTCCTAAATCTTCAAGAAAGCTATTACACGTAGGATTTTCTTTGTTTGTGTAATTTACAGTTTCATTGGCACTTTAGTCAGTACAAACAATTCTCCACACTGGCAGTATTGAATAATGCATTATGTATCTGCTTATGGAAAATGTGTATTCATGAGACTTGTTTGGCTTTTGTCAGAAAGAACTGTGAAATATTATGATGGAACAATCTTCATTTCTGCCACATTGTTTTTTTTAAAGTGTGTTCTTAACTGGGAATTGCAAGTCTTAGGAATCATTCTGTATTTTATGTGTCTTAAAGGATTTTTCTTTCCTTTTTCTTTTTTTTTTTTTGAGAATATATACCTTTTTGTTTTCTGAGGAAATATGTGACAAGTCAATGTAAAGGAAAACCAAATGACAAACAAAACATTTTCTAAAAAGTACTTTCTTTTATAGAAGACTGACATATTCTAGGGCAATCGCATCTGCCTCCTAAAAATACACACACCTTCCATCATGTCTCTATCACATTCATTCAGACACTTAAGCCTAGTAAACACAGGCCGAAAAGGTAGCATCGTTTGGTTCAATAGAAACCGGCCGACATTGGGCCCATGTGTACTGCAGCCGGTCCAACAGAAGCTGACCTGTCGGCCGGCTTCTGTCGAAGAGGCATGACTGAAAAAGATCTGCCGATTGGCTCCGGTTTAGCGCTCTCAGCCAATGGCCGACAAAGTCCCCTTGTCAGAACACAATAGCACAGCAGGGGTGATTGCTGTACTAACATTGCATAGTGGTGTCAGTTTTTTCTTTCATTTAGTCCTGTGTGTGTACCAGGCTTTATGCACTTATCCCGCGTAAACACGATCGGACTTTCTGACAACAAAACCATAGAATTTTGTTCGAAGGTTGTTGGCTCCAACTTGTCTTGCATACACACAGTCACACAAATGTTGGCCAACAATTAAGAACGTAGTGACGTACAAGACCGTCCATTACGAACACTAGTTTTACAAGACTGAGTGCTTCTGGCTCGTCCATGATTTCGAGCATGCGTGTTTGTACTTTAGACATTTGTCCGACGAAGTTGTGTACACACGATCTGAAAGTCCGACAACACACATTTGTTGGCGGAAAATTTGAGAACATGCTAGCCAACATTTGTTGGCGGAAAGTCCGACAACAATTGTCAGATGGAGCATACACACGGTCGGACTTTCCGCCAACAGCCTGACATCCAACACTTCCCGTCAGAAAATCCGATCACGTGTACGGGGCTTTAGACTTACTTGGGTAAAAGCCGATTAACCTACTAGTTTGTATCTTGCAGGAAACCAAGGGTAGAGCATAACTGAACCTGTGATTTTAGCATTTTAGGGTAAATATATATTTTGGTTGTTCATTTGAATCCAACTCTTCATGATCTCATGGACCTTAGAGTACCAGGCCTTTTTATCAACAGTTGTCTCTGAACTTTCCCAAACTCATATTGATTCCTTCTGATAACACTACCAATTTTAGCTTCTGCTCCTTTCTTCTTCTGATCATTTCCAAGGCTAATAGGCAAACTATAGTCTTATGCCCCGTACACACGTTCGAAAATTCAGACGGAAAAGGTCCGATCGGATTATATTGTCGGAAAATCCGATCGTGTGTGGGCTCTATCTGACTTTTTCAGTCGGAAAAAAAAATTGAGAGCAGGTTCTAAAATTTTCCGACAATGCTCAGCATGCTCAGATCAAATTAGGAGACCAAAGCTACTGGCTACTAGCCTCAACGTAGTTCCGACCTAACGAACGAACGTCATCACGTTCTGAACGATCAGATTTTCCGACAACTTTGTCTGACCGTGTGTATGCAACACCAGTTTAGGACAAAATCCGTCGGAAAAAATCCGATGGATTTTGTTGTCGGAATGTCCGACCGTGTGTACGGGGGCTAAAAATGGCATAGAGAGCTGGATATGGTCATTGGGTACATTTAACAAAGCAATAAATAGATAACAAAACAAACAACAGGGAGAGGATGCTTTTAATGTGACTTTGAAGGAACTTGGATTGACACCAATTTTTTACAGCATCAATGACACTGTATTCTGGCATTTTGGATGTTTAATAGATTTTTTTACTTACATTTAGCCTTGCCTGAATACAAAATCAGCACTCTTATCTGATTTATTTCAACATGAAAAAAAATTGTTTTAGGTAGTTTTGACTATCACGCATGATTTTATATCAAGACATAAAACGCCTGAATTAACAGTGGAAGTTACAGTCATAGCAGATCTTAAAGCTATAGGAAAGTTTGCTCTGAAAAAATAAAGCTAAACCCTCATCTTTGTACAAATAATTTGACCAGTAAAAACTGTTTTAAATATTTTTTGGGGCTTTTTTACAATATATGTATTTAAAGTTTAATAAAATATTAAAACAGAGTGTACAAAAACACTTCAAAACCATAACCCCACATTCCCCGAGTCCCCTCTCATACATGTACCCATGATATTTCTCTATTTTCAAAATATAAACTTCAGGTATGTATTTGGTAGAAATTGGCTTGCAGCAGGGCAGTAAATAAGCAATTGAATAGGCAAAAAATAGAAAGGGACATGGCAGGTTTTACCTTGCAACAGAAATAAGAGTGTATTATCTAAGAAGACTGGACAGAATGTATGCACCTGGGTTATGCCATAATATAGGAGGACGAGATGAGGTAGATTTTATCTTGAAATAAACAGAATTATCATGTGTACACACGATCGGAAAGTCCGACAACGCACATGAAGCAAACAACAAATAGGACAAAATAACAGAAAAAGTAATTGTGCATAACTATTCACCCCCCATACTTTGAAGAGCCGCCTTTTGCGGCTATCACAGCTCCAAGTCGCTTTGGGTAAGTCTCTATGAGCTTGGCACTTCTTACCACTGGGATTTGTGCCCATTCCTCCTTGCAAAACTGCTCCAGCTCCTTCAAGTTG
Source organism: Lithobates sylvaticus (assembly GCA_028564925.1). Lineage (NCBI taxonomy): Eukaryota > Metazoa > Chordata > Amphibia > Anura > Ranidae > Lithobates > Lithobates sylvaticus. Next base: position 32,162,041 of record CM053034.1, on the reverse strand, counting down.
GATGGTTTGCGCTTGTGAACAGCAATCTTTAAGCCTGACCACAGATTTTCTATTGGATTGAGGTCTGGGCTTTGACTAGGCCATTCCAACTTATTTACATGTTTCCCCTTAAACCACTCAAGTGTGTTTGGGGTAATTTTCCTGCTGGAAGGTGAACCTCCGTCCTAGCCTCAAATCACACACAGAGTGGTACAGGTTTTTCTCAAGAATATCCCTGTATTTAGCACCATCCATCTTTCCCTCAACTCCGACCAGTTTCCCAGTCCCAACTGCTGGGATGGTGTTCTTTGGGTGATGTGATGTGTTGGGTTTGCGCCAGACATAGCGTTTTCTTTGATGGCCAAAAAGCACCTTCCTCCATACATTTTGAGAGTCTCCCACATGCTTTCTCACAAACTCAAAATGTGCCATTTTGTTTTTTGCTGAAAGTAATGGCTTTCTTCTGGACAACATTGTTGTCTTATCTACAGATACTCCAGTCTCTGCTGTGGCACTCTGCAGCTCCTCCAGGGTTACCTTAGGTCTCTGTGCTGCCTCTCTGATTAATGCCCTCCTTGCCTGGTCTGTGAGTTTTGGTTTACGGCCATTTCTTGGCAGGTTTGCTGTTGTACCATGTTCTTTCCATTTGGTTATGATAGATTTGTATGGACTTTCCCGCTAGGTACGCTGGACTAAAAAGCGAACGGACTTGACCACACACGATCACGCAAAAAGTCCGGCGGTTCACGCGATGACGTACGCACGTACGACGGGACTAGAAAAAGGAAGCTCGAGATCCCAAACGACACCCTTTGGGCCCCGTCAGCTAATCTCGTGTGTATCGCGTGTTAGTTGACGTTTGGTTAGAGACGATTCGCGCTTCTCAGACTTCTGCTTAATTCGTTCGCTTCTGCCGTTCAGTTTGTGCTTGTGAGGTTTGTATCTGGCTTTCAGTGCGTGTGGATCAGTTCCTACCTGTTCTCAGGCCGTTCTGGTCCGCTCGTTCCTGTTTTTCAGGTCGTTCTTCATAGGCCTTGCTGTTCTTCAGTGCGTTCTGTTAAGTTGTTTGTTTGATCAGCCGACCGTTTTGAAGCCATGGAGTGTGGACGTACTCGGGAACGAGTTCGTGCTGTGCAGGGGCTCGGTGTTGCGGTTAACACCTTGGCACGAGCCCGGTCCATGAACAGGGTGAGGAGGAGTTCATGGACCAAGAATTGGTTGCGCCAGCGTGACCAATTCTCGCATATGCCTTTGCTCCGTGAGATCCGTGAGAATAATCCTGATGATTTCAGGAATTATCTCCGGATGACGGACCCCATTTTTCACCGTCTGTTGGCTTCGCTGTCCCCTTATATTAGCAGGCAGAATACCTGCATGCGGCAAGCCATCAGTGCGGAGCAGAGGCTAGTCGCCACGTTGCGTTACTTGGCGACGGGGAGAAGCTTGCAGGACCTCAAGTTCACGACAGGCATCTCCCCCCAGGCTCTGGGGCTCATTATTCCAGAGACCTGTTCTGCCATTATCCACGTCCTGCAGGAGGAATACATTAAGGTAAGTCTTCTCTTTTAAAATTACCTATGTCTTGTATGTTTGTTAATGTAGTGCATCAATGTCATCATTAGCTAATTACCATGATAGGACTATTCTATGAATGTCCCCTATTCCTTTTATTTTTGGATTTTGTTTTTTTGTCTAGTATTTTATGGTTGACTTATCGAAATAGTTTTAAGAATGTATTATTTAGTGGGTCACATGCATATTTGCTTGCACCAACCTCCCCAGCATGGAAGCTTGGCCCCCTAAACACCCCTAGCCTAGTCACTTTCTTTGGTTAAAAATGTATATTACCAGCTCCATTGTACAGCTTTACTCACCCCCCCCTTTCACCCCCTTGACCCTCAATTTTAAATTGATTGCATGTGGTTTTGGTCAGCTTGTAATTATCCCCCCCCCACACCCCCTGATAATTAATAGCATGTGGTTTTGGTCAGCTTGTAATTATCCCCCCCCCCCCACCCCCTGATAATTAATATCATGTGGTTTTGGTCAGCTTGTAATTATCCCCCCCCACACCCCCTGATAATTAATAGCATGTGGTTTTGGTCAGCTTGTAATTATCCCCACCCCACACCCCCTGATAATTAATATCATGTGGTTTTGGTCAGCTTGTAATTATCCCCCCCCCCACACCCCCTGATAATTAATAGCATGTGGTTTTGGTCAGCTTGTAATTATCCCCACCCCCACACCCCCTGATAATTAATATCATGTGGTTTTGGTCAGCTTGTAATTATCCCCCCCCCCCCACACCCCCTGATAATTAATAGCATGTGGTTTTGGTCAGCTTGTAATTATCCCCACCCCCACACCCCCTGATAATTAATATCATGTGGTTTTGGTCAGCTTGTAATTATCCCCCCCCCCACACCCCCTGATAATTAATAGCATGTGGTTTTGGTCAGCTTGTAATTATCCCCACCCCCACACCCCCTGATAATTAATATCATGTGGTTTTGGTCAGCTTGTAATTATCCCCCCCACACCCCCTGATAATTAATAGCATGTGGTTTTGGTCAGCTTGTAATTATCCCCCCCCCCCACACCCCTGATAATTAATATCATGTGGTTTTGGTCAGCTTGTAATTATCCCCCCCCCACACCCCCTCATAATTAATATCTTGTGGTTTTGGTCAGCTTGTAATTATCCCCCCCCCCCCACACCCCCTGATAATTAATAGCATGTGGTTTTGGTCAGCTTGTAATTATCCCCACCCCCCCACACACACGTTTAATTAATTGCATGTGTATTGTGTGACCTTACAATTATTTACTCCCCACCCACATCCCCATTATTATCTTCTCTGGTCCATCAGAGGGGTCATCAATCAGAGATTTGTCCCTTTTATCCTTAATCTTTTGGCTTTATTTCAAGGATTTACAAAATAAATACATATGTTCTTCCAAATTGTTTGTTAATTTGTTGCATTTAGTTTGGTGTTTTGCCTGGTTTATAATTTAAATTGTATCTTTCTGTTTGACTTCACAGTGTCCCTCCACGCCACAGGAATGGCAGACTGTGGCTTCCCAGTTTGCTGCCCGTTGGGACTTTCCCAACTGCGGAGGGGCGATTGACGGCAAACACGTGCGAATTGTGCCCCCACCCCATTCGGGGTCATACTATTGGAATTATAAGGGGTTCCATAGTATCGTGTTGATGGCGGTGGTGTCGGCACAATATGACTTTCTGTATGTGGATGTGGGGAAAAACGGCCGGATGTCGGACGGAGGAGTCTTCAACCACATGGAGTTCGGTCATCGTCTCCAAACTGGTGGGCTGGAGCTGCCACCAGATGAAGATAATGTGGAGGGACTCCCCTTCGTCTTCATTGCCGACGAGGCGTTCGGTCTGGGTGACCATCTGATGAGGCCATTTCCCCAACGTTCCCTCACCCCTGAGAGGAGGATTTTTAATTATCGGTTGGCCAGAGCAAGAAGGGTGGTGGAAAATGCCTTTGGTATTATGGCCAACCGTTTCAGATTGCTCCTTACATCCCTACATCTGGCAGAGTACAAACTCAATACTATTATTCTTGCATGCTGTGTCATGCACAATTATTTACGGAAACATTCAGGAACATACTCCTTACCAATTGGCCCTGAGGCCGGAGTGGAAGGCAACATGACAGGGCTGGATAATCGCCCTCTTGGTTCCGCACCACAATCAGCCCAGCAAGTGCGGGACCTTTATTTACAGTATTTTAATGGTAGGGGGGCCATTGAAATGGCAGCAGACCCTTAAACCATCTTTTTGATTTACAAAGAATAAATACAGTTATTTATGTTTGAAATATTGGTAGTTTCGTATTGTTTTGCTTTTAATTTGGCCTGTTTTATATGTTGTCCTAGTGCACATCTTAATAGTGGCAAACTTGTTTAGCGTTTAGTAAATAAGCCCCTTTGTCAATGAACCACAACATGTTTTTGTCAAACTGGTAGTATTTAAAAAGAAGAAGCCACACATTTTTGAATTTGTGCAAACATTATTTTTTTTATTATAGTGCACATCCAAAACTTTATTTTTTTTTTTTTTGTTGTTTTGGTATTTTTGGTTTTTTGTTTTTTTTTTTATTTTTTTGAACCAGATTTTTTTTTTTTTTTTTTTATGTTATCTTTTTGACATTTTTTTGGTGTTTTTCTCACAACATATTTTTTTTTTTTTTGGGATTGATTTTTTAAAACAAACATAAAAACATGTTTAAAATTTTTAAAAAATTTTGGCTTAGCATTTGAAATTATTTACACAATGTAAAAGTCCAGAACTTACAAAGTTCAACAGGTAACCCATGAACAGAAGAAGCCAAATTTTGAATATGCACACTAATTTAACTGGAAAATGGGTAATGTCAACATGTGCTATGTTCCATCATGGGGAATCAATGGACGTGTTTTGTGTGTGAAACCCCTTCCCTCTCACCTACTAGCATTAGGGGTTGCAAACACCAAATGCCTCCATTGAGATCCCCTGATGGCACATAGCACATGTTGACATACCGTGTGCATATTAAAAATTTGGCCTCTAAAATTAGTTAAACAGCGCATCAAAAGGGGAATGAAGGACATGATTGATGTTAAGAAATGTAAAAGGGGTCTTTAGATTCTCCCCAAAACATCAATCATGTCCTTCATTCCCTGCTGCATGGTGGCCATCTCCTTCTGCATATTTTCCAGCTGCAGATTCCAGGCCATGATCTGGCCAATAAGCCTGTGGGCACTGTCAGTGGAAAATGGCTCCGCAGCTTGTCCTTCCACAAACAGATCAGCATCACCTAAAAGTTGGGTAGATAAAACACAAGAAAAAAAGTGTCAAAAACATGCAGACCTTCATTTATTAGCTCAATCTGTGTTCTGAGACACTCACTTGGTGGGGTGCAGATTTGATCGACTTCAACCACCTGTTCCGCCACATCCACGCGCGGGCTTGGGCTAACTGCCCAATTAGTCTGGTGATGCCGGGAGGTCCTCGTAGGTTCGGACTGACGTCTGAGTCTTTTGCCCCCTATGGTAATGGAACACAAAAAGGTACACTTTTGAATCACACTGATATTTGAGTGCCAAAATAGGATTAGTAAACATTGTTTAAAAGTCTTGCCAATTATTAGCAGTTTGTTAGAAGATCCTACTTGAAGACAGAATTGAAATGTCTATCTAATGAAACTCCAATACTTAAACCGCCCTTCAACCCTAAATTTGAACTTCCGCTCATTGGATCCCTGCACCCCTGTGGTGTCTTATTTTGAACCTTTTAGGGGGGATGGGTTGCAGATACCTGTGTAAGGCAGGTATTTGCACACACATCCGGCCCTAGACTCCCACAGAAGTATACGCCACATCCCGTCCCACCGTGCTGTCTGCTGGGACACACAGGGGTCCCCGAGCTCGCGCGGACCAGTCCTATTGCATTGCGCAACTGGCGCATGCCCAATAGTGACCCGGGAAGTGAAGCCGCAAACATTAATTTCATGATTGCAAGATCAGAGATTGTAGCTGCACCATCCAAGGGACAGGTGAGTGTACTTCTTTGAAAAGTCACCACCTACAGTATTTAGAGATGATGAGCATTTTTTGGGAATTGTGAGCATGAGACCCTGCTTAACATATTTATCCCCCCCCCCCAAAACAGCCTCTGGAGTCCCTGTGTAAGTTACCCCTAAAACCCTTACTACAGCAGTAATTGTATAGATAGTGACAATAATAAACAACCTTACAACTCCAACAACCCAAAGCCAGGTAAACTCAATAAACGTTATGAAGACAAACGGAACTTTCATCAAATATGCGCAAGTTTCACGTACGAATGGTAATTACATCTGCGCAAGTTTCAGGTACGAATGGTAATAACATCTGCGCAAGTTTCACGGACGAATGGTAATTACATCTGCGCAAGTTTTAGGTACGAATGGTAATTAAATCTGCGCAAGTTTCACGGACGAATGGTAATTACATCTGCGCAAGTTTCAGGTACGAATGGTAATAATATCTGCGCAAGTTTCACGGACGAATGGTAATTACATCTGCGCAAGTTTCAGGTACGAATGGTAATTACATCTGCGCAAGTTTCAGGTACGAATGGTAATAACATCTGCGCAAGTTTCACGGACGAATGGTAATTACATCTGCGCAAGTTTTAGGTACGAATGGTAATAACATCTGCGCAAGTTTCACGGACGAATGGTAATTACATCTGCGCAAGTTTTAGGTACGAATGGTAATAACATCTGCGCAAGTTTCACGGACGAATGGTAATTACATCTGCGCAAGTTTTAGGTACGAATGGTAATTAAATCTGCGCAAGTTTCACGGACGAATGGTAATTACATCTGCGCAAGTTTTAGGTACGAATGGTAATTAAATCTGCGCAAGTTTCACGGACGAATGGTAATTACATCTGCGCAAGTTTCAGGTACGAATGGTAATAACATCTGCGCAAGTTTCACGGACGAATGGTAATTACATCTGCGCAAGTTTCACGGACGAATGGTAATTACATCTGCGCAAGTTTCAGGTACGAATGGTAATAACATCTGCGCAAGTTTCACGGACGAATGGTAATTAAATCTGCGCAAGTTTCAGGTACGAATGGTAATTAAATCTGCGCAAGTTTCACGGACGAATGGTAATTACATCTGCGCAAGTTTCAGGTACGAATGGTAATAACATCTGCGCAAGTTTCACGGACGAATGGTAATTACATCTGCGCAAGTTTTAGGTACGAATGGTAATAACATCTGCGCAAGTTTCACGGACGAATGGTAATTACATCTGCGCAAGTTTCACGGACGACTGGTAATTAAATCTGCGCAAGATTAGACATATCAAGTATAACCATAGTAGCGCACGTGCTTGACTTACTTTTTTTGATGGCTTTTCGAATTCTCCTGTACTGATCGTGCTCCCTGGATTTGATGTCGGACCATCGTTTGCGCAGTTGATCCTTGCCCCTTCGTACGCCGAATTTCTGCTCCAGGGTGCTGACGATTGTAGTGAGAATCTTGTCCTTGCGCAAGTTGGGTCGAGGGTACGGGCCATTTTCCCCGTCGTAATCTTCCCTTTGGAGGATGTCCACCATCTCCACCATCTCTTCAAAGGCCATATTGGTGGCCTTATATCTGCTGCTGGATGCAGATGTGTTGGCTTCTTGGCTTTCCTCCGCGCTACTGGCTGAGAATGTGTCCGCCATATTCATGAATTAATTCACCAACAATGCAACGAGGGGAAGCGGGGCGGGGAATACTCGTCATGAGGAACGTCATGGGCGGGCGACGCGGAGGACGCAGGCGGACTTCGACGCGTGCGCAGTGTATATAAGGCTGTTTGAGGGGCCCACGTGTTCCCGAACGGAAGTAGCGAGCGCTCTGTACGAAGGTAAGTGTTTTCTAGGATGCATTACTGTGTTTTTTTTTTTTGGGTTTTGGGCCAGCATTTTTTAAGGATATGTGTGTGTTGCTGCCTGTGTGTAGGGGTTGCTGCCTGTGTGTAGGGGTTGCTGCCTGTGTGTAGGGGTTGCTGCCTGTGTGTAGGGGTTGCTGCCTGTGTGGATGTGTTGCTGCCTGTGTGTAGGGGTTGCTGCCTGTGTGGATGTGTTGCTGCCTGTGTGTAGGGGTTGCTGCCTGTGTGGATGTGTTGCTGCCTGTGTGTAGGGGTTGCTGCCTGTGTGTGGGTGTGTTGTGTAATGTTTGTTAAGAAAAACTGGTTGTGCGTTTTAAGTAACATTTGTGTTTTTGGTCTTTTGTATTGCCATTACTAACAAAACAGAAACAAACATGTCATCACCCCAGTTGAATCCATTCAAGGACCAGCAGTTCATGTCCGAATTCATTGCCCTGTACAGAAAAAATACCAACCTGTGGCAGCTCAAGAACCCTTTATATGGCAATAGGGATGTCCGGAAGGCAACACTGGGGCCACTTGTGGCTTTTGTGAAGACTAAAGTCCCCAACGCAAACACCAAGTTTGTGGAAGCCAGAATTGCAAGTTTAAGGCACATGTACAAGCGGGAGCGCAAGAAGATTGAGGAATCAGTCAGATCAGGAGCAGCAGCAGAGAATGTTTATGTACCCAAGCTGTGGTACTACAACCAACTGACTTTTATAGGTGACCAGATGGAACCCAGGCAATCACTGTCGACTCTTCCCTCCACCCTTCCCTCCACTCTTCCCTCCACTCTTCCCTCCACCCCAGCTGAGGCTTCCACGGAAGGAGAAGACCCCTCCACCTTGGAGCAGGCTGATGCGCCCAGCTGGAGCCAGGTATATATTTAGTAGCCTAAATTGTGATTGTGTGAATATTAATGCTGTAAACGTTAAAATGTGAAACAATTAACACCCTGAACTCAGAATTGTGAAAAAAACTGACAAAAATTATGCACACTTCTAAAAAGTGTTGGTGCAACATATCGATACATATATAGTGTATACATACATCCAGTAGTGGCTAAAAAAGCGTTAGACAACATTGGTGATCTGCTTGGAAAATGCAGGGGTCCAAATGATAGCCTTTTGGATCTTTTGGAAAATTTAGATGCTCGTTCCTAAGTTTACAATTGGATGATTGAGGAGGCCAGAAACCACAAAACAGGTGTTTGATTTTTGTTTTTATTTGCACACAGGATGAGCTGACCCAGGATGATGCCGGGACAAGTGGTATGGAGGAGGAGGAGGACATGACCAGCGAGAGCCAGGAGGTGGCTGGGCCCAGCACGAGCCAGAGTGACAGCCAGACCCAATTAAGAAGTCTACCTCCACCCCTGCCCTTACCCCCAAGAAGGCCCAGGAGGATGACCATTGTTGAGGAGGAATCACTGCAACTGATTCGGAAGGCGAGTGCGATTCTCGACAAACCCCCCCTTCCAGAAGAGGCCTATGGCAGCTACGTGTCCAGCAGGTTGCTGGAAATGGAGAGGGGCCAACCGCACCTGTGTGAGGGCCTCATTTCTGAGGCAATTAGGGGGGGTTTGAGGGGTGAATTACGAGAATCCACCCGCCTGACCCATGAAGGCCCGACACCAACTTCTCCTCCTCCTCCTCCTCGTCTTCCTTCTTCTCCTCCTCCTCCTCCTCCTACTCCTCCTCCTACCACAAGTCAGCCTCCAAGGAAGCGTGCAGGGAAGACTGCAGGGAAGAGTGCAGGGCAGCGTGGTGGGAAGAGTCGGAAGTGATTGCCTGGCTTCAGTCTGGTCTCACAGAAGACACAGGCTGTTGTAGTGCCACAGCTTGGGGACATAGATGTCATCTGCTGCTGTTCCTGGTCTGTCTGATTCCTGGTCAATCTTCTTGTGCTCCCTATATTGTATGAAATGTGCCCAAGCTTAATTTTTGGCTTCACAAACTTGGTGTCTGCCGTTGGGGCAAAAAGTCTTCACAAAATCTACAAGTGGCTCCAGTGTTGCCTTCCTATTTTGTTTTGCCTTGTTTGTTTTAACCAGAATAAATGGTCATTTAATTTTCATCAAATAATGATATACGTGCTTGTTATTCAAAAACATAGTTTCTTTAGGAGTAGGCAGGTACATGTCTAAACATTCATTTGACAATACAAGTGTAAAGTGCAACTTCAATGGAACTGCAAGTGCAGTCGCTGGAAAGGTGAGGGTTAAGATCTGAATTAAGGGCAAGCTCTGCTGACTCCACAATTGTATCATGTGTAATAACTAATCCTTTTGATAACCAACAAATACTAAAAAATATCTATATAGAGATATATGTACATATATAATATATAGATATATATATATATATATATATATATATATATATATATATATATATATATATATATATATATATATATATATATTTTTATACACGTATAGATCTATATATCTATATATATTAATATATATATATATATGTAGATATCGATATATATTTTTTTGGGCTTATTGAGAAATATAGATATATTTTTCATTTGGTGATTTGGATATCTATATCTATATCTATATCTATATATATATATATATATATATATATATATATATATATATATAATATATATATATATATATATACAAATATATAACTTCACTAAAGAATGCTGAAGAAAAAACGTTCGGGAGTACTCTGCGTGAATATACAAGCAGCAAGGCAAAATCATTCTTCAAGTACGATAACATACAAATCCCGCTGTCAGAAAAAAAAAAAAAAAAAAAATTCAGCAGCGTGACGATTGTGCGAGCTTCAAAACGAAGGCTAGTTTTACCAGACCGAGCGAGTCCGTGACATAATAGCTACTGAGCATGCGTCCTTTTTGGTACGCCGGACCATACTACACACGACCGGATTATCCGCTGGACTGCCAAGTCCAGCGGATAATTTGAGAACAAAACCTGAAACTTTAGTCCGCCGTACTTTGGCCAAAAAAAGTCCGCCGGCGCCCACACACGAGGGGATTATCCGCTGGACTTCGGTCCAGCGGATAATCCCGCGGGATAGTCCCTTCGTGTGTACGCGGCATTACTATGATCTTCCATGTGTACCATTATACTGTACTACTGCTTCCTGTTTACAGTTTGCTTGTAGTATCTTGGAAAAACCTAACAGTATGCAAGCAGCTTATTTAGGCTGCAATCTTGGAGGGAGAGATGAGGCAGGTTTTATCTTAAAAATATATAATAGAGTGTATTATCTGGGGGACAATAGGCACCAATTATTTTTGACTGTTGGTGCAAACATTTAAACACAAAGCAGGATTTGCCCTGCAGCAAATATTTGAAATTTGGCAGCTGAGGTCCTTCTGTTGAAACATTAGGGTTGATTTACTAAAGGCAAATAGACTGTGCACTTTGCAAAGTTGCTCCGGAGCTTACTAAATGAGTTAAAGCTTCACTTTGCAAAGAATGCCCAATCTTGTGCAAGGTAAAATTTAATAGACAGCATTTTTACTTGCACATGATTGGGTGATGGAAGTCAGCAGAGCTTCTGCTCATTTACTAAGATCTGGAGAAACTGCTCTTGCAGAGTGCAACTGCACAGTTTATTTGCCTTTAGTAAATCAACCCCATTTTGTGGCAACGTTACAGTGCTGGAGTACTGAAATAGGCAGTAAACTTCATGCTGCAATGCAGGATTTCCCCTGCAACAAACACTAGAAATTTGGCATTTGAGATCTAGCTACAGAAGCATTGTGTGGCACCATTACATTACTAGAGCAGTTAAATTGGCCAGGAGAGGTGGCAGTAGCTAATAACGGTGGTAGGTATCTTTTTTTCTTTCAAAGTGTAGTCTGTAGAATCAGGGATTGTACAATTATTGGTTGGACAAAATTTCCTGCTGTGCTAAAGGCCCTCTAAGGCATCACACTGGCTGCAGGACAAGCGAGAAGCTCCACTGCATACTGTGCAAGCTCCAACCAGTGGTCCTGCCTGGACACCCAATAGTCCACGAGGTCCTTACTTCGGAAAGAATCCACATCAGCTCTGGACCAATGTAATAAGCAAGCAATCATTTGGCCCAGACTCAGAGTCCTCAAAGTCAGTGAGGACAACACTCCTCAACAATTTCACGCCATCCACATACAATGTCTCCTCATGGCCAGCACCCTAACCCTCTCCCTCTTCTTTTTCCTCCTTTAAATCTTGCTGCCTCACAGGGTGTAAATAAAGAATCCTGCTGGCCCTAAGACAACAGGAAGTCTTCGTATTCCTCCTGCTTCTATGCCTCCAGTGCCTAAACTACGGTGTGTACACCATGAGAAATACGACATAGTTAATATCATTGATCTCTGCCTCAAAGTGGCTCATTGTTTTGGACACCTCTTCAAAAGGTGCCAAAATGCACAAAAATATATTCTCTTATATTTACTGTCCCATAGGCAAAACAGGAAGTGAAAGTAATGGAATTCCTGGTTATTATCACCATGGTCACCAGAACTAATATCTCTATTGAAATATTCACCTTTGTTCCTTTTCTGGTGACAACCCAAAATGTAGGATTCCTTTCATTTTCACTCTTGGTGATAATGGTAAACAGATCAAATAGAGAGAGTGAATTTCCCTAACAGGGACACAGCCACTCTATCCAAAACTAAGAAAAAGCTTTGTCTTTAGTTATACGCTAAATTCCTGCAGTCTTTTCTGATATGTTTCTTCCCCTTAGATATTTTATCATTTTTGTTCCTCTACACTGGACTTGTTCACTCTGATCAATATTTTTTAATAGATGAGGTCCCCAGAACTGGACACAGTGGGGTTGGTTTACTAAAACTGGATAGTGGAAAATCTGGTCCAGCTGTACAATCGGCTTCTAACTTCAGCTTCCTCAATTAAAGTGATACTAAATTCTCGTTTTTTGTTTTGCTTAAAGATAACAAACATGTTACACTTACTGTAGTAATATGCCCAAACCATTGTGACCTATGTGCTTTGATAGGCTCTGCCATTTCTGTATACAAGATAGCTTAAATCTGCAACTCTTAAGCCCCATACACACGGTCGGACTTTTTCATGGATTCTGTCCGATCGGACAAGGTTGTTGAAAAATCAGACCGTGTGTATGCACCATCGGACAGTGTTCGTCGGTTTGGCCGACGGACAAAGTCTTATCTCCTGCTGGAAAACTTTGCCGTCAACACGGTCCGATCACACCAAATCCGAGCGTGTGTACGCTTGTCCGACCGGACAAAGTGCTACGCATGCTCAGATCACATTACAAGACCAAAGCTATTGGCTACTAGCCTCTACGTAGTCCCGTCGTAGGCAACAAACGTCACCACGTTCAGAATGATCGGATTTTCCGACAACTTTGTCCGATCGTGTGTACGCAAAACCAACATCAGACAAAGTATGACGGACATGGTCCGACGGACCTGGTCCACGGATTGTCCGCACGTGTGTATGGGGCTTTAGAAAGATGCTTGTACAAGCACTGTACTATATATATATATATATGTTATATATGTTCTCTGTTCTTTAGGCCATGGGGCAGGATGCATGACTTATCATAACCAGATGGCCTGTTGACTCTTGTAACCTCATGAGAAATGTATTTTGGAGTCATTGACTTGTATAACCATATATTTTATACCAATACATAATTTTCTACCCACTCCCCCCTCCCCTCTTTCTATTGGTATGTTGAACCATATATAAGCTGTAACACACCTAATAAAGGCAGACATTTTATAAATGCACAACCTGCTTCTTGTTTCATGGTGTCTCCAGATATCTGAGGACCCAGTTGGTGTAGCTAAATAGACAGGTGGTCGTAAAGAATACCTACTATTTCCTTTCACTTACTTCCTCTGTGCAATGCTTTTGCACAGAGCAGCCCAGATCCTCCTCTTCTCAAGTCCCACTTCGTGTGTCCATTTGGATATGGGGCTGCAGCTATACCTCGCCCCCTCTCTCTCCTCATTGGCTCACTGCCCCGCTTTTGTATCAGCCAATGAGGAGGGAGAGTCCCGGGCAGCCGAGTCTCTCGTGCAACATTGCTGGATAGAGATGGGCTCAGGTAGGTATTAGGGGGGCTTAGGACAGCTGCACACATAAGGTTTTTTTTTATCTTAATGCATAATGCAGTTTTAGTAAATCAACCCCTGTATTCTACATGAGGTCTAACTAAAGATAAAAAAAACCTTCTGCCTTTACAATCACTTTGACAAAATAACCTGGAAGCCAATTGTTTCTATGCACAGCTGCACCAGAATTTGGACTATCCAGTTTTAGTAAATCAACCCCTGTATTCTACATGAGGTCTAACTAAAGATCTATATAGGGGAATCAAGACCTCCTCAAGACCTCCTTCGTCTAGCTGGTGATTACTCTAGTGACGCACCCCTGAATTTTTTTTTTTGATTTTTTTTTTGCTTTCTCCACTGCCAAGCCACACTGCTTGCTAATTTTGTCAATCATCTCAATTAAGCAACCCCAAAACTTTTTTTTTTAACAGTATACTCCCAATATTGTACTCTGTCATGGATTTTTATCCCCTAAATGCCTTCTTTTGCATTTAGAAATGTTCAACTGCAGTTGCCATTGCTTTGACCCTGATCCTACTTATTTTAATGCTTATCCAAATATTATATATGAGATTTGTTTTTTTGAGGTTCTTTCTTTTTTTTTTTTTTTTTTTTCAATCAGGAATGTGAATCCGTTTCATCTGCCAAGATTATTTAAGTCTGTTTCTGCTTCATCCCTGTAATATCTTGCAGTAATACTATCGTCTGGAGGTCTGCGTGCCTGATACGATGTTGTCCCAGCTGTGAGAAGCTGATCTCTGACTTGCTAATCATCTCGCTTTCATTTCTCAAACATGAAATCTACAATGTCTGCATTCTTTCACACAGAAAATAAATTATACAAGACTCAGAGGAAGGAGGAATAAAAACACAGTTTTTTTTTTCAACATTTTGACGTAAATCATTTACTGCAATATTTTCTTGCAAAGAAGACATCTTTTTTTACAAAAACTGATAATCAAAGTATTTCTGGTGACAACGTTGCCTCTCAAGTATTAAGGAAAAGATGGCTTTATGGTGAGACCTTCCGTTTCCCCTTTTATAAATATAGTCGCAGTTAAGGACATTGTATTCTTGGTAAACTGAGCCAGTGTCATGTACCTGATAGGAGACTGACAAGGACAGCCTTTCTTGTTTCTCTTGTCCAAGCACCCCTGAGAGTAAGAAAAAGGGTACAAAGGGACAGGAGGAACACAAGTGTGAGCATAGATGTGCGCAGGGGTTGTGCCAGGTGAGCCTGGGCATACCCTAATCACTATGTGCATTGACGATTCCATCTACTTTCCAGGTCCCCTCATTTCCTCTCCCCCCCCCCCCGGATGCTGTGGGGGATGTTTTAGGATGGAGAGCGGGGGGAAGGGGCTAGTAAATACTTCCTTTTCTAAATGAACACATTCACTGGGTACAGTCCTAGCTAAAGCATAGTAAACTGTGTTTACTAAGCTTCAGTTTGTTAATGAACAGGAAGACGCTCAGCACAGAGCACTCCCCATTCATTCGCTGCCCCATACAGCTGAGGTTGCAGAGAAAGACATGTGTGTTTGAGTTTTGGGGTGCACACCCTAATGCAGTAATATGCTAATGCTGCGCACACCTATGAGTGTGGGAGGATGTTGTTTTCAGAACCTCAAACTGGAGATGCCAAACAGGAAGATTCAGCAGAATTTGCAAGCATGAGAGTCAGGCTAGGAGTCAGCAAAAGAACCAGTAGCAGTTAAAGGGGAACTCTGCCTTGTCCAAAAGTGCAGGACAGCAGAGCTTACCGATGGGTCTAGCAGGTAAGTAGCAGGATAACGCGTAGAAGTAGGCTGCTACATCACCATGTAGGGCAAGCAAGCACTTCAAAATGGCATGAAGCAGAATTGGAGGCTGAAGCGAAGTAACAGATCAAGCTTAGGTCAGTAATTAGCATGCAATGCAGTATCAAATCAGAAGCTGGATCAAAGGTGAAGCCGTGGTCAGAAGACAGTTGGGAGGAAGTACAGAGCAGGATCCGAAATCAGGTCAGGTGAAAGCCGGGTCAATAACAGAAAACATGCAGAACACAAGTCTGGAGGAAAGACCAGTCAGCACTGGCACTGAGCATCCCTTAAATAGGCAGTGTGGCCATCAGCTTATGGCTGTGGACTTCTTGACTATGCTGCTCAAAGTGTATTCAAGTCCAAACATATTACGGTGATGCATCATATCCCCCAACAGTCCCATGAGACTTTCCTGGGATTTGAACTAAATCCCATATTTTTGAAGGATTGAAAAGACTCCCTCAGTGTGCTCTGAGCTGCTGTTCTGGGGTCTGAATTGGTTGTGGAGGGTGGAGAATGAGTGCGGAAAGGAAGAGTGCTGAACTGGGGTCGTTTAAAGGGAGCTGATCTGGGATCTAAAGGGGGTTTTAAGGGGGATGATCGGAAGCTTAAATGCAAGCTTATCAATGATCCCGTAGTTTTTAAGATCAAAGATACAACTATGTTGGTGCAAACCAATCAATAAACGCTTATTGTTATTTTTTTTTACCAAAAAATGTTTTATTATGTTGTATTTATTTTTTTAAATGTAACTGCCTACTCCCAAACTGTCATTTGAAGTAAAACACATAGCCAAGTATTATTCTACACAATTTCTTTATTGTGCATTTACAAAAAGAAAACAAATACAATTAGACATGCTATCTGCCAATAGAATGTAACCAAAAAGTGCATTCTATATGCATCCAAAAATATAGAAGATATACCAAATCAAATCATTATTCAACCAAAAAAAAAATGTCAAAGCAATAACTCCAAAAAAAGCGTGAATCAACACTCACCAAACTTCTACTAACACAAAATTAGCAGAAGGAGCCCAAAGGATGGCGCTAAAGAGCTGAAAAACAAGGTAGTACATCACTATGTTCGTATTTGTTGGCCGGCAATACCTTGCCGTTTGTATGCAAGACAAGTTTGGGCCAACGCCCTTTGGACAAAAGTCCACGGTTTTCTTGGCCAACAATCCGACCGTGTGTTGACCTCCAGCTAACACTTTGTAAGCAGTTACAGCAAACAGTTTTGTTTTCCTTTTGGGATAAAGGTTTTAAACAAATGAATAAAAGCTGATCATTGTTGGCACCCCATTAGTGGTAAATGGTTTGTTCCAATCCCCTAATTGCCACTTTATCTGGAAAGCTTGGTCTATTAAAGTAAGAAAAATAATAGAATTATTGACTAGTTCACCAGGTAAAAATAAAGGAAAAAAACAAGAAACGGAAAGCAACCACCACATCTAGAAATTGGTGAGCTGCAATTTAATACATTTTTGCTTCTTTTGGGTTTAATACAGGTTATAATGAAAATGTGTTCTTTCATCTGGGAACTAAGGTAGTGCAAAACCAAAATCAAAAGATTTATTCTGCAATTTATCTTTGTAATAAAGGCACTAAAAATATGTTTTCAGTATAGTGCATGGTAACGGTATTTACAAAGGAAATATACATTTTTATAAACTCTTTTTCATAAAAAATTACTTTAAAGCATCCTGCTAGTACTGAAGGACATATGGCTGGTTTGATGACTGTTATCTCTGACGGAAGAACATGTTATTTATTTTTATTTTTTATGTATTATTATTATTATAATACAGGATTTATATAGCGCCAACAGTTTGTGCCGCGCTTTTCAAAGTTAAGGCAGACAGGACAGTTATAATACAAATTCAATGCAGGAGGAATCAGAGGGCCCTGCTCAACAGAGCTTACAGCCTAATTTATTATAAATTAAAAAAAAAAGAAAAGAAAAAAAGTCCCAGACCTAGAGAACTGGGATCTTCGTAACAGATCGACAAAAGCTGACAGATTCCATTTCCAGATCATTTTTTCCACCGCAACATTCAACTGTCCAGTGCTTGAACATTTACGAAAACATAAAGCATAGGATACAACTCTCCCATGACTCTTAGTAATGTTATATGAAGAGTGATATAATTGCATTACAAAGATATCAGGCATTTTTGGCACAGAAGGATTGTTATGATGTAGTGTGTGATACAAATAACTCGGTGACCTCCAGTGAGCGTTATTCATCTCAATCGTCTCCATAGTGTTTTTCATTTGGTCGCAGCCCTCCTCCATTTTTCCTCAGAAGCATTTCATTTCCATCTGGCAGCTGTTAAAAGAGGATACATGGTGCTGAGCCCCATCTGGATAGCATTGGTAGCTTTATATATAAACAAATGTATGGTTATAGTAGACAGGCCTGTTTGGGGTCTAAGGGGCCGCCATGTGAGTTTGGGTTAACTGTGCATGTGCGTTCATATACTCTGTGGTCAGAATAACTAAAATTACAAATCGCATTCAGTATTAGTACTGTAAAGTAGATGTAAACGTTTCTGTGGAATTTATAAAGGTAGCGCTACCCCTGCAGCAACTGCTTGGTCGATTGGGTTCTTGTTCTTCTGCCTCAACTCTGACAACAACCTCAGCCCCGCTGATACACCAGATTAAGCAAATTGATACTGGACTGGTACTGGGAGTACAGACATAAATACCCAGCACACACCTCAGGTTAAGAATCAAAATGCAAACATCAGACTGGTTAGTGGAAAATTAACCCAATATATTGTCATGGGTGACAGTAACTAAAAGTATGCACATAAATGAGTAAGTAAAGGATTACCGTATATACTCGAGTATAAGCCGACCCGAATATAAGCCGAGGCACCTAATTTTACCACAAAAAAAATGGGAAAAGATATTGACTCGAGTATAAGCTGAGGGTGGGAAAATGCAGCAGCTACCAGTAAACAATGCCCATCTGCAGCCTCACTGTGCCTAGTTGCAGTCTCCTGTGCCCAGTTGCAGTCACACTGTATCCAGTTGCAGTCTCACTGTGCCCAGTTGCAGTCACACTGTATCCAGTTGCAGTCTCACTGTGCCCAGTTGCAGTCTAACTGTGCCCAGTTGCAGTCTAACTGTGCCCAGTTGCAGTCTAACTGTGCCCAGTTGCAGTCTCATGGTGCCCAGTTGCAGTCACACTGTGTCCAGTTGCAGTCACACTGTGCCCAGTTGCAGTCTCACTGAGCCCAGTTGCAGTCTCATGTGCCTAGATGCAGCCATACTTTTTATTAGTAAAACAGCGTGTTTTTGCCGCTGTGTAATGCATTCTGTTCGGCCGTCCATTGAAACAAAGCCTGCCCCGCCTCCTTCTCGTCTGTGATAGGTGGAACACTCATACAGTTTCCCAGCATCGTATCAGTGTCCCTCTATCATGGATGGACGAGGAGGAGGCGGGGCAGCAGCAGGGGACACAAGCAGGAGACACATGCTGTTTTAGTAATGAAAGGTGTCTCCCGCTGTGTAATGCATTCTGTTTGGCCATCCATTGAAACAAAGCCCGCCCGCCTCCTCCTTGTCCGTCCGTGATAGAAGAACACTGATTTGATGCTGGGAAACTGTATGAGTGTTCCGTCTATCACAGACGAGGAGGAGGCGGCGTGGGCTTTGTTTCAATGGATGGCCGAACAGAATGCATTACACAGCGGCAGACACACGGATACCACTATCTATGGACAAAAGGCAAAGTTCTTGTGAAGCAGCTATCTGAGTAGGCAGTCTTTAGTCCTATCTCTTTGGCCAGCTAGTGTTGGGGCCCAGTCTTTATGGTGGTGCACATGAGAACAGTCTCAATAATGCATGCAGTGAATAATGAGTGTGGAGAATAGGGTGCTCTGGATAACAAGGAAACTTTAACAAACAGTACATGACTGGCTCTTGAGATGTGATTAATGCACCACAGAAGCACTTCAGAAGAGGGAAGCACACACTATAGGAAAAACAAAGCAGAGAAAAAGGCACTTCTAAGTGTTGTAATAAAACACTTTAAAATGACAAGAAAGGGTTAAAAACACTTACAAGATGGAAGTGAAAAACAGGCATATCAATGAATCCATAATGTCCAGCGGGATGCCTCCTGGGAGTAAAGACAGCTGCAGGTGGAAGTTCCAGCCAACCAGCGGTGGTAAACACCGTCTCTGATCCAAGGAGGAGGGCCATGCTGTCAGGCCTAGCATGGAATCCAGGCAACCGGAAGTGACGGCAGAGAGCCCATTCTGACGTCACTTCTGGTTGCCTGGATTCAATGCTGGTCCTGACAGCATGGCCCTCCTCCTTGGATCAGAGAGAAACAGTGTTTACCACAAGCCAGTCGCGGACTGAAAGAAAGAATACCGGGGTTATGGCTGATAGCTTCAGCCGTAACCATGGTAAACCACTTGCAAAACGCAATGTACATATACGTATTGCAGTCAGCAAGTGGATACATTAAAGGACATAAGTGCTCCAGAGTAGGGTAGTAAGGCAAATGATTTACTGTGAAACATTGTATATTTTATTATAAAATATATTTTTGATTTATGGATAAACCACGTTTGGCTAAAATGTGATGGAATTTAATGTTTTAGTTTTTTATTTAAATAAATTTATGATTTTTAAATACAGGTGTGCATTGTATACAGATCTAGGCACCTTTAAAGTCCCATATGTAGTGAATATTTTTAGGATCATCAGGTATTTTAAAAACAACTTTGAAATTACATTTTAAAGTGAGATTTTACTAATTAGGTTTAGGTCTAATTTAAAGCGGGATTCCACCCTAAAGTGGAACTTCCGCTTTTCTGAACCCTCCCCCCCTCCGATGTCACATTTGGCACCTTTCAGGGGGGAGGGGGGTGCAGATTTTGATTAGCCGATCGAAGACTACGATTCGGTGTATAGTGTTTTATTTTCTCGCGAAGGTATTGCGGAGCGTTTCCATGTGCGCATTTGTGGGTGAGGCAGAGGGTCTTGAATGCGATCCGATTCCTTACGTTTAGCCAATGTACCCACTTCTGGGCATAAACTCCCACAGGAGTTTACGCCACTTCCTGTCCCGGAGCGCTGTCTGCCGGGACACACACGTGTCCTGGCAGACAGCGCTGACGATTCTCATTGCACTGCGCGACTCGCGCATGCGCAGTAGGGAACCGGAAAGTGAAGCCGCTAAGGCGACACTTCCTGATTCCCTCACCGAGAATGGCGCCGGCAGCAGCAGAGAGCCGATCGATTGATCGGCCTTTGCTGCCGACATCGCTGGAACCTGTGACAGGTAAGTGTCCATTTTTTAAAAGTCAGCAGCTGCAGTATTTGTAGCTGCTGGCTTTTAAAAAAAAAAATTCAGGTAAAGTCCCGCTTTAAGTGTCTGGGTGCTAAAAACATACATGTCAAATGCAATCTATATTAAAACTGGGTGAACTATTTGTAGAAAATGTTGTGGGTGTTATTGAAAATCATAGACTTGAAAGGGAACACTAACTCACTATTTTTGAAAAAAAATTCATGGCAACCATCTACTGTCCATTTATTATGTGTACAATGGCTCTGTTTTTTTTTGCTTTAAGGGTAACTCCACTTTTGTAGAACAAAAAGTATAGCAAATACAAATGTAATATAATATTTACAATTGCTACTCAAGTCATATTGTAATTCAGGCTGGGTTCACACTATTGGGTTTCCCGCATTTAAGTCACAATAGTAGGAGATTTTGACTGGCTCTCTATGGAATATGTGTGAATTTGCACAGAAGTCCTGTGCGTCTTTTGGTCCGTTTCAGGTCCGAATTCAGACAAAAATTCGGACTGTAATCGGACCTGTGAGCCACATGCGAAGATAGTCTGAGCCCAGCCTTAATGTTTTTAGAATTAACTTTCCTTTCCAATCTGCAGTTGCTATCATTTTCTGCAACATTCAATGCAATATGTTAGCCTGGAGGCATTCTATACACAAAAGTGTGCACTAAGATGCAAATCAAATTTTAAGCACCTCTACAACAGAAATTTCATTTTTGGAGAGACACCCCTAATGCCTCGTACACGCGATCGGATTTTCCACCGACAAAACCGTGGAATTTTGTCCGAAGGACGTTGGCTCAAAATTGTCTCGCATACACACAATTGTTGGCCAACAATCACGAATGTTGTGACGTACTACGTGTTTTTTCAGCTCTTTAGCGCCACCCTTTAGGCTCCTTCTGCTAATTTTGTGTTAAGCCCCATACACACGGTCGGATTTTCCGATGGATTCTGTCCTATCGGACAATGTTGTCGGAAATTCCGACCGTGTGTAGGCACCATCGGACATATTCCATCGGATTGTCCGACGGACAAAGTTGTATCTCCTGCTCTAAAAATTTTCCGACAACAAAGTACGATCACACCAATTCCGATCGTGTGTAGCGAATTCCGATGGACAAAGTGTCACGCATGCTCAGATCACATTACAAGACCAAAGCTATTGGCTACTAGCCTCTACGTAGTCCCTTCGTAGACAACAAACGTCACCACGTTCAGAATGATCGGATTTTCCGACAACTTTGTCCGACCGTGTGTATGCAACACCAGTGTCGGACTAAATCCGTCGGACCAAATCCGATGGATTTGGTGGTTGGATTTTCCGACCGTGTGTATGGGGCTTTAGTGGAAGTTAGTTAGAAGTTTGGTGAGTGTTGGTTCGTGCTTTTCATGTCGCGCTTTTCATTTTGCACTTTTCATTTTGTGAAAAGTCAACCTGTCAACCATGTAGCGGAATCAGAGGAGATAACGTGTTATTTATTATTGGCCTTGGAGTTATTGCTTTGACATTATTTTTTTTGGTTGAATAATGATTTGATTTGGTATATTTTCTATATTTTTGGATGCATAGAATGCATTTTTTGGTTACGTTCTATTGGCAGCATGTCTAATTTTATTTGTTTTCTTTTTTAATGCACAATAAAAAATATTGTGTAGAATAATACTTGGCTATGTGTTTTACTTCAAATGACAGTTTGGGAGTCGGCAGTTACATTAAAAAAAAATACAATGTAAAATTAACAAGGGACACCAACATAGTTGTATCTTTGATCTTAAAAACTCCGGATAATGGTGTTGTGGTAACTTGTCCAAATAAAAATAAAAAAAAGCATAATAATATTATTCTTGATATCACTAGAAAAAAAAGCCTTTGAAAATTAGTTTGCAATAACTCCATCAGTATCACCAGCAAAGCAGCTTCATTATTATCCCATTAAAGAAGAAGAGAATTGTGCGCTGCTTTTCGAGATTTCATAATTTGCCGCGTCACAATTGTTACTTCTCCATTACGAACCCTAGTTTACAAGACCGACCGCTTCTGGCTCTTACTTGCTTCCGATCATGCATGTTTGTTCTTCGGACTTTTGTCCGACGGACTTGTATACACACGCTCAGAAAATCCGACAACAGACATTTGTCTGCGGAAAATTAGAAAACCTGCTAGCCAAAATTTGTTGGCAGAAAGTCCCACAACAATTGTCAGATGGAGCGTACACTCGGTCGGATTTACCGTCAACAGGCTCACATCGAACATTTCCTGTCGGAAAGTCTGATTGTGTGTACGAGGGTTAAGGGTTAATAACTTCTAAATGGATGCAGACCCTGCAACTTTTCTCATCAGAGCACCGATAGTGCACCGGGTGATAAAAATTAACCAAACCTTCCTATTCAGAATCAGTTTGCACAGAATATAAAACAAACAGCTATTCCTTCAGAGCAGAAAAAGGTATGAATCTGCTACAATGTTTGCTAACATCCCTGCCAGGGCCATATTTAATATTGATTGGACCCTGGGCAAACATTTTCTTGCCCCCCCCATGAAATCATTACCATTATCAAGAGCTTACTAACTGGTTGCTAGAGGTTACAGCACACATTATGGCTCACTGATTATTTGCTAGAGGTTACAGTACATGACTTCTGCTTGTTAACTGGTTGCTAGATATTACTGTACATCAATACTGCTCACTGATGGGTTGCTAGAGGTTACTGGACATCCTTACCACTCACCAATTAGTTGCTAGAGGTTACTGCGCATTATTACTGCTTACTAATTGGTTGTTAGAGGTTACTGAAAATCCTTTACTGCTCAATGATTGGTTGCAAGAGGTTAGTGCACATTACTGCTCACTGATTGGTTGCTAAAGGTTACAGCACATCATCTCCTCACTGCCTGCACACCATGGACTGGGGAGGTGAGGGGACCCATCAATAGACAGAAATCTTCAATGTAACTGGGATTCACATTCACCACTAATGTAATGGGGATTTGCACTGACCACTAATGTAATATGAACATTCACAGGAACTACTAATGTAAGGAGGGATTTACACTGACCACCAATGTAAGGAGGACATTCACACTGGGCACTAGTGTGAATGAAAAGAGTGTACATCAAGCCCCAATGTAATGAGAAGATTTACACTGACCACTAATGTAACTGAGACATTGAGCCTGCATTCACATTTGTGTGTGTCGGGAACCCATGTAAAATATTTTTTTTACAACACAGAAACGTACTGATACACGGCAGTGCCATTAATTGTTAATGACACCTTCCCGCATCGGCTGAGGTGTGCCTATTCGCTTGCAGCAAAATTCAGGGTCCTGTGGCACCATGTTATTTTGAAAAAGGGTTTCACCTCCGATTTGCTTACCTTTGCAGAACGAGCTGAAGTTAGGTGTAATGATCACAGATGTAGGCAGGACTTTCAAGCATGCCCCTTTACCTCCCCGGTGGGCAGCATTCAGCAGAAGTGATGGTGGATATGACCTCAGGGGGGCATGATATACATATGAATGTCAACTCTATTTACATATCAATGCAGCCATTCCACGGCTATTTACATATTAATGCTGCTGCTATTTACATATCAATGCAGGTTATTTACATGTTACCACAGAGTCTGCAGGTGAGTCATCTGTACACAACAATAGGCAGAGCTGAGCAGCATTAGTAACAACTTCACACTGAGATATTGGGACACAGCACAGGACTAAATCTTCAAGGGGCAAGTGAATTTGAAATGGGATAGTTGGCAAGTATGAAGCAACTGCTTTGGGCTCCACAACAATGATGGGGCCCATGGCAGATGCCCCTTTTGCCCTGCCTTAAAGGTGGCCCTGATCCCTGCAATGTACATGAATCCTCAAGGAGGGATTGTTTTTTTGCTCAACAAAAGTGGAGTTTTTCTTTACTAACATCATATAAAGCCAGTCTGCAGCTTCTAAAATTAACCAGATACTTGAGTCATAGACAAAAGAGAGAGATGTTTCCCCCTATTGGTAGCATCAGTATGGCCCTTATTTTTAGCATACAGTTCAGTTTTGACACCAGTTCAAATAAATCTTGTTCTGGAAATTTAAAGATGCAACTAAATTTATTAATGAACACAGAAGATCTAACAAATAAGGAAATGTCAAGTGAATCCATAGATTCTTGAGTATAAATGATTAAGGGAAGACCAACACGTACAATTATATAAATTTTTATATATTATTAAATAGAAAATTCAGGGGAAAGTTGCTCACTTTACGATTACCATAACAGACATGAGGTCATTCTTTGAACTGAAAGAAAAGAAATTTGACGTCCTCATATGGAAAGAATTTTTATCCATGGATCTATCCAATTGCCTTTAAGGGTCAGAAAGGAATTTTCTCCCTGGTAATAACCAAGATTATAAAAAAAGGTTGCCTCCTGCTAGATTATTTAGTTTAGTTCTGAAAATACTATTTTTTTTATTTATTTTTAATTTTTTTTATTAATAATAGTGATAATAACGTGATAAATGGTTCATTGTGAGAATGCAAATATGTGACCACACAAATTATTAAAAAATGTACAGTCTGATCATGTTTGTATGTAAAAGAAAGTAGGTACCTTCCATACATAAAATGTTATTGCACAAAGCCATTTTTACTATAGTCTGCAATACATGGACTGAATTTGTAGGAATTCATGATAACAAAATAAAGTCTAATTCCAGATTTAAGCTGTCTCCCTCCTTGTACCATACCCTGCCTAGTCACAGGAGGTGTTAGGTCCTTTTCTTATTCTCCAGTGGCCCCCACTATCGTGGAATTCATCTGTGACCCCTCGGGCCAATAGGATGATACGCCATAAGGGGGTGTGTCGATGACAACCTGGGCTCACAAGAAGTGGATGAGTGTCATTTAAAGAACTTGAACAGGGAGATCACAATTAGTGTTTGCAGACATTTTTTTTTTTTTTTTTTACAGGAGGGTATGGGGGACAAAGGGAAAATGTTAAAGACTATTGTGATAATTACTAAAGGAGTTAAGAATCTTCAAACAGTAAACCGTGAATATTTAATTCAATTATCCTTTCACAGGCAGATAAAACACGCAAATAGGAATTTGCTTTTAAATAATAGGTTAGCGGAAGTGAATATTCACTGAATTTATCGTGTGAAGAGTTTCAACTTCATTCAGCAAATCAGCCTCTGTCCATTTTAGAAGATTCCTGATTGGCTCAAATTGCTAAACCCTACTTCTTCAGTCTAAACACTGTGGAGGGGATCACAATCAGCAGATTTTAAGACAAATTTAATTACTTATGTTGGTTCCATGTAAAAAAATATTTAATGTTAATAAAATTCTCCAGATTTAAGATGGATTGTATACAATATGCACAAACAACACAATAAATGGCGCTGGAGGACTATTAAAGCAAAAGGTTTCTAATGTAAGTCCATAAGGAAGTATTAGGCCCCTTTCACACTGGGGCGGTTTGCAGGCGCTATTGCGCTAAAAATAACGCCTGCAAACCGACCTGAAACAGCCGTTGCTGTGTCTTCAGTGTGAAAGCCCGAGGGCTTTCACACTGGAGCGGTGCGCTTGCAGGACGCTGAAAAATGTCCTGCAAGCCGCATCTTTGGTGCGCTGTATGAGCGGTGTATTTACCGCTCCTAAAGCGCCCCTTCCCATTGAAAACAATGGGGCAGCGATCCAAACCCGCCCGCAAAGCGCCGCTGGAGTGGCACTTTGCAGGCGGTATTAACCCTTTTTCGGACGCTCGCGGGGGGGGGTAAAACCGCCCCGCTAGCGGCCGAAATGCGCCGCAAAAACGACTGCAAAGTGGCGCTAAATATAGCGCCTCCTTACCGCCAGCGCACCCAGCGCCCCAGTGTCAAAATAGCCTAAGAGTCCATATGGGGACAACCATAAGTTCAACCACAAAAAAAAAAAAAAAAAAAATAAAAAAAATCAATAAAATAAAAAAAAACTAATAAAATAAAAAAATATCAAAGCAACTCTGTAAAAACAAGAGGGGCACCAGACTAAGTGTAGCAGTTAAAAACTTTGATTCATTAAAACCCAATAAATTGGCAACTAACATTTGGTTGGTAATGACATCACTGATGATCTCCACCACGGGGAACACTGAGTCCAGCCATGGACTAATTTGCCATGCTTGTCATTACCAACCAAATGTGAACTGCAAATTTATTAGGTTTTAATAAATCGAAGATTTTAACTACACTTAGTCTTGCACCCCTCTAGTTCTCCTCCATTGTATACAATATGTATATGTATGTCGCAGTCACCACTCTAATTCATCCCAAAAGTGTTCTATCAGGTTGAAGTCAGTACTCTGTGCAGGCCAGTCAAGTTCCTCCACCCCAAACATCCATGTATTTATGGACCTTGCTTTGCGCACTGGTCTAAATCATTTGGTGGAGGGGGGATTATGTTGTGGTGTTGTTTTTCAGGGGTTGGGCTTGGCTCCAGTGAGTGAAACTCTTAAGGCGTCAGCATACCAAGACATTTTGGACAATTTCATGCTCCCAACTTTCTGGGAACAGTTTAGGGATGACTCCTTCCTTTTCCAACATGACTGCCCACCAGTGCACAAAGCAAGGTGCATAAAGACATGGATGAGTGAGTTTGGGGTGGAGGTACTTGACTGGCCTGCACAGAGTCCTGGCCTCAATCCGATAGATAACCTTTGGGATGAATTAGAGCGGAGACTGCGAGCCAGGCCTTCTCGTCCAACATCAGTGCCTGACCTCACAAATGCGCTTCTGGATGAATGGTCAAACATTCCCATAGACACACTCCTAAACCTTGTGGATGGCCTTCCTAGAAGAGTTGAAGATGTTATAGCTGCAAAGGGTGGGCCAACTCAATATTGAACCCTACAGACTAATGCCTCGTACACACGATCGCACATTCCGACAACAAAATCCATGTTTTTTTTCCGACGGATGTTGGCTCAAACTTGTCTTGCATACACACGGTCACACAAAGTTAGTCGGAAATTGTGAACGTCAAGAACGCGGTGACGTACAACACGTACGACCAGCCAAGAGAAATTAAGTTCAAAAGCCAGTGCAGGTCTTCTGCTTGATTCTGAGCATGCGTGGCACTTTGTGCGTCGGAATTGTGTACACACGATCGGAATTTACAAGAACGGATATTGTTGTCGGAAGATTTGAGATCCAGATCTCAAATTTTGTGCGACGGAAATTCTGATGGAAACTGTCCGATGGAGCCTACACACAGTTGGAATTTCCGACAAAATGCCACCATAGAACATTTTACGTCGGAAAATCTCACCGTGTGTACGAGGCATAAGAGTGGGATGCTATACAAGTTCACGTGCGTGTAAAGGCAGGTGTCTCAATACTTTTGACAATACAGTGTATGATGAAACAAAAGTATTAGCTTAGCAAATGAATCCAAAACAAAAAAAAAATTTCAGTCTTGCACATCTCTACTGGGCAATGTTTTTTTTATTTTTCTTAAGCCGAAGTTGGACTTCAACCGCTTCCCGACCGCCTCCTGCACATATACGTCGGAAGAATGGCACGGCTAGGCAAAAGCACGTACGTGTACATCCCCTTTAATTGCCTAGCCATGGGGTCGTAGGCATGCCGCTGGCGGCGCGCTCGCGAGCCGGTCGGGAGCTCCGTGACCATGGTCGCGGGACCAGCGGACCCGATCGCCGCTTGTGTCCCGCGATCGGGTCACAGAGCTGAAGAACGGGGAGAGGTCTGTGTAAACAAACCTATCCCCACGCGCTTCCTACTCTGCCTGTCACTGATCTGCTGTTCCCTGTCATCGGGAAAGCCGATCAGTGACGTCAGACCTCAGCCACGTCCCCTACTGTAAAAAAAAACACACAACACGTCACACTGACTCCTCCCCGCCCCCTAGTGGTTAACTCCTTCACTGCCAGTGTCATTTACATAGGAATCAGTGCTATTAAAATAGCACTGATTTCTGTATAAATGACAATGGTCCCAAAAATGTGTCAAAAATGTCCGATGTGTCCGCCATAATGTCGCAGTCACAATAAAAATCGCTGATCGCCGCCATTACTAGTAAAAAAAAAAATATTAATAAAAATGCTATAAAACTATCCCCTATTTTGTAAACGCTATAACTTTTGCGCAAACCAATCAATAATCGCTAATTGCGGGTTTTTTTAACCAAAAATATGTAGAAGAATACGTATCGGCCTAAACTGAGGAGAAAAAAAATGTTTTTTTATATATTTTTTGGGGATATTTATTATAGCAAAAAGTAAAAAATATTGCATTTTTTTCAAAATTGTCGCTCTATTTTTGTTTATAGCGCAAAAAAAAAAAACCGCAAGGGCGATCAAATACCACCAAAAGAAAGCTCTATTTGTGGGAAAAAAAGGACGCCAATTTTGTTTGGGAGCCACTTCGCACGACCGCGCAATTGTCAGTTAAAGTGACGCCGTGCCGAATCGCAAAAAGGGGCCTGGTCCTTTGGCTGCCAATTGGTCCGGGGCTGAAGTGGTTAAATTAAATTTATCTTTATATCTGCTTTGAGTTTCATTTTTTATATTGATCTTTTTCGCAATTGTATTATTATTATTTTATTTTTTTTAGATCTCTTGCTATTCTACACTGACATTTCTGTAGTCTTCAAGCTAAGCCTAATAGATGGTCCAGCCTGACTGCGGTGGGACCTGGACATATTAAACCTGGCATCTGTTGCCATTTTAATACAAAGACATCAAATCGGAGTGTTTCTGGACTTTTACGTCATTTCATCATTATTAATAACAGTTAACACACACACACACATACTGTAAATGGCTCACACAGTATAATGAGGGTGAGCATGTCTTATTACTGATATAATGAGCCTTTACTGGGTTGCCACCTGGAACTGCCACAGACAAGAGTCAGCATGTTGAAGAACGTTTACAGTATGGACTTTAATCAGCTGGATATGCGACATGATTCCAGCCTTAGAGCCAGTTATTGCTGTTTAGATAGCTAGTTAAAATAGAAAGGATACATGTGTTTCTATTTTACAAGTCTTTTATCTGGAAAAGCCAAGAAGAAGAAGAAGGAGAGAAAGAAGATGAGGTCCAGAAGAGTTGCCTTGTGCTGCTTATGTTAATCCTGCTGTTTAATCAGAAAAAGGTTAGGGAATAGCCATAGGTTGTGCAGAGGTCAGGCTTATAAAGGGAAAGGTATTTCACCTTGCGGAATGCATTTGCATGATATCAATTCTTTTGCACTCCTCTGCACAGGGCACAAGCAAACTCTGACAAATGCATTTTGCCACCAGTGGGTAGACAGTAGACATGTGCAATTTGTTTCATTTTTTTTTCTTTTTTTTTTTCCGTTCGTTTTCGTACGAATGAACGAATCGTTCGAATCGAACAAATCCGAATAACGAATCGTTCGAATCTTACGAATCCGACTAACGAATCGTTCAAATCTAACGAATCCGAAAAGCAACGAAAATCCGAAAAACCAAATTAGAAACAACGAATGTACGAATGAAGAAAATCCGAAACAACGAAAATGAACGAAAAAATTCGTACATTCGTAACTTTTTTTTTTGTTGAATTGGTAATTTTCCGTGTCCCTTACAATGGTGCTGCTTAACGTGCTTCGAGTAGATTGAACGAAAAAATTCGTAACTTTTTTTTTCGATTCGTAACTTTTTTTTTTTGTTGAATTGGTAATTTTCCGTGTCCCTTACAATGGTGCTGCTTAACGTGCTTCGAATAGATTGAACGAAAAAATTCGTAACTTTTTTTTTCGATTCGCAACTTTTATTTTCGATTCGTAACTTTTTTTTTTTTTTGTTGAATTGGTAATTTTCCGTGTCCCTTACAATGGTGCTGCTTAACGTGCTTCAAATAGATTGAACGAAAAAATTTGTAACTTTTTTTTTCGATTCGTAACTTTTATTTTCGATTCGTAACTTTTTTTTTTTTTTGTTGAATTGGTAATTTTCCGTGTCCCTTACAATGGTGCTGCTTAACGTGCTTCGAATAGATTGAACGAAAAAATTCGTACATTCGTAACTTTTTTTTTTCGATTCGTAACTTTTTTTTTTCGATTCGTAAATTATTAAAATGTAATAATAGCATACACACATTACATAAAATTATGAATTATGCTCCGATTACGAATCTACGAATGTTACGAATGTACGAATAAATACGAATGCGTCCGAATTTCGAATAAACGAAAATTAAACTAACGAAGAGAAACGAATCAACGAAAAAAAAACTCTTACGAATGTACGAATCGTTACGAATACGAACACCGACGACTTACGAATGTACGAATCGTTACGAATCAACGGAAACGAAAAAAACGAAACGAAAAAGAAAGATTTTTTTTCGGAAACGAAAAAAACAAAACGAAAATAAACAATTTTTTTTGTTGTGCACATGTCTAGTAGACAGGTGCAGGTATTCTTCTTGTCTATAGGTGACACTGTGCAGAAGCTACAGGGGAAAGGGAGTCTGTTAAAGTGGAACTAAACATGGCATACATTAAAAAGGGGATCAACTTAAAGTGGTGGGCCACACTGAAAAAAAAAACTTTAAAAAAAATGTTAATAACAATTTAAAATGAAAAAAAAATAAAAATTTTTTTTTTTACTTACCAGAAATGGCTGTTGCTAGGCAGATCGTCCTAATCTGCCTCTTCCAGTTCCACGGTGATGTTCTCTCCTCTGCTCCGAGCGCCGTCTTCTAGTGAATGGGGCGCGGTGTGTTATGGGAACTGTGTCCCACAACACATCGCGTTCCCCATTCACAAATTCGACTTGCGCATGCGCAGTAGGCCGCGCGACGACTTGCGCATGCGCAGTAGTCCGCGTGCCGACTCGCACATGCGCAGTTGGAAACGGGCAGCCGTTTCCCTTACTGAGGATGGCAGCGCTGGAACCGGATCGCCGAGGGACATCTCGGCCTCCACGACTGACATCGTGGGCGCCCTGGGAGGGTAAGTGTACTTATTAAAAGTCAGCAGCTACTTTTTTTTTATCTACTGACTTTTAAAAAAAAAATGTTTAAGTGAAACACCGCTTTAAGAGATAAATGATAATTCTCCCGCTCTACAAGACTCTGGTCCGGCCGCACCTGGAGTATGCTGTCTAGTTCTGGGCACCAGTCCTCAGGAAGGATGTACAGGAAATGGAGCGAGTACAAAGAACTACTAAACTAATAAAGGGTCTGGAGGATATTAGTTATGAAGAAAGGTTGCGATCACTGAACTTATTCTCTCTGGAGAAGAGACGCTTGAGAGGGGATATGATTTCAATTTATAAATACCGTACTGGTGACCCCACAATAGGGATAAAACTTTTTTTGCGGAAGGG
Organism: Lithobates sylvaticus; assembly: GCA_028564925.1. Lineage (NCBI taxonomy): Eukaryota > Metazoa > Chordata > Amphibia > Anura > Ranidae > Lithobates > Lithobates sylvaticus. The sequence continues at coordinate 32,130,069 of CM053034.1, read as the reverse complement.
AGTTTAATAGGACATGTGGCCACTCATTAAAATTTGAAGAAAAGAGGTTTAACCTTAAACTATGTAGAGAGTTCTTTACTGTAAGAACGGCAAGAATGAGGTAATTCGCTTCCACAGTCGGTGGTCTCAGCGGGGGGCATTGATAGTTTCAAAAAACTATTAGATAAGCACCTGAACGACCGCAACATACAGGGATACACAATGTAATACTGACATATAATCACACACATAGGTTGGACTTGATGGTCTTTTTTCAACCTCACCTACTATGTAACTATTTAAACCCATCGATTTAATGGCTAACTGTCACATCTGCTTGGGATCTCATCCAAACTGTCAAGCTATTAAATAGCTGGTATCATAACTGATCACATGTACAGCACCATGGCAGTTGCAGATCAAACAGAGGCTAAAATGGCAGCTGAAAAGGATAGGCGGGTTTAGTTCCGCTTTATGGGAGATTGTTCCCTTAGGGATTCCATCAGCCCTTTCTGGAAGGGAAGGTATATGATTTGATATCCAATTCTTATGTGCTGTAGACCATTTTACCGGGGGAGCCTTTTAATAGGAGATCCCCCATCATTTTGGCTCACTTTTAGCAAGTGACAGGCTAGGGAGAGGAGTCCGCTCGTTCAGGCAGTGGTGTATTTTGGTTTCGTGCTGTCCTAGGCAAGACTGAAATCGGGCGCCCCCCATTTTAATTTGTCCCAACCCTTCCTGTCCGTTGACACCCACCACCATCCAATCACGCCAAAAACAAGGGCTCTTACTATGTTTTTGTTTTATTTTTTTACAACTTTATTTTTTGTTGTACGGGTACAATTTTTATTTTTTTTATTTTTATTATTTATTTAAAAACATTTTTTAATGGGGGGTGGCTTTGGAGAGACATCAGGGGTCTAATCAGACCTCTAATGTCTCTTTTTTGAGACAGTCTCTTTCTCTGCAGCCTGAGCTGCTCTGTTGATGAATGAGATAGGGGTCTGTATAGAGACTCCTATTCATTCATAAAATGAAATATAGTAAACAATGTTTACTATATTTCATTCACAAACTGACAAATAGTAAACACAGTGATTAATGAATACAGAAGTGATCAGTACTGTGATCGATGTCTGTATTTTTTCAGGAAAGGGGCTGGTAAACACATGTTTACCAACTCCGCTGCCCCCCACACTCTCCATCCATCCCGCACTAGCAGCAGCTGCAGCCGGTGGAGGGGGGAGGTGGGAAAGCCAGCCAGTTGCTGCACAGAGCAACCCCCCGCCCATCCACATCTCCCACATTATTAGCTGCGGGAGGGGGAAGTGGGAGAGCCGGCCAACAGTTACATGGAAGGGGTGTCTGGCAATCGGGGGGATGGGGCGCTAAAGGGAGGGTGGGAGGAGCAGAGGGGGCTCTATTTGGACAAACTGATCCCTCTATGGATGCCCTGCAGCTCCCAAAGTAGGCGGGAGGGCAGAGGAGGGAAGCCGACAACTGCAGGGCATCGGGTTTGCGGGGGTCATTGCATAGAAAGACTTATTGATAACACATAATTAGATGTTTATACATAGATAGGCATACATTTTTGGAAAGATAAATAATCTGTAAAGACTAGACATGTGCAATTCGTTTTGTTCCAAATTCGTTTTTTAACGAATTTCAACAAATTTGTTAATTTGGAAATATCTGAATTAACGAAGACCCATTTAACTAATTTTTCAGAATATTCGTAAATTTGAATATTCAAAAATTCGTAAATTCATACATTCGTAAATTCGTACATTCGTAAATTCGTACATTCCTAAACTTGTAAATTTGTAAATTCCTAAACTTGTAAATTTGTAAATTCGTAAATTTGAAAATTCGTAAATCTGAAAAATTCATTAACTCATAATAACTTACCGTATATACTCGAATATAAGCCGAGATTTTCAGCCCATTTTTTAGGGCTGAAAGTCTACCCCTCGGCTTATATTCGAGTCACTGCCGTCTGCCTACATGAACAGCTTGTCATGCAGACAGACGGCAGTTTTAAAAAGCCGCGCCGCCTCCTCCCGCCTGTCCGTGATAGGCGGACACTAATTTTCCCAGCAGTGCAGTGTTCCGCCTATCACGGATGCCCTGTCATTCTCATCTCATGGACGAGGATGAGAGGGCGTCCGTGATAGGCGGAACACTGCGCACTGACTGCTGGGAAAACAGCGCTCCTCCTATCACGGACGAGGACGAGGAGGAGGCGCGGCTTTTTAATTTTGCAATGGCGGGGACCGAGCGGAGAGCGGAGAGCGGCGAGCGGGGACCGAGGACCGGAGAGCGGCGAGCGGGGACCGAGGACCGGAGAGCGAGGACCGGAGAGCGAGGACCGGAGAGCGGGGACCGAGGACCGGAGAGCGAGGACCGGAGAGCGGGGACCGAGGACCGGAGAGCGGGGACCGAAGATCGGCACAGGTAGGCTGTAATGGGGACACGGGGGGGGTCTGTACAGGGGACAGGCAGCTGCAGATGGGCATTGCTGGCCCTCTTTTCCACTTACAGTAGCTGCTGCATTTTGTACCCTCGGCTTATACACGGGTCAATGCAGGTTTCCCATTTTTTTGTGGTGAATTAGGGGTCTCGGCTTATACTCGGGACGGCCTATAGTCGAGTATATACGGTAACTATTACTAACTATTAAATTATAGGTATTGGAATTTCCTTTCAAATTTGTCTGTTAGTGAACGTAACAAATACAAATTTATCCGAAGTTACGAATTATCAGAAATAATAAATGCCGTATCTAAATGAATGGAATGTAATGAATTAATAATAATAAATAACAATAATAATAATAAAAACTTTTTATTATTATTATTTATTATTAATTTGTTCCGTTCCATTTGCTTAGATGCGGCATTCGTTATTTCGGATAATTCATAACTTCGGATAAATTCGTATTTGTTACGTTCACTAACAGACAAATTTGAAAGGAAATTCCAATACCTATAATTTAATAGTTATTATTTCAGATTTTCTAATTTTCGGGTTTTCGGATTTTTAAATTTCAAATTTCCAAATTTCCGAATTTTCAAATTTACGAATGTACGAATGTACAAATTTACTAATTTTCTAATTTACGAATTTACAAATTTTCCAATTTACGAATGACGAATTTAATAATGTACAAATTTACGAATGTACCAATTTACGAATTGCGATCATAAACGAAACGAAAACAAACAAATTTTTTTTGCCAGTGCACATGTCTAGTAAAGACAAAGATATAGATAGATAGATAGAGATTGATTTTTAGAGAGAATATTAAATATATGTTTAGAGAAATACAAGAAAGTAGAATGATAAAATGCTGATTGAAAAATAGACACATAATCATTAAATAATATACAACTAGTTGGATTGATAGTTAATCAATTATACAATATAGCATTACAATAGAAAAATAGAATGATGCTCCAAAAGCAAAACTGTAGTCTTGAAATAAAAGATACAGAATACAAGGAGACACTAGCCTGGATTTCAGTTTGTTTGATCAACACACATTCTCGAGATCCTGAAAAAACGTATTGCTTTGGGAAAGGGGACCGATATAAAAAAACATTACACTCGTTACACTATTTTTTTATCATCGCTCTGTGTGGCTCTTATTGCCAGTGACATCTGTGATGTTGTTTAAAAAATTCCCCATCTGCCTTTTCAACTAGATGACTTTTTGTTGCTGATGGCCATTAAAATCTGAAATTTGAATATACATAGACAGATTCTGCTTTGTGACCCCTTTCTGGGATAATTGTTTCATAAATCTGAAGATACTCTTTATGCAACGCCAAATACTCAAAACAGATGAGAATGAGTCGTGACTTGTGAGAATGGAGGTCAGGGATAAAATCAAAAAAGAAAGAGAATTCAAGCTGGATGGTGACTTTTACCATCTATATGTTTATTAGTACTATATTTGCTATCTGTTCTCCCAGAAAAGAAGGAGCTTCTTGTAGCAGCATGTAGTTACAGGAGAAAGTTAGGATTCAAGTCTAAGGTCACCTCCTTGATTTGCCTTCGATAGCCATGGAGCCTCTTCCTGAAGCATTCTTTACAATGTATAATGAGAAGAACTCCAGCCCAACTTGCTGTTCTGACATGCTGTGCACTCACATTAAAGCCCAACTTAACCCAGAAGACTGAAGATACACTGTGAGTACAGGGAGTCATGGGTATGCCTCCTCAGGGGACATTATCACAATGGAGCATATCACAATGTTCACTCTCTTGCGCTGTGTGGTAAGTCCCAATGTATTATCAGAAGCTTATCTTGACATATTATATGTATATAATGCACACCTCGCTGCCTTCCAAAACCTGGGGAAGTCCAAATTACATTAGCGCAATGCTCTGTATCCACTGTGTTTCTGTGCAGAAAGCGACACTGACATTATTATTATTATGCAGGATTTATATTGCGCCAACAGTTTACGTATCCCTTTACAACTTAAGGGTAGACAGTACAAATACAATACACTTTAATACAGTAGGAGTCAGAGGGCCCTGCTCCTTAGAGCTTACAATCTAAGAGGGAAGGTCAAGAGATACAAGAGGTAATAACTGTGGGTGATGTGCTGATTGAGAAGATAAATGTACAGTTGTTAGGTGGGGCCAGATAGGCTTCTCTGAAGAGATGAGTTTTCAGGGACCGCCTGAAAGTGGATAAAGTAGGAGAAAATAGGACAGATTGGGGTAGAGAATTCCAGAGGACGGGAGAGGCTCTGGAGAAGTCCCGAAGGCGAGCATGGGATGAGGTGACAATGGAGTTTGAGAGCAGGAGGTCTTGGGAGGAGCGAAGAGAACGATTAGGGACATTATCACATTAGTGCCCCTCTCTGCCTCATAGAGGACAACCTGGATAATAGATAAAGAGGAAGATCAACCTGTGGCATTATGTATCCTGACGAAGACATCTGCAAAAAAGTAAATATATAATAATAAAGTACAGTCTAGAGGGGTTTTCTGGGGAGAAGGAGCACTGGAAGGAGCTCGGATTTGGGCTTTAGGTGAGGGAAAAAATATTTAAAAGTAGATACAAACAGCAAAGACAGCACTTTTTAGTAGAGTGGGGAAGGATGAGAACCTTTTAGTCAGTGAGGTTTCTATTCATTTTTTGTAAGGTCATTAACAGTGGAAGTTAGGGGTACTCCCCCCAACAGGAACACAGGAGAAAACTCACAGAAGCTCTTACCCTTCCACACTCTGGAAGAGTTTTGGCCAGGCTATCACTTTACTGACTTTCTTGTATGCACATTTTACACCCAGACAAAATTCTTCACTCTCCTCTTGTTTTGACAAGAAATTGTCAAAAAAACATTATCTGTGGCATCACCTCACCTAATAACCAACTGACCACATCACTGTTGGTCTCTGATAAGACCGAGACTTCAGAATATCCTCATATCTTGCAGTGATTGTTTAAAGAGTCAGTCCTCAAGTGAAAATGTTGTGAGTTGAGCTCAGCTGCTGGTTGCTCCCTTCTAGTATTTCTTGAGGACATCAGAGGTGCGATCTGCCCACCATAGCAAGCTGAGTGTCTCCAAATGCCAACAGGTAAATTAACTCTTTCACATCTTTTGATATCTGAATTTTGGATGCACTGAAATCTTACTGTAAATATAATAACTTTGTAAATATGCGATATGTACTCTTGGATATTGTGGCTACATGGAAAACACATGGCTCAGCAGGCTGCCAACTGCACAATTTATAATGAGGACATTTTCTGGGGGGGGGGGGGGGGGGGGGGGGGGGGGGGGGGGGGGGGGGGGGGGGGGGGGGGGGGGGGGGGGGGGGGGGGGGGGGGGGGGGGGGGGGGGGGGGGGGGGGGGGAGGGGTGGGGGGGGGGGGTGGGGGGGGGGGGGGGGGGGGGGGGGGGGGGGGGGGGGGGGGGGGGGGGGGGGGGGGGGGGGGGGGGGGGGGGGGGGGGGGGGGGGGGGGGGGTGGGGGGGGGGGGGGGGGGGGGGGGGGGGGGGGGGGGGGGTGGGGGGGGGGGGGGGGGGAGGGGGGGGGGGGGGGGCTCCAGTATGTGATTGATGTTTTAAGTCTGGACCCTGCACCTGCCTTGCACAATTTTCAGCTGCAGGAGCTTCACCTCCTAATGTAAGCTTGCAAGCTATTGCAAATGGTTGATCTTGCCCCTATTAAAGGCCAGGCAGTTCATAAAGCCTCATGAAAGGGCCCTTTCTCCACTATCCTTTTTTACTTTTTTTGCATTGCTACATCTCTGTGACAGCTCCCAGCTACCCATGCCTTTTTTGACAGTAGTTTGCCTATTAGCCCAAAACCTAACCAATATCTACTAATGGAATTCACCCTGACCCCCCATCCCATGGACCAGGGGTCTTCAAACTGCGGGCCATGGGCCAGATGTGGCCCTTTGGTTGCCTTTATCTGGCCGTTGATCATCCACTGGCACCAATGATGGGGCACTATACCTTCCACTGGCACATATGTTGAGGTTTTATTCCTCCCACAGATATCAACAATGGGGCACTATTCCTCCACTAAATACCAACAACGGAGCACAATTCCTCCCACTGATACCAACAATGGGGCACTATTTCTCCCACTATAATGATGATGATGGGGCATTGTTTTCTTTTTAATATGTTTATTAAGAACATTTTTCATTCAAAAAGTATAAAAGTATTGCAAACACAAATCATGTATACGTGAAGGCTGTAAGACAGATACCATTGCATTTGCATAGTAGAACAAAAATAACAGTAATATAGAATCAGCCTTGACAGCAGGGCTAAAGTCAGAACAATCATAGTTAACTGATGATAGCGCATCTGGTATAACAAGAGTAACTAACTAAGAAATTGCACCAAAGAAACAACCTGAGGAGTGGAAGCGAGTATACATTCTAACCCGATAAGGGAATAGAGACTATTAGGGTTAATAAAAAGTACACATTTCACCTCAAATAGAGCAGCAGACGAGCAACTGAAGTATATTGAACGCTATGGGTGGACGAGTGGATTCTGACGTTCAGGGCTACCTCGGATCCTGAGTTTACCCAGCGTATTGGTAAGGTATGCACGCAAGTACCAGTCCGTATATCGGAAGGGTGTCATATGTTGAGAGATCTCTTCTGGAGAAAAGGAGTGCTCCATATAACGTTGCCATCTGGTGATAAAATGTTTCAAGGACTTAGAGTCTTGGGTAACAGTTTCCCATTCCTAATTGTGATGTGGGGTAATTACAGCCTAATAAAAAAAAATTTTTTACTGGTCCACTTACAATATTTAAAATGTATATGATGCAGACAAATGGCAACTAATTGCACACAAGATGCCTTCTCATTGAGAGTTGATTTACTAAAACCGGAGAGTGCGAAATCTGGTGCAGCTGTGCATGATAGCCAATCAGCTTCTAACTTCACCTTGTTCAATTAAGCTTTGATTAAAAAAAAAAAAAAGTCATCTGATTGGCTACCATGCACAGCTGCACCAGATTTTGCGCTCTCTAGTTTTAGTGGGGTTTTAGTAAATCAACCCCACTGTGACCAAAACAAAACCAGATTTAGTTTTGCCCCCTAGTGGGCTTGATTGTTGAGGCTCAACAGCTGAATTGCATCTATCGATAATCATGTTTACACATTCAAGGCATCAAATATAGAGAAGAGATGCACAGTTTTGTGCTGTGTTGCCATGCATGGACACCTTTTCAATAAATAATTATATAATATTTATTGAAAATGTGCCTATACATGGCAATATGGCACAAATCTGTGTGGCTCTTCTGTATGTTTGATACCCTTGATGTCTATGTATTGATGAAAACATTCAACTGTTGATCAGCTGATACAATACCATATGTTTCATAGTTGAGAAATTGAAATATTGAAATACAGAAATTTAAAATAGTGCCAATATTTATCTAATTTATTTACAGTATAATGGAACCCCATGTTATTTGTTGTTTGCCATATGTTATATATTTGTCATGTAGAAATTTAAAAGGTTTTAAGTGGGCCATTAAAATATATTTATCAGACTATTGTTATTCCAGATCTCAATCCTTTTTTGATTTCTTCCATTAAAAAAGCATTGCCGTTATTGGTCACCTACATTATACAGGGTTCTTTCTTCCATGGTGCAAAATATAAACACAACCGAGACTCAGACTGAGATAAGCACTGAATAATATGCAAATAGAAATAGACCAGTCTGCAAATATACAGCAATATTAAATTTCTGGCCCAGTGCAACCCATGAAGTGTGAAAGCACAAACTTATGCTGATGGTATTTGTGGATGCATGACCTAGGGGAATAAAACCATGCTTGCTGGCGCATAGCTCTGTCATATGTATGGGATCCTTCAGCCAAAACCCTGTGAACGAAGCAGAAGACACATGGCAGAGGTTAAACTTTGCCCAAATTTCTCCATTTAAAAATCAGAGGCAGTTTTAGAGAGAGAAAAAAAGCCAAAGGTAGTTTTATTTTTGGGAAATTCTTTTTTTTTTTTACAGTGAAAATGTATGATGTATGTATGATTGAATGGTAATCTTTGAAAAACTTTTGCAACTGCAAGTGTCTTGTTAGGTTTGGGGTCAACCATATACTGTATGTTCAATAATTATGGGGCCTCTGCTGAATGCTTAGTAGTTAAGGGGGTTGATTTACTAATGTACCAGAGGCTTAGCAAAGTAAAGGTGAGTAAATAAGGCAAATAAGGGTTCACTTTGAATGCCCAGTCTTGTGCAAGGAGAATGCAAGGGTATTTATGCTAGAAAATGACTTACTATTTCTAGTGAAACCAGGTTCACCAAATATACTTAAATTGACTTTGAAGAGTAAACATATACTTTGCAAACTGAACAGTTGCTTTCCTATATGAACAGCCTCTGCCCTTTAGTAACTCAACCCCATAATAACTATAATTTAATGTTCCTCTGTCTCAGTGCAAGTCTTCAAGGTTGTTTTACTAAAGTATGAAAGAATCTTCACTTCATTTTGAATGCCTAGTCATATCCAGGATTTGAATTTGAATTAAAGTGGTTCTAAAGGCTGAAGGTTTTTTACCTTCATGCATTCTGTGCATGAAGGCAAAAAACCCTTTTATGTGGAGCAGCCCCTCCTAATACTTTTCCATTCTGTGCATGAAGGCAAAAAACCCTTCTGTGTTCAGCAGCCCCTCCTAATACTTTCCTAAGCTCCCTCTCGATCCGGCAATGTGCACAAGAGCATTGGCGCTCTATGGACTCTCCCTTCTCATTGGCTGAGACAGCAGTGGGAGCCATTGGCTACTGCTGCTGTCAATCACAGCCATGGTGCGAAAGAGGAGAGGGAAAGGGCAGGGCCAAGCCATGGCTCCGTGTCTGAATGGACTCGCAGAGCAATGGCTCGTAAGCAAGCTGGCTTGGGAGCCCCCATTGCAGGCTGCATGCTCTGGGGGCACTCGACATGAGGGAGGGGCCAGGAGCACTGGCGGAGGACCCGAGAAGAGGAGGATCAGGACTGCTCTGTGCAAAACTGCTGCACAGAGCAGGTGAGTATAAATTTTTTTTTTTTTTTTATACTTTGCATTTAATATCACTTAAAACCTGATTGAAGGATCAAAGTGAGCACAGGTGCACTTTAATCATTAGGTGAACTTTCTCTACTACTGTAGTAAATCAGTCACTATGGGGTTGATTTAAGAAAACTGGAGAGTGCAAAATCTGGTGCAGCTGTGTATGATAGCCAATCAGCTTCTAACTTCAGCTTGGACACCAAAAAAAGGAATCTGATTGGTTTCATTGTGATGGACTTGCAATGTATCACTAAGATTGGAGAGCATGGCTGACATATCCTCATGGATAATGTGCCTGATGGACAGTAGCATGTTCTTCATTGTGTGCTCAGATATTGATTGTTCTGTAGCTGGGAACTGCTCTATGGATGTAAGTGCTTTGTGAGTGTCTATGGAATCCAAGCGCTGCAGCTGTGTGTCCTCCTCCCTTCTCTTTTTGCTTTTAGCTGGACTGCATGTGGTGGGGGTAGAGGAAGGACTTACCCCCAAGTGCAGCAGAGGCTCTACCTGCCTGTGAATGTTCCGAGGTGGCCGTTGCACACTAAGCTGCAGGATGATCTAGGGCTGTGATGCCATGTTCGGAGGCCAGTCCTGCCACCGGGTGCAAGTCTGTGAGCCGCTGCGGTGGCTTCAGAGGCTTCCTGCACTTAAAAATCATGCCGGAGAGTTGGGAGACAGAGCGGGAGTGTGTAGGTTACCCGCAGGGGCTGGGATCCCATCTCCCCTCGTTGATTTGGAACCACTGTTATAATCGGGCGGACAGAGCAGGGGATTAAGTGGCCACCTTGGACGCTGGCCGAACACGCTCCCTTTGATTGGTTTCTCAGAAAATTCCTTTCCTGAGGAAATTGGTCTTACTACATGTATATGGGGATGGGATCAACAGACAGTGTTTTATCGGCTAACAAAGGCAAATTCCTCTCTTTACCGCCCTTTGATTGGTTTCTATGCAGAGCTGCACCAGATTTTGCACTCTCTAGTTTTAGTAAATCAACCCCTATGGGTCACATCTGACCTGCTTGAAAACAACAGACTTTCTGAAAGTCTAACTGGGCTTATCTCCGCAATCCTAGCAGTGGGTTGGACCTAGTCTAAAACAAAACAGTCTAGGACAGGTACTACTACAACAGAAAAAGCTAACAATTCTCCAATTTAAAATAAGATTTGTGTACTATTTTATATTATAGAATTAATAGTTATGTTTTATTATAAATATTACTTGGATTTCCAGATCTCTTCGTTTTTTTGACTGTATATGAACCCAGCCTTAATTCACCAAAGATAGAAAATTCCTTCTATTTTTAATATATTGGTTCTGGTTGCTGTCATATAATAAGCCATACAAGAAAGTGCCAGACTCTACATGGAAGAAATCAAATCAACACGTCCTTCAGAATAGTCTTCCTGGGTTACTGCTGAGGGACGAAAGTAGGGGCCAGAGAAATACGTAAGATGGGTTCTAGATCACAGACAAGCTAACAAATAAATGATATATTCGGTTCTGGTTGATGTTCAATAGTGAGCCATACAGGAATCTACAGAGGAGAAAACAAATCAAAGCTCCCTTCAGGATAGTCTTACTAGGTTACTGCTGAGACATGAAAGTAGGGGCCAGAGAAATAAACAAGATGGGTCCTATCTCACAGATAAGTTAAAGATCAAATGGCAGATTCACTGATCCAGAAATTAGATACACTAGAAACACATCAACATCAAATAAACCAAGTCAACACAAAGGTAGAGGGGTAAGTAAAGGTTCAATCAATAAGTAATTATGTTCGACAAAGGCAACAGATCCATGGACTCAAGATTAACCAAAATTCATAATGATCTACAAACAATAGACAGTTTGCAACATTTAGCATGCAAGACAGATTCTTTTCTTGTTGTGACCTATTCATACAGGTCAATAAAGTTTTAATGAGTGTAGCTAGCAATGCAATTTCCATTGGCAAGTATTCAAAGTAGAGGTTTATATTCAAAGCAACATTGACAATAATTATAATTAACCTTTACAACAATTCATACTACAGATGACCATTACAAAATAACTCCAGAAGAGTGTAATACATGCTGTTTACCACGCAGGCTGTGTGCACCATATTCTGAACCTAATGGGCAAATCATGGGAGAATATGGTCAAAAATATTTATCCCTGCCAATAATTAGAGACTGGGCTACATTAAGCTGCCATTTTAAATCATTGGCAGCTCTTGGTTGCATGGTTTGCATATGTTACAATGTTGCTGTGTGTTTGCTGAAGCCTGTTAGTTGTCCTCCATTTATGTTCTTGTGTACTAATAAGGTCCCATTTATTTAATCGCTGAGTTACCATGCATGCATGCATTTTGAATGGGCTGGTAGTTTAATTTAATACATAAAAACAGACATGATCCTTTTTTTTTTTAAAGCAGTGCACCACAATGCGCATCATGTGTGTGTGTGTTTGGTGCTAGCGTACTGTGTGTTGGAGTGCACAGGTACGAATGAGTCCTATCAGAATCTCTCTTCACTTATTAAGTGCTATACAAAGAAATTGTCTTCATACCACATTTCTTGTCTCACATTGCCCTGTTTTACATCTCCATAGCTCATAACAAAAGGGAATGAGGTGTTACAAGCAGTCACTGGTGCAGTACAGCACATTACTTTACCTAGCTAGCAGGGACCGGAGCCTGGCACACAAAGCATCAGGCAGATGATCAAGGCAGAGGACACAGCAGGGTGGACATTGCATTGTAAGTATGTTGTGCCAGGATTCTGCAATGCAATCCCGAGTGTGACTCGGGGTTACCACTACTGGTACTGAAATTTAAACCCCGAGCCACAACCAGGAAGGTTAATAGCTGTCAGGACCCGGGTCTAAACCTGCGACCTCTGCTGTTTCTGGCCTGTCTCTTCTTGCTGAGACACTTTGAATGGATAGCTCCCTGGACAATTTCTTGAACGATCTTGCCTGGAACCTTGTTTCTCTTGAACCTTGAACTCTTTGCCCCTCCCACAAACTTTATATTTTAACCATGACTTTGCATTACCTTTTTGCCAGACGATTGTGCTCTTTCCAGCCAATATACCCCCCTTGTCACTTCTACTGCCATCCATCTTCACTACCACTCTTTACTGACCTTTGGCTTGTTTCTTAACTTCACTTCTGCTTGATCCCAACCTGCAACCACTCGTTACTGACCTTTGGCTTGTTTACTGACTATGCTTCTGCTTGATCCCTACCTACTATATTTGCTATTGGCCCCTGGTTTACTCATCTCCTGGTGGGGTGATCCTGAAGACCACAACCTGGTACTAACACGCAGCAAAATCCATCTCCACCATCAGGAGCTCATGAGCCTGTGTCATCCAACAGTGTGACCTGCTTCTGTACTTATCCAGCTGCTCAGTGGGAGCCTATCTACTGCTATAGCTACTGGTCTCTGAGCCTGACCCCTGGCAGCAACAATAGCTTTGAATAAATGGTACAAAAGCATATTATTCCTATCTGCATCTCCAACCAAGCCATCAAGATTTCATTACTTGCCAACAGGGTTCATGAATTCGATTTCTAAAAATTGACATCACAGATCATAAAATCAAGAACTGGGCAGCCAAATCAGAGCATATTTTCAAATCAGAATGCAATAATTATGTATTAAATGAGTCAGATGGAAAAAAAAATTCTAGTTATTAGCATTTGTGCCATACACCCTAAACCCAATATTAAATTTTCATTCTGAAATTTGTAATGAATGGCATTATGTATATGAGCGTGTGCCACCTTAAATGAAATACAGCTCTTTATTTAACTTAAATAGTTTAGGGCCAGACCAAAAATACAAAAATAAGATTTTATTATCATGTCAGGCAAAAGGCAGCACTACAGAAACTACCCCGGTGAGAAAAAAAATTACTCAACACAAATGATATATTTGCATAGGCTTTAGAGAAAGTGTTTAGTTACCCATAACAATGAGAACATATTACTTGTCCCTGACCATTAACTACATAAATGATCCCTTTAGGCAACTATTGACCAGTCCTCAGTTATACATGAAAGACAGATGTAATCATCACTTCCATTTTCCCTATACCCACCCAGTTTACTCATCCTACACAGTGTGAAATTCAGACACTCTACCAAGTGTTACAATAGCCTGTATAAGGCTATAACAATCAATATTTTTAAACAATAATGACAAAGCAAGATATCAGGTATACAATAGGGTACCAAAAAATGATTTATATTTAAATGTATTCTACATTGCTGTATAAAGAACAGATACATGCACAGCAGTCCCTGCTACAGTGGAAGTTTCACAAAATAATGTCCCTGTTGGTGGTCCTACATATCCTATTATTTTGAAGTGTTTCAACTGATTTAAGCATCAGATGAAAAATGGCAAATATACAGGGACAGAGTGTAGGACGGCTTTCCTGCAGCTGTGAGATTTCACATGATTGTCAGTGAGAAACTGTTAAAAGCCAAAGGCTTGGTGTGGGTAGGCTGAGGTGTCAAGGGTAAAGAGGAAATTGGACTTGAAATTGCCCATGAAATCATGGGCATGGTGCATCCTCTGCAGGTGGCCGTGGGGCACGCTTATGTTTTTTTTCTGCTGCTGGCTGTGTTATTGAGCCAGAACATGCAGAAGAGTTGATGGAGTAGATAACAAAGCTGTTCTCATCCTCCTCTGACACCCAGGCTCAGAGAAGTTTACCTTCCAATGCAGCTGCCAAAGCGGCCTATTCCACCGGCTCCTTGTCCATAGTCACTCCTTCCGTAGCCCCACCATCATGCACGGAGTAGTCCCCAGAATTATTCAACCACAGTGTTGGGTACATGCTGCTGGAGGATGCCCAGCAATTTGAAGCCTCTGATGTTGGTTCCCAGGTTGAGGAAGGGAGTAACGTAAGCCTAGATGGGGGGTGCCCAAGAAGGACAAGAAACTGGCAGTCATGTTCCCCCAGCTGCAGCATACTGCCAAGTTTGCTCCAATGATGAGGAGGGAGGGAATTATGAGGTCACTGACTGTACTTGGGTGCCTGAAAGAAGAGAGGAGGAGGAGGAGGCACAACTCCAAAGAGGCAGGATGTCCTCTAGGGGGCAGCAGCTTAAGGGCAGCCACCCTATTGCAGCACACCGCAGAGCTCTGCAGGTGCAGAGCGCTACTGACTCCCTGCTGACTTTTAAAAGTTCCTTGGTGTGGGCCTTTTTCGACACGTGTGCAGCAGATCGCACCATTGCTGTTTTCAACCTATGTCTGAAGTGGATCAAGCTTGGTAAGAACAGCAGCCGCTTGGACACCACATGCTTGACCAGACATATGAGGACCTGCCATGCAGTCCGTTGGTAACAGCACTAGAAAGACCCATATCAAAGAAAAATGTGGACTTCTCCTTGCTCCTTATCTGGGATCTCCAACCCTACTATACCTTCAATCCTCTCAAAAACCTGCACTGAGAGGAATGAAGGTATAGCAATAGGTGTTCAAAGTACTTGCAGCCAATCTGCTAGCAGTACACCACCATCTGATTTTAGCAGGCAAATTTCCCTACCCCAGCCATCTACAAGCTCAGCGTCTAAATGCTAGCTTGGCCAAATTGCTAACACTGCAACTGCTGAATTTTCAGCGGGTAGACTCGGCCCCCTTTTGTGAATTTGTGGAATGTGCTGTACCTCAGTGGCAGGTTCCAAAACGCCATTTCTTTTCACGGAAGGCCATTCCGGCTCTCTACCAGCATGTGGAAGGCAATGTTTTGGCCTCGTTGGACAGGGCGGTCAGCAGTAAGGTGCATATTACCGCTGACTCATGGTCCAGCAGGCATGGGCAGGGATGTTACTTTTCCTTCATGGGGCACTGGGTTACTGGGTAATGCAGGACAGGGTTCAGTGTTGTTGGAGCTTGTTCTGCCACCACGCCTCCAAAATGCTAGTGGTGATTCTGCCACAGCTCTCTCTCCTCCACCCCCCGTCATTTCTGCCGGTCATACAATGCCAGTGCTCGGCTGGCTGACATTCAAAGGGAATGCAACCTGCCCACAAACCGCCTCCTTTGTGACATGCCCACCAGGTGGAACTCAACATTTGCAATGCTGCAGCGGCTGCACACACAGCAGAGGACCATCAATGAGTACCTGTGCGAGTATGGCACCAGGACAGGGTCAGGAGGGCTCGGCTTCTTTTCGCCATACCAGTGGCTACTGATCAAGTATGAATGCACTGTCCTGTCACCATTTGAGGAGGCCACAAGGATGGTGAGCAGCGACAATGCATGCATCAGTGACACTGTCCCTCTAGTCTTCCTGTTGGAGCACACACTTTGTGGAATCATGGACAGGGCACTTGAGGCAGAACGGGAGGAAGAGGAGGATTTCCTTACCTCTCAAGGCCCCCTTTATCCAGATAGCATTCCTGTGGGCCCGCCACAAACAGAGGAAGAAGAGGAGGAGGAGGAGGATTGTGTCAGCGTGGATGTAGAGGATTACACTCAGCAGTAGTATTCAAGGGATGGTTTTCAGTCCCCAGAAACCCAAGGAGTTGTAAGTGGCTGGGAGGAGGTAGTTACGGATAATGTGATCCTTAGTGACCCTCAGAGGACTCAGAATCGAATGCCTTTGCAAACTTACGCTGCATGGCCTCCCTGATTCTGCAAAGCCTGGGAAAGGACCCAAGGATTCCTGGTATCAAGGAGAGGGATCATTACTGGCTAGCAACCCTTCTTGTTTCACGTTACAAGGGTAAGGTTGCAGAACTCATCCTGCCTTCGCAGAGGATGAAACATCTTCAGGAGGCCTTGAAGAAAGGTTTGTGCAATGCATTTCCAGACCCTGGGAGGTTACAATTTCCTGGTGCTGAACTACGTGTTGCTGAGGCTTTGTTCAGTCAGAGGAAGAGCGGTGGAGAAGGTGGCCGGCTGACTGATGCCTTTAAACAGTTTTTCAGTCCTCAGCGCCAAGTTCTGATCGGTTCAGGCAACCATCGCTAGCGTCTGCATTACATGGTGCAGGAATATCTAGGGGCAAGTGCAGACTTGGAGAACTTTTCAACAGAGCGTCCACTTGGTTACTGGGTCTTGAGGATGGACCACTGGCCAGAGCTAGCTCAATATGCAATTGAGCTACTGGCCTGTCCTGCATCCAGCATTCTTTCTGAATGCAGATTCAGTGCTGCTGGATGGTTTGTAAGGGATCAAAGAGTGCGCCTGTCCACAGACTCTGTTGATAGGCTCACATTCATAAAAATCAACCAGTCTTGGATCAGCAGCTATCAAGCACCTGATGCAGATGTAACTGATTGAATTTGCTATGGATGTGGGATACCTTGAAGACTGCCTATGCTGACTATCCTATTCCTCCTCAATCTTGATGATGCTAGCTTCCAACAATATTCTTGGTTTAGGGCACCACCACCCAAGGCCCAATTTTTCTGCCCCTTTTTAACAGGGGCATGTAATTACGATTTAATATTTTCACAGCAAGTGCCCACCAAGAGTCATGCCGCGTACACACAGTCGGATTTTCTGACAACAAATGTTCGATGGTAGCTTGTTGTCATAAATTCCAACCGTGTGTAGGCTCCATCGGACATTTTCCATCGGAATTTCCGACAAACAAAATTGCTCAGTGCCCTCCATCCCTCTCTGCCAATATCTCCACTGGTAATTATGTGGATCTCAAATTTTCCGACAACAAAATCTGTTGCTGGAAATTCCAACGTGTATACACAATTCCGACGCACAAAATTCCACGCATGCACGGAATCAAGCAGAAGAGCCGCACTGGCTGAACTTCAATTTTCTCGTTTCGTCATACGTCACTGCGTTCTTGACATTCGGAATTTCCGACAAGATTTGTGTGACCGTGTGTATGCAAGACAAGTTTGAGCCAACATCCGTCGGAAAAAAGACATTTAGTTGTCGGAATGTGCGATCGTGTGTACGCGGCATAACTGTGAGGGCTTACAGTGTTCTGGTACCACCAACACCTAAGGCCCAATTTTTCTGCCCCTGTTTAAAAGGGGCATGTCATTACAATTTTTGATATAATATTTTAACGCAGGGCCCGTTCCTGCACCCAAGAAGAGTATCTGTAAGGGGTTACAGTGTTGCAGTGTTGTGGCACCACCACCACCCAAGGCCCAATTTTTTGGCCAATTCTTGATAGAATATTTCACAGCAGGGCCCGTTCCTGCGCCCACCAAGAGTAACTGTGAGGGCTTACAGTGTTCTGGTACCAACAACACCTAAGGCCCAATTTTATGCAGAGTATATAGGGCAGGCCTTATAGTATATTTACTGCTGTTCAAAATATATAGTGCCTGGGGGCCTGGGGGGAAATTAGCACTTTATATTTTTCATGTTCGATGCGCGTTCGAACAAATTTCTTGCATGTTCGCATGTTTTGCTGCAAACTGAAACCGGGGGGGGGGGGGGGGGGGGGGGGGTGGTGTGTTCGTCACATCCTGAATTCTTGAGGGACAGGTGTAAAAATTCCTAATGGCCCACTCTGACATTACTTCCGCTTGCCTGGATTCCATACTGGTCCTGACAACACAGCCCTCCATCTTGGATCAGAGAGACAGTGTTCATCACCGCTGGTCGGCTGGAACTTCCACCTGCAGCTGTCTTTACTCCCAGGAGGCATTCCGCTGGACATTATGGATTGATTTACTGTATGTGCCTTTTTTTCACTCCCGTCTTGTAAGTGTTTTTAACCCTTCCTTGTCATTAAAGTGTTTTATTACTGCACTTAGAAGCGCCTTCTCTTCTGCTTTGTTTTTCCTATATAGTGTGCTTCCTTCTTCTGAAGTGCTGCTGTGGTGCATCAATCACATTTCAAGAGCCAGTCATGTACTGTTTGTTAAAGTCTCTTTGTTATCCAGAGCACCCTATTCTCCACACTCAATAATAACGATAAACTGCTCAAAATAAGGTTAGCTCAAGGAGGAAAGAACCATAAGATGTCTAGTCTTCTATTCAATTGTTACCTTGGGCTACAGTATGAAGTGCACAGCCAGAGATTTCCAAAGTGAATACCAAGAGTCACAAAGTTTAGTTGACCCACTGTATTACCAGGGAGGACAATCCACTAAAGTGGTGTAAGTCCTCAAACAGATTGTCAGGAACATTGTGCCAGCTGTCTGGATCATTGCAGATTGGTCTTTCAGTTTGCATTTCTGCAATTTCTGGCCCTGAACTTGTAGTTGACCTGGCTTCCACCTGACCTGCTGCACAATCTCTACCTCCTACAGTCTCCCCTCAAGTTCAGATGCAGCCAAGAAGAAAATAAACTCACATGGTATAAAATCCTCAATTTATTTAAAATGATATTCTAAACACATAAAAATGCTCACTCACATTCGTGGTGCACAGCTTTGCACCAGGAAAACAGCGCTTAATCGCACATGGCAGTTACTCCACTGACCATAGAAAATACACAGTGCCAGCAATGCTATTCTTACAGAGATATATCTCACCATCAGCAGGATGACACCACTTACTGTTCAGCCCATCCCCTGGAGACTGATGGTCAGAACAGGTGAAGATAAATTTTAAAAAGAGTTCAGATCAGCAAAGACTGACAATGGCAGAGATATCAGGCCGCTGATCAAAGAAAGCACAGACATCCTGTTGATCAGACATACAGTAAGCTGAATGTCCAGAAGTCTATTTGACTTTCTTAAGTAGAACAGGTGTGTATGCATTAAAGAGGTTGTAAACCTCAGAAAAAAAAAAAGAAAAAATTAAAAATAAACCCTGCAAGACAAAGGCATAATAAGCTAGTATGCATCGCATACTAGCTCATTGTGAAATACTTACCTTAGAACAAAGCTGTTGCAGCGATCCCTGCACACCGCTGAGATGGCTGACATGTTACCCAGAGTTTCTTTAGGGCTTGCGGCGTGAGAGCCGCCATTCACGGCACAAGCTCGGAGAAAGTGGCACCCCTGGGGTGTCGTTCCTTCAGAGCACATGCACCAGTGATGTCACTGGCTGCATGCAATGTAAATGTCTCCTAAATTGTACAGATTTATTTTCACTACCTAAAGGTAAGCCTTATTATAGGTACATATAAGCAGAGGGAGTTTACTTCCTCTTTAAAGAGATGTAAGTAATAATCAGCAGATGGTGAAGGTTCAAGGCTGATTATTCTACCAAGTTACCTAAAGTTTAAAGACACCCTTCCTTACTTCCATGTCAGAGTTCTGGCCCAGTGGGTTTGAAGGGAATTAGTAATGGCTCACTTCTTCTGAGTTGGATAGCTACAGGCAGGTTTAAAAATAAAAATGTCAGTACATATAACCTAATTTCTTAGAAAATGCCATAATTGTAATGCAGAATAAACTGAATGTGTGTGGCTAAGATAACAAGCAATGCAACAACAGCTAGGCATTTTATTTTACTATCTAATTTACACATGGTCAATCAAAGCTAATTGGTTATGTGTTGCTAAGGTTGTTGTACATTAACTGTCTGCATGTAAATAAATATTTCTCTTAATGGGGAATACCTTCTTATTCCTTAATCCGTTTTACTTTTCCTTTCTGGCGGTGGTGTTCTGCATACCTGTCTCGGCAACTATGAGGGTTCCCATTCTTTCTGCTGGAACTTTAATTTTCTAATATGGAGTACTGTATTTATTGGCGTATAACACTCACTTTTTCACCATGAAAATCGGGTGTAAATAGCATGTGCGTGTTATACGCCAATACTTACATTTTAGATGCCTTGTAGAGGACAGGGAGGGGGGCTGCATTGATGGCAAATGGTGAGGCTGCATTGATGTGGACTGATGAGGCTGCATTGATGGCACTTGTGAGGCTGCAGATGGGCATTGATCAGGCTGCATTGATGACAATGGTGAGGCTGCAGATGGGAACTGACCCTTATATTGCTTCAAAGTTCCTTATTTCAAACTAAAACATTTTTCCTGAAACTTCCCTCTTCAAATGAATGTGCGTGTTATACGCCTGTGCGTGTTATACGCCGATAAATACGGTATGTAACAGGATAAGCAGGAACACACAAAAGTAGATGGGTCCAACAAAAACTCCCAAGTGGACTAGAACAAAGTGGAGAATTGAGGCAGGAATACCCATGATATACAATAAGCCAGAGACTGACACAGCCCATGAGGGTCTACTTGTAACTACCGGTAAATTATCAACATGAGATGGATTACCCTATTATGAAAATTAAGCTGCAAGGACACATACATTGCACACCAGGGATCCCATTGGTATTATTTACAGTACAGCCTTTAAATCAAGTTATATTTTGTGAGCTTGATTTTGTTTTATATTTGACATATCGCTGGGTATAATTTGCCTAAGGCAGCCTTTAAATACCCAAGTTACGTGGAAACCTAGGGTTCCTCCCGTGGTCGCTAGGATTTCCTTGAGCAAGGAACAATTTATTCCCTACAGACTAATCTGATCTTTTTATCTATCTGCATTTAGGGGATTTTTCACACTGACCAAAAACTTAAGCAGCATTCCTTCTATTGACCATCACACAAATGCACAGTGAGCTGTAGATACAGTACATATTAGCAGTGGTTCCCTGAGACCTGGAAGTTATTTGAATGGATCCTCCTTGTTAAAAAGGTTGAGAAAGGCTGGCTTAAGAGATCAGTCTTACCTGTTTATATTACGTAGTTTGAGGCATACTCAATATGTTATACCGATTATACAGATTGGGTTGCCACCCATGCCACCTCTCACTGGTTCCTTCTTCTGTCTTCTTCATTACTGTTGTGTCCCATAGTGATGTGAAGATCAAAGAAAGAATCCACCAAGCACTGTGGGGGACCAGGAGATCAACACTCCCAGAGGTGTAGGTTTCCCAGCACACATTGGAGGTAACATTTTCAGAGATGGAACAGAGTTTAGCAATGTGAGCCCCAGGAAAGGTAGGTATCCTCCTTCTCCTACTGTGCTGACTATTCATGAATGGGAAATAAAGCACACAGAGCAACTGACAGCACATATTCACAACTGGAACTCGCACATCTACAAAATATGGACACCCTGGATTCTGTATATGGATTCTGATCACATTCGTAACTTATAAACTACATGTCACAATGTCCACCTCTGTGAATGTCACAATATCCTCCTCTGTGTAACTAGACCTCCTCAGGGCTGGCACTCACACTTCAACATAATATGGGCATCCTGGATTCTATCTATGCATTCTGATCACTTTCAGAACTTATAAACTACATGTCATAATGTCCTCCTCTGTGTGACCAGACCTGACTTCCCACCTCCTCTGGGCTGGCATAGACTCTTCTTTTTACTTTCAATATGTTTTTTATTTTCAAGGCAGATCAAAAGTTAGGCATAACAGTAAGTCGGCCTGACATAAGGCCAGATATACAGTAACTTAAACAGATTTGAATGAAACAAGGAATCAGCAACAAGGAGCTTGCTAGTGTTACATAGCCGTACAGTGGGTTAAGCTGGGAAATATTCAGACCTTACCCCTGGCTAGTAGGCAATATGGTGGTAGGGATGTTGGCTAAGGGGACTAGTGGACAAGAAGGATATACCCCCCGGGCACCTCTAATGGGATCATAGTGTGCCCAGGCCTCCTCCCCTCCTCACCACCCCCCGCCCTGAGTTGTTCCATCAAGGAGGTAGGTTAAGCCAAAAGAGGCACCTGCTTGACGCAGGTGTGGTATCGCCCACCGCAACTGGGCCCTCTGTGTTGCCGATTTGGCTCTATAACAGCCAAAATGTGAAGGAGCCCTTAAATCGAACCAAACTAAAAAAGGATGAAAGACATAGGGGGGGAGAAGAGGTGAGAGGGGGGAATGAAGAGAGGAAAAGGGTAGGGAGCATGTGCCTTTCTTTAACTGGAGGTTTGATGGAGATCCGGGAGAACCCCAGCAGTAAGGGGAATTCCACAATAAGCTGCCCAAGGTTCCCACACTGTTTCAAATTTGTGTGTTGTGTCTGAGAGGATTCTGGATAATTTTTCTTGGCCCATTATCCATGAGATCTTGCACTGTATAGCTTCAAAAGGTATCTTTGGCTGTTTCCATGCTCTAGCGATGGTGAGTTTTGCCCCCAGTAGCATAAAGTGAATCAACTTTTGGGTTGGGTTTGGAAATATGCAGGATATGGGCGTTAAGGAGGGCTATGACTCTTCTTTTTAAATGCTACATGTGCTGCCACATGATACATCACTCCCTTCTCCTTCTTTCACTCTTTCTCTATTTATTGTCCTCCTTTTTTGTTTTTTTCCTTATCCTTCTTTACAATCTAATTCTGCTCTAATCTCTATACCCCAATATGGAACCCATCTGTCATATTTCAGCTCCAGCAATACTATTTGGGTAATAGTGAACAAAAAGAGGGAAATTGGGACTTTGAATGAGGCTGTTGACTGGTTGAGGTAAAATCATGTTCAAACATGTTTTAATAGCATGAATAATTTTATATAAATTGCAATGGTACATATCATGTATAAAGTAGTAACACGTATATATAAGCACGCATAGCAAAACTATCATAAATTCATGCATATACATAACACGGTAGATAGCAGTAAAAAAAGTAGTTAAATAGAACTGTATAAATTCATATATATATATATATATATATATATATATATATATATATACACATGTCAGCTTGGCAGCGCTGGTCAATGTTGGACAATTGAGGCAAAATGTAATAAAAATAATTGGATGTTGTATCTGAATAGAGTCCTAATAGGGCATATAGCTACATCCTGAATGTCCGACGCATTTCATGTATGAACATTTCCTCAGGGTGGGATGCTATAGGGTATCTATAAAAAACAGTATATAATTAGATCTAATGTTGAAATTAACACAGCAGGAAAGAGCAAGTTTGTCAATCCTGGGTACTTACATACAACAGAGTAAAATAGTATGTAGTATGTGTGGGGCCAAGGCCAGAAGGGTTTAAGGCATTTCTCTAGGCATAGCTCTTTCTGCTTTACACGAGTAGACACTGCATCTTATGGAAACACTTTGCTTTTATGCACACATTCAAGGTAATTACAATGTGATTCTACCACATTGTCATTCAATGTCACTCCTTTTTCTACTCTTTCTATGGCTCCTTGGTGATTGGTGCCTTCTCTATGATGGTTTTGTATAATGCTTATCACTTCCACTCCCTCCTTTTCGGTTGGTGTTATATCATCATCACTTTACTTGTTAATCCTTCACCTTTAGAATGCTCTCACTGGGCACTATTCTCCAATTCATCTTCACATCTGCCACATTATTCCTGCCTATTACTTCTGATCATCATGGAGATTTTAAATCTATGCTCCGGAGATGCTGCATGTGCGCCCTGTTGTTTTAAGGCTTTAGACTACCTCAGCTCCCGAGACAGACAACCCCTCTGGCCCTGGCCCCTTACATACTACATACTATTGTACTCTGTTTGTCAGGATTGACAAACTTGCTCTGTCCTGCTGTGCTCATTTCAATATTAGATATAATTATATACTGTTTTTTGTAGATACCCTATAGCATCCGACCCTGAGGAAGAGCTCATACACGAAACCCGTTGGACATTCAGGATGTAGCTATATGCCCTTTTAGGACTCTATTCGGATACAACATCCAATTATTTTTATTACATTTTTCTTCAATTGTCCAACATTGTCCAGTGCTGCCAAGCTGACATGTGTGTGTGTATATATATATATCAATTTATACAGTTCTATTTAACTACTTTTTCTACTGCTATCTACTGTGTTATGTATATCCATGAATTTATGATGGTTTTGCTATGTGTACGTGTAGATATTTCTGATATGATCATTGAACTGTTTACGCTTCTTTAGGCGGTTTCTCCTAATGATGATGTTGAAAGACCTTATTGACCCAAATAGGTATGTTTACTAAAACTGGACATTGCAAAATCTGGTGCAACTCTGCATAGAAAAAATTAAACTTCCAGATTTTTTTGGCAAAGCTTAAAGCAGAACTTCACCCAAAAGGGGACGTCCACCTCTTCCTCCTCCTGCCCCTCTCCTCTGCCACATTTGTATTATATTTTTGGCGAAACGGGTAACTAGTTTTACAGTAAAAATGTGTCACAGAAAAAAAGGAAAGTATTTTTCTATAAAACATTAGCAGCGCTCTAAAAAGATCAAATTCAAAATTATCATATGATTAAAAATCTAATTCTAATACACTCCGATGATTCACACATCAAAGTCCACTATCTGCGCATGCAGAATAATCAGTAAAACACTCAGAAAAAAAGGTGACGTGTGCCAAAAGGGGAACCAATAGGCAGGCTTAAATGACGATTCTTGCGTGAAGTAAATTAGTTTCACCACACCACATGTGAAAACCCCTGAAGATATCCCACTTACCAGACTCAGCTGGTTCACACACTTATCAGATTTACAGATGCACGGTTTCAAATTGCTAGGTTTCAGTCATAACGTTTTTCATCATATAAAAGCACGTCAAAAATTGTTGTTAGTCGCGTGGACTCATCTGACCTGTCACCGCATCCGCGGTGTTCCCAGGAAGGCAAGACGAGCTCCGATCGACTCAGGTAGGGTGCTGCGTACCTAGTTTTGACACCTAAGTACCTACGCAATCCGAGGGGAAGTTCTCCTCCCCTTCTCAGAAAGAGGTTCTCCTCCCCTACCATCCCCAGAAGGCTGCGGGACCATTCACAAAATGGCTTGTGCATACACATGCTCAATGGACAGCCATCTCTAAAGCTGCAAGGAGTCCCAGCCAGCTGCTCACAGTTAACATGCTGATGCCAGAGACCAGAGAATGGTGAAGAAACTGGCTTGGGTGAGAATGGTGCTGGATCCTTGGGCAGGTGAGTGTCTGTTCATTAAAAGTCAGCAACTACAGTTTTTGTATCTGCTGACTTTTAATTTTCACACATCTGACTAAAGAACTGCTTTAACTTAACAAGCTGTAGTTAGAACTAGATTGGCTAAACCAGATTTTGCACTCTCTAGTTTTGCTAAATCAACCCCAAAGTGTGTTTGCCAGAAGACATCTATGTCGGAATATACTATTTTTTCTGTACTGAAATTTTTTATAGAAACTTGTATTCTTTAAAAAGTCAGCAAAGTATCTTGCATTTTCAGAAAGAGTTTATCATTGGAAGCCTATGTACTTTTCTCAGTATGTTTCCTTTGAGTTCCAAGTTTCTAGCATCTATAGACATGTGCATTCATTTTCATCCAAATGCATTTTTGTCCGAATTTCGGGTATTTTCGTTATCGTTTTAACAAACGATAACGAACGTGCATAATCCGAAAATCAAAAGATCCGACATAAACAAATGCTTTATTTTAGTTTTCGTTGTGACAATAGTCCTATATACATAGGAGATTCGACATTACGCTGACAATAGCGATCTGTGTCCATCGAACCTGTGGTGGAATGTGCCTAACCTTTAGATCTATTAGTCCAATATTATTCTACATAGAGAGAAAAGATTCAACATAGAGAGAAAAGATTCAACATTATAGAGACAATAGCAAAAAAGGTTGAATGTGCCTAACCTAACTCTATTAGTCCAAGATTATTCGACATAGAGAGAAAAGATTTGACATGAAGATTCGATGAAGCAGTCGGTGCGAGCGGACATTTATGGTCAAATGATCTGCCCATAGGTTATAGAAGAATTCTAATATTGGTTGACTAGTAATAATAATTAATAAAAAATAATTATTACTAGTGTCATACAACATTAGAATTCTACTATAGCTTGTAGGCGGAACATTCGACCGGAAATGTACGATTGCGGCGTCGTACAGTTTAGCTTCTCCGGCAAATCTTCTTAGAACATTCGACAGACATCATAAGCCTTCAATGACAGATTTGACCTTAATTATTTAGGATTTTTGGATGAATGCGTTTTTTAATGAAACAAAATAAATAAAAACGAATTTTCGGGAGTAACTAAATAAATTTATTTTTCGGACGAAAACGAAATTCCAAAATGAAATATTTCAGAAAAAATGGGGTTTGGTCAATTCATTTGTCAAAGGTTGGGAGAATTAGAAAATGTGTGCCACATCCTATAAAATTGGAAGAACAAAAAAGGGTTTTCAACTAGGTTGGTGGACTTTCAATTGGCACTACTATACTTTCCCAGAGAGAGAAATGATTTCTTAGGTATATAAAGTGAAATAAAGTTTATTGAAAAAATATATATTCAGCATAAAATATAAATTGGATACAAGTAAAAAAGCATCAATTATAAATATATTCTATTGTATGACATCTGACCAGACGCGTTTCGGAGTGAAACAGTATCCTCCTTCTTCAGTGGTCGTATTGTCGAATATAACGATTTATTTCTAAATACAAACAAATATAGTTGTAAGATTTTTGTATAGTATGGTACATGCATGAGACGGGTTATTCAAGGAAAGACAGCACAATAGAGAGGCAGAAAATTCGGAGCATGTGTTACAAAAAGAAGTTATTTACATATACATAAAACAATGCAGGGCAGGGAACATTTGGTGATAAGCGAAAAGTCTATTCAATATACAAGGGGAGATAATAATATCAATATCAAGAGAAGTTTCAGAGGGATATGCTTTAGATAGAGAGAGCTTTATAAAGTAAACTCACATGTATATTGATGCGTTGGTGGTGTAAGTGTTCCACCGTATTTAAAAACAATGTGTCGCATAGGCGCAGCATAGGATGTTAGGATGGGTTCGAATTTGTTTCGTTCCTGCAGTCAGCCAGGAATTTATCTAAAAAAAGATATAATCTGGGTATAGATGGTCAGAAAAGACTAGGAAGCCCAAGAAGAGGGAAGCACAAAGCCAGGATGTCACATTAGGAAATATTTCAGTGTGCACATGTCTAGCATTTACTACAGTGCTTTAGTTTGTATAACAATACAGTGTGGATAAATAAAGCCTTAGCACAATCAGGGTGTTCATTCTCATCATATTCTGTAACTGTTTCAGTCACTCAGATCTTATTACCTAGACAGCAGCAATATGTCAGGCAGTGAGGGTGCTAAGCTTTGCAGCTTCTTCCTTCAACCATATCTTGCTTGGTTGCTGCTTTTTAGACAGCTGCCAGTGCTTTGTTAGTATGAACAATATAAAGAGGAGAAGGAGAAAAAAATCTTTCAGCAAGGCTGGTACTTAGTTACAGTCATATACTGATACGGCCTTGTATTTCTAAACTCACAGCACCACATTCAAATTTCTAGTTGATCTCAATCAAATTAAATCTGATAGTTATGAGTAAATAAGTAAATAAACCTCTATCATTTTCGCTTTGTTTGCCATCTCTGTCCCTTTGGGGAAATTTCCCTTCACTTCCTGTCCCATAGCCAATACAGGAAGTAAGAGGAAATCCGCCAAAAGTGAGGGAATCCCTGGGTGGCACCAAACTAGAACATTGGAAGATGTCACCTCTATTCCTGTACTGATGGCAACCCAACATTTTGGATTCTCTTTTGCTTTCACTCTCAGTGATAACGGTAAACAGGGGAGATTTACTAAAACTGGTACACCCAGAATCTGGTGCAGCTGTACATGGTAGCCAAGCAGCTTTGAGCTTCAGCTTGTTCAATTTATCTTTGACAAAAAAAAAATACTGGTAGCTAGGGATCGGCCCCTTACTCCAATCTGTGATCACCCGAGTCTCATTGACTCAGTGATCACAGCGTGCGCAGAGCCTGCCCTGCAGGGGGCATGCGGGGAGCGCGCAAAGGGGTCCGCGCTGTAGCTGTCATTCGGCTATAGCTTGGACAGGAACAGGTTAAATTCAGTTATATATTAAAATATACTATATTATCAAAAGTATTTGGCGCCTGCCTTTACACGCACATGAACTTTAATGGCATCCCAGTCTTAGTCCGTAGGGTTCAATATTGAGTTGGCCCACCCTTTGCAGCTATAACAGCTTCAACTTTTCTGGGAAGGTTGTCCACAAGGTTTAGGAGTGTGTCTATGGGAATGTTTGACCATTCTTCCAGAAGGGCATTTGTGAGGTCAGGCACTGAATGTGAATGAGAAGGCCTGGCTCACAGTCTCTGCTCTAATTCATCCTAAAGATGTTCTATCGGGTTGAGGTCAGGACTCTGTGCAGGCCAGTTATGTTCCTCCACCCCAAACTCACTCATCCATATCTTTATGGATCTTGCTTTGTGCACTGGTCCAAATCATTTGGTGGAGGGGGGATTATGGTGTGGGGTTGTTTTCAGGGGTTGGGAGGGGTTGGACTTGGCCCCTTAGTTCCAGTGAAGGGAACTCTTAAGGCATCAGCATACCAAGACATTTTGGACAATTTCATGCTCCCAACTTTGTGGGAACAGTTTCCTATTTCAACATGACTGCGCACCAGTGCATTAGGATATGTGCACTCATGCTGCCGGTTGACTGTTTGTTCTTGCCTGCAGCAGACTGAAGATATCTCCCAGGCTTCACTTTTAAGACAGGGTGGGGGGGGGGGGGGTGATTATTGCAAGCACAGTTTTAGAAAGATTTACTTTGAGGAAGTAGTGAGACATCCATGCTGATATGTCAGTTAGTAAAATAAAGTGGTTGTAAACCCACTTATCGAAAAAAAAAAAAACTCCACCTGCAAGACAAAGGCATAATGAGCTAATATGCATAGCATACTAGCTCATTATGTTATACTCACCTCCGATCGAAACCCCCACAGCCGTCCTCGTACACCGCTCGGGTGGCCGACATCTCTCTCAGTGGTTACTTCTGGGTATTGCGGCTCCGGGGCTGTGATTGGCCGGAGACGCCAGTCGCGGCACGGCCTCCTTTAGGAACGGCACGGTCGCCGCTTCTGAAGTGCGCCTGCGCCGTTGTCCTTGCGCCGTAGACATCGGCGCCTGTCATTATTGTAAATATCTCCTAAACCGTGGAGGTTTAGGAGATATTTAGAGCACCATCAGGTAAGCCTTAATCTAGGCTTACCTGAAGGTAAAAGTGGTTGTAAACGGTTTACAACCACTTTAATGTAAGAGGAGACTAAAGGAGTGAGGGGAGGAGTAGATAGATAGATTTGGGTGTCATTAGCATAGATGGAATAGATATAGAATAGCTATAATAATAGATATTGGAATTATGACCAAGAGAGGTGGTGTAGATAGAAAAGAGTAGGGATCCAAGAACAGAGCCTTAGGGGAGCCCTACAAAAAAAGGAGGTGGAGAGGAGGGGACAGAGTTGTAGGTAAAACCGAAGGAGCGCTGTGAAGCAGAATCTTGGAGGCCAAGGAAGTGAAGTTTATTGAGGTAGAGCGGGTGGTCAAACAGTATCAAAACCCACAGAAACGTCTAGTAGCAAGAATAAGGAGTAGTGGCCGATGGTTTTGGCAGTTAGTAAATCATTAGTGAGTTTTAGTAGGGCAGTTTCTGTGGACTGCTGTGAGCAAAAACTAGACTGTGGGGGTCACGAAGATTATGTTCAGTGAGGTAGGAGCTCAGATGGTTGTAGACTAAAAGTTTAGAAGTAAATGGGAACAAGGAGGTGGGTCTTAAGTTGTTCAGGCTGGTCCCATTCAGCCACAACAGATGCCATGACATTGGTCATGTGATCAACCTTTTTAGGGTGCACGGATTCAGATGAAAAAAAAGCCAAATAAATAAAAAAAGAAAACAGTTACTCATAGCCAGTGTTGGTCATCTTACTTTAAAAAAGTAATTAGTTAAGTTACAAATTACTTCTCCCAAAAAGTAATTGCGTTAGTAACTCAGTTACTACATTGGAAAAGTAATTAGTTACGCAGCAAAGTAACTGTGACTTTTTTTTTTTTATATTCTATACATGTAACTAAGGGGCGGGTCTAGTATTACTGTAACCAAGGTGCAGTTCTGTTATAGCGTGTAAGCAAGGGGCGGGTCTATTATTATTATATCATGTAAGGGGCGGATTTCTACAGAAGAGGGCGAATGTTAAATTAATGGGCAGAGCTCGATATATAACAATAATAATAAATGCGCCCCTTGGTTACAGTAATACTAGACCCGCCCCTTACTTACACGATAGACGCCCCTTGCAGAGTAGCACGAGCATCAGGAGCGTGCGGCATCGCCTCGTACAATTACATGTTAACTGCGCCTGCGCGGTGTAGAGTTCACTCAGAGCTGTTTAGGTTCAGCAATTTTCGGAAGCTCCGTAGTCCTTCGTACTGCGCAAGCGCTGCGCCTGCGCAGTACAGGGGGTCCTTATCCGGCGGGGGAACTTTTTCGGCAGGACACCAGAATTACACTACTGCCATCTAGTGGCGGTAGATGTAATTGGGGTAACTAAGCCAAAGTAATGGGAACTGAGTTACCATGAGGGGAAAAGTAATCAGTTAGATTACTCGTTACCCTCTAAAGTAACTGCGTTATGTAACTCAGTTTATTTTAACTCAGTTACTTACATCACTGCTCATAGCCTTGCTGCCTTTTTCAGATTGGGCTCTGAGGTAGAGTATACACTCCTCAAAATACTTGCTTTTACTTCTGTCATGGAGTGTTGTCCAAGTATGCCGTTATTGCTCTTGCTTTACACTGGGGCTGCTTTCCTAGCAGTTTTATGAGCCTTTGACCTAGTTGGTTTGTGAGTATAACCATTTATATATTTTTTTAATAAATACTATCTAATGCAATACACGAGGCTGGTGAACCATTTTATTGTTTTGTTGATCAGATAAACTTAAAGTGGTCCAAGTTCTTTCTTTTTTAAGTAAACAAACCTTCTACATGCAGCCCCCCCCCAGTGTTGCCAACCGTCAGTATTTTTACTGGCAGCCGGTAAAAAACAGGCATTTTTCTCCTGCCAGTAAATGCCAGTAAGAGGAAAAGGTTGCCAGTAAAAAATATGGCCGTGACGCTTGACTCGGAACTGGGCAAGCGCAGATCAGGTCCGGAGCTGGCCAGGACCATCCAAGTACCTACTACAGTGTGTTCAGGTGGTACCAGCGGGGAGGGGGCGGGTCTGGCGGAGACGGTGCCTGAGCATGTCATGTGATGTCATGGTGCAAGGGAGCCAAGCCGGGTGGCCAGAGCCTCGTGTGCAGGTCTGTGGGACGGGAGCAAGGCAAGTCAGGAGCGGGACTGTCAATGCTGTTTGGACTGGACGGGACTGAGAGGACCACCTGGCATGGAGAGAGAATGTCACTGTCACTCAGGATGGGACATGTCAGTGATCTATGCTGCTGCACACTGCTGCCAGTGTCACTTTGAGAGCCGCCCCTGAGTCCTGTCCCTGAGCCACTTACTTACTATATTTAAAATAGAATAAGAAACATGCTTTTTGCCTTAATATCTACCTTGAATCACATTGCTAATTGCATATTGTACTTATTTGTAACCTAAATACTGAAATTTGCTCTTACAACTGTAATTTTGTAACTTTTGGAAATGCCAGTAAAAACTTGGTGGTGCCAGTAAATTTCGGGTGTCGTGTCAGTAAATATTAATCTGGTAGGTTGGCAAAACTCCCCCCCTTAACCTGAACCCAACCAGGTTCCAGCGTTGTGCATGAGAGCATCAGTTCTCCTGGCTCTCTCTCCAAATTTGATAGAGAGGCATTGGTTCTTTCTACTGTCTGTCACAGCCTGTGAGGAGACCTTGGGGAGCCAGGCTGGCCGCGCTCTGTGTGTCAATGGACACACAGAACTGGCTCAGGAGCGAGCATATGCACAAATGCTCCCAGAGCAAGCAGCTTGCTTTGGGGGCACTCGGCAGGGGGAAGGAGCCAAGAATGCCAGTGGTGGACCCCAGAAGACGAGGGTTGGGGCTGCTCTGTGCAAAACCATTGCACAGAGCAGGTAAGTATAACATAATTGTTATTTTTAGAATCACTCTAAACTGAATTCTGTAACTGCACATTTCTTAGATTACACACTTTCAATAATGTGTCTTTTATTTGGAAATGTGCCCACCAAGAGAGAAACAGTCTTCTCTGAAATAGACAGGCAATATAAATTAAAAGAAAGTTTAAACTGTATAAATTAGTGTTCACGGGAATTTTAATCTGGCCACAGCTAGTTATCTCCTAGACAAAATATGAACTTTGTATTCTGTAACTACTGCTAACAATTTAATTTCAATAGTTCTTAGGAAAATTGGTATATTACCATCAAAACTCATCTTCAGTGTTAATTATCTCAATATTTATCTCATTCAGTATGTAAATGACAGTATTGCCGCCTCATTAGTGTCAGCTGTGTGTTTTTAAGCTAAGTAGAGTTTCTTTTTCTTGCAATTGAAACCATAGATTATTTCTTGATCCTAATATCATAAATGTTTTGGGCTGGAGATACTTATTTAAAGTGATTCTATTTCAAGGAGAGGGATACCAGGCTATTAGGAGGAGCCATAAGCTGCAATTTTACCTTGTAGGTCAGAAGCATCATTTGCTCTCCTAAAAAGCCCCCCACCCCGAGTCTGGGTATACCTTTACTGAAATCTGAATTAATAGAACTTTCTTTGACACCGAGGTTTGGCACACCTCCCACGATCAAGTAAGAAAAGAACAGCAACCAATAGAAAGGAACTGATTTAATATTGAAAGGAGCCAAAGCTCTGAGTTGGTTTGAAGTTGGTACTTCATTAAGAAGGAACCCAAATTCAGGTCTTTCTGAGCCCTTGTCTACATGGTTTATGGACTACCTCGAGGATTAGAGTTAAAGAGGTGTTTCAGCTAAAAAAAATTTTTTTAAAAGTCAGGAGCTAAAAAAAAAGTAGCTGCTGACTTTTAATAAGTACACTTACCATCCAAGGGCGCCCACGATGTCGGTCGTGGAGGCCGAGATGTCCCTCGGCGCTCCGGTCCCAGCGCCGCCATCCTCAGTAATGGAAACGGGCAGCGAAGACTACGGCTTCCCTGCTTGTTTCCTACTGCGCATGCGCGAGTCGTCGCACGGCCTACTGCGTATGTGAGAGTCGTCGCGCGGCGCTTTGTGAATGGGGAACGCGATGTGTTGTGGGACACACAGTTCCCATAACACACCGCGCCCCATTCACTAGAAGACGGCGATAGGAGCAGAAGACAGAACAGCTCTGCGGAAAAGGAAGAGGCAGATTAGGACGATCTGCCTAGCAACAGCCATTTTATCAAGTTTTTTTTTTTCAGGGTGGCCCTCCACTTTAACACAAGCATTCTATTTCTTGACAAATGATCACAGTTAAAGTATTACTAAACCCAGAACCCTGCATTCACTATATCTGGTCTCCCACAGTACACAGAACATGAATGCAATTACTTTAGTAACTATAAACCACTAAATACCCTTTCTCATCAGCAATATATAGCAGTCTTGTGACTTCTATCAGTGCCTGGTTAAAGCTTGTAGGAGGAGTTTTCATTTTTTTCTGGCAGTCCAATGAGGCTGCAGGACCCCTGACCCTCTGTCTGGACAGTGCTAATTGGCCCTGTGCTGATCACATGCTCCCTCCCAAGAAAAAAAAAAAAACTCCCTATCAATATTCACAAAATTTAGCATGCGCAGAATGCATCCAAGGCTCTGGAGATGGATTGGGGCCTGTGGAAGAAGGGGGATCAGAGAAGACAGGATAAAACAGTTATTTTACACAATGTGGCAGATTAACCCCATTAGATTCAACAGTGAGTATAACAAGAATGCTCTACTGCATATACAGACTGATTTTACTGTTGTGGGTTTAGTAACACTTTAAGCAAATGCTCACATATTAACCTCTTAAGTGCCACCCCACAGAGATACAGTGGTGTGAAAAAGTGTTTGCCCCCTTCCTCATTTCCTGTTCCTTTGCATGTTTGTCACACTTAAGTGTTTCGGAACATCAAACCAATTTAAACAATAGTCAAGGACAACACAAGTAAACACAAAATGCAATTTGTAAATGAAGGTGTTTATTATTAAAGGTGAAAAAAAAATCCAAACCATCATGGCCCTGTGTGAAAAAGTGATTGCCCCCCTTGTTAAAACATACCATAACTGTGGTTGTCCACACCTGAGTTCACTTTCTCTAGCCACACCCAGGCCTGATTATTGCCACACCTGTTCACAATCAAGGTATCACTTAAATAGGAGCTGCTTGACACAGTAAGGTTCACCAGAAGATCCTTAAAAGCTACACATCATGCCGAGACCCAAAGAAATTCAGGAACAATTGAGAAAGAAAGTAATTGAGATCTATCAGTCTGGAAAGGGTTATAAAGCCATTTCCAAAGCTTTGGGAATCCAGCGAACCACAGTGAGAGCCATTATCCACAAATGGCGAAGACATGGAACAGTGGTGAACCTTCCCAGGAGTGGCCGGCCGCCCAAAATTACCCCAAGAGCGCAGCGACGACTCATCCAAGAGGTCACAAAAGACCCCACAACAACGTCCAAGGAACTGCAGGCCTCACTTGCCTCAGTTAAGGTCAGCGTTCATGCCTCCACCATCAGGAAAAGACTGGGCAAAAATGGCCTGCATGGCAGAGTTCCAAGGAGAAAACCACTGCTGAGCAAAAAGAACATCAAAGCTCGTCTCAATTTCTCCACAACACATCTTGATGATCCCCAAGACTTTTGGGACAACATTCTGTGGACCGATGAGACAAAAGTGGAACTCTTTGGAAGGTGTGTGTCCAAGTATATCTGGCGTAGAAGGAACACTGCATTTCAGAAAAAGAACATTATACCAACAGTAAAATATGGTGGTGGTAGTGTGATGGTCTGGGGCTGTTTTGCTGCTTCAGGACCTGGAAGACTTGCCGTGATAAAAGGAACTATGAATTCTGCTGTCTACCAAGAGATCCTGAAGGAGAATGTCCGACCATCTGTTTGTGTACTCAAGCTGAAACGAACTTGGGTTCTGCAGCAGGACAATGATCCTAAACACACCAGCAAGTCCACCACCGAATGGCTGAAGAAAAACAAAATGAAGACTTTGGAGTGGCCTAGCCAAAGTCCTGACCTGAATCCTATTGAGATGTTGTGGTATGACCTTAAAAAGGCCATTCATGCTCGAAAACCCTCTAATGTAACTGAATTAGGACAATTCTGCAAAGATGAGTGGGCCAAAATTCCTCCAGGACGCTGTAAAAGCCTCATTGCACGTTATCGCAAATGCTTGGTTGCAGTTGTTGCTGCTAAGGGTGGCCCAACCAGTTATTAGGTTTAGGGGGCAATCACTTTTTCACACAGGGCCATGATGGTTTGGATTTTTTTTCACCTTTAATAATGAACACCTTCATTTACAAATTGCATTTTGTGTTTACTTGTGTTGTCCTTGACTATTGTTTAAATTGGTTTGATGTTCCGAAACACTTAAGTGTGACAAACATGCAAAGGAACAGGAAATGAGGAAGGGGGCAAACACTTTTTCACACCACTGTATACTACGGCAGGGTGGTCCTCCTGCGCGAAATCACATACCTATACCTGATTTAGTGCACAGGGTCTGGGGCATGTGTGCATGCGCCACTTGCGACCCATTCCCACTGTAAAAAGGGACACAGCGGGAGCCAATCAGCGGGTCTGGCAGACGCAATGCCCACCAAACATTCACAGAAGAGGCAGAATGGCGGTTTGCCTATGTAAATAAGGCAGACCGCTGTTCTGTCAGAGAGGAAAATGGAGATCTTGTGTTTCTGCTAAGCAGAAACACAGATCTCTGTCTTCCTCCAGTTAAGCTATGCCCCGCACAGTTAGAAAGCCCTCCCTAGGAGCACACGTAACCCTTTGATCACCCCTGATGTTAATCCCTTCCCTGCCAGTGCCATTAGTACAGTGATAGTGCATTTTTTTAGCACTGATCACTGTATCAAGGTCACTGGTCTTTAAAAAAATGTCAAAAGTGTCAGTTAGGTGTCCAATTTGTCCGCCGCAATGTCGCAGTCCTGCTAAAAATCGTTGCTCGCTGCCAATCCTAGTAAAAAAAAAAACATTCCATAAAATAATTCCATAGTTTGTAGACGCTATAACTTTTGCGCAAACCAATCAATATATACTTATTGGGATTTTGTTTACCAAAAATATGTAGCAAAATACATACAACGGAATTCCGCTCAAGCTTGTCTTGCATACACACGGTCACACAAAAGTTCTCTGAACTTTTGACCGTCAAGAACGCAGTGACGTACAACATTGCGACGAGCCGAGAAAATGAAGGTCAATGCTTCCGAGAATGCGTCGAATTGTTTCCGAGCATGGGTAGGAATTTTGCCCGTCGGAATTTGTACAGACGATCGGAATTTCAAACTTTTTCCGACCGAAAAATAGAGAACATGCTCTCAATCTTTTGCTGGCTGGAATTCCGCCGATGGAGCATACACACGGTCGCATTTTCCGACCAAAATCTCTCAACAGAGTTTTTCTGGCGGAAGTTCCGATCGTGTGTACGCGACATTAGTCTGTATACTGTTGAAAGAAAGAAGTTTATTTTTTTTAAGTTTTTTAAGGAGGATTTTTTTTCCTTTTTTTTCTTTCTCCCCCTCACAATGGAAGACTTATCACTCACTGAGAGTAATGGAAACTATCGGGGTAGATCATCCTGGATTCAGTCAGGCATTTAGTATATTGCATATTGGGTAGAACACCAGCAGGGCCGGTGCTACCACTAGGCAAACTAGGCAGCCTGGTGTTCATACTCCCTTCTATCTGCAGCAAGCAACTAATTTTCAGCATCAGCAGGCTACTGCCTCTTCGTATGCACATATTGTCAGAAGTGTAGCAGCGGCGGAGGACTGTATCTGTGTCCCGACTCCTGAATGAATGGAAGCAAGCAAACATTCATTGATGGGCACTGGTAGGCTGCCTTGATGGGCGCTGGTAAGCTGCATTTGATGGGCTCTGGTGAGGCTGCATTTATGGTTGCTA
This sequence comes from Lithobates sylvaticus, assembly GCA_028564925.1. Lineage (NCBI taxonomy): Eukaryota > Metazoa > Chordata > Amphibia > Anura > Ranidae > Lithobates > Lithobates sylvaticus. Next base: position 32,092,738 of record CM053034.1, on the reverse strand, counting down.
GTAGGCTGCATTGATGGGTGCTGGTGAGGCTGCATTGATGGGCGCTGGTGAGGCTGCATTAATGGGCGCTGGTAAGCTGCATTGATGGGCGCTGGTAAGCTGCATTTGATGGGCTCTGGTGAGGCTGCATTGATGGGTGCTAGTAGGCTGCATTGATGGGCGCTGGTGAGGCTGCATTAATGGGCGCTGGTAGGCTGCATTTGATGGGCGCTGGTGAGGCTGCATTTGATGGGCACTGGTGAGGCCGCATTTGATGGGTGCTGGTGAGGCCGCATTTGATAGGTGCTGGTGAGGTTGCATTTGATGGGCGCTGGTGAGGCTGCATTTGATGGGCGCTGGTGGGGATGCACTTGATGGGCACTGGTGGGGCTGCACTTGATGGGCACTGGTGAGCTGCATTTGATGGGCACTGGTGAGGCTGCATTTGATGGGCGCTGGTGAGGCTGCATTTGATGGGCACTGGTGAGGCTGCATTTGATGGGCACTAGTGAGGCTGGATTTGATGGGTGCTTCATTAAAAAGGTGGGGTTTACATGGGCAGGGAAAAGGGGGTGGAGTCCAGGGTGGGGCCAAGGGGGGTGGCAAAATGAGGTGTCGCCTGGGGTGTCAAAAATCCTTGCACCAGCCCTGAACACCAGTACATATTATAAGTACTGGTGTTCTACTCAATATGCAATATACTAAACTATATTAACTATATTGAATAAAAAATGTAAAAAATGTGGATCTGCATTCTCATTGCAGCATAATAACACACTATACACGGTACCTTTCTGTATCAAGCATTGTTTCCTTTTAGCTTTCAAATTTGTTATTCCATAAGGTCATCTCAAAACATTTGCAGACGAAGCACCAATTACAGCTGGCCAACTGAGTTTTAACTTTTTTTTTGTCTTCTATTATGCATCTCTTACAAATTGCTCATTTCCTCAAACAATTGTAGAAATATGCGCAACCAAAAAATAATGAGAACAGCTTAAAATGCTCCAGCAATAGCTACTCCATCACCGATTTTGCAGTAAATAGATTTCATAACAAAAGAAGGGGGACAAAAAAAACAACAAAACATGAACCCAAGCTGCTTCTTATGCAGAAATCTAAGTTGCAACGCAAATAAATATGACATTATCGTCCAGGACTAGAAACAGGAAAAGAAAACACTCAAGGCAGCAGAATTGTTGAAAAAAATCCTTTGAATTTAAAAGGAAAATTTAAAGAGGATAAAGCGCTTAAGAGGCTTTGCCAGATTTAATGCCAAACGGATCCAGATCTGTATTAAAACAAATGATTATCTTACAGGAAATATGTGGATTTATTTTATTTTAATCACGAAAGTTATTAGGAGGTTCATCTTTTACAGTGTACGGTTAACATGTTATGATAGATGTGGCATCGGCTTTTCTTTAAGAAGGAATTAAGCTATCAAAGTGAATTTGTCACATGGAAAGTAAGATCACAGCGTTTGAGAACAAACTAAAATGGCATAGACATTGTATTCACTCTTTAAAGCGGAGCGACACCCGTTTTTAAAACCTATAATAAAAAAAAATACTCACCTTCCTCGATCCGAAACGGCAGTTTTTTTTTTTTTTTTTACTTACCTTTAGTTGTACTTCTTCTTTGCATCCATCGCTTCCTGGTTCTTGGTCCGGGCGGGGATATTACGGCTATTACGTAATATCCCCTAGCCCGCACTGTCTCCTGGGAGCTTGTGTCATAGCTCCCAGGAGTCAGTGCGGCTGCCTGGCCCGAGATCGCGCGAGACTTCAAACCGAACGTGACGTCATCACGACGCTGCTGACGGCGCTCCTATGAACGGTGTACTGCGCATGCGCAAGATTAGAGAGAGGCGTGAATGAAATCCAGGAAGACAATGCCCTGGAGTATTCAAATGCCCACACGCAAGATGGGGATGAACCCGGAAATTGATATAAAGTGTTTTTAAAGACATAAAAACCGAACGGCAAAAGTGAGACAGACAGGACAGGTGAGTTAATGATTTACAAATCAATTTATTAATCAATCCCCATTGAAAAACGTCAGGGGCAGTGTAGCTCCGCTTTAAGGCCCAACTTCAACCAATGCAAGTTGGGAGCCCTATATTTCCTTCTACATCAGGACTTAAAGAGGGAGTTCCCCAAAACATTTTTTTTTTTAAAGTCAGCAGCTACAAATACTGCAGCTGCTGATTTTTAAAATAAGGACACTCACCTGTCCCAGGGTCCAGCGATGTCGGCACCCAAGGCCGAACCGTCCCTCGGTCCTCGGATGCTGCCACCGCCATCTTCGCTGTGGGAATCAGGAAATGTAGCCTCGCGGCTTCACTTCCCGGTTTCCTACTGCGCATGTGCGAGTCACGCAGTGCAATCAGAGCGGTCCCTGCCATCTCTGGGACCCGTGTGTGTCCCAGCAGACCCGTGTGTGTCCCAGCAGACAACGCGGCGGGACAGGAAGAGGCATAGACTCCCGTGGCAATCTATGCCCAGAAGTGGGTGCAAATACCTGTCTTAAAAAAGCGGAGGTTCAATTTTTGTGTGAACCTCCGCTTTAAAAAGATATTGAATCAGCTGGTTTGGACTCAGGCTGAAACATGAAATCCTGATGTTAAAAAAAGACTCAGTAACTAAATCAGTCCATACCAACTGATTCCATATCCTTCGAAGCCCTCAAGAATGGGGCAATGTGTGGCTCCCCAAACGTGTTGGCTGTTGCACTCACTTTATGTTTGGTGCTAAACTACATATTTGACTCTAAAGCCTCGTACACACAATCGGATTTTCCGACAGGTCATGTGTGATGAAAAGCTGTTGACGGAAAATCCGACCGTGTGTACGCTCCACCAGACGATTGTTGTTGGATTTTCCGCGGATAAATGTTGGATAGCAGACAAATCTCTGTTGTCGGATTTTCCGAGCGTGCATACAGAAGTCCATCGGACAAAAGCCCAAAGTACAAACACGCAAGCTCGGAAGCAAGGATGAGCCAGAAGCGGTTGGTCTTGTAAACTAGCGTTCAGAATGGAGACTTAGCATTCATGACGTGGCAAATTATGAAATGGCGAAATTCAGCGCATATTCTTCTTTAATGGGATAATAATGAAGCTGCTTTGCTGGTGATACTGATGAAGTTCTGCCAAACTCTAGTGATATCAAGAATAATATTATGTTTTAAATTTTTTTTGGTCAAGTTACCACAACACCATTATCCCATCGTTTTTTATATCAAAAATACAACGATGTTGGTGTATCTTGTTAATTTTACATTGTATTTTTTAAATGTAACTGCCGACTCCCAAACTGTCATTTGAAGTAAAACACATAGCCAAGTATTATTCTCCACAATTTTTTTATTGTGCATTAAAAAAGAAAACAAATAAAATTAGACATGCTATCTGCCAATAGAACTTAACCAAAAAGTGCATTCTATGCACCCAAAAATATAGAAAATATAACAAATCAAATCATTATTCAACCAAAAAATTAAATAAAAGCCTCATGCATGTGTCCTGCTTCTTAATATAGGGGGTCAACAATGCCAAGAGTTGGTGAAAGCAGGGGTCCGTCATCTGGAGATAATTCCGAAAATCATCCGGATTATTCTTCTGGAGCTCCCGCAGTAAAGGCATATGAGATAATTGATCACGATTAATAAAGCAACCAATTTTTGGTCCAAGAAATCCTTCTCCTCCTGTTCCTGTTCCTGGACTTGGGTCAAAGCAATAACTCCAAGGCCAATAATAAATAACACATTATCTCCTCCGATTCCGCAACATGTCTGGTTGACGAAAGGCCGTTCAGAAACAAACTGAAAAACACAAAATAAAAAGTGCGGAATGAAAATCGCTAAATGAAAAGCGTGAAATGAAAAGCACGAATCAACACTCACCAAACTTCTACTAACACGAAATTAGCAGAGGCAGCCCAAAGAGTGGCGATAAAGCGCTGAAAAAACACGTAGTACGTCACTACATTCATGATTGTTGGCCAACAATTGTGTGCCTTGTGCATGCAAGACAAGTTTGAGACAACGCCCTTCGGACAACAGTCCACGGTTTTGTTGGCCAACAATCCTATCGTGTGTACGAGGCTTAATACTTTGGTGTGGCGCTTACATCTTCAGTTTAAAGTGTAAAGCCTCGTACAAACAATCGGATTGTTGGCCAACAAAACAGTGGACTTTTGTCCTAAGGGCGTTGGCTCAAACATGTCTTGCATGCAAACGGCAAGGAATTGTTGGCCAACAAATACGAACGTAGTGACGTACTATGTTGTTTTTCAGCTCGTTAGCGCCAATCTTTGGGCTCCTTCTGCTAATTTCGTGTCAGTAAAAGGTTTGGTGAGTGTTGATTCATGCTTTTCATTTCGCACTTTTCATTTTGCGCTTTTCAGTTCGTTTCTGAGCGTCCGTTCGTCAACCAGCCATGTTGCGGAATCGGAGGAGATAACATGTTATTTATTATTTGCCTCAGAGTTATTGCTTTGACATTATTTTTTGATTGAATTTTGATTTGGTATATTTTCTGTATTTTTGGATGCATAGAATGCACTTTTTAGTTAAGTTCTATTGGCGGATAGCATGTCTAATTGTATTTGTTTTCTTTTTTTAATGCACAATAAAAAAAAATAGTGTAGAATAATACTTGGCTGTGTGTTTTACTTCAAATGACAGTTTGGGAGTCGGCAGTTACATTTAAAAAAAATACAATGTAAAATTAACAAGGGACACCAACATAGTTGTATCTTTGATCTTAAAAACTACAGGATAATGGTGTTGTGGTAATCTGCCCAAATAAAAAATAAATAAAAAAGCATAATAATATTATTCTTGATATCACTAGAAAAAAAAAAGGCTTTGAAAATTCCTTTGCAATAACTCCATCAGTATCACCAGCAAAGCAGCTTCATTATTATCCCATTAAAGAAGAAGAGAATTGTGCGCTGCATTTCGAGATTTCATAATTTGCTGCGTCACGAATGTTAATTCTCCATTACGAACGCTAGTTTACAAGACCGACCGCTTCTGGCTCGTCCTTGCTTCCGAGCATGCATGTTTGTACTTTGGACTTTTGTCCGACGGACTTGTGTACACATGCTGGGAAAATCCGACAACAGACATTTGTCCGCGGAAAATTTGAAAACCTGCCATCCAACATTTGTTGGTGGAAAATCAGACAACAATTGGAAAATCAGACAACAATTGTCCGATGGAGCGTACACACAATTGGATTTACCGTCGTCATCACACAATTCCCGTTGGAGAGTCCGATCGTGTGTGTACGCGGCTTTAGGCTTTTTATTGGTGTTTGTGTTCCCTTTCATGCAATTCATCTTATTGGACCATTGTCACTGTACCTGAAACAAACAAAAAAAAAAAAGGTCTGGGTCCACTAAGGATAAGTGAACAATAAGTACACTTACCTTTTAAATAGAGAATTCAATTTTAACTGCAGGTTTGAGCATTCTCCAGGAAAGTAGTGTTTATTAACCGCTTCCCGACCGCCTCACTCCAATATATGTCGGCAGAATGGCACGGCTAGGCAAAACCACGTACAGGTACGTGGTCCTTTAAGATGCCTGCCGGTCAGGAGCTCTGTGACCACGGCCGCGGGACCAGCGGACCCGATCGCCGCTGGTGTCCCGTGATCGGGTCACAGAGTTGAAGAACGGGGAGAGGTCTGTGTAAACAAACCTCCCCCCGCGCTTCTTACTCTGCCTGTCATTGATCGGCTGTTCCCTGTCATCGGGAAAGCCGATCAATGATGTCAGACGTCAGCCCCGCCCCCCAATGTAAAAAAAAAACCACGTCACACACCATAACCCCTCCCCTGCCCCCTAGTGGTTAACTCTTTCACTGCCAGTGTCATTTATACAGGAATCAATGCATTTAAATAGCATTGATTGCTGTATAAATGACAATGGTCCCAAAAATGTGTCAAAAATGTCTGATGTGTCTGCCATAATGTCGCAATCACAATAAAAATCGCTGATTGCCGCCATTACTTGTAAAAAAAAAAAATATTAATAAAAATGCTATAAAACTATCCCCTATTTTGTAAACGCTAAAACTTTTGCGCAAACCAATCAATAATCGCTAATTGCGATTTTTTTTTACCAAAAATATGTAGAAGAATACGTATCGGCCTGAACTGAGGAAAAAAATGTTTTTTTATATATTTTGTGGGGATATTTATTATAGCAAAAAAATCTATTTTTGTTTATAGCGCAAAAAATAAAAACCGCAAATACCACCAAAAAAAAGCTCTATTTGTGGGAAAAAAAGGACGCCAATTTTGTTTGGGAGCCACGTCGCACGACCGCGCAATTGTCAGTTAAAGCGACGCAGTGCCGAATCGCAAAAAGGGGCCTGGTCCTTTGGCTGCCAATTGGTCCGGGTCTGAAGTGGTTAAAAGCAAATGTATTTCTTACACCATAAGGGTGCATAGAAACTAAATTTGAAAGTTGAAGACTCCTACACACGATAAAGGCGTTCATCTTTCATGTCTACAGTTATTGCCACCTACTATTGGCTGAAATATCAGTTGTTGGATGCGCTACTCCTTTAAATGAAGTTTGGTAATCTAATTTCGATATAAATCACGGCAGTTCGCTGGTGGGATATTGAGTGCTATGTAGTCAGATGAAGAGTGTCAGACAAACTGTCCGACAGACGCACAGATGTAATCTAATGAAATAACCCATTGCCTAACTCTTTAATATATTATCTTACTGTTTGACAGTACAGTCACATTGATTAAAGCTGCTTGCAATACAGTTACTTGTGTGTTTGCGTGATTAACAAATCTTCTTCAGCAAGACAGCGCGACTGGCTTTGGAAGCCAAAATCGATGATTTACAAAGAGCTTCTGGCACTTGGACTTAATTGCTGATATTATTAAAAAAAAAACATTTAATAGTAACATGCAGAGTTTTGTATTTGATGTATAAAATGGTGAAATGTGTTGTATGAAGAGGACTGAAAAAGAAAAATAGGCCACACCCTCCTGCTTTTCCACCAATAAGAGTGTCTCAGTCGTGAATAAAAAAACTTTTATTGATTGCTGAGATAGTGAATAGGAGGACCTTAGACAAGGGGCAGGATTTATCTCTGAAATAGGACACATTAAACTATAGGTGTGCGCACAGGGTGTGCCAAGTGTGCCTGGGCACACCCTAATCTCCCATGTGTGGGGCAGATTCCCCCTGTTTAGATACCTGATATTTCACGAAGGCCCCCTAAAGGGGCTCATAAAATAATTGTTAAAAAATATTTTGAAAAAAATTTAATTTGAAAAAAATTTAATTGTAAAAAAAAAATCTCCCATGTGTGGCGCAGATTCCACCTGTTTAGATCCCTGATATTTCACTAAAGCCCCCTAAAGGGGCTCATAAAATAATTGTTAAAAAGAAATTGTAAAAAAATTAAATTGTAAAAAAATTAAATTGTAAAAAAATTAAATTGTAAAAAAATTAAATTGTAAAAAAATTTAATTGTAAAAAAATTTCATTAAATAAAATAATAAAAAATAAAAAAATTCTGACACTGTCCACTGCCCTACTGACACCAATTTCTGCTCTACTGACACCATTAGTATATATACACAAGCACACAAACGCATATGTGTTTGAGCTTTGGTGTGCACATCCTAATGCAGGGGTCGGAAACCCACGGCCAATGGGCCCCACCCGGCCTGCCGCTGCTAAATCTCCGGCCCTTCAGTGCCCGTGATTAATTCACGGGGCACCTGGCCCACGGACAAGTAGTTGTCTGTTTAAAAACGTCATCTGCAAAAGTGTCTGTGCTATGTAATAAAAATGCAGCTATATATCACATTAAGAGCGCTGCTCGGGGCTCAGGTGACTTGCCGCCTCCCCTCCTCCTCCCCTCCCCTCCTGATTGATGTAATTCTCAGCCCGACCTGCTGCAATTGTCAGACAAGGAAAAGAGAGAGAGGGTGGGTCACGTGAGGGCCAAAACGGCACAATTAATGAGGTATATGGCGGCATTTTTATTCTATAACACAGACACTTTTGCAGATTACATTTTTAAACAGAGTGAATAATAGTAATACAGTCTACAGCCACCTTTGTACCCCCCCATCCACAGCCACCTCTGTATCCCCAATGTCCACGGCCACCTCTGTACCCCCCCCATCCATAGCCACCTCTGTATCCCCCCCGTACACAGCCACCTCTTTACCCCCCGTCCACAGCCACCTCTGTATCCCTCATATGTCAACAGCCACCTCTGTACAACCCCGTACACAGCCACCTCTGTACCCCCCCCACAGCCACCTCTGTACCCCCCCATGCACAGCCACCTCTGTACCCCCCATCCACATCCACCTCTGTATCCCCCCTGTCCACAGCCACCTTTTTATTCCCTGTCCACAGCCACCTCTGTACCCCCCTATCCACAGCTACCTCTGTATCCCCCCCATCCACAGCCACCTCTTTACCCCACGTACACAGCCACCTTTGTATCCCCCATGTCAACAGCCACCTCTGTACCCCCCCCGTACACAGCCACCTCTGTACCCCCCATTCACAGCCACCTCTGTATACCCCCCTGTCCACAGCCACCTTTTTATCCCCTGTCCACAGCCACCTCTGTACCCCCCTATCCACAGCTACCTCTGTAACCCCCCCGTCCACAGCCACCTCTTTACCCCCCCCTACACAGCTACCTCTGTATACCCCCCTGTCCACAGCCACCTTTTTATCCCCTGTCCACAGCCACCTCTGTACCCCCTATAAACAGCTACCTCTGTATCCCCCCCATCCACAGCCACCTCTTTACCCCCCTACACAGCTACCTCTGTATCCCCCCTGTCCACAGCCACCTCTGTACCCCCTCCCCGTATACAGCCACCTCTGTACCCCATATACACAGAAACCTATGTATCTCCCCCTTCCCCCATACACAGCCACCTCTGTACCCCCTCCCCCCATATACAGCCACCTCTGTACCCCTTCCCCCGTATACAGCCTCCTCTGTATTCCTCCCCCCGTACACAGCCACCTTTGTACCCCCTCCCCATGTATACAGCCATGTCTGTATCCCCCCCGTACACAGCCACCTTTGTGCCAGGTTTCCTGGAACTGAAAATAATCAGTTCCGGGTGTCAATTAGGCCAGGTAAGCCACTGGCCTCTTCATATCTGCGAGACAATTCATTTGTTTGAATCACCTGGACTTCCAAATCACCACAATGTATCAAAAACTGGACCTTTATATTTTCCAACATAGTGCACCACAGCACACGATAATGTGTGACTGTTCTTTGCGGTATGCTGCAAATATTTGTAGCCAACTCCTATTAACAACTTGACCGCCGCAAGATTTACCCTCCTTCATGATCAGGCCATTTTTTGCCATACTGCACTGCGTTAATTTAACTGAAAATTACGCAGCTGTGCGACACTGTACCCAAACAAAATGTATGTCCTTTTTTTCCCACAAATAGATCTTTATTTTAGTTGTATTTGATTACCACTGCACTGCACCACTTTAAAAACATTTCATAAAATATATCCAATAAAAAAATTGAAAAAAAAATCGAATTTCTTCAAAAATGTATGCCAACTAATATATAGGAGTCCACAATGACAGATAAGAAAATATACCATGGACAAGCAATTGTAAAAGTCATTGATCTTACACGGTTTTACTTTTTGCCGTAAACTCTTGTTGTCTATGTTGGAAAAATTAGCTGATTTTAAAAAGAGTTTTCTGGCATTGATACATGCCTGTAGGGGGAGGTAAGCAAAGTTGATTGGTATGTTTGTCAGAGACAGATGGCTTAAGTTTGCTGGGAGCTATTTTTTTTTTTGGAGACAGAACTATATATATATATATATATATATATATATATATATATATATATATATATATATATATATGTTTATATATATATAAACCATATATGGCTTCAAAACCCTGACTACATTTCCCAGAGTGTTTTTCTGAAAAAATTGTTTTTGGATAAAGATTACCCAGAACCTCTGGTTGATCGAGCATATAACTTCTATCCAAAAGGAAAACCCTCTGATCATAAAAAAGTGGATGGTCAACAAGTTAGGTTTACTGCCCAATATCAGGACCAACACCTCAAGATGGCACAATTAACAATTAACCATATATTGGTGCATTCTACAACAAGACCCCCCATTTACAGCATATTTTCCTGAATATACCCAAAGTAATATACATAAAAGCCCCCAAACTCAAGCCCCCAGAGTGGACAGCATGAAGATCCAATCAGTTCATGTGCTGACAAGTGTAATGCCACGTACACAAGGTCGGAATTCTCGTCGGAAAAAGCTCTGATGGTTTTCCCGTCGGAATTCCGTCGGAATTTCACTCAAACTGTCTTGCCTACACACGGTCACACCAAATTCTGATGGTCAATAACACCACGGCATACAACACGTTCGACTGCACTATAAAAGGGAAGTTTAATGCTTCTGAGCATGCGTCGGATTTGCATACACACAATAGGAAAATCCGATAGTAAGGTTTTCCCTCGGAAAAATTAAGAACAGGTTCTCAATCCAAAGTCCGTCAGAAATTCCGACAGATAAAGACCGATGGGCATACACACGGTCGGAAAATCCGATCAAAAGGCCTCATTGGACTGTGTACGCGGCATTAGGGTTAATTCTGCTTAGACCTGGACAATCAATGGAATTCTTTCGGAGCTCCAGAAGCATTCAATGCAGACAAGAGAGAGTCATTCACTGAATGCTTGGCTTTAAGGGTAAGACTTGCATCTTTATACAAATTATGAACAAAGAATATTGCACAAAAAGGAGGGAGGGAGGACAGAGTTCATCACATGACACATAATCCTTATACAAACATATAGCCTCTCAGACATAGTCTTAAACTAGTATTTTAGCTGACAGTTGATACTATCTAAAAACATAATTTAACTATGTAATGCTGACGTTCTGACTTTGTCTGAAGACATCATTTTAAAACCAGTTCTTACCAGACCTTATCTATACTGTGGTCATCGTGAAAAACAAGACCCTAAAAATAAGAGATTATTTGTCTGTCAGCTATATTTAAGTTTCAGTCATGTTAACTCTTTCTCCTCCTTCAACAAGGAGCATGACAATAGGAGGAGAGAGCAGAGTGTCAAAGAGATGAGCCTGCTTCTTCTTCACTGTACAGTCACAGACTTGGGGGTAGACCCATAGGAGCCTGGGATCAGAATAAGATGCTGGTCTTCATTAAACCTGGATAACAGAGGACTTCTAGGAGTGGAAAATAAGTACAGGTGGAGAGCTTTGAATATTCTAACTAAAGCTGTTTTATTTCTCCATAAAGTGAGTGTAAATACTAAAGTATTTTTGTAAAAATATAACAAGCAGGCTTATATTCCATTGCAAAGAGCCGCCCCGATCCACCTCTTATGATGCCCCGGACAGCTCTCCTGACTCCTCCTCTCTGGTGAGTGCCCACATAGAAAGCCACTTCTAGGGGACGCATTCATTCAGGCTAACTCCTAAACCCCGCTGTCTGTGTCTATTGACACAGACAGCGGGACTCATCCCCGCCCCTTGCTTCCTTGTCACTGGCTTGGATTGACAGCAGTGGAAGCCAATTACTCTCGCAGCCTCAGAAAATCCAGAGAGACCAGGAAGTGAGGGGAGTGAAGAGCTTCAGACGGGCACAAAGGTGGATTGAATGAGGTCTTAGGTAAGTGCAAGGAGGGTGAGGGGGGATACTAATGCCTAAACATTTTTTATCTTAATGCAAGGAATGTATTAAGGTAAAAAAAATGTTTAAGCTTTAGAACCACTTGGCCTCCCATTAAAAAAAACACAAAGTCCCACAAATACCCGTTGACCCTGCTAGTGAAGTCCACCAGATATGGTTTCCTGTCATGGTGGGACAACAAAGCTGCACCGCTCCTGAATTGAAAGCTGAGTTGCCACTCTCATGCAGACTGTGCCTGCAGCACTCCAGTGGGATGTGGAAATGTTGCAGTAGGTTGGATTTTAAGCATTTTTCATATGTGATTCACAAGCCTGTAGCTTGAGAGTCAGCCCCTGGCCCCACCCAGCCCCACCCATTGCTTTCTGAATCGGCATTGTTGCCTCTGTTGTTGAAACGGCCCAAATATGTGCTGCAGTGTCTGAGAGGGGGGGAGTGTGAAACACAAATGAGGGAGGATTTTGCTCAGCCAGGAAGATGAAGGGAGTTTTCTGTTGAATTTATGAGGTTTGTACACCAGTTAGTAACTGGATTTGATACTTGGTATTTGACCGCCTTTAGATGGATATTAACAGTGGTGGCCTCTCCAATAGGGGCGCAGGGGCGCTGCCACCCTAATCTACATGCAGGGTGCCAGACGCATTGAATTTCAATTTTTTTTTTTTTTTTTTTTAAGCACATTATTAGAGCCTGAGTCTCTAACTGGTTTCAAAAAAGGTTGGGCTCGGGCTCTCAGCCCACCCAGTTGTGTGACAATAACAAATTAATATTCGCTATTGTCTTCCTGTTTCTCCTCCCAGCCAATCAGGAAGCAGGGAGTCTTAGGACTCAGCCAATCGGGCCTCGGGACCCACTTCCTGTTTGGCCGGAAGGAGAAGCAACGCCTGTAATGGGAGGGGCTGCCCAGGAGGGTAGAGACAAAGCGGATGAGCGGGAGCTGTTGCAGAGAGCCAATGCGGAACGAGAAAGGAGCCGGTGTGGAGAGCAGGGAGCAGTGTGAGTACCTACCGAGGCCGGGCTGTGCATCAGGCGGGTGTGGTGGCAGTGGTGGTATGTGCGAGTGAGGGGGCAGGTTTGTTTGCTGTCCATCCCCCGCCAAAATATTGAGCACCAGCTGTGACTGGATATTAACATACTGGTTCCAGAGATATTCAAGCAAATTGCCTTTTTGCCTTTTCAGAAGGAGGGGTCAGCAATGGCACACCCTGGAATACATGTTTTGTTTTTTGAGATTTGAAAATGTGTAAATGAATAAGTAAAATGGAAAAAAACAGAACTGTATATACCAAGGGTGTGCATTTTGAAGAAGTCGTTTTATACACCATAACTTGAATATAATTAGGGCAGATGTGTTAGCTCAGCGTTCTGTCTTCATCTTTTAATAATTTGTGTGATGCTCTGCAAGCCATGCTATGATCAACATGTCATCAATATGGTTAAGTGTCAGGGGTCAACAAACAACATTTCAAATCTGATATGCCTGCAAACCCCGTTAATCATATATATATATATATATATATATATATATATATATATATATATACAGTATATATGTTTATAATAGCCCAACGCTGTGCACAGTAGGGGTGATTTCAATTTTGTATTTAATATGAAGGGCAGTGCTGTGCCATAAACATTATTGCATGGTGGGAAGTGGTAGAATGAAGAATTGATCTTGTCATATATATGTATTAGTAAAGCACATCATGCTAGCACATTAGAATCATTTGATTATGCTCCACCAATCACAGAAAAGCAGGCTAACTCTGAAATGTTTTTAACTCTTAACATTGCCATGCAAACAAAAGATGCTCATTTGGGCAAGTAAAGCCCAGCTCGATTTTTTTAATCAAAGTGAAGAAGGGTTAGAACCTTTGTCAAGTTTTTTTACTTAAAGTGGAAGTGAACCCCCCTATCGTTTTCAGCCAAGGAAGCTGCCATCTTTGCCTCTGTTTAATCTTCAACTGCCACAGTGCTGCACATGTGATCCGTTATGACACCAGCCATTGGATGGTTTGACTGTTTGGTTGAGAGCACAGCCAATGTGCAGTTAGCGTTCCCGGCATGTCTTTTTTTTTTAGACTGTTAAATCGATGGGTTTACTTCCGCTTTAAAGGGTAACCCCAATATATATATATATACACACACACTATAATATTAAAAGTGATGGTATGCCTACCTTTGCACCAGGGGCGGACGGACCGTTCGGGCTCTTGGACAGTGCCCAAGGGCCCGGGGTCACTAAGGGGCTTGATCAGGGTGGCCAGCCTCAGTAAAACCAGGGACAGTATGTAAAAATCACCCTTTGGGCCCCTTCTGCTAACTTCTTGTTTGGTGAGCATTGATTCCAAGCATGCATGTTTGTACTTTCGACTTTGGTGTGACGGATTTGTGTACTGACCATAGGAAAATCTGACGTCAAACCGCTGTCCGCCGAAAATGTACTAGCCTGTCAGCCACTTTTCTCATTAGAACCCTGCAAGTGCAAACAGCTATTTCTTCAGAATAACAAAAGGTAGGAATCTTCAATAAAGTTTGTTAGAAGCCCTGCAATGTACATAGTCACTCTTTAATAAGGCCAATATAATGAAATGATTTGCATTAAATCCCAACTCAAAAGGCAGATTTGATTTGTTTTATAAGTGGCTAGAAGACACTTTTCTTTGCACCAGTGGCAGCTGGTGGCCTTTTGTTTGGGGGGGGGGACAAACAACCCCCCCCCCCGCAGCACCTCAAATCACTGTCTGCTGGTCCACCGGCACTTACCCCATCTGGGCAGCGGGCACATCGGGCAAGAGCAGGGATCAGGCAGCAGTGGCACATCGGGCAGCGGTAGGCACATCGGGCAGCGGCAGGGATCGGGTCATCGGCAGACATCAGGCTGCAGCGGGCAGCGGCTCCTGTATTTTCTCCTCCAATCCGCTGTGCGTCTCCTCCCCTCCTCCTAGGCATCCAATAGGATCGCCTGTCCCTTCAGCCAATTGGGTGATGGGTATCAGACCTGCTTCCTGATTGGCCGGGAGGATGATCATTGTTGCTGGGATGGGCAGTGGCACACCTCGTCCAGGTGCTCTGGCTCAGGATGTCCCTCCCACATCCGAAAACAAACCATGAATGTACATTGAAGAGCCAGCACCACTGGAAATTCAGTCTTCAAATTTTATTGTTGTCGTATGACCCTGGTAAAAGAACGAGCAGACGCGTTTCGGCATGCGTTTTGCTGTTGCAACACAACTGGGTGGGCTCCAGACACAATTCTCTGCGCCCTGAGCCCACCCTATTTTGAAGCCTATTAGAGTCTTCAAAAACACACCCCTGCCCACCTCCGCCATAGGAATTAATGCACCCAGCAACCTGAAAGGGGCAGGGTGCATGGATAGAGAGGGCGGCGGTGGACAGTGGAGGCAGCGCCCATGCACCCACAATGGACGGGCCCCCCCTGCTTTGCACTGAATATTTGTTACACCAATTGACAGCAGGGGGGCGTGTTCAGAAACATCTCCTTTGCATTACAAACAGACAAGAAAAAGGGGGTTCCAAATCATTAGCTTACAAATATAATGGAGAAGGTTGGCTGTGAACAAGGCCTGCATGACGAAACGCGTCTGCGTGTTCTTTTACCATGGTCATACGACAACAATAAAATTGAGTGAGTTTCCAGTGGTGCCGGCTCTTCAACGTCCAATCATGGCTTGTTTTTAGACATGTGCAATTAGTTTAGTTTTTGTTCGTTTTCGTTTTTTTTTCGTTATATTCGTTCATTCGTTATCGTACGAATGAACGAACGATTCGCTAAAAATTTTAACGATTAACGAATCGTTCGAATTGAACGAATCCGTAAACAACGAAAATCTGAAAAACAAATTAGAAACAACGAATCTACGAAAGAAGAAAATCCGAAAAACGAAAACAGGAACAACGAAAATCAAAATGAACGAAAAAATTCGTACATTCGTAACTTTTTTTGTTGAATTGGTAATTTTCCGTGTCCCTTACAATGGCGCT
This sequence comes from Lithobates sylvaticus, assembly GCA_028564925.1. NCBI lineage: Eukaryota > Metazoa > Chordata > Amphibia > Anura > Ranidae > Lithobates > Lithobates sylvaticus. The sequence goes on along the minus strand of CM053034.1, from coordinate 32,077,013 downwards.
GCTTAACGCGCTTCGAATGGATTGAGCGAAAAAATTCGTAAATTCGTAATTTTTTTTTTCTATTCGTAATTTTCTGTGTCTCTTACAATGGCGCTGCTTAACGTGCTTCGAATGGATTGAACGAAAAAATTCGTACATTCGTAACTTTTTTTTTGTTGAATTGGTAATTTTCCGTGTCCCTTACAATGGCGCTGCCTAACGCGATTCGAATGGATTGAGCGAAAAAATTCGTACATTCGTAATTTTTTTTTTTCGATTCGTAATTTTCCGTGTCTCTTACAATGGCGCTGCTTAACGTGCTTCGAATGGATTGAACGAAAAAATTCGTACATTCGTAACTTTTTTTTAGATTTATAATTTTCCGTGTCTCTTACAATGGCGCTGCTTAACGTGCTTCGAATGGATTGAACGAAAAAATTCGTACATTCGTAACTTTTTTTTTTCGATTCGGAATTTTCCGTGTCTCTTAAAATGTAATAATAGCATACACATTACATAAAATTATGAATTATGCTCCGATTACGAATCTACGAATGTTACGAATGTTACGAATGTACGAATAAATACGAATGCGTCCGAATTTCGAATAAACGAAAATTAAACTAACGGAAAAACGAATCAACAAGAAAATAACTCTTCCGAAAATACGAATCGTTACGAATACGAACACCGACGACTTACGAATTTACGAATCGTTACGAATCAACGGAAACGAAAAAAAACGAAACGAAAATAAACCAATTTTTTTGTTGTGCACACGTCTACTTGTTTTCGGATGTGGGAGGGACATCCTGAGCCAGAGCACCTGGACGAGTTGTGCCACCGCCCATCCCAACATTTGGCTTTTTCTGTCCAGAGCGGTGTGGTTTTGTGTTGCGTAGGTTGGATAGCGATGTCTGAATCAACTGAATTCCCGAACAGCTAAACTGCGTTCCCAGTGTGCATTTGAAAGTTCAATTTTCCATTTTGAGTGGATTGTCCCTTTAAATTCAGTATATATTCACAAGGATGAAAGACCATTTCCCATCACTTATTAAAAGAAAAATCCCTTTTAAAAGGCCCTTTATTCCTTGGCATTGATGAAGGAAAGCCAGCCAGACTACCGGACGGTCTCAACACCACTTCCGTCAATGTTAATGAGGTCTATTTAAAAATATTACTAATTTCCCCAGCAAACGAAATATGAAGTCATTAAGCGCTGCAGCGAAAGAGACGGCTAGTAGAAGCATTACATATGTATAAAGTCACAGCTTGGTGCCCTCGGAGGATTCGCACAAATGCTATGTACAATTTGGTCTATTCTTTGAGGCTTAAGAAAACAAATGGTGTGTGCGGTATATAGTGATATTTCATATCCAGCTGGGCACGCCATTAAATATGCACCTGTAATAGGGTAATGAGAAAAATGTCCCTTCAGATTTTGCAGCAAGTGACTTATAGGCGCTCCCTACTGAACTTGCAAAGAGCACCGGATCTCTGGAGACAAGTGGATTTTGAGCACAGGCATTAAAAATTAAACAGGAAAAGTATCTTTGATGAAGCCGTTTGGAAATGTGCGCCCGGACTACAAGCCTTACAAATGTCACTTTATTTAAAGGCAAACTTCGGTCAGAAGTAAAAAAAATACAACCTTGGAATGCATAGGGGACAAAAGTTTATTCTTATTTACTACAGGTACTTATATGGCGCCATCAATTTACACAGCATCAGGGGCGGACTGACCATTTGGCCACTCGGGCACTTCCCGAGGGCCCCGGGCCACTAGGGGGCCCCATCAGGGTTGCCAGCCTCAGTAAAACCAGGGACAGTATGTAAAAATCTGTGTTTTTTTTTTACATCTGTCTCTGAAATGTCCCTTACCGACATCCTTTGGGCCAAAAATCGAGAGATTATAGCTGCCCTACCTCTCCAGTACCTTCTCAGCCAATAGAAACATGTCTGTGTATACTGTGTGTACATGTATGTGTATACTGTGTGATTGTATACTATGTGTGTGTATACTGTGTGGCCCCATAATCTCTGGTTGTCTGGGGGCCCCATAATCTCCTATTGCCCGGGGGCCCCATGAGTTGTCAGTCCGCCCCTGCACAGCATGTATACTGTACATTCACATCAGTCCCTGTCCTCGAGGAACTTAGAATCTAAGGTCCATAACTCACATTTATACATACACTATATTACCAAAAGTATTGGGACACCTGCCTTTACACGCACATGAACTTTAATGGCATCCCAGTCTTATGCCCCGTACACACGGTCGGAAATTCTGACGGAAAATGTCCGATCGGACAATGTTGTCGGAAAATCCGCCTATGTGTGGGCTCCATCGGACTTTTTCCGTCGGAATTGGTAAGGGCAGCTTGAATAGGCGTTATGCATTACATACTTTCCTAATGGTAATCGCAACAAAGAACCGGTGACCAAATAAAATAAAATTGGATAAAACATGTTAAATCCCCAATACCAAATATATACAAGAACTGGAGATTGCACATATCAGGTAATAGTTTGCCCATTATATATCATTTGTCAAGACTAAAATATAGAGATGTAATGCTAATATCCAGTACCCCCCATCCCTACACATACCTGTAACCTCCCGTACACACGGTGGGAAATTCCGACGGACCATGTTGTCGGAAAATCCGCCCGTGTGTGGGCTCCATCTGACTTTTTCCGTCTAAAAAAAATTTGAGATCCTGCTCTCAAATTTTCCGACAACAAAATCCGACTTTTTCCGATCGTGTGTAGAGAATTCCGACGGACAAAGTGCCACGCATGCTCAGATCAAATTACGAGACCAAAGCTATTGGCTACTAGCCTCTACATAGTTCCGTCGTACGCAACGAACGTCACCGCGTTCAGAATGATCGGATTTTCCGACAACTTTGTCCGACCGTGTGTATGCAACACCAGTGTCGGACAAAATCCGGTGGAAAAAATCTGACGGATTTTGTGGTCGGAATTTTCAACCATGTGTACGTGGGCTTAGTCCGTAGGGTTCAATATTGAGTTGGCCAACCCTTTGCAGCTATAACAGCTTCAACTCTTCTGGGAAGGCTGTCCACGTGGTTTAGGAGTGTGTCTATGGGAATGTTTGACCATTCTTCCAGAAGTGCATTTGTGAGGTCAGGCACCGATGTGGACAATACGACCTGGCTTGCAGTCTCCGCTCTAATTCATCCCAGCACATTTGCAGACATGATTTGGACCAGTCCACAAACAAGGTTTATAAAGAGTTTGGGGTGAAAGAACTTGACTATCCTGACCTCAACCCGATAGAACACCTTTGGGGTGAATTAGAGCCCTCAACTCTCAACTCAATGGGGCACAAGGCTCCTGACAAGGGCACGGTACGCCATGTTCTTACTTGGCCAAAGCCAGATGGACCCTGCTCCTTAGGGACTAGCTGAAGCCGGTCCACCAAGTACTTGATAAGGGGGTCTCTCAAAGAGAATCTCCTCTGGTTAGGGAGAGGTAAAAGACCCAAAGGTCGCAGAACCCCCCCACTGGATACCAGGGCAGGGCTTGAGGCAGTGTTGCCAACCTGCCAGATTGAAATTTACTGACACAACATGTTCCCTTCTGAGTCACAGTGACAGTCTCTCCACACCAGCTGGTCCCTTCAGTCCACTCTTGTCCAAACAGCACTAACAGTCCCGCTGCCAGCTTGCCTTGCCCACACAAGGTTCCGGCCGCTCGGCTTGGCTCCCTTGCACCATGACATCACATGAAATGCTCAGGCACTGCTTCCACCAGACCTGCTCCCCGCAAGCGCTGCCCGAACACATTGTAGAAGGCACTCAAATGGTCTTGGCTGGGCCAAGCGTCACAGCCATATTTTTTACTGGCAACATTTTCCTGTCACTGGCATTTACTGGCAGGAGAAAAGTCCCCATTTTTTACTGGCTGCCAGTAAAAATACTGAGGGTTGGCAACACTGGCTTGAGGACCTGCACCCTAGCTGGCCAAAAGACCACCTAACTGTTAAACCTGTGACTGCATTCTGGTGTTTTAGGAACAGCCGTTCTTGCACCAACCAGTGACCTGGCCAGGTATTAAAGCTCCACTCGTTTTTTGTGTCCTTGCTGTCTTTCTTATGGTGCCCATATACACTTTGACTTTTTCATCCAACCAATGTGCCACTTGATTAAAACGGTCAACTTCTATTCTGATCGATTTAGACTCAATTTCAATCAGATCTGATCAAACTATGGCGATTGGCTGGGATGGAATATTATTAAAGGGGTTGTAAAGGTAAAAAAAAATTCCCCTTAATGCATTCTATGCACTAAGGTGAAAAAACATCTGACAATGCCAGCCCCCCCCCCCCTTTTACTTACCTGACCCCTCGAAAGGCCCGCGCTCGCCCCGACATCCTCTTCGTTGCTCGCCCTGGCCGTTAATTGGCTAGAGTGGATGGATTGAAAGCAGCGCAGCCATTGGCTCGCGCTGCTGTCAATCACATCCAATGACGCGGCGCGCCGGGGGTGGGGCCGAGTGATACAGCGAGCGGCTATAGCTGGACAATGAGGTCACTGTACTCCAATGGCCTCCACACTCACCAGATCTCAATCCAATAGAGACACTCACCAGATCTCATCCAATAGAGCACCTTTGGGATGTGGTGGAACTGGAAATTCGCATCACGGAAGAATGTTTCCAACATCTTGTTGAATCTATGCCACGAAGAATGAAGGCAGTTCTGAAGGCAAAAGGGGTCCAACCCGGGACTAGCAAGGTGTACCTAATAAAGTGGCCGGTGAGTGTATATACTGTATATATATATATATATATATATATATATATATATATCGGGAGAGAGAGAAAAAGGGAGGTTTATAAGACCTAAAAGTAACTAAAACCTTTTTTTAGGTAAGTAAAACAGACTGCTAAAGAATGTGTCATATTTCCCATGCAGAGAGAGCAGGTGGCGCTGCAATTAAAGGCTGTTTACAGTTCTGTTAATTGCTAATTTTAGTGTTATGGTGTGAATAGCCTGGTATACTGTCATCTCCTGCTGTTTGGCACTCTGCACACAACACACACAACTGAGTTTGTCTGAGGGGCACACCCCACTCCTTGTCTCTATCTCATACAACTCTGGAACTAGAGAGAGATCAAGTCAAAAAGTGAGCAGGACCTGCTAGCAGGGTCAGTACGGGGTGGGTGGGGGGGGCAGAAGGGACAGATGCCCTGGGTGGAGCAATTTATTGTAGGAAGGGGGGCACATGTGCTGAGTGCGCTCCTGCACACGGCACAAGCAAAGGACCCGGGTCTTCCCTTCCCTGTCAGGCGGAGCCGCAGAGTAATCTCCGCCCGACATGCGCTTTCGAGTCTTGGCGAGGCGTGACGTCACCGAGACGCCATCCGGGATGCGGGAGGAGAGAGGACGATAGAGAGCTGTCGGGCGAGAGGAGGAACCAACCCAAGTACCTGTCCCACCCAGAGCTTGTGCATATGAGAGAAATCTGCTTTGGTTAGGTGTGTCTCCTGTAGTATCGCAATGTCGGCTTTTAGACATTTTAGGTGGCGAAGGACTGACGAAGGATATCACTTTCATGAAATGAGTTTATGGGGAAGGGGTTTATCTAGCATGTAGGAAGAACTTAAAAGATAAGTGTGGGGTGTTACACAGTGTAATGGTGGGGGATCACCTGTGGATGTATAGTAAATTGATGGGGGCTTGCTTCTTGAGCGAAAGGGGTTAGAAGGGAAAACGACCCAACAGGGGTCTATAGGAATGCAGCCACCGCCTGTGCCAGGCCGGCATATTGCTCATCTGCTGCAGCGGAGGGTATGGGTACCTGTCCCATGAGGTCTGGTGTGCTGGCAGGATATTGCCCGCGTGTGTGACTGGCAGGGGAAGGACCGGCCTTTTATCCATCTCTGTGGCTGAGGGACAGTGCAGGAGGTATCGGTCCATGACCTTTGGAGAGAGGCAGCAGTGGCTGTGGTGTCGGATGGCGGGCATGGGCGGTGCAGTGCCGGATTTATAAGGTGTTCTTCCCGGGGCCGCCGTTCCAAGCCCTTTTACATATGGCGCCGGAACCGGAAGTCTTATGCCGTGTACACACGGTCGGACTTTCCGGCAGAAAAAGTCAGACGGAATCTTTTCATCGGCTATTACGATCGTGTGTGTGCCTAACCGGACTTTTTTTTTTAAAATTTTGACGGACCTAGAAATAGAACATGTTTTAAATATTTGCGACGGAACCAATTCCTATCGGGAAACCCGCTCGTCTGTATGCTGTTCCGACGGACGAAAAATTACACATGCTCTGAATCAAGTACGAGACGGCAGCTATTGGCTATTGAACTTCCTTTTTCTAGTCCTGTCGTACGTGTTGTACATCACCACGTTCTAGATGGTTAGACTTTGGTGTGATCGTGTGTAGGCAAGACAGTTTCAGCTGAACTCCGTCGGAAAAACCTTCAGAGTTTATTCCGACAGTCGTTTGTACGCGGAAATAGAAGCTATCCTTTTTAATCACAGTAGCATCTGGCAGAAGGGCATCAGAGCTTTAAGCTTTAGGAGCGGATGACAACCATATGGTCTTCAACCCAGACAGGGTGGAACTTAGGGTGGTCCGCGGGTTCGTCCCCAAAACATCTTCCTCTGCCAGCCTCTCTGAACCCTGGACTCTACCAGCCGCTTCCGACCAAGATTCGGAATCACTTCACAAACTTGATATTTAACGATTATTCTAAAGCACTACCTCCAAGCCATGGCCACCCTCAGAAGTTCACCCAAATTATTCATTATCCCTTGAGGGAAAAACAAGTGCAAGGAGGCGACGGCCAGGACAATTGCATCATGGATAATAAAGTTGATCCAGAAGGCGTACAGGGCAAAGGGTCTGGAACCACCCACTTAGATAAAAGCTCATTCCACCTGGTCGGTTTCTGCTTCTTGGGCGGCAAGGGCGAATGTATCAGTTAAAACTATCTGCAGGGAAGCCCCTTGGTCATCTCAACACACGTTCATGAAACATTACAGGGTAGATCCAGGAGCTCTCTCATCTGTTGATTTCAGCAGACAAGCCATCAAGACAGCATTATCTAAAACTAAATGATAGTCTCTCTTCTAAATAAATTATTTTCTATGCATGATCCCACCCATCTAGCTAGTTATTTGTCATGGGTATGCTGCCATGGAGGCACCAGGAAAACAGAAAATTGTACCATACTTACCGTAATTTTCTCTTTTCTGGTGCCTATTCATGGCAGCATCCATACCCACCCACGGTATGCTGTATTACGTAAGAATGCTGCGGGGGGCTCTAACCCTCTCTTTTAAAGATATTCTCTGATCCTGAGGGAGGAGCAAAGGCAGAGCTTGTCATGGGTATGCTGCCATGGATAGGCACCAGGAAAAGAAAATTACGGTAAATATGGTACGATTAATCTTGAACAAATAGAGCTAAGGTTAGGCACATTCGACCACAGGTTTGATGGACACAGATCACTATTGTCAGCGTCATGTCGAATCTCCTATCTATATCAAACTGTTGCAACGAAAATGAAAATAAACCATTTGTTTATGTCGGATCTTTCGCTTTTCAGATTCTGCATGTTCGTTATCGTTTGTTAAAACGAAAATACCTGAAATTCGGATGAAAATGCATTTGGATGAAAACGAATGCACATGTCTAATGGACACTATTAGTTCCTGATATATATTTCTATCATGCTTGTTTTTTTTGATTGACAGAGATATTTTCATTCACTGGTTTGCATATAAGAGATTGATAGTTCTATACAGTTGATAAGGTTTTCAATTATAACTACACCGTGCTATCTTGCGCTGTGCCCCTCCCTTTGTAGCCTCTCCATTCACAAATATGCAAATTCCCTTGATGGGTTTAAAAAATGACAGAGGTGTGCTCCTGTTTGATGACATTATACTACACCCAAAATAATATTACTAGTTTCTGGACCCAGTATTGTGGAGACACATACAGGGGGTCCCCTACTTATAAACATCCGACTTACAAACGACTCCTACTTACAAACGAAGGGAGACAACAGGAAGTGAGAGGAAATCCACCCCTAGGAAGGGAAATTCACTCCTGTAAGAGTTATTATGGGAAAAAGGTGTCCCCACTGATGCTTTATCACCAGTCCATGTTTCCCTAACAACCCAACATTTTCAAAATCCAATTCTCATTGGGACAGAAGGTGAGGTGAAATCTTCTGAACAGAGGCACAGACAGCAAAACAAATGCTACAGGGGTGATAACCCTTCTCTATGTTATCTAAAAAACCTAAAAATAGATTTTTTTGGCTGGAGCTACACTTAAAAAATGTACCTGTTCCGACTTACAAACAGATTCAACTTAAGAACAACCCTACAGTCCCTATCTTGTTTGTAACCCGGGGACCCCCTGTATCTGGTTTAAATTCATGGGCATCTCTAATGAGCAGGGCCATCTGATTCCTCCTCTATTGAATTGTATTAAAACGGTACTGTATGCCCTCACGTTGGAAAGTGCTGCACAAACTGTTGGTGCTATATAAATCCTGTATAATAGTAATAATAATAATCCAGAGTTTTTAAAAAACAAAATGATTAACACATTAGATACAAGTATATCAAGTGTGAAGAGCCCTCATCTAACGTTTCACCCACTCTTGATTCCTAAGAAAGACTAACAGTACGAGACAATACAGTTGGGTTAACCTACAGCTCTTCAATGAAATCAATAGAAGCATGAACATATAATGACAATTTATGAGGCATACAATTTATAAGGTTGAAGGTCTTCTTGGTGTTGAAAGAGAAGTCCTAACAAGGGCACACTATAATAAGAGCTCTGTAAATCAAATATCCACAAAGTCCATTTCAATTACAATGAAACCCTGGGAGAAGTTGATTGATAGAATTATTACCTGTATGGTCTAACAGAAAGAAACACAGATGAATTATAAATAGCTTGTTTTAAATGTTGCCTTGGTGCTTTGTGAAACTTAAACGAGGATCAGAATATGAAGGAGTGTCCTTGCATTACTTTATTTCTAATAAAATTTAAAACCAATCTATATTTTCTCGAAGTGTATATGATATTCAAATATGATCATTTGTAACTTGAAGATTAAAATAAAGTAAAAATACAAATAGAATGTCGCTGATATACAGCTTTGCATTGCTGGGCTCTCACACCACTCTTTTTCCTTGGAAGAGCCCTCAGAAAAGCCCGGTGCGTCTGGGTATGGGGACGCCTACGATTTCTCCTAGTGGCCAATAGACATGTGCGATTAGTTTCATACAAATTTTTCGAAATTCGTACGAATCCGAAATACGAATTTTTATGCATACGAATTCCGTACGAAATATGAAATTTCGTTACGAATTTCGGATCCAAATTAACAGAAACATGACTGGTGTTTATGCATAAGAATTCTGTACGAAATACGAAATTTCGTTTACGAAATACGAAATTTCGTTTACGAAATACGAAATTTCGTTTACGAAATACGAAATTTCGTAAACGAATTTCCGTTTTAAATTAACAGAAAGTATCAGAAACGTGACTAGTGTTAATATGCAGAAGAATTCTGTACAAAATACAAAATTTCGTTTACGAATTTCCAATCCAAATTAACAGAAACGTTTAAATTTACGATTCGTACGAAGCCTGGTGCGTCTGGGGACGCCTATGATTTCTCCTAGTGGCCAATAGACATGTGCGATTAGTTTCGTACGAATCGGAAATTCGTACAAATTTTTCGAAATTCGTACGAATTTTTCGAAATTCGTACGAATTTTTTCGAAATTCGTACGAATTTTTCGAAATTCGTACGAATTTTTCGAAATTCGTAAGAATTTTTCGAAATTCGTACAAATTTTTTCGAAATTCGTACGAATCCGAAATACGAATTTTTATGCATACGAATTCCGTACGAAATATGAAATTTCGTTGCGAATTTCGGATCCAAATGAACAGAAACATGACTGGTGTTTATGCATAAGAATTCTGTACGAAATACGAAATTTCGTTTACGAAATACGAAATTTCGTAAACGAATTTCTGTTCCAAATTAACAGAAAGTATCAGAAACGTGACTGGTGTTAATATGCAGAAGAATTCTGTACGAAATATGAAATTTCGTTTACGAAATACGAAATTTCGTAAACGAATTTCCGTTTTAAATTAACAGAAAGTATCAGAAACGTGACTGGTGTTAATATGCAGAAGAATTCTGTACGAAATACGAAATTTTGTTTACGAATTTCCAATCCAAATGAACAGAAACGTTTAAATTTACGATTCGTACGAAATACGAATTTCGTACGAATCCGAATTAAATTTCATATACGAATTACGATTTTTTTTTAATACGAAACGTAACGAAACGTAACGAAACGTAACGAAACGAAACAAAACACATTTTTTGACGGCGCCCATGTCTAGTGGCCAATTGCCAGGCCTAAACAGGGTCATATGAGGGAGAGGAGCAGGTCATCAACCTGTGTAAGCTCAACAGCCAGTGTAAGCTCCAACACTATCTAATAAGGAGCGCATATAGTGTAGGAATCAATATAAATCCATGGCTCCGAATTGAATAGTGAGGGAATGTGGAAAAATATATCAGTGGGTGTGTGAGGAGAGGGAAGTGGGGGTTCATTTAAAAAAGACCCTGCTGGATGCTAGCTGCTGTGTGGTGTACATTCTGTGTGAGTTTACAATAAAACCAGTTCCAGTTTGCACCTTGGCTAGTGTCGTCTAATTTTTGGGTGCAATATTCAGCTATAATACGTAGTTCCTGATTCCAGACCGGAGGAAGCTGTATACTGACGGAAGCACCCAAGAGGGATGCCAAGCGGTCCACCACAAAGAGTATATACATATTTTAATGTCCATATCCTGGGCACAAGCGCAAATAATTCTCTGATTGGATGAGATGGAGAGGCTGGGCAACAACATCATGGTCCAGCCAATCTCCAACTTGCTCAATCAGATAACACCTTGCATTTATTAAGGCCTGATTCACACCTATGCAGTTTTAGTGCTTTTTGCATTTTGCAGATTTGCACTACAGTCCATTTAACATGGTTTCCTATGGAACACGTTCTGTAGTGCAAATCTGCAAAATGCAAAAAGCACTAACAATGCATAGGTGTGAATCAGGTCTTAAGAAATATGTAAAGCATTCTCTGAATATATTTTTCTATTTTTCCATTTACTATTTTTGCATATTTGCACTTATTTTTCTATTATATATATTTTTTATATATTTTTTACATTATATGAGGTCTATTGCACTATTTCCATAAGGTTTGTTTGTATTAATTACACTAAATACTCGAATCACTTTTAACTCGAATCACTATTAACACATTGGATTTAAATGAACAGCGCCACACCTACTTTTATTTTCTCCTATGTATTTACCCCACTTAGGTGAGAGTAACCAGTAGGGGCAGCAGTTCTCTCTCTTTTTTAATTTTTTATATTTTTTACACATATTTTACACATATTTTTTCCTGCTGGTACCTAATATCTCCATTGTGCGGAATCAAACACTTTCTCCTCTATTCTCTGAATGGCTCCCGTGCCAAGTGAGCGTCACCCTGTGATTACTATGCAGCATGGCAGCCACCTGTTATGGCACCTGCACTACAGTGGTGATCAATGTAGTAACGGCGGCCCCACAGATATGTATGTGTACTTACATGCATATGCATATTTACATTTGTCCAAAATAGACCAATGTAACTTTGCAGTAAAATCCATATCTGGAACTCAGCTCTAATGCGGCGTACACGCGGTCGGAATTTCCGATGGAAACAGTCCGATGGGAGCTTTTCATCAGATTTTCCGACCGTGTGTATGCCCAACGGTCTTTTTCTGTCGGAATTTTCGACGGACTTTGAATTGAGAACCTGTTCTCAATTTTTCAGACGGAAAACCTTTTCCGATCGTGTGTATGCAATTCCGACACGCAAAATTCCGACGCATGCTCGGAAACAATTCTACGCATGCTCGGAAGCATTAAACTTCCCTTTTATAGTGCTGTCGAACGTGTTTTATACTGCTGTGTAATTGACAGTCGGAATTTGGTGTGATCGTGTGTAGGCAACAAAGCTTGAGCGGAATTCCGTCGGAAAAACCGTCAGAGTTTTTTCCGACGAGAATTCCGATCGTGTGTACGCAGCATAAGACTTTTGCATTAAACCTCATAGCTGGTCCTTCGTATGGCAACTTCCCTAGTCATCTTTATATAGTGCCAGACTGGAATATATAAGTGGCAATGAGACAGCCACAGTTAAAACCTATGTGATATAACACTGACTGTAATGATCAATTCTGCTTGGACTCAGTTGAACATAACTGCCACTTGTTCGACAATAAGGATCTTTATTCAGCTGTTGTAGATTTGTGAGATGAGCCGGTAGTGTCAGAAGAATGATGGACGTTATATTCTAACTGAAGAAGTTCTCCCATTTTACATTGAAAGAGGATAACCCCTTTAAGCATTAGTACCCTACAAATATGCTTATATTGGAAAAGTCTTCTTCTAAAACATTTTATCCAGTTAAGGCACCACACCTGTCCAGTTCCATCACAGCGGAGGCTTTAAGTAATACCAACCCAGATTTCCCACTGGGTATGTCAGTAACTTTCTGCCAGGCCTGGAAAGTGAATGCTAAATTACTACTATTCCATTTACTTTCCACACAAAGTCTGAAATCATTTTCACAGTTGAAAAAAGATATAAGTCATTCTGACTCCTACATCTGGGGATACAGACACATTTGCCACACTGTCTTCACAATACAAGTTAAACAAAGTGTCCACAGGGAACACGAGGAGCTACAGAAATTTCAAACACAATACTGTGTGTTCTCAAATCTTTTCAGGCTTTTCTTATTCAGCTTTTTTCAGACTTTTTCAGTTATATTTGTTATACTTTCTTACTTGAATGATATATTGACATTTGTTCAAACCAGCTAGGTCACATTTGGGTCTGAGAAGCTCTGCACCTCCTTTGCCTGTCTCTCTTTAGGGATAGGCTTTCTAAGTTGTCTCGGTACTTTTGAAAACTTTTGGTGAGTATAAGTACAAGGAGAGATCATTGAAAGCCATTCCATTCTGATAGTGTTCCACTGCAGTACTCTGAAGACCATCACCATTTCACTTTCAAGAATTGGACCAGTGTTGGTATGCATCCTTGATGACCAGGCATTTTGGAGAGGCTTTATGGCTGTGCATGAAGACTGGCACTATTTTGTCTGGAGCCCCTTCTTCCTTTTGTCCTTGGAACTTGCATTGAAATATGCATAGGATGCATAATCAAAAATACTAGATGTGATTTCTATGCACTTCTCTTGTGGATCAAGATAGAAGATTCAAGCACCACACAAAAGTGTTAAAAATGTGGTTTTAGCCCAAACAAATAATAGGTACAACAGCCAGTGCGTTTCGGGGACCACACATCCCACACTTTATCATTGCATAAAAAATATCAGCTGATATGGAATCAAACTGTTATTTAAACTCTGTATTGAGAGAACTTGCCAACGATCAGCAGCTGGTTTAAACAAAACAACGAATGGATCCCAAAAGCACACATACGTGGGCACAATACAGAAGGCTTCAAAGGGAGGAGGGGGTCCAGGACCATAAGATCAGTATTGGGATCCCTAAAAAATGAGCACAGACACCCCTGCTTGAGTTAAAGGGAATTCACATTATTGGCATGGTTTGAAGTGATCAGGAAACTCTAATGCCGCGTACACACGGTCGGACTTTCCAGCAGAAAAAGTCAGATGGAATCTTTTCATCGGATATTCCGATCGTGTGTGGGCCTCATCTGACTTTTTCTTTTAAAAATTATGACGGACCTAGAAATAGAACATGTTTTAAATCTTTCCGTTCCCATCGGGAAAACCGCTCGTCTGTATGCTGTTCCGATGGACCAAAAACGACGCATGCTCTGAAGCGAGTACGAGATGGCAACTATTGGCTACTGGCTATTGAACTTCCTTTTTCTAGTCCTGACGTACGTGTTGTACTTCACTGCATTCTAGACAGTTGGACTTTGGTGTGATTGTGTGTAGGCAAGACCGATTGAGCGGAATTCCACCAGAGTTTATTCCGACGGAAAAAAAGGGTCGTGTGTACGCGGCATATGACGGACCTAGAATTATGACGGACCTAGAAATAGAACATGTTTTAAATCTTTACGTTCCCATCGGGAAAACCGCTCGTCTGTATGCTGTTCCGACAGACCCAAAACGACGCATGCTCTGAAGCGAGTACGAGATGGCAGCTATTGGCTACTGGATATTGAACTTCCTTTTTCTAGTCCCGTGTTGTACTTCACTGCATTCTAGACAGTTGGACTTTGGTGTGATTGTGTGTAGACAAGACCGATTGAGCGGAATTCCACCAGAGTTTATTCCAACGGAAAAAAAGGGTCGTGTGTACGTGGCAAAAGGCAGCAGTTACCTAAGACATTACTGCCCATATAGGACACCATCCAACATCACTACAACCAGCAAGAAAAATATTATTAAAGCACAAGTGCTTTGGGAGGGGATAACTGTTATTTGTAGGAGTCCCTCTTAAAGCACTCCAAAAAGCCATTGGCTCCTGCTGCTGTCATTTACAGCTAGTGGCTTGGGAGCGGGGTGAGGGGTCGAGCCATACTCTGTATGTCTATGGACACCAAGAGCTGGCTCAGGAGCAGGCTCGCATAAGTGCCCCCATAGCAAACAGCTTTTTAAGGTGGGCACTCGGCAGGGGGAGGAGCCGGGAGCGCTGGTAGGGGACACCGGAAAAGGAGGATTGGGGCTGCTCTGTGCAAAACCATTGCACAGAGCAGGTACAATAAGTATAACATGTTTTTTATTTAAAAAAATATATTTTTAAAAATTGATCCTTTGCAATCTTTAATCTTTATAATTTATAATCTAAATAGTAAATATACAGTTATTTCCAACCAACTATTACATAGCATAAATACAAAATTATATTCCAGTCCTAGTATACTAAAAGACTTTCAATATATACTGTATATATCTGCCACAGAACAATCACCAGTAGATAGTACAGATAGAATGGAAATGGGTGTTTCTCAATGCTATCTGTACTATATATCTATGGTCTTTCTGGAGCTATGTGAGACAGTTTTGTCCTTGAGTGTATACTATTTACATACAGAATCTTGTAAGCAATAGTACTTACTTTGTACTTACTAAGGTAATTAGTATTAAAGTACTTGCTGAAAGTATTTACTTTGTATCATGTTTTTGGGAGGTTTTATTTGGGTGAATTTATAATAAAAAAACTTTTTGATACAATTTTTTTATATACAGTATACAGTGGGTATAGAAAAGAATCACCCCCTGTAAAATAATCACATTTTGTTGCTTTGCAGCCTGAAAGGAGGACAGACACAGTTTTTGTTTTATCCAGCTGTATTTACTAGTGCAACCGTTAACATCCAACATGTCAGAAAAAATAATAAATAAAACAGAATCACTGAGTTGAAGAAAGGCTTGCCCCCCCCCCCCCCTTATGTCAGTATTTTGTTGAACCACCTTTTGCTTTAATTACAGCCTTTGGTCTGTTGGGATATGTCTCTACTAACTTTGCACATCTACACTTTACATAGTTAGTCTGGTTGAAAAAAAGACACAAGTCCATCTAGTTCCACCAATAAAAGGTTATAGTCATCAGACCATAACACATTTTTCCACATGGCCTCAGAATCTTCAAAGTGCGTTTAAGGTGGTCAGATGAGACAAAAAAAGCGATATATCCGGCAGAAATCCAATACAGCTCACCATTCAAATAACACCATTCCTACAGTAAAGCATGGAGGTTGTAATATCCTGTTATGGGGTGTTTCTCTGCAACAGGGACTGGAGCACTTGTCAGGATAGAAGGAAAAATAGATGGGGCAAAATACCATCAAATTATTGAGGAAAATTTGCTGCCCTCTGCCAGAAAGTTGACAATGAGAAGAAGGTTTACCTTCCAACATGACAATGACCCAAAGCACACAGCAAACATGACTACACAGTGGTTGAAGGAGAAACAGGTGAATGTCCTTGCATGGCCTAGTCAGAGCCCAGACTTGAACCCTATTGAAAATCTGTGGAATGACTTGAAGACTGCCATCCACAAGCAGTCACCATCAAATTTAACTGAACTTGAGCAGTTCTGCAAAGAAGAGTGGGCAAATACTGCAAAGTATAGATGTGCAAAGTTAGTAGAGACAAATCCCAACAGACTAAAGGCTGGAATTATAAAAAAAGGTGGTTTAACAAAATACTGACACAAGGGGGTGATCCTTTTTCCAACTCAGCCATTCTTTTGATTTTTTTGTTGGTGTTATATCTTGCACTTGGATGTTCTAAGTTGCACTGAGTAAATACAGCTGGATAACACATAAACTGTGTCTGTCTTCACTTTAGGCTGCAAAGCAACAAAATGTGATTATTTTAAAGGGGAGGGGGGTGCTTATTTTATATACCCATTGTATATGGTGTGATGGCCGCCCCTTGTTGCTACATTTAAGTTCCCTTTTTTTTTGGTGCCACATTTTGTGGATTTAATTTTGGAATAGTAAATTTTGAGGATATTTCTTTTTCTATGAACTTTAATATCCCTTTCTTTTCTTCTATTAATTTTTCAATTGAAGAACAGGTGTTGCCGAATATTAAGGGATGCAATTTTCACGGGGATAATTCTGGACAAATGGATATTAATTTGGCTTGCTACATAGGGGGACGGTTTACCAAAAAAACTTACATGAATTGTTCATTAAAACTTTGATAAATAGATCCCTAAAATTTGTTATATCCACATTCTCTGTGAATAGCATCTTATGTGCTTTATTTCCCAATCCTTTGGCAGGCAAAAATAGTTTTTGTATTTGTTTTTTAGCTATGTATTTAGCTATTTGACCAGCGCGCCCTTTAAACAATACATTATGTTCAACTGCAATTTTTAATTCAATTTCTGTTTTGACTTTTAACATTGTTATAATTTAATTACATTGTAATGATAACCCTGCCACACATATTTCAAAGAGTACTTGAAATAGCACAAATGAGGTGTAACTCTCTACAACTAATTAGACATTGGTCTCTCAATTTGTTTAAGTTGCTGCAGATTGATGAAAGCTCGGAACAGACTGATTGCTATGGACTATAGCCCTACCATCATTTTCAATATGCCTGTCTGTGTATAACAAGAACCAAAGACAGACTTATTTATTAAGCATGGACAAAAGTTCAGTAAGTCGTAGCAGCCAATCATAGCTACATAGTTATGTTGAAAAATACACAATGTCGCATTCAACCCAGTTGAGTTCAATCAGTAACTGAATCAATATTCCACCATGTAATTCTAAAAATGCTTGTGGCCTATTTTCTTTGATCCTTTAGAAAAACATCACTGTACTGCAGTTACTGGAGTCAGGCTCCACTGGAAAATTACTTCATGTTTTAATGGCTCTTACGGTAAAAAAAAAACGTTTAGAGGTGAATTAAGACCAACATTTTGGCTCTAGGTCCCCCTTCATCAATGAACTCCCATCCACCTCTTGAGACTCCCACTAATGTGTCTAATTTACTTTTTTTTATATACTTTTTTGTTATGTTTTTATGCTGGCTATGTGATGCGCAGTGTTTTCCCTCCCTTCGGATCTGCTGGTGCTGGGCTGGCCTTGATAATGCAGAACATGGCACTGAGGTGATGATGTCAGGGTTGTTCTCTGTTGTGAGGCTTCCTCAGGAATGGGTCCATAGGGCCCTGTACTCAGTGTTGGTCCTAAGTCTATTCCATGATGATTGACCCTTGGCTTATTTTATTCAGTAAACATCCAAGTAAAAGACATAACACCAACATGTTGGAAAAAGGATCACCCCCCACCTCCCTTATGTCAGTATTTTGTTGAACCATGTTTTTCTTAAATTACAGCCCTTAGTCTGCTGGGATATGTCTCTACTAACTTTGCACATCTAGACTTTACATATTTACATAGTTGTTCTGGTTGAAAAAAGAAACACGTCCATCTAGTTTAACCAATAAAAGGTTATGGTCATCAGATCATCTGATTATGTGATGTGCAGTGTCCTCGCTCCCTTTGGATCTGCTGGTGGTGGGCTGCCCTTGATAATGCAGAACATGGCACTGAGGTGATGATGTCAGGGTTGTTTTCTGTTGTGAGGCTTCCTCAGGAATGGGTCTATAGGGCTCTATACTCAGTGTTGGTCCTAAATATTTTCCATGATTACCCTGGGGCTTAGTTTATTCAGTAAAATTATCAAATTGTGTTGTTTTGCCGGCTGAAACGAGGACAGACACAGTTTTTGTTTTATCCAGCTGTATTTACGAGTGCAACCTATAACATCCAAGTAAAAGACATAACACCAACATGTTGGAAAAAGGATCAACCCCCCCCCCCCCCCCCCCCCCCCCTTATGTCAGTTTTTTGTTGAACCACATTTTGGATAAATTACAGCCCTTAGTCTGTTGGGATATGTCTCTACTAACTTTGCACATCTAGACTTTACATAGTTACATAGTTGTTCTGGTTGAAAAAAGACACAAGTCCATCTAGTTTAGCCAATAAAAGGTTATGGTCATCAGATCATCTGATTATGTGATGTGCAGTGTCCTCGCTCCCTTTGGATCTGCTGATGGTGGTGGGCTGTCCTTGATAATGCAGAACATGGCAATGAGGTGATGATGTCAGGGTTGCTCTCTGTTGTAAGGCTTCCTCATGGATTAATCAATAGGGCCCTGTTCCATTATGACTGACCCTGGAGGTCATTTTATGCAGAAGACTGAGAACATATAGGTACTGTGCGGGACAGCAGCTGCAAGGAGCTGAGTATTGTTGCCAAAGCTGCTTTTTTGAAAATGCCTGGGGACCATGATATAGACAAAAATTGGCCAAAGTTGAGCTTTAAACCTCCGGGCTTTTTTATGTTTCTGTGTCAGCAGTGTGGTCCTTCTGGGTCTCCTACTATTCAGATGGTGACGTACAGTGCAAGCTGACACAGTTGTACCCTGTGCTTGAAGGTCAGCTTGAATTTGTCTGGACGTTGATCGAGGTTCTTTATCCACCATTCGAATAATCTTTTGTTGCAATCTTTGATCAATTTTTCTCTTTCGTCCACATCCAGGGAGATTAGCTACAGTGCCATGGGCTGTAAACTTCTTGACAACATTACGCACAGTGAACACAGGAACATTCAGATCTCTGGAGATGACTTGTAACCTTGAGATTGTCCATGCTTTTCCACAATTTTTGTTCTCAAACCCTCAAACAAGATAGGCTTGAGTTCATTTTTCACCATTTTAACTGGTTGCCGGTGTGATATCTATATTGTCAGCACCTTTTAATTGATACAGATGAGTTTAATTGGAGGAGCATTACAAGCTTGGAATGCAATAATTTCTTAAATTTTTGAGAAGGTGCCAATAATTTTGTCCAGTTCATTTTTGGAGTTTTGCGTGAAATATGCCAGATTTGGCTTTGCGTTTCTCCTATTTTTGTGACATACCAATACAAAAAAAGAAATAAACATGAGCATGCCCAAACATTTGTAATTGCAAACATTTTCTGGGCAAAGTGGTGCATTATCTGACAGAAATGCAGGGGTGCCAATATTTTTGCCCATGACTGTGCTTACCAAAAGTCCTAAAGAATGGCACGTACAGGCAGAACCACGTACCTGTACGTGCCATTCTTTAGGCGGTTGGGGGGTCCGATCGGACCCCCTCCGCCGGCGGGGACGGTCGGCATCGCTTCAGGAGCGATCCGGGACGAGGGACGGCCAGTGGTTTCTGGCCACCCCCTCGCGATCGCTCCTGGCGAATGAAAAGCTTCCCTTCCTGTCTATTGTATAGACAGGAAGGCGGAAGTGATGTCACGCTCGGTGCGCCGGTCTATGTGACCGGAGACGCCGAGCGGCGAACATGTTAAGGTTAGTGCACAACAGTACACTGACACCAGTACAGTTAGGCACACAAAACACCCCCCTGTCACCCCTGATCACCCCCCAGATCACCCCCTCCCCCCCCAGTCACAGTGTCACTAATTGCAGTGATCATTTATTTACTGATCACTGCATTTAGTGTCAGTGTGACTGTAATACCTGTCAGGGCAGTTTGTTTTAGGTCCTAGGTAGCCCCTACCCCCCCCCTAATAAAGGTTTAACCCCCTGATTGCCCCTAGTTAACCCCTTCACCCCCTTTTGCCAGTGTCACTAAGCGATCGTTTTTCTGATCGCTGCATTGTGTCGCTAGGTAACCATTTTTTTTTTATTTTAACCGCCATGTTTTATATAGGTTCATAAATAGTTTTATAGGTCAGGTACCCCCCATATTACAACCTAAATAAAGGTTTTAACCCCTGATTGCCCCTAGAGTTAACCCTTTCACCAGTAATCACCGTATAACTGTCACTGGTGACGCTGGTTAGCCAGTTAGTTATTTCGTTATTTAGGTTCCCCGTCAGGTTTTTATATAGCGTCAGGTACCCCCATATATTACCTAATAAAGGTTTAACCCCCTGATTGCCCCTAGTTAACCCTTTCACCCCCTTTTGCCAGTGTCACTAAGCGATCGTTTTTCTGATCGCTGCATTAGTGTCGCTAGGTAACCATTTTTTTTTTATTTTAACCGCCATGTTTTATATAGGTTCATAAATAGTTTTATAGGTCAGGTACCCCCATATTACAACCTAAATAAAGGTTTTAACCCCTGATTGCCCCTAGAGTTAACCCTTTCACCAGTAATCACCGTATAACTGTCACTGGTGACGCTGGTTAGCCAGTTAGTTATTTCGTTATTTAGGTTCCCCGTCAGGTTTTTATATAGCGTCAGGTACCCCCATATATTACCTAATAAAGGTTTAACCCCCTGATTGCCCCTAGTTAACCCTTTCACCCCCTTTTGCCAGTGTCACTAAGCGATCGTTTTTCTGATCCCTGCATTAGTGTCGCTAGGTAACCAGTTTTTTTTTGTATTACTGTTACGGGTGACGCTGGTTAGTTAGCTTGTTTTTTTATACTGTCAGGGCACCCGCCATTTATTACCCAATAACGGTTTAACCCCCTGATCGCCCGGCGGGTGATATCAATTAGGTTTTAGGGTCAAATAAGGTCTGCGTCGCCCCAGGTTAGTGCCAGTACCGCAAACACCCACGCGCAAAGCATACACCTCCCTTAGTGGTATAGTATCTGAACAGATCAATATCTGATCTGATCAGATCTATACTAGCGTCCCAGCAGTTTAGGGTTCCAAAAAAACGCATTGTTAGCGGGATCAGCCCAGATACCTGCTAGCACCTGCGTTTTCCCCCTCCGCCCAGCCCAGCCCACCCAAGTGCAGTATCGATCGATCACTGTCACTTACAAAACACTAAGCACACATAACTGCAGCGTTCGCAGAGTCAGGCCTGATCCCTGCGATCGCTAACATTTTTTTTGTGGTAGCGTTTTGATTCAGTCGCTAACAGTCAGGAGCTTTTTTACCTGTGAATCTCAAAAAAATAAAAAAAACAAAAATAGTTGTCGTTTTATTGTTCTCTCTCTCTCTCTATTGTTGCTCTTTTTTTACTCCATTCTATTCTGCAATGTTTTATTATGTTTTATCATGTTTTATCATGCTTGCTTTTCAGGTATGTAATTTTGTTTACTGTGTTTTAGTGTTAAGCATTTTTTTTGTTTTCAGGTGCGCCATTCAGTTGCAGCGCGGAAAAAGATTACAATATATGTCCAGTATGTTGCTGGACTTTGAATGGTTATACCAGAATGATGCCTGCAGGTTTAGGTATCATCTTGGTATCATTCTTTTCAGCCAGTGATCGGCTTTCATGTAAAAGCAATTCTAGCGGGTAATTAGCCTCTAGACTGCTTTTACAAGCAGTAGGAGGGAATGTCCCCCCTCCCGGATATAAACCGCGCCATTGGGAAATTGGGAAAGCATTTTATCACACCAATCTTGGTGTGGTCAGATGCTTTGAGGGCAGAGGAAAGATCTAGGGTCTAATAGACCCCAATTTTTTCAAAAAAAGAGTACCTGTCACTGCCTATTGCTATCATAGGGGATATTTACATTCCCTGAGATAACAATAAAAATCATAACAAAGAAAAAAAATGGAAGGAACAGTTTAAAAATAGAATAAAAAAGCTAAATAAATAAAAAAAAAACTAAAAAAAAAAAAAAAAAAGCACCCCTGCCCCCCCTTCTCTTGCGCAAAGGCGTACACAAGCGTTGGTCTGGCGTCATATGTAAACAGCAATTGCAGCATGCATGTGAGGTATCACCGCGAAGGTCAGATCGAGGGCAGTAATTTTAGCAGTAGACCTCCTCCGTGAATCTAATGTGGTATCATGTAAAGGCTTTTAAAGGCTTTTTTAAAAATGTATGTAGTTTGTCGCCACTGCGTGTTTGTGCGCAATTTTAAAGCATGTCGTGTTTGGTATCCATGTACTCGGCCTAAGATCATATTTTTTATTTCATCAAAAATTTGAGCAATATAGTGTGTTTTAGTGCATTAAAATAAAAAAAAGTGTATTTTTTTCCACAAAAAATGCGTTTGAAAAATCGCTGCGCAAATACTGTGTGGAAAAAAAAAATGCAACACCCACCATTTTAATCTGTAGGGCCTTTGCTTTAACAATATATATAGTGTTTGGGGGTTCAACGTAATTTTCTTGCAAAAAAAAAAATATATGTTTTCATGTAAACAAAAAGTGTCAGAAAGGGCTTTGTCTTCAAGTGGTTAGAAGAGTGGGTGACGTGTGACATAGGCTTCTAAATGTTGTGCATAAAATGCCAGGACAGTTCAAACCCCCCCCAAATGACCCCATTTTGGAAAGTAGACACCCCAAGCTATTTGCTGAGAGCAATGTTGAGCCCATTAAATATTTTTTTTTTTGTCCCAAGAGATTGAATAATGAAAAAAAAAAAATATATATATTTTTTTTACAAAAAGTTGTCACTAAATGATATATTGCTCAAACATGTCATGGGCATATGTGGAAATACACCCCAAAATACATTCTGTTGCTTCTCCTGAGTACGGGGATACCACATGTGTGGGACTTTTTGGGAGCCTAGCTGCGTACGGAACCCCAAAAACCAAGCACCGCCTTCAGGCTTTCTAAGGGAGTAATTTTTTTATTTCACTTCTCACTGCCAATCACAGTTTCGGAGGCCATGGAATGCCCAGATGGCATAAAACCCCCCAAAATGACCCCATTTTGGAAAGTAGACACCCCAAGCTATTTGCTGAGAGGTATTGTGAGTATTTTGCAGATGTCGCTTTTTGTCACAAAGTTTTGAAAATTGAAAAAAAGAAAAAAAAAAAATTTTTTTCTTTACTTTCTTCATTTTCAAAAACAAATGAGAGCTGTAAAATACTCACCATGCCTCTCAACAAATAGCTTGGGGTGTCTACTTTCCAAAATGGGGTCATTTGGGGGGGTTTTGTGCTATTTTGGCATTTTATGGCCTTCGAAACTGTGATAGGTAGTGAGGAGTGAAATCAAAAATTTGCACCCTTAGAAATCCTGAAGGCGGTGCTTGGGTTTCGGGGCCCCGTACGCGGCTAGGCTCCCAAAAAGTCCCACACATGTGGTATCCCCATACTCAAAATGTATTTTGGGGTGTCTGCTTGGGACTTGCACATGGTTCAGGACTCATCACAAAGTGATTGCACTCTGGGAATTGGTCACACAGTCACCCAGTAGTACATCACAGGAGGAAGGGGAAAAAAAGTACCATATATACTCGAGTATAGGCCGACCCGAATATAAGCCGAGGCACCTAATTTTACCACAAACAACTGGGAAAAACGTATTGACTCGAGTATAAGCCTAGGGTGAGAAATGCGCAGCTACTGTAAGTGGAAAAGAGGGTCAACGATGCCCATTTGCAGCCTCACTGTGCCCATGCAGATGGACACAGTTGACCGATTTGGGGCCCTGTATCTTGGGGTCACTTATTGCTAGGAACACCATCTTTGGATATGTTATAGTGTTAATTCCACTGGGTTGGAATACAACATTTGGGGTTCCTAGCACCAAGTGTCCCCGAGATATGGGGCCCCAAATTCGGGTCAGAAAATCTCAAGCACTTTTCTGCAGCAGAGAATGACATTTTCTGAACCGACTTTGGGGCCCTGTATCTCGGGGCCACTTAGTGCTAGGAACCCCATCTTTGGATATGTTGTAGTGCTAGGTCCACTGGGTTGGCACACCAAATTCGGGATTCCTAGACCCAAGTGGCCCCGAGATACGGGGCCCCAAATTCGGGTCGGAATTTTTTTTTTTTTTGCTGCAGAAAGGTGCTTGACTCGAGTATAAGCCGAGGGGGGCACTTTCAGCAAAAAAAAAATGTGCTGAAAAACTCGGCTTATACTCGTGTATATACGGTATTTGGGGAGCAATTAAAGCGGAAGTAAATGGTTGGGAGACAGCTAGCATTTTCCATATTGTGCAAGTATGCACTACATAATAGCACATCATGACACAATTACCTCTGGGTTTGCTGTCCTCCAGTTGTGTAAGGTCTGAGTTCCCAGCATCCCTTCCTTCCTCACCTGTGCCACATAATCTTCCTCTTCTTGCAAGTCTACCATCTTCTTGCTTTTCTTGTACTATAGCTTCTATGAATGAAAAGCACTTTAGTAAAGGAACACAGGTGCATGGAAGGTCCATCTCCTCTATTTTCTCTAGAGAGCTTTTCATTCATTGAAGTAGTACAGCTTCTATGAATAAATGAGGGGAATGAAACGGGTGGGCAAAATTGTCAATCTTACAAATATGTGTAGCCATGCCCCCGTAGGGATTGCTGAATATTGTGGTTCACCTGTCACCCTGCCAAGCCCAGCATCCATCTCTTAGACACTCGGAGACATAGAACAGTCCATAAGCTTTGTTTTTTTGTTTTTTTATTGAGGGGATTGAACTTGGATGGGAAAGGAAATTCATGGGATGCCCAGAGAGATTCAGTATAACTTGCTTGGGACTACTATATACATTTCTGTATATACACTCCAGTCTTCTCTCCAGTACAACTCTTGTTTAAGACCTCTTTTCCTTACTCCTCCAGCACTTCACTTGCTGCCGACCGTTACTCCTCCAGGACTTCACTTGCTGCAGATTCCCAGACCAGCTAGCACCACATGGTAAGGCCTGACACTAACTCAGTCAGGCCTTGTTAAATTGCCTTTTATGGGCAGGGGCCTTGGCCCCTATGATGTAGAAATAGTTCCAATGCTAACTGTCCTCTACACGGCTACTGATCCCAGTAAACCCTTCTCAGGCCCTGCCAGCCCTTTTGGCTGCAGCTGCCTCTTTCCGACTACCCTTCCCACAGTCCACTCTTCTGGTTCTGCACGCATCTCAAACTGCAAACTCCCAGTTCTCTCAGGCATTCCTCCCCAGTCCTCCTGACTGTGCTTCACTCACCAGCCCTCCTGGCTTCGACCAGTTGTCCTCCCCGGAGTCTCTTAGCAGTGCTCTTGCTGTCCCCTCCTTGCTCTCTCATGTGTCTCTTCTCCTACTGGCTGAACCTGAGCCCAGTCCCAAGGTCAAACCCCCCCCCCCCCAGACTCTGGAGCTCTCTGTGGGCCCCGACAGCCTCCGCACTCTCTCACTCCAGCTTTTCCACCCGACAACTCCTCTCCAGCTGGGCTGACTCTGGGTATTTAAGGAGGCCTGCACCCTGCCAATCCAAGTTGGGAATTGGTCAAAGCTCCTCAGAATACCCCAGGCAGCTCCACCTCTCCTCTCTCTAGCACCTACCTAACTAGAGGGTGCTACATATGGTTTATTAAATGGAAAGGACAATATAATAAGTGTGGCTGGTACACTCAGAACAGCAATATACAACAAAAATATCATAAACAGTACAGTCTGTTGGGTTGGAGCAGCCAGAGCCGCAACATCAGTGCACATTGTGGTAGAAGACATAAAAGCAGAAGGTAAAAAAAAGGTATCACATATATCAAGACCAAGGGTTATTACTGGTATAACTGCAGGATCCCATCAAAAAGCAAGAAAAGGGAAGGAGAGAAGGGGAGGGAAAGAAGGGGGGGGGGGGTGGAAGGAGGAAATAGGATGGAGGGGGAGAGGAGGGAGGTGGGAGAAAGGAGAAAGGGGGGTCCAAAACACAACGGGAGATGTAAAAAAATAAAACAAACATAATAGTCAACAAAGTATATCCCAGATCAGTTACCCCAGGAGGATATCCTGTCCAAATTTTATCAAATTTCCTGGGACAATTGTGGCTTTCATAGGTGAGTTTGTACAATGGTAATACTGTATAAATGGCTGCATGCCAGGAGGACACAGTAGACGGTAACGGTGATTTCCACTTAAAAAGGATCTCCCTCAGGGCATAAAAGGAGGCAAAAAAGACAAACAATTTGACATAACGGTTCCTCAGCTCTATTAACCCCTGCAGCACTGGAAGACTACCACTGCAGGGGTGGGGAACCGGAGTATGGAAGATTTCAACTAAAGCAGCAACCAGAAGCATAAGGGATACATCACTTTGGATGTAAGCAATGTCTTTTGTGTTCTTTTTTTAAAACATTTATTGACTAAACTTAGGCTTTAAGCTTCTTCCTGTTAGAAGTTGTCAAAGCTCTCTCCCTGTCTTCCAACTGTCCTCTTGTATTGTCACCCTGTCACATGGCCTTCTGATGGAGACCATAACAACACTCATGTTTCCATCTTCTACTGTCACCATTGGGAAACTCACCCTGAGAGATTCCATGCAGCCATCATCGGAGAACATCTAGCCAGGAAATGACTGCAAAGAGGTGCAGGAGATCAACAGCACATACAATTTATTACCAAAAGTATCGAGGGCCTGCCTGCCTTTACACGCACATGAATTTTAATGGCATCCCAGTCTTACTCCGAAGGGTTCAATATTGAGTTGGCCCACCGTTTGCAGCTACAACAGCTTTAACTCTTCTGCGAAGGCTGTCCACAAGGTTTAGGAGTGTGTCTATGGGAATGTTTGACCATTCTTCCAGAAGCGCATTTGTGTCAGGTACTGATGTGGACAAGAGGGCCTGGACCACTGCACATAGCAAGGTCCATAAAGACATGGATGAGCGAGTCTGGGGTGGAGGAACTTGACTGGCCTGCACAGAGTATTGACCTCAACCTGATAGAACATCTCTGGGATGAATTAGAGCGGAGATCGCGAGCCAGGCCTTCTCTTCCAACATCAGTGCCTGACCTCACAAATGTGCTTTTGGAGAATGGTCAAGCATTCCCATAGACACACTACTAAATCTTGTGAACAGCCACCCCAGAAGAGTTGAAGCTGGTATAGCTGCAAAGGGTGGGCCGACTCAATATTGAACCCTATGGACTAAGACTGGAATGCCATTTAGGTCCATGTGCATGTAAAGACAGGCGTCCTAATACTTTCGGTAATATAGTGTAGATGCAATAAAGGTTAAAAAATTTAGAATTTTTTGGGGGGTGAAAAAATGGCAATTGTCTATATTGTACATCTCTTGAGTATAATTAAATGTCATTCAGTTGGGGTTTACATCTACTTTAAGCAACTAATAATATTTTTCATGCTGGGCCAAATGAAGTTATTCACCTACCGTTATCACTATGGTTCCTGCTTTGCTGCCTGCCACGATTAGCATAGCCATACTTAATATGCTCTTCCCTAATGCCATTTTTTCCTGCCACTGTGAAGCGGAACTAATACACTTAGTCGATAAGTACATCAAAGACAGCGTATCTAAAGTAATAAATGGCTCTTGTGGTGGTAAACTGTATATGCAGAAGGCAATGAGTTTTTTTTTTATTTACTTTTCTTTAGTGTTCTTTTCCCTTTGAAGTAGAAGAGGATAAAAGTAAATGGCTTTATACCTTAGCAAAACAACGTCATTCAGCATTTTGTTATTGCTTGTTTTTGCACTTTTTTTAAATCACCTGTTGTGTTTATTTCATGCCAACGCTCACATTACATTCAGCCTAATGTAAAAGAAGGATATTATTTTAGACTGTCAATTTCCTAAAAAAAAAAAATCCAGCCGAAAGTTTGCCTGCATAACTATATATATAGTCCATCTCCAGAAGCCTGGGTCTCCTACCATCAACACTTCGGGAAGTGCCAAGTGCCTGTGTTCCCCTTCGCCTGCTGTGATTTCATCCTCCGACCCCTACACCACTACAGAACTCAACAGTGATGTAAGGGTTGGAGGATGGATTTAAAGATTGTAAGATGGGAAGAGGTGATTGTGACAGACCTAGCCGGGACAGAGGATGTTGGAGGGGACTGAATGCGAGCCTATTGCCTTGCGATTATGGGCCCTGGCATTTGGGGGAACGGTGCTCTTTGAGCTGCATGCCTGGGGACCCCTAAGCTGGTGTTACTTGGATTCAGGTCCATGCTGGCCCCCAAGACACAGACTCTGTATATGTATTTGGCATATTAGCAAGAGATGCTAATGTCATGAACTCAAGCCAGCCTGTCTGTTGTGTAAATGAGTATAGTCTGGCTTGTAGGAGTGTTTCACCTATTGTTGTGTGTGCTAATTAACCCTGCAATTGAATGAAGGAGTTTTAGGTTAGGTTTAGGTTAGGTTAGGTTTTAGTCATCAGGCTGTATATATGTGTGTGACATGTCAAATAAAGATAATTCCTGATGTACCCTACACTGGTGTTGTCTGGTGACTGGGTGAGCTAAGGGGTCTTGGATTGTGTGGTACCGGAAAGAGGAAGCATTTACGACGGACATCTTGAGTACGGGGTCCGTCACAGTGATCAACAGTAGGGATGAGATTCAGGTTCAGATTGAACATGGGCTCATGGTGAACCCAGGCTGTTTGCAGTTTGGCCACCCATGGAACAAATTGGCCCTAACTTGCCAGTTCACCCACCCAAATACCCGGCTGCTATAGTGGAAACAAACAGCTGAGAGTCCCATATGACACCATTGACCAAATTTGGTTATTGACCAGGTTTCTTGCCACTGTGTTTACATTACCATATACAGTAACTTCTTATAGCCTAGGCCAGCGATGGCAAACCTTGGTGCCCCAGATGTTTTGGAACTACATTTCCCATGATGCTCAACTACACAGCAGAGTGCATGAGCATCATGGGAAATGTAGTTCCAAAACATCTGGGGGGGCCAAGGTTCGCCATCACTGGCCTATGCCATCTTTATGTAGAGCAACAATTTTTTTTTTTCAGATCCTCAGAGAGTTCTTTGCCATGAGGTGCCATGTTGAACTTCCAGTGACCAGTATGAGAGAGTGAGAGAGATAACACCAAATTTAACACACCTGCTCCCCATTCACACCTGAGACCTTGTAAAACTAACATGTCACATAACACTGGGAGGCAAAATTGTTAATTGGGCTCAAATTGGACATTTTCACTTAGGGGTGTACTCACTTTTGTTGCCAGCAGTTTAGACATTAATGGCTGTGTGTTGAGGTATTTTGAGGGGACAGCAAATTTACACTGTTTTACAAGCTGTACACTCACTACTTTACATTGTAGCAAAGTGTAATTTCTTCAGTGTTGTCACATGAAAAGATATAATAAAACATTTACAAAAATGTGAGGGGTGTACTCACTTTTGTGAAATACTGTGAATATATATATATATATATAAGTTATTACAGATTGAATTTTCTTCACTTTTTTTTCTTTCATTATTTTTCACAATTTTTTTATCCCGGATTTTGTTAGGAAGATCTTCCATATGATGTTACCACAACCTATGTTTTAGAAAGAAGAGTTATGCCTCGTACACACAATCGGATTATGTGGCGTACTTAGTCCGACGGACTAGGGTCCGGCGGACAATTCGATTGTGTGTGGGCTCCAGCTGACTTTTTCTCTATTATTTTTGATTGATCGGTTTGTGTTATCCTGAGGGAGGTTTGAAATGTAATTCCCTTGCGTCTTAGTTTTTGCTGTTGGTGAAGAACCCCATTAGATGGTGGGTAGCCGTGTGTAGAGGATTTACTTCTGGGCCCCATTGTGTGCGCGATGCGTTGCTGGATGGGCAGAGTGTCGGGTGGTCGGGATGTGGGTCTGGGCATGCACAGTAGCATCTGTTACTCTCCGTGCCCATCATGAAATCATTACGTCGGATGGGGCAGGAGGGGTATATATAAAGGAGCATCTATGATCGAAGGCGGCGGGGGGGGACCTGGATCTTCAACCAGGAGACAAGGTTTGGTTGTCTACCAGGCATTTGGAGTTGGCCTGTCCCTCCAAGAAATTGGGCCCTAAGTTCATTGGGCCCTTCCCTGTCCTATCCCGATTCAACCCTGTTGTCTACAAACTCAAACTGCCCTCAACTTACCGGATCCACCCTGTCTTCCATGCCTCCCCCCTGAAGCCCATGTTGCCGCAAGAGGAAATATGTGCCAACTGAGCATGCGCCAAAGACGCCTCAGTGTTTCAACCCACACCTGCGCCGCACACCCCTGGCCCCCATGCCACTCGGTGTCCACCAAGTCTCTGTCTCCATCTCCAGAGGCTTCAAGGACCCGAGGTGCAAGGGAGGCCTCCCCACTACTACGTCTCACATCAGGTACGTGGCCCTCGTGACACATACTATGTAATCAACATATGTGTTTACCTACTGGAACACAGACACATATATCTTTTTTTTATTATCATTATCTTTAGAATACTGCTTCTTGCTGTCCTTCCTGTGGCCTAGCAAATACTACTACATTGGGGGATTGTTCCGATTGATGTGCCTGGTTGGAGCAAATTCTTTAAATATTTGTTGATCTATGTTTCAAGTATTCTACTTTGATTAATGAGATGTCCTTCATCAAACTCATTCTGACTGCATATTATATGCAATCTAATGGACTGTTTATCCACCTTTGTACAGTTATATGAGCGTGGTACTGTATATCTCCTGAAGAAGCCTCAAAAAGGCAAAACACGTTGAGATTACTACACCATAGCAGTCATACAGTCATTTCAAGTGTGGATATTCTGATCAAGATTCGTCAATGAATAGTGTTTTTATGGATTTTATATTGAAAAACATTTTACAAATTATTATGAATGAAAAAAAATTAAAGTTATGAATTTTATATTGCATTAAATTCAGCTTAACGTGATGCATTTCGGTCTTTTTTAAAGAAAACATTTTTGCTATGTAACAGTGCCAGAGATTGCAGATCTGCAGAGTTCCTTTTTTGGTTTAATGGTATAAAGTTGTTCAATCGTCTAAGGAGCTGTCTCTCCGTCAGATCACTGCGTCTAAAATATATTATCCTATTATCCCCCATGTGTCACACTCAGCCAGCAATGTAAGCTCTTTGAGGGATTTAGCTGACATCTTATGTGACTGTGTCAGTGCAATATCTCTGTCTCTTCTCCTGGATCCCACCACACGTGATTCATGGCTCTGCATGGCTGCCATTTCTATGCAAATTGACCGGAGATGAATGCTTCTTACTGGGATTTCTGTGGAGTACAAGAGACGCCTAGCAGGTTTATTTGCAAATGATGTTATGAAACAAAGCAAGAACTGAAAGAAGTCCTGAAATGAGTTTATTAATACTGTCAACAGTTACTATTCACTGAGCACAAGAGAGCATATTAATACCTTGCAGGAAAACATTTTCATCTCCCAACTTCGAGAGAACCAAATGGATAAGCTTTCAACCATCATCTGTTTTAATACTTTTCAGGGAACCAGTTATGGAGGGTAAAAAAAAATGCAAAGAAAAAGGCCAGAAAGCACCAGCTTTTTTTTTTTTCAAAATTCTTCATTTTTTAATTCTTCAAAACAAAAACTACAGTGAAGTGTTTTACAAATACCGTATATACTCGAGTATAAGCCGACCTGAATATAAGCCGAGGCACCTAATTTTACCACAAAAAAACTGGGAAAACTTATTGACTCGAGAATAAGCCTAGGGTGAGAAATGCGCAGCTACTGTAAGTGGAAAAGAGGGTCAACAATGCCCATTTGCAGCCTCACTGTGCCCATTTGCCTGCCTCACTGTGCCCATTTGCAGCCATAGGTCCCCCAAACTTCAAACTCGGTAGTTAAGGATTCCTAGATGCCCCCTAGCTGCAGCCAAAAGTGTCCCGAAATGACATTGCTGCAGATGGACATAGTTGACCGACTTTGGGGCCCTGTATCTCGGGGGCCACTTGGTGCTAGGAACTGGGTGTGCAAACCCAGTGGAACTAGCACTACAACATATCCAAAGATGGGGTTCCTAGCACCAAGTGGCCCCCGAGATACGGGGCACCAAAATCGGTTCGGAAAATGTCGAGCACTTTTCTGCAGCAGAGAATGACATTTTCCGAACTGACTTTGGGGGCCCGTATCTCGGGGCCTCTTGGTGCTAGGAACGCCAGCTGGATATGTTGTAGTGCTAGTTCCCCTGGGTTTGCACACCAAATTTGGGGTTCCTAGCACCAAGTGGCCCCGAGATACGGGGCCCCAAAAGTCGGTTCAGAAAATGTCATTCTCTGCTGCAGAAAAGTGCTTGACTCGAGTATAAGTCGAGGGGGGCATTTTCAGCACAAAAAAATGTGCTGAAAAACTCGGCTTATACTCCAGTATATACGGTAATATAGAAAGAAGATATTACACCATACTCCCGGAGAGTCTCACCAAAAAGCAGTCTTCACACATAAACATAATTATATCCTGGAGAAGGGATTTAAGCAGCCTTGGGTAGGAGAATCTAGAACCTTATTATGAGAAAAGGCAACCATTCTTGGCTGTTAAAGTTTGGAATGAAAAGAACAGGGAAAAAAAAACAGACACCATAAGCCTTCAATTGACAGATTTGACCTTAATTAATTTGGATTTTCGGATGAATGCATTTTTTAAGGAAACAAAATGAATAAAAATTAATTTCGGGAGTAACTAAATAAATGTATTTTTCTGACAAAACCAAAATTACGAAACAAAATATTTCAGTGTGCACATGTCTATAACCTACTGAAGACCTTGGTCTATGTGCTTTGGGGAGACCCTTGATAGGATTGGTTACCTTGTAGAGCTTGAACAAGCTACATCAACCTACACCAAGCCCACCTGGCTATTGGCAGCGGTACCATTGGCGCAGTTACTATAGATTAGAAAGGGGGCCTTTGGTGTTTAGTAGACATTTTGTCCGAATTTTGGGGATTTTCACGTTCATTTTAACAAACAATAACGAACGTGCAGAATAGGAAATCTGAAAGATCCGACATAAAAAATGCTTTTTTTCTGTTTCGTTTGCGACAAAAGTTCGATATAGATAGAAGATTCGACATGACGGTGACAATAGCGATCTGTGTCTATCGAACTTGCGGTTAAATGTGCCTAACCTAAATCTATTAGTTCAAGATTATTTGACATAGAGAGAAAAGATTCGACATTATAGAGACATGAAGATTTGATGAAGCAGCTAAAAACATACGATCGCCGCAAGCGGACATTTATGGTCAAATGCTCCGCCCATAGGCTATAGAAGAATTCTAATGTTGGTTGACTAGTAATAATCATTAATAAATATAGTTATTACTAGTCATACAACACTAAAATTCTACTATAGTTTGTGGGTGGAGCATTCGACCGGAAATGTACGATTGCGGCGTCGTACAGTTTAGCTGCTTTGTCTAATCTACTTATACATTTCGACAGACACCATAAGCCTTCAATGACAGATTCGACCTTAATTAATTCAGATTTTTGGACAAATGCATTTTTGAATGAAACATAATAAATAAAAACTAATTTCGGAAGTAACTAAATAATTTTATTTTTCGGACGAAATTACGAAACTAAATATTTCAGTGTGCACATGTCTAGTGTTTAGCTGGTCATAGTGGCTTAACATGGCTAGCAGGTTTATTGTGAGATTTTAAATTTCTTTCTATGGTTTAGAAATATTTGTAATAAAATGTATGATTTTTTAAGAAATTGTTGTACTCTGGTGCCTATACAGTTCCTGGTTTTGTTAAAAAATTCTATACATAGACTTAGTGAGCAAGACATCGCTCCCTTTGATGGTGACTTGCCTTCTGCAGAGATTGGTAAGCCATATACAAATTCAATCTGTACAGGTTATTTTAGGCTTCAGAAACATCAGAAGATGCCTTGGAAGACAAAATGTACCAGATAATATTAAAGAAGTTGTGAAAGTGTCACAGATGCCCCCAAAAGAAATCAAATATATTTAAGCCCAGACAAGAAACATTCTAAAACTTGCTCTGCCCATGACCAGTTGAGAAGCGCCCAAAGACATGCACATGATAAGTATCAAACTAGGTATTAATTGAGGAGAGCTTGAAAATTGGTGGAATCACTATATGCTCACCAAGAAGTCCATGTAGGGCAGACTTTTTCAGAATCCACACTATCCTAAGCCACCAACATTTCCATCACCATAATATCATTAAGAACCTGGGCCCATTCCACAAGCAAAGGTGGGGAGGCGGACTTCCGGTGACGAGAGATAACAACTCTGGCCACCAATAGAAAATGTAAGATACCTCTTTTATTTTGGAAATAAGTTCAGGGATCATAGACAGAAGAACAATTTCGGTAGTATAATAAAACCGTTTTAATGGTTTGCTAAACACACCAAAAAGGAGAAAATAAAAAAAGTTCATTAGAGTTTCTATATACCGTATATACTCGTGTATAGGTCGACCCAAATATAAACCGAGGCCCCTAATTTACGACAAAAAAACTGGGAAAACGTATTGTTTGGTAGACTTCTAGGCGTCTCTTGTATTGTGTTTAAGCCGAGGGTGAGAAATGCAGCAGCTACTGTAAGTGCAAAAGAGGGTCAACAATGCCCATCTGCAGCTGCATGCCCCCCTGTGTCCTGTACATACCCCCCTGTGTCCATTGCAGCCTACCTGTGCCGATCTGCATCCTGTGTCTCCCATTGCATTCTTCCTGTGCCGATCAGTGGCCATTCCAATGTTCAAAAGCCGCGCCTCCTCCTCGTCCTTGTCTGTGATAGGAGGAACACTCTGTTTTCCCAGCAGTCATTGTTCAGTGTTCCGCCTATCACAGACATCCTCTCATCTTCGTCCATGAGATGAGAATGACAGGACGTCCGTGATAGGCGGAACACTGAACACTGACTCACTGCTGGGAAAATTTGTGTTCCTCCTATCACAGACGAGGAGGAGGAGGAGGCGCGGCGTTTGAACACTGCAATGGCCACCGTCTGTCTGCATGACACGCTGATCATGTAGGCAGACGGCGGTGACTCGAGTATAAGCCAAGGGGGGTACTTTCAGCCCTAAAAAAAAGGGCTGAAAATCTCGGCTTATACTCGAGTATATACGGTACTTACATTTTTTTTGAAGACCAGGCCTTTTCTGTTTCCATGTAACAACCAGTAGCTTTTTGCTAGAAAATTTCTTAGAACCCCCAAACATTATATATTTTTTTAAAGCAGAGGCTCTAGAGAATTATTTAATGGGTGTTGCAATCTTTTATGTCACACGGTATTTGCGCAGTGGTTTTTCAAACACACTTTTTTTTTTCAATTTTAATGCACAAAAACACAATATATTACTCAATAGACATGTGCACAATAGAAAAATTTGTTTATTTTCGTTTTGTTTCTGTTCGTTTCCGTTGATTCGTAACGATTCGTAATTTCGTAAGTCGTCGGTGTCGTATTCGTAACGATTCGTAATTTCGTAAGTCGTCGGTGTCGTATTCGTAACGATTCGTAAATTTGTAAGTCGTCGGTGTTCGTATTCGTAACGATTCGTATTTTCGTAAGAGTTATTTTTTCGTTAGTTTAATTTTCGTTTATTCGAAATTCGGGCGCATTCGTATTTTCGTAGATTTAGTTACATTCGTACTTTCATAAGATTGATTTATTCGTACTTTCGTAACATTGTTTTCGTAGATTCGTAATCGGAGCATAATTCATAATTTTATGTAATGTGTATGCTATTATTACATTGTAAGAGACACGGAAAAATTACGAATTACGAATGTACAAATTTTTTCGTTCTATCCATTCGAAGCACGTTAAGCAGCGCCATTGTAAGAGACACGGAAAATTACAAATCGCAAAAAAAAAAAAAAGTTACGAATGTACAAATTTTTTCGTTCAATCCATTCGAAGAACGTTAAGCAGCGCCATTGTAAGAGACACGGAAAATTACAAATCGAAAAGAAAAAAAAAGTTACGAATGTACAAATTTTTTCGTTCAATCCATTCGAAGCACGTTAAGCAGCGCCATTGTAAGGGACACGGAAAATTACCAATTCAACAATTAGTTTCGTTGTTTCTAATTTGGTTATTTCAGATTTTCGTTGTTTTTCATATTCGTTCGATTCGAACAATCGTTATTCGTTAAAATTTTTAGCGAATCATTCGTTCATTCGTACGATAACGAATGAACGAATATAACGAATTTTAACGGAAAACGAAAAAAAAAAAACGAAACGAATTGCACATGTCTATTACTCAATTATTTGGTAAAATTTTAAAAATGATGTTACGTGGAGTAAATAGATACCAAACACCACACGCTTTAACATTGCAACGTTGAAAAATTATGTAAATTTTACTATCCATAAGCGATGCTTTAACCACTTCAGCCCCGGACCAATTGGCAGCCAAAGGACCAGGCCCCTTTTTGCGATTCGGCACTGCGTCGCTTTAACTGACAATTGCGTGGTCGTGCGACGTGGCTCCAAAACAAAAATTGGCGTCCTTTTTTTCCCACAAATAGAGCTTTCTTTTGGTGGTATTTGATCGCCCCTGCGGTTTTTATTTTTTGCGCTATAAACAAAAATAGAGCGACAATTTTGAAAACAATGCAATATTTTTTGCTTTTTGCTATAATAAATATCCCCAAAAAATATATAAAAAAAAACATTTTTTTTCCTCAGTTTAGGCCGATACGAATTCTTCTACATATTTTTGGTAAAAAAAAAATTGCAATTAGCGATTATTGATTGGTTTGCGCAAAAGTTATAGCGTTTACAAAATAGGGGATAGTTTTATAGCATTTTTATTAATATTTTTTTTTTTACTAGTAATGGCGGCGATCAGCGATTTTTATTGTGACTTCGACATTATGGCGGACACATCGGACATTTTTGACACATTTTTGGGACCATTGTCATTTATACAGCAATCAATGCTATTTAAATGCATTGGTTCCTGTATAAATTACAGTTGTAGTGAAGGGGTTAACCACTAGGGGGAGGGGAGGGGTTATGGGCTGTGACGTGTGTGTTTTTTTTTACATTAGGGGGCGGGGCTGACGTCTAACGTCATTGATCGGCTTTCCCGATGACAGGGAACAGCCGATCACTGACAGTCAGTGTAGGAAGCGCGGGGAGAGGTTTGTTTACACAGACCTCTCCCCGTTCTTCAGCTCCGTGACCCGATCGCAGGACACCAGCGGCGATCAGGTCCACTGGTCCCGCGGCCAGGGTCACGGAGCTCCCGACCGGGTCACGAGCGCGCCGCTGGTGGCGCGCGCGCGACCCACAGGCAGGCACATGCACGATCACGTACAGGTACGTGATTTTGCCTGCCCGTGCCATTTTGCCGACGTATATCGGCGTTAGGCGGTCGGGAAGCGGTTAAAAGCCTTTACATGTTACCACTTTAGATTTACACAGGAGGTCTGGGGCTAGAATTACTGCCCATGATCTGATGTTCATGGTGATACCTCACATGTGTGTGTGATGCGTGCAGGACAGACACATCCGTTTGCATTTGCATGCAAGCATGGGGGGACAGGGGCCTATTAAAAAAAAAAATTTACATTTATTTTTATTTTGGTTTACATTTTTTTTTAATTACTTTTATTGTTATCACAGGGAATATACAGTGAGGGAAGAAAAGTACTTGATCCCTTGCTGATTTTGTATGTTTGCCCACTGAGGAGATCAGTCTATAATTTTAATGATAGGTTTATTTTAACAGTGAGAGACAGAATAACAACAGAAATATCAAGAAAAATGCATTTCTAAAAAGTAAAAAAAATATTTGATCCTCGATCAATCAGCACGATTTTTGTCTCCCAGGTGTCTTTTATACAGGTAGTGAGCTGAGATTAGGAGCACTCTCTTAACCGCTTCCCGACCGCCTCCTGCACATTTACGTCGGAAGAATGGCGCGGCTAGGCAAAAGCACGTACAGGTACAACCCCTTTAATTGCCTAGCCGTGGGGTTGCGCACGCGCCGCCGCCGGCGCGCTCGTGACCCGGTCGGGAGCTCCGTGGCAACGGCCGCGGGACCAGCGGACCCGATCGCCGCTGGTGTCCTGCGATCGGGTCACAGAGCTGAAGAACGGGGAGAGGTCTGTGTAAACAAACCTCTCCCCGCGCTTCCTACATTGCCTGTCACTAATCGGCTGTTCCCTGTCATCAGGAAAGCCGACCAGTGACGTCAGACGTCAGCCACGCCCCCTAATGTAAAAAAAACACACACGTCACACACCATAACCCCTCCCCCTAGTGGTTAAAGCGGTTCTGCACTGTCTGTATGGTTTTTTTTTTTTTTTAGTGCAATGCAATGGGTTGTGAGATCTAGTTTAAGTACTCAGGTGTCCTATTTCTGTAAATCGCTGCTGCCGGTTTTCGTCAGATAAAAGAATTTTACAAAACCTTTCCTGCCGGTTGCCATCTTGCCTGTGGGCATGTGAACCCACACAGGCACTTCAGATGGCCCAGCATGCACCGCCGTTACTGCGCCGATCTCGCGCGTGCGCAGTAACGGCAAAGAGTAGCTCACGTTCCCGGACATCTTCCGAAATCTCGCGAGATTTCGGCACATCTGCCGACATCTCGCGAGATTTCGGAAGATGTGGCCGAAATCTCGCAAGATTTCGGAAGATGTCCGCACTGACTCCTGGGTTCAATGACACCAGATCCCAGGAGACAGTGCGGCGTGACGAGGATCGACGCAGAGACCCCGCCCACCGCCGCAGAGACAGAGGAAAGAACATCAGCGATTACAAGGTAAGTGGAAAAAAAAAAAGAAAAAAAACACATTTCATTTAATACTCTTTGCCTGATTTGGAAGGCAAAGAGATTTACTAAATGAAATGTGTGCAGAACCGCTTTAACTCTTTCACTGCCAGTGTCATTTATACAGAAATCAATGCATTTAAATAGCATTGATTGCTGTATAAATAACAATGGTCCCAAAAATGTGTCAAAAATTTCCGATGTGTCCGCCATAATGTCGCAGTCACAATAAAAATCGCTGATCGCCGCCATTACTAGTAAAAAATAAATATTAATAAAAATGCTATAAAACTATCCCCTATTTTGTAAACGCTATAACTTTTGCGCAAATCAATCAATAATCGGTAATTGCGATTTTTTTTACCAAAAATATGTAGAAGAATACGTATCAGCCTAAACTGAGGAAAAATAATGTTTTTTTATATATTTTTTGGGGATAGTTATTATAGCAAAAGGTACAAAATATTGCATTTTTTTCAAAATTGTCGCTCTATTTTTGTTTATAGCGCAAAAAATTCAAACCGCAGGGGCGATCAAATACCACCAAAAGAAAACTCTATTTGTGGGAAAAAAAGGACGCCAATTTTGTTTGGGAGCCACTTCGCACGGCCGCGCAATTGTCAGTTAAAGCGACGCAGTGCCAGATCGCAAAAAGG
Source organism: Lithobates sylvaticus (assembly GCA_028564925.1). Classification (NCBI taxonomy): domain Eukaryota; kingdom Metazoa; phylum Chordata; class Amphibia; order Anura; family Ranidae; genus Lithobates; species Lithobates sylvaticus. The sequence continues at coordinate 32,037,376 of CM053034.1, read as the reverse complement.
GGCCTGGTCCTTTGGCTGCAAATTGGTCCGGGGCTGAAGTGGTTAAAGTGTTGTGGATGAGTATTCCAGCATGACAATGACCCAAAACATACGGCCAAGGCAACAAAGGAGTGGCTCAAGAAGAAGCACAGTCTCTAGCCAGTCTCCAGACCTTAATCCCATAGAAAAAATGTGGAGGGAGCTGAAGATTTAAGCCCAGGATCACACTGAGTTGCGGGAATGACGCCATTTTTACTCCCGCATGTCAGTCCCGATTTCGGCCGCGATTTCAGAGACATCTGTGCAGGTTTCTGCACAGATGTCAATGTAAATCGCAGCCCAAAATCGCAAAAAGTAGAACAGAAACTACTTTTTTAAATCGGTGCAGCACCGCAGATGCGGCCTTGCACCGATTAGGACGGTGCCATTGATGGCAATTGCCACAGATTTGCCATGCGATTTGACATGTCAAATCGCATGTCAAAACACTCCAGTGTGAACCAGGGCTTAAGTTACCAAACTTCAGCCTCAAAATCTTAATGACTTGGAGAGGATCTGCAAAGAGGAGTGGGACAAAATCCCTCCTGAGATGTGTGCAAACCTGGTGCCAACTACAAGAAATGTCTGACTTGATTGCCAACAAGGGTTTTGCCACCAAGTACTAAGTCATGTTTTGTGAAGAGGTCAAATACTTATTTGACTCATGAAAATGCAAATCAATTTTTTTTTAAATGCGTTTTTCTGGATTTTTGTTATTCTGTCTCTCACTGTTAAAATAAACCTACCATTCAAATTATAGACTGATAATTTCTTTGTCAGTGGGCAAACGTACAAAATCAGCAGGGGATCAAATACTTTTTTCCCTCACTTTAAGCAAAAAGAAATTTTTTTTTGCTATTTTCACACTAACTTTCCTCCCCGCAAATCAGGAGGCAGGGTGGCAGACCTGTTTCCTAATTGGCCAAAGTGCCAGGCCACCCTATTGGATGCCTGGCACTTAGGAAGAGGAGTGGAGAAGACATGCTGGAGGAGCTCATGTGGTAAGTCCCCTCTGCCAGGGCCGCGGGATTTGGTGCTACCTGAGCCGCGCTTGCAGGGCAGGGGGTTGATGGGTTCGGTGCCGCCAGAGCCGTGCACGCAGGGGGTTGCTGCTGCTAGAGACGCGTGGGGGGTGGGTGCTGCCAGAGCCGCGCGTGGGGGAGTCGGTGGGCACAGTGTCTGCATATGATGGGCACAAGTGGCTGCATTTGATGGTCACAAGTGGCTGCATTTGATGGGCACAATGGCTGCATTTGATGGACACAAGTGGCTGCATATGATGGGCACAAGTGGCTGCATTTGATGGGCACAAGTGGCTGCATTTGATGGGCACAAGTGGCTGCATATGATGGACACAAGTGGCTGCATATGATGGGCACAAGTGGCTGCATATGACGGGCACAGGTGGCTACATTTAACGGGCACAAGTGGCTGCATTTGATGGGCACAAGTGGCTGCATTTGATGGGCACAAGTGGCTGCATTTGACAGGCACAAGTGGCTGCATTTGATGGGCACAAGTGGCTGCATATGATGGACACAAGTGGCTGCATATGATGGGCACAAGTGACTGTATATGATAGGCAGAAGTGGCTGCGTTTAATGGGGACAATAGCTGTATATGATGGGCACAAGTGGCTGCATATGATTGGCACAGTCGCTGAAAATGATGGACACAAGTGGCTGCATATGATGAGCACACATGGCTGAATTTGATGGGCACAATGGCTGCATTTGATGGGCACAGTGAGGCTACAATTGATAGGGGGGTTTCAGTATTTTTCAGTTTGTTTGCGCCCCCCCCAAAAAAATTTTGAGCACCTGCCGCCACTGACTGTAAGTAACCCCTGTGATAGCAATAGGCACTGACAGGTACTCTTTATGGAGAGATCTGGGGTCCTTAAAAGCATTTCTCCCACTCATTTCCACGTACACTGGCAGAATGTTGATGTTCCCGTGTTAATGTCAGCAGTAAAAGCTCAACAATTATATCTTCTAATTCCCTGCATTTATTTGCAATAAGAATTAGTAACTGGCTTCAGCTGCCAGGTTCTGTGCCTTTGCATGAAAATGATGCCATTATCCTTCTTTGCTGTGACTAAAATATAAAGATCACGGCTCATATAATAAAGCAAAGTCATGTACAAGAGACGGGGGGGGGGAAAAGGGAAACAAGCGAGCCTTATTGCACAGGAATGTAAAACAGGCATAACACGGAGTAACCATTTGTTTCTACGAGACGGTGCCAATGGGATTTTGTCTCCGGCAAATATTAATTGTACTTTTTGTATTTTTTATTTGTTAAACGTGCTGATGCTAGAAATATGTACAGGCACAGTTTTTTTCCCTGAGCTGCTTTGAAATTTTATTTACGATCGCAAATATGTCTAAAATAATTCAGGGCTATCACCGGGCCTAATTTCAACATGTTTGCAAACATCCGTTTGGTTTAGCACTATAAACTTGGCTGTTGCTTCTGCATACTTATTTGGAAATTTGACAATTTTCTTCTTTTTTTTTTTTAAATAGAAGCGAGTGGGTGAGAGTATATTTATGGTGCTAGTTACAGTGATACTCAACTGTATCTGAGCAGCACAAACTAAAAACGCTATTTAATTCATTTTTTTTTTTTTTATTCAGATTTTCTTTTAAAGTTTTTTTAACAAGTACCGTATTTATCGGCGTATAACACGCACCGGTGTATAACACGCACCCCAAGTTTAGGAGGGAATTTTAAGGAAAAAAAGTTTTAGGAGAGAAGTTTAGGGGGAAAAAAAACTTACATTTAAGCGTCATTTGCAGCTTGCCCAGCGTCATTTGCAGCTTGCCCAGCGTCATTTGCAGCCTTGCCCAGCTTCTTTTGCAGCCTTGCCCAGCATCTTTTGCAGCCTTGCCCAGCGTCTTTTGCAGCCTTGCCCAGGGTCATTTGCAGCCTTGCCCAGCTTAATTTGCAGCCTTGCCCAGCGTCATTTGCAGCCTTGCCCAGCGTCATTTGCAGCCTTGCCCAGCGTCTTTTGCAGCCTTGCCCAGCTTAATTTGCAGCCTTGCCCAGCGTCATTTGCAGCCTTGCCCAGTGTCATTTGAAGCTTGCCCAGTGTCATTTGTAGCTTGCCCAGTGTCATTTGCAGCTTGCCAGCGTAATTTGTAGTTTGCCCAGTGTGATTTGCAGCATTGCCAGCGCCATTTGCCTTGCCCACTTTTAAATTTCCCGCCGCGAGACAAACCGCGCATGACAACCGCCGAAAAAGACCGAACCGAGGCCGAAAAAGGATGAACCGCCACCGAAGAAGACCGAGCCGACTGTTCGGCTCCGCTCGGAGTCCCGCCTCCCTGCTGTTTCGGGAGCGAGCGCAGGGAGGCGGGACTACGAGCGGAGCTGAACAGTCGGCTTCGGCCTTTTTCGGCCGCGGTTCGGCATTTTTCGGCCGCGGTTTGGTCTTTTTCGGCGGCGGTCGCCATTTTTCGTCGCCGCTCGCTTTTTTGTCATTTTTTTTTTTTGGGGTATCGGCGTATAACACGCACCCATGACTTTCCCCCGATTTTAAGGGGGAAAAAGTGCGTGTTATACGCCGATAAATACCGTATATAAAAAGAGAACAAAACATGAATTTAAACAAAAATCAATTCAACAAATAAAGCAGTAACGTTATAGTACATTTAATTTGTTATTGTCTAGCCTTCCAAAAATATTCACATATATTCAAAAATATTCTACAGCAACCAATATACTGTATTATTGACAGAAAATACAGTATTATAGAATATAGAGATATACTTTGATCTACATACCTTAAGTATCCTCATTGATTGCTTTATTGTCCAGATATGTACCGTATTTATTGCCGTATAACACGCACTTTTTTCCCCTTAAAATCAGGGCAAAATCGTGGGTGCATGTTATACGCCGATCCCCCGCTGATTTTAAGGAAACGAGCGAGCGGAGCCAAAATACACAAAGCCTAAGTAAACTTGGCTTTACTCGGCTCCTCTGGCAGTCCCACCCACCTCCACTGATTGCGAGAGGAGCGAGCGCCGCTGACATCCAAAAAGCCGAATGTACTTCGGCTAGTCTTGGCTCCTCCCGCAGTCCCGCCCACCTCCACTGATTGCAAGAGGAGCGAGCGCCGCTGACATGCAAAAAGCTGAATGTACTTCGGCTAGTCTCGGCTCCTCTCGCAGTCCCGCCCACCTCCACTGATTGGGAGAGGAGCGAGCGCCGCTGACATGCAAAAAGCTGAATGTACTTCGGCTAGTCTTGGCTCCTCTCACAGTCCCGCCCACCTCCACTGATTGCAAGAGGAGCGAGCGCCGCTGACATGCAAAAAGCTGAATGTACTTCGGCTAGTCTCGGCTTCTCTCGCAGTCCCGCCCACCTCCACTGATTGTGAGAGGAGCAAGCGCCGCTGACATGCAAAAAGCCAAATGTACTTCGGCTAGTCTTGGCTCCTCTCGCAGTCACGCCCACCTCCACTGATTGCGAGAGGAGCGAGCGCCGCTGACATGCAAAAAGCCGAATGTACTTCGGCTAGTCTTGGCTCCTCTCGCAGTCCCGCCCACCTCCACTGATTGCGAGAGGAGCGAGCAACGCTGACATGCAAAAAGCTGAATGTACTTCGGCTAGTCTCGGCTCCTCTCGCAGTCCCGCCCACCTCCACTGATTGCGAGAGGAGCGAGCGCCGCTGACATGCAAAAAGCTGAATGTACTTCGGCTAGTCTTGGCTCCTCCCGCAGTCCCGCCCACCTCCACTGATTGCAAGAGGAGCGAGCGCCGCTGACATGCAAAAAGCTGAATGGACTTCGGCTAGTCTCGGCTCCTCTCGCAGTCCCGCCCACCTCCACTGATTGCGAGAGGAGCGAGCGCCGCTGACATGCAAAAAGCTGAATGTACTTCGGCTAGTCTTGGCTCCTCCCGCAGTCCCGCCCACCTCCACTGATTGCAAGAGGAGTGAGCGCCGCTGACATGCAAAAAGCTGAATGTACTTCGGCTAGTCTCGGCTCCTCTCGCAGTCCCGCCCACCTCCACTGATTGCGAGAGGAGCGAGCGCCGCTGACATGCAAAAAGCTGAATGTACTTCGGCTAGTCTTGGCTCCTCCCGCAGTCCCGCCCACCTCCACTGATTGCAAGAGGAGCGAGCGCCGCTGACATGCAAAAAGCTGAATGTACTTCGGCTAGTCTCGGCTCCTCTCGCAGTCCCGCCCACCTCCACTGATTGCAAGAGGAGCGAGCGCCGCTGACATGCAAAAAGCTGAATGTACTTCGGCTATTCTCGGCTTCTCTCGCAGTCCCGCCCACCTCCACTGATTGCGAGAGGAGCGAGCGCCGCTGACATGCAAAAAGCCAAATGTACTTCGGCTAGTCTTGGCTCCTCTCGCAGTCACGCCCACCTCCACTGATTGCGAGAGGAGCGAGCGCCGCTGACATGCAAAAAGCTGAATGTACTTCGGCTAGTCTTGGCTCCTCTCGCAGTCACGCCCACCTCCACTGATTGCGAGAGGAGCGAGCAACGCTGACATGCAAAAAGCTGAATGTACTTCGGCTAGTCTCGGCTCCTCTCGCAGTCCCGCCCACCTCCACTGATTGCGAGAGGAGCGAGCGCCGCTGACATGCAAAAAGCTGAATGTACTTCGGCTAGTCTTGGCTCCTCCCGCAGTCCCGCCCACCTCCACTGATTGCAAGAGGAGCGAGCGCCGCTGACATGCAAAAAGCTGAATGGACTTCGGCTAGTCTCGGCTCCTCTCGCAGTCCCGCCCACCTCCACTGATTGCGAGAGGAGCGAGCGCCGCTGACATGCAAAAAGCTGAATGTACTTCGGCTAGTCTTGGCTCCTCCCGCAGTCCCGCCCACCTCCACTGATTGCAAGAGGAGTGAGCGCCGCTGACATGCAAAAAGCTGAATGTACTTCGGCTAGTCTCGGCTCCTCTCGCAGTCCCGCCCACCTCCACTGATTGCGAGAGGAGCGAGCGCCGCTAACATGCAAAAAGCTGAATGTACTTCGGCTAGTCTTGGCTCCTCCCGCAGTCCCGCCCACCTCCACTGATTGCAAGAGGAGCGAGCGCCGCTGACATGCAAAAAGCTGAATGTACTTCGGCTAGTCTCGGCTCCTCTCGCAGTCCCGCCCACCTCCACTGATTGCAAGAGGAGCGAGCGCCGCTGACATGCAAAAAGCTGAATGTACTTCGGCTATTCTCGGCTTCTCTCGCAGTCCCGCCCACCTCCACTGATTGCGAGAGGAGCGAGCGCCGCTGACATGCAAAAAGCCAAATGTACTTCGGCTAGTCTTGGCTCCTCTCGCAGTCACGCCCACCTCCACTGATTGCGAGAGGAGCGAGCGCCGCTGACATGCAAAAAGCTGAATGTACTTCGGCTAGTCTTGGCTCCTCTCGCAGTCACGCCCACCTCCACTGATTGCGAGAGGAGCGAGCGCCGCTGACATGCAAAAAGCTGAATGTACTTCGGCTAGTCTTGGCTCCTCTCGCAGTCACGCCCACCTACTTCGGCTAGTCTTGGCTTCTCTCGCAGTCACGCCCACCTCCACTGATTGCGAGAGGAGCGAGCGTCGCTGACATGCAAAAAGCTGAATGTACTTCGGCTAGTCTTGGCTCCTCTCGCAGTCACGCCCACCTCCACTGATTGCAAGAGGAGCGAGCGCCGCTGACATGCAAAAAGCTGAATGTACTTCGGCTAGTCTTGGCTCCTCCCGCAGTCCCGCCCACCTCCACTGATTGCAAGAGGAGCGAGCGCCGCTGACATGCAAAAAGCTGAATGTACTTCGGCTAGTCTCGGCTCCTCTCGCAGTCCCGCCCACCTCCACTGATTGCAAGAGGAGCGAGCGCCGCTGACATGCAAAAAGCTGAATGTACTTCGGCTAGTCTCGGCTTCTCTCGCAGTCCCGCCCACCTCCACTGATTGCAAGAGGAGCGAGCGCCGCTGACATGCAAAAAGCTGAATGTACTTCGGCTAGTCTCGGCTCCTCTCGCAGTCCCGCCCACCTCCACTGATTGCAAGAGGAGCAAGCGCCGCTGACATGCAAAAAGCTGAATGTACTTCGGCTAGTCTCGGCTTCTCTCGCAGTCCCGCCCACCTCCACTGATTGCGAGAGGAGCAAGCGCCGCTGACATGCAAAAAGCCAAATGTACTTCGGCTAGTCTTGGCTCCTCTCGCAGTCACGCCCACCTCCACTGATTGCGAGAGGAGCGAGCGCCGCTGACATGCAAAAAGCTGAATGTACTTCGGCTAGTCTTGGCTCCTCTCGCAGTCACGCCCACCTCCACTGATTGCGAGAGGAGCGAGCGCCGCTGACATGCAAAAAGCTGAATGTACTTCGGCTAGTCTTGGCTTCTCTCGCAGTCACGCCCACCTCCACTGATTGCGAGAGGAGCGAGCGTCGCTGACATGCAAAAAGCCGAATGTACTTCGGCTAGTCTTGGCTCCTCTCGCAGTCACGCCCACCTCCACTGATTGCAAGAGGAGCGAGCGCCGCTGACATGCAAAAAGCTGAATGTACTTCGGCTAGTCTTGGCTCCTCCCGCAGTCCCGCCCACCTCCACTGATTGCAAGAGGAGCGAGCGCCGCTGACATGCAAAAAGCTGAATGTACTTCGGCTAGTCTCGGCTCCTCTCGCAGTCCCGCCCACCTCCACTGATTGCAAGAGGAGCGAGCGCCGCTGACATGCAAAAAGCTGAATGTACTTCGGCTAGTCTCGGCTTCTCTCGCAGTCCCGCCCACCTCCACTGATTGCAAGAGGAGCGAGCGCCGCTGACATGCAAAAAGCTGAATGTACTTCGGCTAGTCTCGGCTCCTCTCGCAGTCCCGCCCACCTCCACTGATTGCAAGAGGAGCAAGCGCCGCTGACATGCAAAAAGCTGAATGTACTTCGGCTAGTCTCGGCTTCTCTCGCAGTCCCGCTTCTCTCGCAGTCCCGCCCACCTCCACTGATTGCGAGAGGAGCAAGCGCCGCTGACATGCAAAAAGCCAAATGTACTTCGGCTAGTCTTGGCTCCTCTCGCAGTCACGCCCACCTCCACTGATTGCGAGAGGAGCGAGCGCCGCTGACATGCAAAAAGCTGAATGTACTTCGGCTAGTCTTGGCTCCTCTCGCAGTAACACGCCCACCTCCACTGATTGCGAGAGGAGCGAGCGCCGCTGACATGCAAAAAGCTGAATGTACTTCGGCTAGTCTTGGCTCTCTCGCAGTCACGCCCACCTCCACTGATTGCGAGAGGAGCGAGCGCCGCTGACATGCAAAAAGCTGAATGTACTTCGGCTAGTCTTGGCTCCTCTCGCAGTCACGCCCACCTCCACTGATTGCAAGAGGAGCGAGCGCCGCTGACATGCAAAAAGCTGAATGTACTTCGGCTAGTCTTGGCTCCTCTCGCAGTCCCGCCCACCTCCACTGATTGCAAGAGGAGCGAGCGCCGCTGACATGCAAAAAGCTGAATGTACTTCGGCTAGTCTTGGCTCCTCTCGCAGTCCCGCCCACCTCCACTGATTGCAAGAGGAGCGAGCGCCGCTGACATGCAAAAAGCTGAATGTACTTCGGCTAGTCTCGGCTCCTCTCGCAGTCCCGCCCACCTCCACTGATTGCAAGAGGAGCGAGCGCCGCTGACATGCAAAAAGCTGAATGTACTTCGGCTAGTCTCGGCTTCTCTCGCAGTCCCGCCCACCTCCACTGATTGCAAGAGGAGCGAGCGCCGCTGACATGCAAAAAGCTGAATGTACTTCGGCTAGTCTCGGCTCCTCTCGCAGTCCCGCCCACCTCCACTGATTGCAAGAGGAGCAAGCGCCGCTGACATGCAAAAAGCTGAATGTACTTCGGCTAGTCTCGGCTTCTCTCGCAGTCCCGCCCACCTCCACTGATTGCGAGAGGAGCAAGCGCCGCTGACATGCAAAAAGCCAAATGTACTTCGGCTAGTCTTGGCTCCTCTCGCAGTCACGCCCACCTCCACTGATTGCGAGAGGAGCGAGCGCCGCTGACATGCAAAAAGCCGAATGTACTTCGGCTAGTCTTGGCTCCTCTCGCAGTCCCGCCCCTGACTGTGAGCAGAGCCGAGTCTAGCCAAAGTACACTATGTCAGCGGCTCTCGCTCCTCTTGCAATCAGTGGAGATGGGCGGGACTGTGAGCAGAGCCGAGTAAAGCCCAAGTACACTCGGCTTTCTGTATCCCGACTCTGCTTGCTCCTCTCCGCTGTCCACTCACAGTCAAAAAGCGGCGCCAAATTTAAATCAATATGCTGCAAAGAGACTGGCAAGGCTGCACAGGCACTGGGCAAGGCTGCAGATGGACACTGGGCAAGGCTACAGGGATGGACAAGGCTGCAATGATGGACAAGGCTGCAGATGGACACTGGGCAAGGCTGCAATGATGGACAAGGCTGCAGATGGACACTGGGCTTGGCTACAATGATGGACAAGGCTGCAGATGGACACTGGGCAAGGCTACAATGATGGACATGGCTGCAGATGGACACTGATAAAGCTGCATTGATGGGCATTTTAATGTAAGCTTTTTTCCTTAAACTTCCCTCCTAAAAGTTTTTTTCCTTAAAATTCCCTCCTAAACTTGGGGCGCGTGTTATACGCCGATAAATACGGTACTTTCTACATGGATTGTTATTTCTTGCTGTATTTAATTTTCCTAAGAACCTTCTTAGTTGTAAAGTAATGTTTGGTAAATTTATGGTTCTTTTTCAATAAACATAATTGTAACAAAAATAAAAATAAAAAATAAAAGAATGTAGAGAACTTTTCTAAGACAGGCAAACCCATTTCGAAAGAGAAAAAAAAAAAAATCATTAATTTTTAATATATAAAGCAAACTCACCCATTCATCCGTATCTCCATGCTTTATTTTATTTAGAAATTACTTTGAAAAACACCCTTCTAGCATTTATAGCCATCTTGAGCAAGGACAGTATTTACTTCCTGGAATCAATCTGCCCATAGCTAATGCATGAAGACAGGAGGCTGTAAAAACAAACAGCAGAGTGCAAGGGCATGGTGCATTACAAAACATTTTTATAAAAAAAACGCCAAAAACATACCCACAAGTATACCAATAAGCAAGTGGTGCATACAATCACACTGTAGAGTGATCCTGCAGTGGGCTGGTGTTACCAGGCCCAAACCATCACTTGAATTGGCAGGTTAACGTGTTTCGGGGGATTCACACTCTTTCTCAGAGCTAAGAGCTTGCTTATTTGTACATTATTGAGTAGGTTTTTGGCGTTGGGTGTTTTTTTTTTTTTAAACGTTTTTAAAAGTAAGAATTTTGGTAATGCACTAGGCCCTTGCGTCCTTTTTTTTTTTACAGTTTCCTGTCAAGATCCCCCTTTTTGAGGAGGGCCGCATCGATGGAGCATATCAGTTGAATACTCTACTGGAAATGACCATAATCACAGTTTGATATTATCCAGATTCTATGCTTCCTGAGCGCTGGGGTGTATGGGATTATTTTCCTATGAAGACATGGGGGCGTGCTTAGCTGAGAAAGCCACTCCTCCCCTCCTCCAGAAAAAGGTAAAAAATGCCCATGAAGTCTCCTGGGATGTATGACATTATTTTGGCCTAGCCAAATCATGAAGCAACTGAAGAAATGTAAAAAATAAGTTTCAAACAAGTAAATATAATTGACCTTCCTATATATTTACTGGGGCTAGTAGCATAAGGATTAAAAATTGTTTATGTTGATTGAGAGATTTTAGTTCTCCTTTAAGGATTTATAGAACAGAGATAGGTAATCTAGCAGGCAGAGCTGACAAAGATGCTTGAGATTTCAGTCCAGGGAAATATTGTGTTGTCACCCCAAACAGGAAATTATAAGCACACTGGATTTCTGGCGGAATAGATGGTATTTTTCTGAACTTGCAGTACCCCACTTTAAAAAAACGAAACAAAAAAGACAAAAAAGAACAAACAATCCATTTTGTGTGATCAATGTACATTGCAAGGATTTTAACAAACTTCGTAGCAGATTCCTACTTTTTGCTGGTTTGAAGATAAAGCTGATTCTTTCACCAGGTCCTTTCCAGACTAATTCCTGAATAGGAGGGTCTGTGTCCATTAACCACTTCAGCCGCGGAAGGATTTACCCCCTTCCTGACCAGAGCACTTTTTGCGATTTTTGCGAAACTGACAATTGCGTGGTCGTGCGACGTGGCTCCCAAACAAAATTGACGTCCTTTTTTTCACACAAATAGAGATTTCTTTTGGGGGTATTTGATCACCCCTGCGGTTTTAATTTTTTGCGCTATAAACAAAAAAATTGCGTCAATTTTGAAAAAAACGCATTATTTTTTACTTTTTGCTATAATAAATATCCCCCAAAAATATATAAAAAACTTTTTTTTTAAAGTTAAAGTTTAGGCGATATTCTTTTACATATTTTTGGTAAAAAAAATCTCAATAAGCGTTTATTGATTGGTTTGCGCAAAATTTATAGCATCTACAAAATAGGGGATAGTTTTATGGCATTTTTATCAATAATTTTTTACTAGTAATGGCGGCGATCAGCGATTTTTATCGTGACTGCAATATTATGGTGGACACATCGGCCAATTTTGACACATTTTTGGGACCATTGGCATTAAAACAGCGATCGATGCATTGCATTGATTACTGTAAAAATGTCACTGGCAGTGAAGAGGTTAACCACTAGGGGGTGGGAAGGGGTTAAGTATGTCCTAGGGGAGTGTTTCTATCTGTCTGGGGGATGGGCTTGTGTGACGTGGACACTGATCGCTGCTCCTGATGACAGGGAGCAGACGATCAGTGTTCTGTCATTAGGCAGAATGGGGAGATGCTGTTTACATCGGCATCTCTCAGTTCTTGAGCTCCGTGACGTGATCGCGGGTATCCCCACGGGTCCCGCGGGCACGGCCACGGAGCTTGCGGCAGGTATGTGTGCCGGTGTTCTGCCGAGAAAGTTCCCCTCGGCGGATAAGGACCCCCTGCAATGCGCAGGTGCAGCGCTTGCGCAGTACGAAGCACAACGAAGCCGCCGGAAATAGCCGAAGCAGAAGACAGTGAATCAGCTGTAACAGGGCCCCTCGTGCCCTACGCTTGGCACGCTTCAGGCACGGCCTCGCTGCACTCGGCATATTTTTATTCTAACTCTATGTCCACTTGGATGGTGGGGCTCGAACCTGGACATAGGTTAGAATGTGGTGCACCGGCGCTGTGTACAGCTGACTGACTGTGTTCAGCTTCGGCTATTTTTGGAAACTCCATTGTGCTTCGTACTGTGCAAGCGCAGTGCCTGCGCAGTACAGGGGGGTCCTTATCCGCCAGGGGGAACTTTCTCGGCAAGACACCGGGAATTTCAAAGTAACGTACGGGTACATTACTTTGCCCAGCCGTGCCATTCTGCCGACGTATATTTGCTGACAGCGGTCGGCAAGTGGTTAATACCACCTGGTGCACTTTTTAACCGCTTCCCGAGCGACGCACGCCGATGTACGTCGGCAGAATGGCACGGACAGGCATAAGGGCGTATATATAAGTCCCTTTTTAAATGCCTCCGTGCCATCGGGAGCGCGCCGGGAGCGGCACGCTCCCGCGCCGGTCGGGACCCCCGTGAGGCCGGTCGTGGGTCCCGCGGACTCGATCACCGCGGGGACACCCGCGATCGTCTCACGGGAAGGCTGAACGGGAAGATGCGGAAATAAACAGCATCTCCCCGTTCTGCCTAGCACGACCGCGCAATTGTCGGTTAAAGCGACGCAGTGCCGAATCGCAAAAAGGGGCCTGGTCCTTTGGCTGCAAATTGGTCCGGTCTGAAAGTGGTTAACAAGCAAAGCTGCAGTGTCTGCAACCTCGTTGAAGTAATTAACCCTTAGGAAGTATCTTACCAAAAATAAAATTCCTATTGCAGGGGATGCCTGAAATGTAAAAAAAAAAAACATTAAAATCTTAGTGCAGGAAATTACATTTCTGGGGGGGTTTCATACACGGAAAGACTCCAAGTAGCCATATTGAAATACATGTTTTGAACAGTTTTAGAAACTTTTAGTTTTAGAGACAACAACATCAGATTTAAATGGAAAATGAATTTGAAATAATATTAAATTACAATGCATAGCAATTACATGGGCTATATTAATTCAATTATGAAAGTGGAGTTTTCATTTAAAGGAGAAAAAAAAACTGTGTATTACAGAGGTGTACAGAATATTGCGCTTTTTTAGCCCACACATAGGCTTTAACTAATATTTTGCTATGAGATTACTGATACTGATTAGTTTAGCGTGGTTATAGACACTACTGAGTCGTATCTAAGGAATTTACAAACTTCACATTAATTATGTTTTAAATAAAAGACACTGTGGCATACTCTCTATAACTAGACAATACAAATTTAATTTCTGATAAATGAAACACAAGCAGATGATATATTGTTAATATAACACCTGTTGTCCATCATAAAAGATATTGTTGATTTATTATAGGCAAGTAGACTGCACTTTGCAAAGAGCAGTTGCTCCAGAGCTTAGTAAATGAGCAGAAGCCCTGCTGACTTACATTATCCAATCATGTGCAAGCAAAAATTCTGTTTTTATATTTCCCTTGCACTTGATTGGGTATTCTTTGCAAAGTGAAGCTTTGCCTCATTTACTAAGTCCTGGAGCAACTGCACTTTGCAAAATGCACAGTCTATTTGCCTTTAGTAAATCAACCCCATTGTGTCACCAGCATGCTCCATAATTATATGTAATATAAGATTTTTACATGTGATGGGACATCACCTTTTTGACTTTTAATAGACTTATAACCTACAGTATGGGTCTATTATACCACTGATAATTATAATACTAATGCTATAATAAAGATGTAATGCCCCGTACACACGGTTGGATTTTCCGATGGAAAATGTCCTATCGGACCATGTTGTCGGAAATTCCACTCGTGTGTGGGCTCCATCTGACTTTTTCCGTCGGAATTTCCGACGGAAAAAGTTTGAGATCCTGCTCTCAAATTTTCTGACAACAAAGTCCTATCGGACTTTTTCCGATCGTGTGTAGCGAATTCTGACGGACAAAGTGTCACACATGCTCAGATCACATTACAAAACCTATTGGCTACTAGCCTCTACGTAGTCCCGTCATACGCAACGAACGTCACCACGTTCAGAATGATCGGATTTTCCAACAACTTTGTCCGACCGTGTGTATGCAACACCAGTGTCGGAAAAAATCCGTCAGAAAAAATCAGACGGATTTTGTGGTCGGAATTTCCGACCGTGTGTACGGGGCATAAGAATATCATTACGCTACATGATTTTGATACCCACCATACCCTGAGACATACAGTATATTAAATTTGAAAGTTCCCAGCTGGATCTTAACAGCATGTAAGATTTAACAAACTTCGTAGCAGATTCCTACTTTTTCCTGGTTTGAAGATAAAGCTGATTCTTTCACCAGGTCCTTTCCAGACTAATTCCTGAATAGGAGGGTCTGTGTCCATTAAGCACTTCAGCCCCGGAAGATTTTACCCCCTTCCTGACCAGAGCACTTTTTGCGATTTGGCACTGCGCCGCTTTACCTGACAATTGCTCAGTCGTGCGACGTGGCACCCAAACAAAATTGACGTGCTTTTTTTCCCACAACTAGAGCTTTCTTTTGGTGGTATTTGATCACCTCATTTGGTCACTAAGCTCATAACAGCTGGTCCTTTCCCCCTGCCTGCCTGTTTTTTTAGTACATCTTCTGCTGTTCAGGTCTTTGTTAAAGTTGAACTAAACTTATGAATTTATTGGTTTGCCAAAGCAGTTACAGTCACGAATGATAACTGGCACAATTGCCTTTGCTCTCAACCGTACAGTCAAGCCATCAAATGCTTGGTGTCATAATTGACTACATGTGCAGCACCATGCAGCTGTAGATTACACAGAGGCCAGTATGGCAGTTTCCTTGGCTGTAAAGGATTTAGTTCCGCTTTAAGCTTTTTTCAGAGGGAAACAGGAAAACAAATGAAGGAGACCCGGTAGGCTGTGAGAGGTTACTCAATCATTAAAGTTTTACAGGAGTATTATTGTTTGGTGTGCACATCCACGTATGTTTGTACTGCACATGGCCCAGTGTTAGCTATGGAGGATATAGGCCCATCTACATCATTTTATCTATTCTAATAGTAGAATTAAGAGTCTGCAGAGGCCAGTAAGCTGAGAACCCTGGTATAGCGCTACCCCAATAGAGCTGCTGATTTGCACGCTAGGCTTTTTTCCCTTTGTGCAGCGGCAGCCAAGCAAACGGCAACATTCACTCCTCTGGCTCAGTAAACAGTCTAGGGGTTGGGTTTTTTTTGTGGAATAACTTGGATGGAACTTGTGGGATATTGCAGAACACTGAACAGGAATGTGAGGACACTCTTTCCTTTGACACAGTCCTTTGAGCAGTAGGACATAAAGTGGACAGCACTGGGGCACCATTGGCAATGTTCCAGGCCAGGCTAGCCTTACAATGAAATCACTAGGGGTTATCAGCAGTAACAATCACTAGAATCACTTTCTTAGGTCTGTATTCACAATGTCTCTGGGACAGTGGAGCCTCCAGACCAGATCCTCAGTAAAATGTCTCTTTCGGTTTTCAAAGAATTACCAGCAGGGTAGGCCCCCCAGCTGTGCACAGCTGGGACCTCAATGAGACATCGGGCCTTCAGTTGTACCTTCAGCTAGACTGCCCTTCTGCCTGGGAACCTCTCCTTCTGAGGAAGAGGAACTCTGTTCTCAAACTCACTGCTTTCAAACTATTTATACACTTCCCAACCCCCATCTGGACAGCTCATTTAACTCTCCCACCCACTACATTCTTGAAACTTCCAGAAGACAGGGTTAAGCAATCAAACTTGCAGCCTGCAGAGCCCAGAGCAGCCCAAAGCAATCACGTGCTGCTCTGCTGATTACAGGAGACCCTCAGAACTAAAGTTGCGTGACCAAACCTATCTGGGAGGGTGCTAAATCGGAAACATATAATCTGAAGTCTATAACTACATCCATAGATGTAATGAGGTAGGCACACAAGACTGAAACACAGTTTCAGTTCTACTTTAAACTCATCGCCTTCACTCTACTAACACTAACAATATTTTGTTAGTTTTCACTCTTACTAAGTCAACTCGGGGAGGATCATCACTTTTTTATATCTTTAACAGATTTTTATGTCAGAACTAGAGAGTGCAAGATTAATGAAAATGTACTTTATTTGAAAACTCACTCCATGCACCATTTCTCAAACTAAAACAGAAAATAACATGGCCTGACTTAGACTGACATCAGACGCTCTACACTGTATTTATGTCCCCATCAGAGTACTGGAAGTAGTCTAGAAATGTGTCATAAATATTGGGAGGAAAGGCACTCTCAGAGAGTAACACGGTGCATGAATGTTGAGCCATAAACCTTTCAGGCACAGGATTATCTACAGGGGATCATGAGAAGGAAAACTCAGAATAAAACTCACCGCGGAATGAGACCATTAGTGTCGGCGGCCGGTGTCTTTAGTAAAAATAAAATGCCAAAATGCAAGTTAAATGGTTCAAAGTTCCTACATCAGAAGATTGTATTGTAATCTTAAAGAGGAAGTAAAGCCTCCATTAAAAAAAAAAAGAAAAACGGAACCTGCAAGGCAAAGGCATAATGAGTTAGTATGCATAGCATACTAGCTCATTCTGAATAACTTACCTGAGAACGAAGCCCCGGAAGCGACCCTTGTCCACGACCTCCGCCGCCGCCATCAATCCCGGGTCTCGCCGCCGGTGACTTCTGGGTCTCGCCGCTCCAGCGCTGTCATTCGCTGGAGCGGCGATGACGTCACTCCCACGCATGCGCACGAGAGCGGCATATCGCCGTGATCTCGGCATGCGCAGTGCGCCTGCGCGCAGCTGTCTACGGCGCATGCGCTGTAGACAGCAATGCCTCTTTTTTTCTAAATATCTCCTAAACCGTGTATAAAAAAATGTATAATAAAAACGCCATAAATCTATCCCCTATTTTGTAGACGCTATACTTTTGTGCAAACCAATCAATATACACTTATTGCAATTTTTTTTACCAAAAATATGTTGAAGAATACATATCTGCCTAAACTGTGGAAGAAATTAGTTTTTTTTTATATTTTTGTGGGATATTTATTACCAGTCTGTAGTCACTGTAATTTTCTGTAAAAAAAGCTTTTTGTTTATAGCGCAAAAAATAAAAACCGCAGAGGTGATCAAATACCACCGAAAGAAAGCTCTATTTGTGGGAAAAAAAGGACGTCAATTTTGTTTGGGTACAATGTCACATGACAGCGCAATTGTCAGCTAAAGCGACGCAGTGACAAATCGCAAAAAATGCTCTGGTCAGGAAGGGGGTAAAGCCGAATCTGTCAAATTACCCACTTTAAGACCTAAAGTGGCTATTTCTGACACTTAAAAAGCTGTATTTTTTGCTGGATTAGAACCTCTTAGAACCTCCAAACATTATATATATTGTTAGCAGAGACCCTAGAGACTAAAATGGCAGTCGTTGCAATATTTTATGTCACACTGTATTTGCACAGCGGTCTTTCAAACACATTTTCTTGGGAAAAAATACACTTCAATGAATAAAAAACTAAACAGTAAAGTTAGCCCAATTGTTTTGTATGATATGAAAGATGATGTTAGGCAGAGTGAATAGATACCTAATATGCCATGCTTTAAAATTGTGCACACTCGTGGAACGGTGCCAAATAGTCCTTAATTGGTTAAAATAAAATTAACGGTCACCTGTTTAGAGCTACAGAGCAGGTTTTATGCTAGAATTATTGCTCTCACTCTAATGATTGTGGTGATACCTCACTGTTTACATTTGCGGGCGTGACTTTTGTATGAAGCACGGGGATGGGGCACTTTAAAAAAAAAAAAAATCGTATTTATTTTATTGAATTTTTTTATTTTTACACTGTCCCTTTAAAAAAAAAAAACGTTCTGATTACTTTTATTACTGTCTCAAGGAAAGACACCAAACCCCTCCTCTGCACTTAAAAGTATTCAAATCGCCAAGATCTGCGTTTTTGAATACTGTGCATTTTTTAAAGCTGGTGCTATTGGCTGCCAAGTTAATCGGTAGTGACGTTGTGACGTTGCTTCCGGGTTACTACATCGGAGACCCGATCAAAGTCGATTTCGGCTTTGTTCGGGACTCTGGCCACCCGGCTTATGTGCCGGCTGGTGGCTCGGGTCTCCCAGGGGAAAGGGAGACACGGGAGGGGGGAAATGTCCCTTCCCACTGTTTGTAGCAACAAATGTCCCTTCCCACTGTTTGTAGCAATCGTTACGAATCGTTAATATCGTTACGAATCTTTACGAATCGTTACGAATCGTTACAAATCGTTACGAATATCTTATTTCGTACTTCCTCTGAGTGATTGGTGAACAATAGACAATAGACTTATGTGTTATGTAACGTTAATAAGTTTTTGGATAATTCGTTATTATTCGTAGAGTGTCGATATTCATTATACTGAATCTCGAAATTCATTAGAATCATTCGTTATATCCGCTATAATTTCTTTCATATTAGTTGAAATTCATCATTTGGTAGTTTGGATTCAGATAATTTGGATCCGAAATTCGTAAACAAAATTTAATATTTCGTACAGAATTCGTATTCATAAAAATTCGTAATTCGGATTCGTACGAATGTACGAATTTCGAAAAATTTGTACGAATTTCAGATTCGTACGAAACTAATCGCACATGTCTACTAAATATACCCACCACCTAGTAGCCTACCTAGGAGGGTGCTACACTTAAAAGGACCGATGACTTCTCCGTGGTGTCTGTGGTTCCTAGGGACCTTAGGAACCAGTCACAGTGGGAAGCTGTCATATATAGAAGTGGTGGAAATACTATGTATGATGCATGGCTCCTGCCAACACAGGGGGCTGAATTGGCTAAAGTTCAGGCATTCGTCCAAACTCCCAAATTGCTGAATCCCTAGTAGGCACATGAGCATGAAGCATAGCTGATTGGCTCCTAGTGCTTCCTTCCCTTTCCAAGTATGAGTGCTGCTGTACACTGGATTACAAGTACATCAAATGAATGTCCCTACACTACCTACATTTCTTTATATTTTAGTCAATACCCAACTGAAATAATTATTTCGTCTTGGAGCTCAGGTTTATTGATTCACAGCTGGCATTATCCATGGCTTTACAAAAGAGTGTAAAGACATTCTTTGCAGGTCACTATAGTGCTTCCAACACATGATCTGCACTTCTAAGATATAGACTCCTCTTATTATAGTCCTTGTCCTTTCATCATCTTTTTTTGTATTATTATACCCATTATAATGAACATGCTGTGAAACTTTCAGTGCTTTTAATGGGTTCCAGAATTATAGGGTTGTGTGTTGCAATAGTGTAGGAACATAAAGGGATCATAAGCTGCACATGACAGAATCCTATTACTTCAAGCTGCAATCCCATTTAAAAGCGCATGCAAGTGCTTCCTGAATTTTTGCAATTTTGCAATCGATGGCAAACAATTCTTAAAGGGAAACTCCACTTTCATGGAAAAAAATATATAACATTTTAAAAATAATATAGCATATACAATTGCTAGACAAGACATATTGTAATTTTTTTGTATATTCTCTTTTTATTCATATAAATTATTCAGGGTTTACAACATTATCAAATATCCAATATTCAATTTTTATGAGGGTTGGTGATACCACCTTACATTTTCCATTTATTTATTTTACACTAAAGCACCATCTAAAGATTTGACATATTGTAATTTAATATTATTAAAAAATGATCTTTCCTTTTTCAGTCTGTAGTCACTGTAATTTTCTGTAAAAATCAATGCAATATGGCAACCTGGGGGCATTCTGTGCACTATTGGTGTATAGAATGCCCCCAGAAATGTAATTTCCTGCTTGTATGATTGGCTCAATGATTTTCCCAGAAGTCTGCACTAAGATACAAGTCAAATTTTAGGTACCCTGTGCAATAGTAATTTCAGTTTGGTGAGACACTCCTTAGGTGTTAAATATTTCTAAGGAATGCTGACAATGTTCTCATCAGAACATTGGGTGCACCAGGTGATTATAATGAACCAGACCCTCCCATTCAAAATCAGTCTGCAGGTGAAACCAACAGCAACTTTTAAGAGCATCAAAAGGTAAGAATCTGCTAAAAACTTTACTAAGATCCTTGCAATTTGCATAAATTACCCAGAGGTTTTATTTATGTTTTTCAACTAAAGTGAAATTACAATTTAAAGCGTCTCTGTCACTAGATCATTATTCTTTTTTAATAAAATAAATGTGTAAAGAAAATGGTTAAAGCCCAACCCTGCCCATGTAACTGCTTCCACCTCCTTTACCTTTACCAGCACCCTACTTCTTCTTTCCTTCTTTTCCCACTATACTGTACCCTTATTTTCTTCTAGTCCCCCCCCCCCTTTTTTCATCTCGCTCCCTATTTTAACCTTTCTAGGCTGGAGGGCTCTTCCTCCCTGAAGAGTTTTTACATTAGAAGATGCTGTAGACTGTGTTTACTAACAGGAAGCCACGCTTAAATTGAATTCTATACTACTTGAGATAATGCGACCTTCCCCTTCCAGGAGTGGGATACAACCCCCTTAAACTCTATATTGCCCCTTTTCCCTCATGCCCCTACGCCCTGGGTTTCAACTGAGACTCTGAGAGCATTTCTAAATGTCAATGTTAGTACTTAGATATTTTCATTTCATGGTAAATTTGGCCTAATCATTTTCTGCTTTCCATTCACGATTACATGCCACCAAAAGTTATGTCAATCGTATCTGACATGGAACCTGGGTTGTTACCTTTGCCATTGTTATAACCTCAATCAAACCTTTATCCTCTTGAATGTTACTATTTTGCATTGTACATTACGCCCATTAAAATTTGTTTGGGAAAAAAAAAGCCCAACTCTGGGCAAAGAAAAGGTTTTCCCATACAACGTGGCTTGATCGTTTTGTCTAGGGATGAAGAGAAAGCCTATACTCGCCCGATCCTTCCTTCCACCAGAAAACGGCGCTCCACCAGCTGTGGACTGTTCCTGGTCTGTGGAGCCTGCTCTGGGCTTAATTGGAACATCAGGAACAGTCCACATTTCAAGACCGCTGGAGTGCGGGGTTCCAAACTGGTCTTGTGCTGGAAGGATTGGAGGATTAGGTAAGTAAATCTATTTCTCCTCTCTCCTAGATCAAACTAAACAGTTAATCTGTGAAATGTGGGCCCAGCCCCACTGTATGGGAACCTTTTTTTCATGCCAGAGATGGGCTTTAATACTATTGATTATTGCTCTGTTGCAGAGCTAAGCTGGCTGAAAAATGTTCTGCTTCAAACACAATTCCAGGTGTGTTAGATGCCCACCCCCTGTGCTCTGTGCTTCCATTTACCAGCCTCATGTCACTACTCTATCCTGTAAGGATGTAGCGGTCAATAGAAAGAACCTCATTAAAGTGTTGGATGCACAACTGCATAGATCCTTTAAAAAGCAAGACTAGGGGTGCAGAACTTGGTACAAGCAAGTATAACTTTATTTTTTATTTTTTACAGGTTGTCCTTATTTATAAAGGATTTTATCTAGCAAAAGATTCACTTTAACATATGGTGTCGATATGTGCCCCAGGAAGACGTCACGTATGACGAAACATGT
This sequence comes from Lithobates sylvaticus, assembly GCA_028564925.1. Taxonomy (NCBI): domain Eukaryota; kingdom Metazoa; phylum Chordata; class Amphibia; order Anura; family Ranidae; genus Lithobates; species Lithobates sylvaticus. The sequence continues at coordinate 32,015,704 of CM053034.1, read as the reverse complement.
CGGACGGAGCTACACGCTGACATCATCACGCCCCACGTGATCCCGGAAATGCAGGTGATTTTGTTCTGTGTTTGCGAGCAAACACATTTTAACCAACGCTTGTGATTCTTTTAAACGTTTGGAAGTACCTTTTTGGTTTTATCAATAAACTAGTTCATACAATATCACACTATTGACGCTTTCTTCCATATACATGCCCTTTGGTCTCGGCTGATCGAGACTTCCTGATGCGAGTTGGATATCTTGGAGGAACTTTCTTATTCATCAGCGGTTTCCAGAGGCTTGGTTGCTTACTTTACCCTGCAGAGGTTTACCGGTATGCCCATTTGACTTTTCTAGAAATAGAAGGTCCACGCCATCGGGTAAGCATCCCTATTATTAGGGTGATTGGTGTCACAGGAGGATCTGCATGTTTTTTCATGATGGAACACCCCTGAAGGAATTTCCTGCTTGGAGCTCTCTATGTGTATATCACATGGACTCACGTTCTATACATTTTTTAGAACTGTATTTTTTCTTTTTCACATATATCTTCATTTTACTTGATTGTGCTTTTTGTGCAAGTTCAAGGATATTGGGTTAATTTTTATACCCTTTTGCCTTGATATCTTAATTTATCACTTTGAGTAGCACAACTTTTTTGTTTATTTATATGCACTACATTTATATCACATGGCCTGTCACTGCTGCCACTCATTACCATTGTAATTATTAACTTTAGCGCGGTATACCACGTTGTACTGATAATACAATAACCACAGCCTATAAAATGAACACATGGTAGCCTGTGTGTTAAAATTTCACCACAGTGTCAAATACCTGCTAACTCCCGCCACATGCTGTGGTCCCTCCCACCAGCTCATCCTCATTACAGGACGTGCAAGTCAACGGGAGAGACCACTGCATTTTTTCGGGGGAGTAAGGTATTCAACACAGGGGGTCACTGAAAAGGTAATCATAAGTTATCTTCTTTTACAGGCTATAGTGACATGGTCATTTGACATGCATTGGACATCCTGGAATTCATAATTCACAAATTGATTTTACTTGACCTTAATCAAAGTTCTCGGCACAGCAATCTCTTACAACCAACAAGAAACCAGCTTGGCTAGGCTGAATCGCTAACAGCTATAATTTAAGTGCTTTCCAGACATTACTACAAAGTGCAAGGCCTAAATATATGTAATTATCTTCGTAGCAGACATTCTACAAAAGTTTCCAGACAGAACGACATTTTCAATTCTGAAATGCAGGTGAAAGCCAAGGACTACGAGGGGTCCTTTTTTCTACTAATTAAAATCTTCCCTCTACCCTTTGTGGAAGGTATTTTAATCACGGAGATCTTTGATTGAAATTTGTTCCGCTACAACATGACTCACTCATATCCATTTCCAGAGGCCAAGTGCAGGTCCCGAACCCAGTGCTGACTTCACTTGTAGAACAGTAAAAGATACTTTGTTACGTCGAGTCAAGCAAGTGCCAATGTCTAGCTGTTAATCTTTTGCACAGATCTGCTTAGCATTTGAAGACATTGATAACTGAACGGGAGCTCCATTCAGAAGAGATCATTTATATAATTATGAATAATGTTTGTGTCACCCAAGCAAAGAAAATAACCAAGATTTTTTTTTTTTTTTTAATTAATAAGGAGAAGAAAAGCGAAGTTATTAAACCAAATACATGCATGTCTGTATAAGCTGATTATAACACAGTTTTAAGTATTTTCCATTTGAAGGTCAGGTTCTCAATTAATTTTTTCAGCAGGCTTCTTTTTCAGCTAAGCACCTTCACTGATTTCAATAAAACAATAAGTTCCATTTGCCCTCCTTTAAGTACATTTCTTTAGTCCTTAAGATTATACTGCTGTGAGAATTGCAGGGTGTAGCATTGTTGAAATGTTTTATATATATTGTACTATGAAGAGCCCGAGATCACCAGCCAGCTGCTTGTAAAACTAAAAACAGTCTTTATTGTTTTTTTAAAAATCAAGAAAACAAATAGATACCTCTGTAGCGGTCTCACTTCACTAAGTGTGCGCTATCAGTGCAAATTTAGTTTTTTTCCCAGAACTGTAATGGAGTTCTGGGGGTTAATTGTACAGGATTTACTTTGGCATCAGTCTGGCTGGGCTGTACTAAGGTTCCGCCTGGTCATAGGTGCAGTGAGGCACCCATGACAGGCTGAGAACCAGGCCTGGTTGGATGTCTTGGGTACCTATCTGGCCCTGCAGCGTAGTCTGGGAAGGGGTATTTAAGGTGCTGAAGTCACGTGTTCTGGGTTCGGCTGCAGCTTTGATCACTGGTTCTGGTCCGGGGCAGCCCCGCGAGGGGTCCCGGGCCTAGGAGTGTTTGCCGTCCCACAAGCATGGTCAATCCGACCAGCCCCAGAGGCCCTCATGGTCTGGGAAAGGGATCCGTCTGTTCCCGAGCCTTGGAACTGGCTAGTCCGAGGCCCAGTAACTGAAGGAGGATTTAAAGGCGTCCCGGTGTGCTCTCTGTATTGGAGGGACAACAAGCTGGCTGCTCAGTAAGAGCCTGGGAGCTGAGTTGTATGGACACTAAAGAATCCACACTTCCCACAGTATTGCCAAGAAGGCTGAGAGATCCAGGTACTGTGAGAAAGGTTCCTATTTATCTTCAGTTACAATTTAGTCTGTGGCAGAGACTTTGCAAAGTTTCTGGATCACATGTTGGCTGCTAGATCTCTGGCTAGAGGTTTATCCGGCAGCGAAGCGCCCAGCTGCGAGTGGCTACTCTCTGGGTGAAGTAGAAACATTCAGTGGATGTCAGCAGTTCAAGGTGCCTGAGTTTCATCACCCGTGCCCTCTATTCCCATCAGAGACTGTGTTATGTCGGATGTTACCACTGCAAAATAAACACCTTGAAGAGGACTTTTATGTGTCAGCATCTGAAGTCACTGGGTACCAACCCTGGGAACCCCTAGACAACAACCGACAAGCCCAGAAAGTCAAGGCCGCCCCTCGGGGTAATGGCGGCTACACCTCTAACAAAAGTAAATGGTAGCAAGTATGAAAAACAATACGATGGCTCACCGCCAATATACCTGTCCCATACCGGGGTTTAGGGTTCCCATCTGCTTCAAAGGCCGCAGGAGCTCATCAAACACTGTTTCAGTTGCGAGACCCTTCACACTTGCTCATAGCTCTGAAGCACTCCACTCCATCACACAAGACATGTGCTGGCTGTACCGTGTTCCTTTTCTGGACTCTCATGCAGACAGGTTAACTCATCTGGGACCAAAGTCAGGGCTGTTTCCCACACAAAGTCTCTTCAAGTCTCCAAATTCCAAGTTCCAAACGAGGGTTTACCAATCCTGAGAGCACTGTAAATCAGTTCTCTTTTCTTCAAGTGGACTACCCCAGAACCCCCCATGGTTCCTTCCAAGGTACTATGAGGATTACATTGGAATCATTTTTTGGGGGATTTAAGAAGGCAATAATGTACTGTATGTGTTCTGCCCTACTTTCATGTATGTTTTATGTGTTCTACTGAACTGCATGAGATTATAATTTTTCTGTAGTATGCTGACATCTAGTGGTGGTTTCATGCCACTACAACTTGTTTACTAATGTGACTTTGATATCTTCCTATATCCTCCCCTCCTGTTTAGTGCTAGTTGGTTTAGTCCTAGACCCTGCCCACTACTTCTATGTTCAGTGCTAGTTTTTTTTTACAGAGACAGGGATTAGGGAAGTTACTGTCTTCTTACGCTTTAGAAAAATAGAAAAACATCTTCTGTCAAGTTCCTTCACCTCAAACTCGTTCATCCATGTCTTTATGGAATTTGCATTGTGCACTGGCGCGCAGTCATGTTGGAACAAGAAGGGGCCATCCCCAAACTGTTCCCACAAAGTTGGGAACATGAAATTGTCCAAAATGTCTTGGTATGCTGGCACTTTAAGAGTTCCCTTCACTGGAAATAAGGGGCCAAGCCCAACCCCTAAAAAGACAACCTCACACCATAATCCCCCCTCCACTAAATTATTTGGACCAGTGCTCAAAGCAAAGTCCATAAAGACATGGATGAGCAAGTTTGGGGTGGAGGAACTTGACTGACCTGCACAGAGTCCTGTCCTCCACCTGATAGAACACTTTTGGGATGAATTAGAGCGGAGACTGTGAGCCAGGCCTTCTCATCCATATCAGTGCCTGACCTCACAAATGCACTTCTGTAAGAATTGTCAAACATTCCCATAGACACACTCCCAAACCTTGTGGACAGTCTTCCCAGAATAGTTGAAGCTGTTATAGCTGCAAAGGGTGGGCCAACTCAATATTGAACCCTACAGACTAAGACTGGGATGCCATTAAAGTTCATGTGTGTGTAAAGGCAGTCCCAATACTTTTAGCAATATAGGGGCTGATTTACCAAGATGAATGCGCTGCGCCGGTTCATACCACAATTGGTGCTCCAGATAAATTATTACTTAAGCGTTTGAACCGGCGCACACATAAGCGCAGCACATAATATACCGGCGCACCGCGAATAGCGCAAGCCGTTATCATTAACAGTCCATTCACACACGGGCAACACGACATCCAGCGTGACTTACAACACGACTTGGGGCGACTTTACAACACGACTTCCAGCGCGACTTACAACACGACTTGGGGCGACTTACAGCACGACTTTAAGTCGCCCTCCAGGCCAGGCGACCTAAATTTAAAAAAAAAACGCATGTGGTCCCCTCCAAGAGCACACCAGGCCCTTCAGGTCTGGTATGGATATTAAGGGGAACCCCGCGCCAAAAAAAATGGCGCGGGGGTCCCCCTCAAAATCCATACCAGGCCCTTCAGGTCTGGCATGGAAATTAAGGGGAAACCCGCGCCAAAAAAAAAACGGCGTGGGGGTCCCCCTCAAAATCCATACCAGGCCCTTCAGGTCTGGCATGGATTTTAAGGGGAACCCTGCGCCAAAAAAAAATGGCGTGGGGGTCCCCCTCAAAATCCATACCAGACCCTTATCCAAGCACGCGACCTGGCAGGCCGCAGGAAAAGAGGGGGGGACGAGAGAGCGCCACCCCCTCCTGAACCGTACCAGGCCACATGCCCTCAACATTGAGAGGATGCTTTGGGGTCCCCCCCAAAGCACCTTGTCCCCATGTTGATGAGGACAAGGGCCTCATCCCCACAACCCTGGCCATTGGTTGTGGGGGTCTGCGGGCGGGGGACTTATCAGAATCTGGAAGCCCCCTTTAACAAGGGGACCCCCAGATCTCGGCCTACCCCCCTGTGTGAAATGGTAAGGGGGTACAAAAGTACCCCTACCATTTCACCTAAAAAGGTGACAAAAGAGTTAAAAATTACAGAAACGGTCTTTGACAAGTCCTTTATTAAAGTTTTCTTTCTTCTGGTCTTCTTCCTTCTTCCTTTCTTCATCGTTCCGTTTCTTCATCTTCTTCCTCCATCTTCTTCTTCCTCCATCTTCTTCTTCCTCCGATCCGCTTCTTCTTGCTCTGGTGTTCTCGTCCGGCATCTTCCTCCACGGCGTCTCTTCTTCGTTATCGGGCCGCTCCGCGCAATGGGAGGCTCCCGCTGTGTGACGCTTCTCTTCTTCTTCCTCCGATCCGCTTCTTGCTCCGGTGTTCTCATTCGGCAGCTTCCTCCACGGCGTCTCTTCTTCTTTATTGGGCGGCTCCACGCAATGGGAGGCTCCCGCTGTGTGATGCGTCTCTTCTTCTGACAGGTCTTATATAACAGAGGCCGGGGCCACTCGGTGACCCCGCCCCCCCTCTGACGCATGGAAGATGCCGGACGAGAACACCGGAGCAAGAAGAAGTGGATCGGAGGAAGAAGAAGATGGAGGAAGAAGATGAAGAAACCGAAGGATGAAGAAAGGAAGAAGGAAGAAGACCAGAAGAAAGAAGACTCTAATAAAGGACTTGTCAAAGACCGTCTCTGTAATTTTTTTGTGAAATGGTAGGGGTAATTTTGTACCCCCTTACCATTTCACACAGGGGGGAGGCCGGGATCTGGGGGTCCCCTTGTTAAAGGGGGCTTCCAGATTCCGATAAGCCCCCCGCCCGCAGACCCCCACAACCAACGGCCAGGGTTGTGGGGATGAGGCCCTTGTCCTCATCAACATGGGGACAAGGTGCTTTGGGGAGGACCCCAAAGCATCCTCCGAATGTTGAGGGCATGTGGCCTGGTACAGTTCAGGAGGGGGGCGCTCTCGTCCCCCTCTTTTCCTGCAGCCTGCCAGGTTGCGTGCTCGGATAAGGGCCATTTTTTTTTGGTGCAGGGTTCCCCTTAATATCAATACCAGACCTGAAGGGCCTGGTATGGAATTTCGGGGGACCCCCACGCATTTTTTTTCTTCATTTTTTTAATTTCTTAATGCTAACATGACCTGTGTTCAAATAGCCTTTAAAAAAACCCATAGAAGTGAACCAGTGCAAAAAAAAAGTCAAATTGACATGTGCGCCTGTTCAACTTATGCAAATGAACCTACGTGGCTTGACATTTACTAAGATTTTGTCGGCGCAGTACATAAATTGACCTCACGTAGTTACAAGTGTATTTGCAGCCGCAGTAAGCCTGCTCAGAGAAAGTTCGTTTTCCATTCTATTTTTGGCATATTTGTTAGTTGGACAGTCATATCTATACTACCTTACATCGCCCACATCACCCCCATAATATTGCCACTTCCAGAATCTTTTATTTTTTGAGTTGAAGATGCCGTGCGCCAGGTCTATAGTGGCGCATAGATCGCGGCCGCCCGTGCGCCGGCAACATTATAGTAAATGGGTAAATGCACTGAGTTACAGGTGCAAATGCTTTGTGAATACGAAAACGGCCGTTGCGCGGCAGCGTGTGCCGCAACTCTTGGCGCAAATGCTTGGTAAATCAGCCCCATAGTGTATTTAAGGTACCTCCACAATTTCATATCTTTTAGAACCCTGATAAAAAAATATTATTTTACTATGGTGATGTACGATCAAGAATCTTTCAACTATCTATGAGTGGTGGGCTTTGAAAAAAAATAGACGTGAATTGGTCTAGATTAGATAATCAGGTCAAAGGCACCTGTAAAGCTCCTCAGCACAGCGTGGGTCTATAACGATGCCTGCAATCCATGAAAGCTTGTTCACTTGTTCTTGCTACATGATATGATGAGATAATGGAGTGAAAAATCCCACAGCAAAGCCCTTATTTATCTCTGAATGTTAATAAAAGCTCTTTTACTTAACAGTACTTATTGCTGTTTATTGGCCCTTTAAGTGGATTTAAAAAGTGGCGTATCCCTTAACTATTAGCATGGGTATTAAAAGTCACCTTGGAATTCCTTGACTCGTATAAAAGCACATAACCCATGTTTTGAATCAAATAATTTACAAGCTATTTATATGATGTTTGAGCTTCATAATGTTCTACTGCCCTTGTAGATTTGTTCATCATTAAAATATTTATGACTGTCAACCAGGAAAAACGCTGCCATGTGCTGCAGAAAAGGCTTCCAAGCATAATTATTTATCATTTATTCATACAGTGACACTGTCATTATCATTCCACTGTGTGGGACAATCTGAGGACATCCAGAAGAGGCCAGCAGTGGCATGACAATATGGATATCAGCCACTTGTTTAGAGATAAGTGAACTGATGCATTAATTTAAAGTCTAACTCCAGATTAAAAATAACTAGCCCAGCACTATTTAAAATTAAAAAAGGAACTACTATTATCGAAAAACGTGTTAAAGTTCTTTGGTGCAATATTTAAAACTGCACTCCAGCCTTACCTTCAGTCTTGCACTGTTGTACAGTTTTTAAATATTGTGTAATTTCTTCTTTAACCGCTTCAATACATGGCACTTTCACCCCCTTCCTGCCCAGGCCAATTTTCAGCTTTCAGCGCTGTCACACCTTAAATGACAATTGCGCGGTCATGCAATGATGTACCCATATGACATTTTTATCAGTTTTTTAGACAGTTAGAGCTTTCTTTTGGTGGTATTTAATCACCAATGGGTATTACATTTTTTTGCTAACAAAAGAACATTTTTTTGAAAAAAAAAATAAGGTTTTCTTAGTTTCTGTCAGAAAATCTTGTTAATAAGTAATTTTTCTTCTTCACTGATGTACACTGATAGGCTGCACTGATAGGCACAGATGAGATGACACTGAAGGGCACTGATGAGGTGGCACTAATATGCAACACTGAGGAGGTGCATGCGTAGCTTCTAGCATGGTGGACGCGTAGTGTGAGAGCTCCGGATCCTGCCTGCTCTCTGTGACCTCTGCACAGCTCCATCGCTATCAAAAAGCATTGGAGGTAAGCCTAAGTCTCTTCCCTACCCCACGTGCACTCCATTGGAAAAATCGGCCAGCAACAACACTGCTATTCACCGTTGTTTGGGCCGCGATCGGGGATAACCATGGAACGCTATGTCACCAGGCCACAATCCCCGGTCTCAATTTCCCCTATGGATCCATTTGCGTTGATGGATCCCCCGCTGGGGGTAGAGGAGGCTAATAAAATGACACCTGCTACTACTACCATCTCTGGGTCTAACCCGCTTCCCGCCCCAGCTATATTAACCTGGCCATCCTGGATGAAAAGCTCCACACCCTCTTGCAACAGATAACCCGCAATATCGCGGTAGAGGTGGGCAAGCTCTCCCAGGTATTACGGGGGGAAAATCACCCAAATAGGAGAACGTACTGATGCCCTGGAAAATAAGTTTGACAACCTGGTGAACTATGTACAGGCACTTGAGGAGGAAAATTCCCCTTTGGAGCTCTCTGTCTCCCAGCTGCAACTGCAGCAAGAAGATTTAGAGAACAGGGAGAGGTGCCAGAATCTGCACTTTTGGGGCATTCCAGAAACAGTAAGTGATAACAATCTACGCCCTTATCTTCTGGGATGTCATAGTGCAATGAGGTGAAGCTCTGCTGACTTCTGTCATCTAATCATGTGCAAGCAAAAATGCTGTTTTTTTTTCATCCCAAAGGTGTTCTATACGGTTGAGGTGAGGACTCTGTGCAGGCCAGTTCAAACTCGCTCATCCATGTCTTAATGGACCTTGCTTTGTGCACTTGTGCAAAATCATTTTGAAACAGGAAGGGGCCATCCCCAAACTGTTCTCACAAAGTTGGGAGCATGAAATTGTCCAAAATGTCTTGGTATGCTGATGCCTTAAGAGTTCCCTTCACTGGAACTAAGGGGTCAAGACCAACCCCTGAAAAACAAACCCACACCATAATCCCCCCTTCACCAAATGATTTGGACCAGTGCACAAAACAAGGTCTATAATGACATGGATGAGTGTGTTTGGAGTGGATGAACTTGACTGGCCTGCACAGAGTCCTTACCTTAACCCAATAGAATACCTTTGAGATTAATTAGACCGGAAACTATGAGCCAGGTCTTCTCATCCACATTAGTGTCTGACCTCACAAATGCGCTACTGGAAGAATGGTCAAACATTCCCATAGATAGTGGTGGCTGGTGCTGGAGGATTTTTGGGGGGGCTACGGTTTGCCCCCTCCAGGTCTGCACTTACCCTATGGCGGAGCTCCCCTGGACTGTCCAACACCGCAGCTTCTGTCTTCACCCTGTCTTCTTTCTGGGTTCTGAATGGCCGGGGAAGCTGGAAGCCGATTCGCTGGCATCGCAGGTTGGGAGGGCTCTGCGCCCCGAGGACAATATAAAACTGGCCAATTGGGGCCTTGGGATGTGGTCACGTGCCAGTGAGGGGGTGATGGACCTAGTAGAAACCTATTAGTGAGGTGCTCCGCACAGTGCATGGCCACACAGATGGTGAGAGCTGAGGGACGGCGCCATGGGCTGGGGGGGCAATTGTGGACCAGCCGCCACTGCCCATAGACACATAATTCTAAACCTTGTGGACAACTTTCCCAGAAGAGTTGAAGCTGTTATAGCTGCAAAGGGTGGGCCAACTCAATATTGAACCCTACAGACTAAGACTGGGATGCCATTAAAGTTCATGTGTGTATAAAGGCAGGCTTCCCAATACTTTTGGAAATATAGTGTACGACAGTGGTTCTCAACCTCAGTCCCCAAGTACCCCCAACAGGCCATGTTTGCAAATTTTCCTTTATCTTGCACAGGTGCTTTAAATCAGTCAATGTCTTGGTATTTTGGACAGCTATTTTATCTAAGAGAAATTCCCAAAACATGACCTGTTGGGGGTACTTGAGGACTGAGGTTGAGAACCACTGGTGTATGTTTCCCAGCAGCCATATAGTTTTTATGGGTAAGTAGTGGGGGAAAAAAAGAAAAAATAAGTTGGGTCCATTGACCACAAAATCATATTATTCTGCTTCTGAAATGTGCAGAAAATAGGGGTCAGATCATTCAACCACTTTCGTTTAACCACTTGCCTACTGGGCACTTACACCCCCTTCCTGCCCAAGCCATTTTTCAGCTTTCATGACTGTCGCACTTTGAATGACAATTGCGCGGCCATGCTACACTGTACCCAAATTTTTTTTTAGCATTTTCTTCACACAAATAGAGCTTTCTTTTGGTGGTATTTAATCACTGCTGTTTTTTTTATTTTTTACAAAAAAAAAAAAGACCAAAAATTGTGAAAACATTTTTTTTTACTTTTTTACTGCCAGTAAATTTAGTAACTAAGTAATTTTTCGCCTTCACTGATGTGCGCTGATGAGGCGGCACTGATGGGCACTGATAGACTGAACTGGTGGGCATTGATGAGGTGGCACTTATGGGCACTGATGAGGCGGCACTTATGGGCACTGATTAGGTGGCACTGATGAGGAGGCACTGAGGAGCACTGATAGGCGGCACTGATGGGCACTGTTAGGTGGCACTGATGGGCACTGATGGGCATTGATGGGTGGCACTGATGGGCATCACTGTTGGGCATTACTGATGGACATTGATTGATTATTTACTTGATTATTTACTACTTACTTTCTTAAAAATACAGTAAACCCTGCGTTTTTTCTTGGGGTGGCTGCAACCTTAGAACACTTTTCCTAAGCGCGGCATTGCATACATATAATTTATCTGATGGACATTGATTGACAGCAGTGATGGGCATTGATGGGCAGCACTGATAGGCGGCACTGATAGGCGGCACTGATTGCCAGCACTGACTGGCATTGCTAATGGGCACTGATTGGCGGCACTTGTGGGCAGTGGTGGGCAATGATTGCTGCCACTGGTGTGCACTGATAGCTGGCATTGGTGGGTAATGGTGGGCACTGATTTGTCACTATTTTGCAATATTGTAATCAGGACACTGATGATCAGTGCCCTGATTACATTCCTAGATGTCCCCCTGCATGGAGATGCCACTGATCGGAGATGCCACTCTGTCAGTGTGAGGTGAGAAGCACCGATTACCATCACTTCCTTGTTTACATGTGATTGGCTGTGATTGGACACAGCCGATCACATGGTTAAAGAGCTGCGGACGCGGCTATTTCCAGAGATCGGGATCATGCCGTGTTCTAGCCACACGGCGTGGTCGCAATCGCTGCGTGCCCCGAGGGCACGTGGGAGAGGCCGATCTGGGAAGCCATCATATGACGTCGTCCCAGAACGAAAGCAGCACTGTCCCGCCATCATTTGACGGTGGGCGGGCAGCAAGCAGTTAAACAAGACTTAACACAAAGCTATTTTCCTAATGTCATCTAAATTTTATCAAGCTGTAATAGTTTTGCATCCAACATTTATTTTCATCAAATGCAGATCTTGATTACTTCAGTTGATGTGACTTCTGACACGTATTCCGTATTCACTTCCAAAAAAAACGGTTCCCTTGTTAAATAAGTCTGTCACACATCATCTACCCAAATTCAATATTTACGTGATGATCTTTTGAAATTGTTCTTTTTTGTTTTTTTGTTGTTGTCTATTATTAAATATTCTACCAGAAGCTAAAATAATGGAAGTGATGATCTTAAAATGTCAACAGATAAACCACAGAAGAATCCAGAGCAACAGGGCTCTTTATCTACAAGTTGGCAAAATTACATTTACAAACAAAAGAAAGTTTTCATTTTAAACACCGCGGCATGGGTGTGAAGCCTGAGAAGAAGAGACATAACCATTTAGATTTAAAATATTAGCTAATAAACAAGTTTAACAAATCTTTGTAACACTTCCCACTGTTCTGGGAGCTTAAATGAATAATAAATGGAGTTAGCATAAATTAGTTCTGCCTCGACATGTTGTGAAAATGAATCTTATTATTGTCTTATTGTGTGTTGTTTCGGAAAGGAAGGCAGACAGACATGATTGATTTTTTATTTATATCAACAATATTTCTTTTTGTTTTTTTATAGAGCATGCCAGTGAGCTTAGGTGGGCATTTTGACACTTCCCTTGAAGGTAGAAAAGAGATTAGAACTGTAAATGTATTCAATTTTAAAGTTTAAGGTTGATTGTTTTATTTTATTTAATTTTTTTGTTTTTATTTTTTGTAAAACATATTTTTAAAGATTTTTAACCACTTTCAGACCGGACCAATTTGCAGCCAAAGGACCAGGCCCCTTTTTGCGATTCGGCACTGCGTCGCTTTAACTGACAATTGCGCGGTCGTGCGACGTGGCTCCCAAACAAAATTGACGTCCTTTTTTTCCCACAAATAGAGCTTTCTTTTGGTGGTATTTGATCGCCCCTGCGGTTTTTATTTTTTGCGCTATAAACAAAAATAGAGCGACAATTTTGAAAAAAATGCATTATTTTTTATTTTTTGCTATAATAAATATCCCCCAAAAATATATAAAAAAAAACATTTTTTTTCCTCAGTTTAGGCCGATACGTATTCTTCTACATATTTTTGGTAAAAAAAATCGCAATAAGCGATTATTGATCGGTTTGCGCAGAAGTTATAGCGTTTACAAGATAGGGGATAGTTTTATAGCATTTTTATTAATAATTTTTTTTTTATTATTAATGGCGGAGATCTGCGATTTTTTTTGTGACTGCGACATTATGGCGGACACATCGGACATTTTTGACACATTTTTGGGACCATTGTCATTTTTACAGCAATTAATGCATTTAAATGCATTGATTTCTGTATAAATGACACTGGCAGTTTAGGAGTTAACCACAAGGTGGCAGTGTAGGGGTTAAGTAGGCCTAGGGGTGTTTTTTTTACTGTGGGGGGGCGTGGCTGTCAGCTAGTGAATGCTGATCTCTGCTCCAATCACAGGGAGCAGAGATCGGCGTCACTAGTTGCTAGGCAGAACGGGGAGATGCTGTTTATCTCGGCATCTCCCCGTTCAGCCGCTCCGTGAGACGATCGCGGGAGTCCCCGCGGCGATCGAGTCCGCGGGGACCGCGGCCGGACTCACAGGGGTCCCGACCGGCGCGGGAGCGCGCCACTCCCGGCGCGCTCCCGATGGCACGGACAGGCTAAAGGAGGGACGTATATATACGCCCTCCTGCCTGTACGTGCCATTCTGTCGACGTATATCGTCGTGCGCCGGTCGGCAAGTGGTTAAAAGAAGCATAAAGCAAATGTAGGACTTTTAAGGTGCTTAGGCTTCAACCTCATAAATGGAAAACAAAAATAGTCTTTCTTAAAAACATAGGAATTTTAATGTATAAAACATCTAAAAATCCACAACTTTACATAGTCTTTGGTCATAGTTCAGTCCTGTCATCAGACACCTTTAGCATTCCACCCACTGTCTGGTTACAATGACAGGTATCTTTGTTTAACCACTTCAGCCCCGGAAGGTTTTTCTCCCTTAACCACTACAATACAGGGCACTTTCGCCCCCTTCCTTCCCAGACCAATTTTCAGCTTTCAGTGCTCTCGCACTTTCAGTGACAATTGCGCGATCATGCAATGCTGTAACCAAATTAATTTTTTATCATTTTGTTCGCACAAATAGAGCTTTAGTTTGGTGGTATATATTCGCGACTTTTATTTTTTGGGATATAAGCGAAAACATAGCGGAAATTTTGAAAAAAAACTATATTTTCTCCTTTCTTTTTTAAAAGAAATCCAATAAAATCAAATTTTGTCATAAATTTAAGCCAAAATGTATTCTGCTACATGTTTTTAGTAAAAAAAATTCCGTTAAGTGTATAATAATTGGTTTGCGTGATCACGGACATATGTACACAAATGATCATGTACAGATGTGTGCAGGTGATCACGGACATATGTGTGCAGATAATCATTGGCACATGTTATTTTACTGGGACATGTGTTTTTATTATTTGGGGACATGTGTTTTTATTTGGGGACATGTGTTTTTATTATTTGGGGACATGTGTGTTTTGGGGACATGTGTGGGGACATGTGTGTTTACACTGTGGGGACACTAGACTGGTGATCAGTGAGTAAAAAGCTGTAAAAAAACAGCTAATACTCACTGATCACCAGCCGGCTGCAGCGATCCGCTCTCCTCTCCTCACCGACGACTTCCGTGTGAGGAGAGGAGAGCCGATTGCCTAGCAACCGGCTGTTTGTTTACATCACATGACGGCAGTGATTCGACACAGCCGTCATGTGATCAGGAGGGCCAATCACTGAGCCCTCCTGCCGATCCGAGATGCGCATCGGGATCGCGCCGCTGCTCGGGCACGCGTGCGCGCGATCCCTCTACTTCTGAAGGACGTTCCGGAACGTCCTATCAGAAGTAGACAGCTCCCACCCGGCCGTATATGTACAGTGGCCGGGTGGAAAGTGGTTAATGACCAGGCCATTTTTGCGATACGGCACTGCATTACTTTAATTGACAATTGTGCGGTCGTGCGGTCGTACCCAAATAATTTTTTTTTACCACAAATAGAGCTTGCTTTTGGTGGTATAAACTTTAAAAAGAGCGACAATTTAAAAAAAAAAAACTTTCTGCTATAAAACATATCCAATAAAAACATGCAAAAAAACTAATTTCTTCATCAATTTTGCCCAATATGTATTTTGCTACATATTTTTGGTAAAAAAAATCCCAATGAGCGTATATTGATTAGTTTGCACAAACGTAATAGCGTCTACAAATTATGGGATTTTTTTGGCATTTTTATTTATACATTTTTTTACTAGTAATGGCGGGGATCAGCGATTTTTAGCAGGACTGTGACATTGTGGCGGACAAACCAGACACCTAAATGACACTTTTGACCCTTTTTTGGGAACCAGTGGCATTATTACAGTGATCAGTGCTAAAAAGATGCAAGGGGGAAGGGGGTAACATCAGGGGAGATCAAAGGGTTAAATGTGTCCCTAGGGAGTGCTTGCTAACTGTGGGGGGGGGGGATTGTCTGACTGGATGAAGACAGAGATCAGTGTTCCTGCTTAGCAGGAACACAATATCTCCATCTTCTTCCCTGTCACAATGGCATTCTGCATTGTTAACAGATTGCCGTTCTGCCTCGCTCTGAAACGATCGCGGGTGGCCAGTGGGCCTCAGGTCCGCTGGACCCGCTGATTGATTAATTTTTCAATTAAGGCTTGCACTTGAGTTTAGCCAAGAATACCAAACGTAATGAAATTTCTTGGAGAAAAAGCTAAGAGGTACCAGGATTGCAATGGATTAACATTGAAGAATCCTATGCACCAATAATGAGAGATCCATATCAACATGGAAGTATACATACAAAAGAACATAATAACCCTATGCAAAAGGGTAAAATCATTTGACCTGATATATATTAGGTCCATCTTGTGAGGTGAGAGTGGTATTATACTGGTGGAGGGATAAGCACACTACAAATACAAGCATGCCCATATTACCCACTGGTGGAGAAAATGTTTGTATATGCACAAACTTTATACATGCAAAATCTTAATTTTTATTATTTTTTACTGCTAGAATATAGCATACTAATGAAAATGGACACAGGACACTGATATAAAAAAAAATATATTTTTTGAAAAGAACTGTTTATAATTTGAATTATATTATGTTGATTTGATACACATTAATTATGAATTGCACAAGCTTTATTTATGGCACATAAATCACTTTATTGAGTATTTGAAAATTGTTGACATTCTATACTAATTGCACTTTACTGTCTTTACATTTTGACGATTATAGTAAATAATTTATTGCGCAGGCACAGTTTTTTTTATTCTTATGTCATTTATTTTTTAGATTCTATTTTAAGAGTGGTGCACTAGCTGGTAGAGAGTTTAGCCAACAATACCAAACGTAATGAAATTTCTTGGAGCATTCTCTGTTTTCACAAGTAGAATTAAAGTGGTTGTAAAGGCAGAAGGTTTTTTTTTTCTGAATGCATTCTATGCATTCACATAAAAAGCCTTATGTGTGCAGCAGCTCCCTCAGCCCCCCTAATACCTACCGAGGTCCATCAACATCTAGGGATGATGTAGGATTGTCTCGGCTGCCCGGGACTCCCCTCCTCATTGGCTGAGACAGCAGCATGGCACTATTGGCTTCCGCATCTGTCAATCAAAGTCAGTCAGCCAATGAGGAAAGAAAGGGGTGGGGCTGGACCACAGCTCCGTGTCTGAATGTCAACACCAAAGTCAATACTTTGTAGAGCCACCTTTTGTGGCTATTACAGCTCCAAGTCGCTTTGGATAAGTCTCTATGAGCTTGTCACATCTTACCACTGGGATTTTTGCCCATTCCTAGTTGCAAAACTGCTCCAGCTCCTTCAATTTGGATGGTTTGCACTTGTGAACACCAATCTTTAAGTCTGACCACAGATTTTCTATTGGATTGAGGTCTGGGCTTTGACTAGGCCATTCCAACACATTTACATGTTTCCCCTTAAACCACTCAAGTGTTGCTTTAGCAGTGTGTTTGGGGTCATTGTCTTGCTGGAAGGTGAACCTCCATCCTAGCCTCAAATCACACACAGAGTGGTACAGGTTTTGCTCAAGAATATCCCTGTATTTAGCACCATCCATCTTTCCCTCAACTCTGACCAGTTTAACTTTTCCCGACTGCTAAAAAAACATCCCCACAGCATGATGCTGCCACCACCATGTTTCACTGTGGGGATTGTGTTCTTTGGGTGATGTGATGTGTTGGGTTTGCGCCAGACATAGCGTTTACTTTGATGGCCAAAAAGTAAAATTTTAGTCTCATCAGACCAGAGCACCTTCCTCCATATATTTTAGGAGTCTCCCACATGCCTTTTCGCAAACTCAAAACATAGTTACATACATACATACATATACGTGCCATTTTGTTTCTTGCTGAAAGTAAAGGCTTTCTTCTGGCCACTCTACCATAAAGCCCAACTCTATGGAGCGTACGGCTTATTGTCGTCCTATGTACAGATACTCCAGTCTCTGCTGTGGAACTCTGCAGCTCCTCCAGGGTTACCTTAGGTCTCTCTGCTGCCTCTCTGATTAATGCCCTCCTTGCCAGGTCCGTGAGTTTTGGTGTGCTCTTGGCAGGTTTGCTGGTGTGCCATGCTCTTTCCATTTGGTTATAATAGATTTGATGGTGCTCCTAGGGATCATCAAAGATTTGGATATTTTTTTTATAACCTAACCCTGACTTGTACTTCTCAAAAACATTGTCCCTTACTTGTTTGGAGAGTCCCTGCAGTGTTTGTGGCAGTGTTTGGTTAGTGTTGCCTCTTGCTTAGGTTTTGCAGCCTCTGGGGCCTTTCAAAAAGGTGTGTATATGTAATGACAGATCATGTGACACTTAGATTGCACACAGGTGGACATCATTTCACTAATTATGTGACTTCTGGAGGTAATTGGTTGCACCAGAGCTTTTTATGGGCTTCATAACCAAGGGGGTGAATACATACGCACATGCCAATTAACAGTTTTTTATTTCTGAAAAATAGTTTTATGTAAGTATTTTTCTAATTTTACTTCACCAGCTTATGCGGCGTACACACGGTCGGAATTTCTGATTAAAACAGTCCGATGGGAGCTTTTCATCGGATTTTCCGACTGTGTGTATGCCCATCGGTCTTTTTCTGCCGAATTTTCTCGACGGACTTTGGATTGAGAACCTGTTCTTAATTTTTCCAACGGAAAACCTTTCTATCGGATTTTCCGATCGTGTGTATGCAATTCTGACACGCAAAATTCCAAAGCATGCTCGGAAACAATTCGACGCATGCTCAGAAGCATTAAACTTCCCTTTTATAGTGCAGTCGAGCGTTTTTTAATGCGTGGTGTTATTGACCGTCGGAATTTGGTGTGACCGTGTGTAGGCAAGACAGTTTGAGCGAAATTCCGTCGGAATTCCGACGGGAAAACCATCAGAGCTTTTTCCGACAAGAATTCCGACCGTGTGTACGCGGCATTAGACTATTGTGTTCTGATTCATCACATATAATTCAGATTAAGAATACTTTTTCAAGGCACTGTAAATATACAAAGTATGATTTACATTATGTGAGCAGGAAACATATTGAAAGATTAAAAGTCTAATTATCTAAAAGTTTTATGGGTAATTTACATATAAACCACCAGCCCTATGGCTAATCACTATTGATAATGCTGAGATTATGCACCTTAATTAGGTTCATTATCAAAAGTAACCCTGATTACTGTCTGTTTCCCAGCTGTCCATTGGGTGTTAGGTTGTTTTGTTATAAACATCTCAAACTGTAGAACATTTTCAAGATGCTGTTGACCTTTCTTCTCAATGTACTCAACAGCAGCCTGATTATCAAGAAGATGTTTATTCGTCGGTTATATTACCCAGAGGGCAGACTATGAATAATTTTCTCACCTGAATACCTGTCGCCGCAGTAAACTAATCATTACCTTTACTCATATTTGCTTATTTTATGTCTTAATGGGAGATGGAGAATGACAGACTTCAAGTGTAAGTGCACAATTTTGAGGAGTAATAAAATAATGATTAACAGGATCTGCAATGTTATTCAGGGTTATTGGCAACAAACTATTTTCTGTATGATGATATGGGAGCGCCAATTGACCTAGACTCCAAATGGTGCCTATTAAGTATATTCTTGTGCCCTTCTGTAGATAAAAAATAAGCACATTTTCTATTGCAATATTTACCTGAATATGACCTTAAATCCCAACTCCAGGCTCCCTGTTCCTGCCCCCCATGCTCCCCCAATCACATGACATATTCTTTCTCTTCTGATCTTCTCTTTCAGTTTTCAATGATACAGAAATGAGTGGTCTGCCTCACTGTATGTGAAGGAAGGGGCTGTGGTGATGCTCCTTTAGTTGAGGAGGTTAATTGTCACGTACCTGATCGGAGACTGAAATGATGAGATAGGCCTCTCTTGTATATCCAGCCCAGGTCCCACTGAAGATGGAACAGAGGGTAATGGGGGAACGGGAGGAGTGCTGGCAGGTGTTGATAGAAGTGCTTGCAGTTGTTGTTCCAGGTAGGCTGGCAGAACATTAGGTCAGGAACAGTAAGGCTACTTTCACACTGGGGCGTTGGGGCTGCTGGCGGTAAAGCGGCGCTATATTTAGCGCCGCTTTACCGTCGTTTTAGCGGCGCATTTTGGCCGCTAGCGGGGCGGTTTTACACCCCGCGAGCGGCCGAAAAAGGGTTAATACCGCCCGCAAACCGCAGCTGCAGCGGCGTTTTGCGGGCGGGTTCGGAGCGCTGCCCCATTGTTTTCAATGGGAACGGGCACTATAGGAGCGGTAAATATACCGCTCCTACAGCGAGCCAAAGATGCGGCTTGCAGGACATTTTCCAGCGTCCTGCAAGCGCACCGCTTCAGTGTGAAAGCCCTCGGCCTTTCACACCGAAGACACAGCAACAGCTGCTTCGGGTCGGTTTGCAGGCGCTATTTTTAGCGCAATAGCACCTGCAAACTGCCCCAGTGTGAAAGGGGCCTAACTGTGCATGAAGATCCAGCTAAAATTAAGAGGCAGGTTCCATATACAAGGCTTATCAGAGCTCCCAGCAGACGTGAGGCAGGAACTCGCTATGGTGAGCAGAGCTGATGCAGATAACAGCCAGGTAGGCACTTTAAACTGGATGTGGGAACAGAGCCAGGAACTGAAGTGTGGTCACAGCGATAGTCAAGGTCAGCAGCAGGTGGGCAGCAAAGTACAGAATCATAAGGCAAAGATGTGGTCAGAAACAGTGCCGGGGTCAGGAACTGGCTGCAAGGCAGAATCAGGATCCAAGTTCAAGTCAGAGGCAAGCTGGGTCAACAACAAAGGGAACAAGCAGAGTAGCAGCAGGACACAGAGAATAGCTGAAAGACCAGTCAGCACTTAAACATGAGCAGGAGCATCCTTAAATCACCAGTCACTGAGTGCAAGTCCTTGCACATGCGAGCATCTACAGCCACTGAGTGCGAGTCCGTGTGCATGCACGGCCCCCCGTGTACATTCTTGTGCGCATGTGCATGCCTATTCAATATTCTGCTAATAATTCTGAGTGCTTGCACATTTCTGTGAGCCAAGCGTCTGATAGGCATTCTATGGCATTATTTATGCCTTGCACTCATAGGATGCCATGAAATAATGGTTAGGAAAACCTGTGTTAGTATCTTATTTACATGGACTGTAATACAATTATGTAAAACAATGGTTGTCATTCCTTCTTCACAGATGTTTATAGAGACTGAATTCCAAGATAACCAAATTGTACAGAATATAGCTTCCCTATGCACTTATCGAGATTTGGATGCAACCTGCTATTTAGACGATAGGGCTAGCTAGCTCTCTATGGGCAATAGATATCGAACTTGAGTGACCAGCACCATTTATTAACCCATGCTCTGTCTCAGAATGAAAAATACAAGGTCACATTTGGCATGCTCCTTCCCACTTCCTGAGATTGCTCCTTTAATGTGGTGGTTGGCCTTATTGACAAATTAGCCAAGTAGAATGGGGCCCAGCTCAAATCCTTTAGAAAAATTCCAGATTTTAATATCAGATGTCTGTAACCTTAACTAATTGTTTTCACTAAAGGTATCCGCTGCTTATGCATTTGACCAGGTTTGGACAGGTAATTTTTAAAAGACCCATGGTAGCCATTTTGTCATTTGCCTAAGCAATTATAAGCAATAACTAAAAAAAATAGGCTAAATGCAAACTATGATTGCTTTAAAATAAACCGGACAGAAGTAGTGATATTCTCAAATTCTTTTAGAGCATCACATGAAGCTGTTTGTGAACAAGTGTCATATTTAGATATGTGGAATAAAAATTTTCTTTAGATAAGGAATGGCAACTAGCTTTCCTTTTGCTGGGTATAATTTGTTGATCCTTTACAAGCTGTTAAATTCTTTAGGTAGGCTTAAATAGGCTTCTCAGTGGAATTTGGCGGAATGCCAGGATGCTACTGAGAAGCAGCTTTGAATTATTGGAACTTACTGAATTTTATTTTTGATGCTATTTACTCGCAAGCAAAAATAATGAGCTAAAAAATTCTTACATATACATTTGTTGGATTTAAATGGCTATAAATGTGTAATGTATTTTCCAAATAGCCTATATGGAACTTGGATGAGGATCTATGCAGACAAATTAGTTTGGCAGAGGATGCATTGGGTCAACACAGGATGGCCTTTACCAAGGCATCACAGGTGGTGGTGGAAGTTTAATAAACGCAAGGAGTCACATTTATATTTATCCTTAAAGTATCACCAAATGCCTAATAAATATTTGAGGTAACGGTAAAGAATTCATGAGTGCAAAAACGGTAAAGCACTATTATAGTTTCCTTTTGCAATTCATTGAGCGAAAAAATTAAGATGAAGGCTTCTTAAAGGGGAAATACCATCAATTAGTTTTGCGGCTCAGTCCAGTGACAATCCCAATAGACTTTGAGGGACCTGGAAGTTCTATATCTGCCCTACAGAGGACACAAGCCTGTTTGAGTGGCCATTTATATGTAAAGTCCAATCCTTTAGGTGAGGGCAGAACTGATGGTGGTGGGTGCACAGGCACAGATTTTGGTTGCACGATTATAGATTGTAAATAATCCAGCAAGATAGCAGCATATTTGCACTAAGGACACTGAAATATATCACAGAGACTTTATTGTTTGGATTTTGTTGATTTGTCACTTTTTATTATTTATTTTTTGTCATATAAGATATAGAGGACACATGAGATATAATATTATATAAATGCTTGTACATTATTATTTAAGGTACTTATATAGCGCTGTAAATTTATGCAGCACTTTTACATATACATTGAGACAATTGTAGGCTTAGCATGGACTCCACATATATAAAAAGGGGAATTCATATTATATGCCACATCCTATATTCGAGAAAAAAGAGGGAAGATCCCCTATGGGTTGGACTTTTAAGGCATGAAAAACTTTTTACCCTTTTCATGCCTTAAAAGTCCAACCCATAGGGGATCTTCCCTCTTTTTTTTTTACATATACATTGTTCATCCTCAAGGAGCTTACAATCTAAGGTCACTAACTCACATTCATATACTAGGGCCAATTTTAGACACAATTAACCTACCAGCATGTCTTTGGAGACTGGGAGGAAACCGGAGTACCCGGAGGTAACCCATGCTGGCACAGGGAGAACATGCAAACTCCAGGCAGGTAGTGTCATGGTTGGGATTCCAGTGACCCTTTTTACTGCTAGGTGAGAGTGCTACCCACTACACCACTGTGCCACCCGTAAACATAAACATAGTAGGAATTAGTCCTTTACCAATGGGTATATGATTTTGTAGCTATAGTGGTATTTAGCCATTTTTGAAAGGGATTTTGCCACACAAATATCTGCCCTAATTGAGCCAGATGGAGTAAATGTGAAAATAGTACTTTCTTAAAGTGTTACTAAACCCAGGACCCTGCATTCACTATATCTGGTCTCCCACAGTGCAGAGAACAACATGGAACATGCAACATGCAATGGACATGCAACTATTTTAGTAAATATAAACTGCTAAATACCTTTTTCTCATCAGGAGTATATAGCAGTCTTGTGACTTCTATCAGTGTCTGGTTATAGCTTGTAGGAGGAGTTTTCATTCTCCTCTGACTGTCCCATGAGGCTGTAGGACCCCTGACCCTCTGTCTGGACAGTGCTGATTGGCCATGTGCTGATTACATACACCCTCCCAAGAAAGAAAGAAAAAACTCTCTAGCAATACACACCAAACTGAGCATGTGCAGAGTGCCCCCAAGGCTATGCACTATCAGGAGATGGATTTGGGACTGTGGAAAAAGGGGAAGATCAGAGAAGACAGGATCAAACAGCATTTTTACACAATGCAGAGGATTGACCCATTCCACAGTGAGTATAACAAGCATGCTTAAGCCTAGGTTCACATTGGAGCGATTTGTCAGGCGATTTGAGAGATCAAATTTATTTTTATTTATTTATTTATTACAAGATTTTTATAGCGCCAACAGTTTACGCAGCGCTTTACAATATAAAAGGGAGACAATACAGTTATAATACAATAAAATCCAACAGGATTAAGAGGGCCCTGCTCAGAAGAGCTCACAATCTAATAGGGTGTGGGAGGTGGTACAAAAGGTTGTAACTGTGGGGAATGAGCTGATGGAAGTGGTAGAAGATTAGTTGGAGACGTGATAGGCTTTCCTGAAGAGATGAGTTTTCAGGGATCGCCTGAAGGTGGCTAGAGTAGGGGATAGCCGGACAGGTTGAGGCAGCGAGTTCCAGAGGATGGGAGAGGCTCTGGAGAAATCCTGGAGACGAGCATGGGAGAAGGAGACGAGAGAGGTAGACAGGAGGAGGTCCTGATTGTATGACAAGTCGCAGCCTATTGGAGGCAATGGCACTGTTCCCATCGGTGCGACACCACCGGAGTCAACGTGATTTGCAAAAATAGTTTCTGCACTACTTTTTCTGATTTCAGGTGCGACTTCAATAGACATCTGAGCATGAAGCCATACAGATGTCTATCAAGTAGCACCTGAAATCGCTCTGACCTTGCTACTTTGAAATTGCGCTACTTCAAGTAAAGTAGCGCAGTTTCAAAGTAGCGTCAATGTGAACCAGGGCTTTCTGCATTTACATATACAACAGAATGATGTAGCACAACTTACAAAAAATAACCACAAAATAATAAAAGTGCAAACAATTGTGCACAAAATGTGTACAAAATGTATTTATATATATATATATATATATATATATATATATATATATATATATATATATATATATATATATATATACATATATATATATATAATCCAATATATATCCAAAAATATCCAAGAAGGAAACGATAAAAGTACAAAAAAATCGTCCAATTTATATCCAAAAATATCAAAAAAGAAAATGAAAACAATATCCAATTTGTATCCACTCCAATCACCAATGTGATATGTAATGCAAAGTGTGAATCCTCCATCCTTGTAGATTAGCCTCTCACCCAGGGGCGGACTGACAACTCATGGGGCCCCCGGGCAATCAGAGATTATGGGGCCCCCCAGGCAATCAGAGATTATGGGGCCACACAGTATACACACACACACAGTATACAATCATACAGTATACACATACATGTACACACAGTATACACAGACATGTTTCTATTGGCTGAGAAGGTACTGGAGAGGTGGGGCAGCTATAATCTCTGGATTTTTAGACCAAAAGGATGTCAGTAAGGGACATTTCAGAGAGAGATTTAAAAAAAAACACAGATTTTTACATACTGTCCCTGTTTTTTTCTGAGGCTGGCAACCCTGATGGGGCCCCCTAGTGGCCCAGGGCCCTCGGGCAGTGCCCGAGTGGCTGAATGGTCAGTCCGCCCCTGCTCTCACCTCACTGCTGTGACAACTGCAATATCAGTAGGTAGATGGATTATTAGATTTCCACTTACTGCATATACAGACTGATTTTACTGTTGTGGGTTTAGTAACACTTTAAAGTAAAAAGAGAGCAGATATGTTGGTGGATACACGTTGAGTAATCTTCCTAAACACACAAGACTGATATACAAATACATTTTTGTTTTCTTTTAAGCCAAACCCCCTACAATAATGGATTTCCATCATACCTTGCCAAAAAGATCAGTCTTCAAAGATTTTTATCTTGGTATAAAAAAGAAAAACATAACTGGGTAAACATTTTGAAGCCCATTCAAGTTTCACTCATGGTCTAGTCTAAACCTAAGTGAATATTCCTTTAGACCAATTTACATAGTTCAGTTCCCATTTTGCATGAGAAGTATCCACATTACCCTCGGCATTGTTCCGATGCACAGATACATTACCATGTTCTTTTCACCAGCATATTAAAATTGATTAGATTCCATTAGAATTATTTTCCGTGCAAGGTTCAAAAGGGGATTTTCATTTCAAGTTTTCATAATATCAAACTAGTCTTTGAGCAGGAACGGATAGACGGTGTTATTTGGATTTTCAATTCTGCCGAGACAGCTCTCAAAGCTGATGTACAGATACATTCATGACCTCTTGTATAGTCTGATCATAATTACCCAACTGAATGTGCGTTATTGCTTTTGTTCATTGTGTTGTGTTGTGTCTTCTGTTAGGAGTTTTAATATCATGCCTTTAGTTCTGAAAGTTCCATAAACAGCTCACGGGTTTGTTATATGATATAGAAAAAAGTTGAACTATTCATTGATGTGGTTCTTAATCTATCTGAAATGATTGAGTATAAAAGGTATTTAACTACAGTATCTCAGAAGTTGAGATGATATAAAAAGTGCTTCTGGTGGCAGATCCTCAATCAGTGTTAACGCATTAAAGAGGGCCTGAATTGTGGAAAATGCACCAAAAAAGGCAAGCCAATTATTTATCAGTAGTGCTTGGGGGGCTGACAGAAGCTGATCTTTTCCCCATTGTGGGCTTTCCATGTCTTGTTCTGAACTTTTTGTGAAGGTGGCCATCCTGACAGAGCTTTCCCCCTGATGTCTGGGCATTCCTCATATCAGAGCTGTCCCCCTGATGATGTCTGCCCATTCATCATATCAGAGCTGTCCCCCTGATGATATCTGCCCATTCATCATATCAGAGCTGTCCCCCTGATGATGTCTGCCCATTCCTCATATCAGAGCTGTCCCCCTGATGATGTCTGGCCATTCCTCATATCAGAGCTGTCCCCCTGATGTCTGGCCATTCCCCATATCAGAGCTGTCCCCCTGATGTCTGGCCATTCCTCATATCAGAGCTGTCCCCCTGATGTCTGGCCATTCCTCATATCAGAGCTGTACCTCTGATGTCTGGCCATTCCTCATATCAGAGCTGTCCCCCTGATGTCTGGCCATTCCTCATATCAGAGCTGTCCCCCTGATGTCTGGCCATTCCTCATATCAGAGCTGTACCTCTGATGTCTGGCCATTCCTCATATCAGAGCTGTCCCCCTGATGTCTGGCCATTCCTCATATCAGAGCTGTACCTCTGATGTCTGGCCATTCCTCATATAAGAGCTGTCCCCCTGATGTCTGGCCATTCCTCATATCAGAGCTGTACCTCTGATGTCTGGCCATTCCTCATATCAGAGCTGCCCCCCTGATGTCTGGCCATTCCTCATATCAGAGCTGTACCTCTGATGTCTGGCCATTCCTCATATCAGAGCTGTCCCCCTGATGTCTGGCCATTCCTCATATCAGAACTGTCCCCCTGATGTCTGGCCATTCCTCATATCAGAGCTGTACCTCTGATGTCTGGCCATTCCTCATATAAGAGCTGTCCCCCTGATGTCTGGCCATTCCTCATATCCGAGCTGTCCCCCTGATGATGTCTGGCCATTCCTCATATCAGAGCTGTCCCCCTGATGATGTCTGGCCATTCCTCATATCAGAGCTGTCCCCCTGATGTCTGGCCATTCCTCATATCAGAGCTGCCCCCCTGATGTCTGGCCATTCCTCATATCAGAGCTGTACCTCTGATGTCTGGCCATTCCTCATATCAGAGCTGCCCCCCTGATGTCTGGCCATTCCTCATATCAGAGCTGCCCCCCTGATGTCTGGCCATTCCTCAAATCAGAGCTGTACCTCTGATGATGTCTGGCCATTCCTCATATCAGAGCTGTACCTCTGATGGCCCCTCAATGACCAGAGCACTTTTTACAAATTGGCACTGCGCTGCTTAGACTGGTAATTGTGCGGTCAGAGGGCCTCTTCCCCAAAACCCTGGCTGGGGGTCTGCGAGCAGGGAGCTTATTGGAATCTGGAAGCCCCCTTTAACAAGGGGGCCCCCAGATCCCGCCCCCCCATGTGAATGAGTATAGGGTACATAGTACCCCATACTCATTCACCAAAAAAGTTCAAAAAGGTAAATAAAAACACAAGTTTTTGACAAGGCCTTTATTTGAAAAATAAATAAAAAAAGTCCCCTGGTGTAGATCCAGACTGCTGGAAACTGCAGTTTTTAGAAAAAGACGGGCCGGTGTACTATACCTGTTCCTGGAAGAAAATTTTAAACCCCCATGTTAGCCTTTCAAGATGTTGCTTGCCGTTTATACATAAGTTTGCACCTTAAGCCAAGGTTGTGGTGTTAAATTACAACCTTTCTATCTTTATAGTTCTGATGTAGGAAAAATATGTGTCATCATGATTGTGCTGCAGACGCATACCTGCTTTATATTCTAGATAAAGATCAAGCAGATACCGAGAAATGGTTGTAGAATAATATGCTCAAAGCAGATATGACACTTCCTGGGTATATTTTAATCAATCACAACTGTGCTGAATAATATATGGAAGTTATAAACAGTGTTTTGAGGTGGCTGTTGTTACTTCCCGTAATTCCGAGATATTATTCTGTACTCAAAGCTGTACACACAACACTCCTATATGTATCAGGATAGTCCCTGGTTTGGTGAAGTGAGTGAGCTTTTAAAAAAATCTTCTGATGCCCCGTACACACGGTCGGAAATTCCGACCACAAATTCCGTTTTTTTTCCGACGGATTTTGTCCGACACTGGTGTTGCATACACACGGTCGGACAAAGTTGTCGGAAAATCCGAGCATCCTGAGCGTGGTGGCGGTCGTTGCGTACGACGGGACTACGTAGAGGCTAGTAGCCAAGAGCTTTGGTCTTGTAATGTGATCTGAGCATGCGTGGCACTTTGTCCGTCGGAATTCCCTACACACGATCGGGAAAAGTCGGATAGGACTTTGTTGTCGGAAAATTTGAGAGCAGGATCTCAAACTTTTTCCATCAGAAATTCCGATGGAAAAAGTCCGATGGAGCCCACACACGGTAGGAATTTCCGACAACATGGTCCGATAGGACATTTTCCGTCGGAAAATCCGACCGTGTGTACGGGGCATGAGACTGTTTACATCAGTGGTGTTGAGTCTACTAGGTATGTGGGGCCATTAAGTTGGACAACACCAAAAGGCCACATATGTGAATCAGAATCTGCAGTACTATAAAAGTCTATTACACGTGGGTTTAACTAGATGGACTTGTGTCTTTTTTCAACCAGACTAACTATTATACTACCAAAAGTATTGGGACATATGCCTTTACATGCACATGAACTTTAACCACTTCAATACTGGGCACTTAGACACCTTCCTGCCCAGACCAATTTTCAGCTTTCAGCGCTGTCGCACTTTGAATGACAATTGCGCGGTCATGCTACACTGTACCCAAACAGAATTTTTATCAGTTTGTCCCCACAAATAGAGCTTTATTTTGGGGGTATTTAATCACCTCTGGGATTTTTATTTTTTGCGCAACAAATAAAAAAATAACGACATTTAAAAAAAAAAAAAAGTTTTTCTTTGTTTCTGTTAATTTTTTTGTAAATAAGTAAGTTTTCTTCTTCAATGACGGGCACTGATAAGGCGGCACTGATGGGCGCCGATGAGGTGGCACCAATGAGGTGGTACTGATGAGGTGACACTGATGGCCCTGGTGATGGGCACTGATAGGTGGCACTGATGGGCACTGATAGGTGGCACTGGTATTCAGCACTGATGGGCACTCATAGGTGGCACTGATGGGCACTCATAGGCAGCACTGATGGGCACTCATAGGAGGCACTGATGGGCACTTATGGGTGGCACTGATGGGTACTTATGGGTGGCACGGATAGGTGGCATGGATGGGCACTGATAGGTGGGCACTGATGGGCACTGAGAGGTGGCACTGCTGGACACTGATGGGTGGCACTGATGACACAGATGGGTGGCATTGCTGGGTGATAGGTGGCACTGATGACACTGATTAGTACATGATGGTGCCCATCAGTGCCCATTTGTGGGCACTGACTGGCACAGATTGGGCATCATTTGCACATGTGGATGGCCAGGGGGTACATACCTGGCCATCCACATTTTCCCCCTTTCCCTGGTGGTCCTAGTGGAGTCCCTGGTGGTCCAGTGTGGGCATCTGAGGGGGGGGGCTGCGCTGATAAATAATCAGCACAGACCCCCCCTGTCAGGAGAGCCGCCGATCGGCTCACATCTACTTGCGTCTGTCAGACACGAGTGAGGAAAAGCCGATCACCGGCTTTTCCTGTTGACATCGTGATCAGCCGTGATTGGACCCGGCTGATCATGTGGTACCACAAGGTTCAGGAGTGTGTCTATGGGAATGTTTGACCATTCTTCCAGAAGTGCATTTGTGAGGTCAGGCACTGATGTGGACTAGAAGGCCTGGCGCACATTCTCCACTCAGGTTGAGGCCAGTTAAGTTCCTCCACCCCAAACTTGCTCATCCATGTCTTTATGGAGCTTTCTTTGTGCACTGGTGCACAGTCATATTGGAACAGGAAGGGGCCATCCCCAAACTGTTTACACAAAGTTGGGAGCATGAAATTGTCCAAAATGTCTTTGTATGCTGACCCCCTAAGAGTTCCTTTCACTGGAACTAAGGGGCTAAGCCCAACCCCTGAAAAACAAACCTGCACCATAATCCCCCCTCCACCATATTATTTGGACCAGTGCACAAAGCAAGCTCAAACACGTGTGTGTGTGTGTGTGTGTGTGTGTGTGTGTGTGTATATATATATATATATATATATATATATATATATATATATATATATAAATATATATATACAGGGCATTTTTTCTTATAGAATAGGTGCAGGTACTCCCCCCTTCTGAGTCACCATTTTTCTTCACCCCCTACCCACCTCCAAGCACTGTCCCTTGGTTCCACCACCTACCCACCTCTAAGCACTGTCCCTTGGTTCCACCACCTACCCACTTCCAAGCACTGCCCCTTGGTTCCTCCACCTACCCACCTCCGAGCACTGTCCCTTGGTTCAACCACCTACCCACCTCCGAGCACTGTCCCTTGGTTCCACCACCTACCCACCTCCAAGCACTGTCCCTTGGTTCAACCACCTACCCACCTCCGAGCACTGTCCCTTGGTTCCACCACCTACCCACCTCCGAGCACTGTCCCTTGTTTCCACCCCCTACCCACCTCTCAGTATCACCCCTTTTGAAAAATACAGAACCAAGTATCATTTTGTGGTGCTACATAATTTGTATGGAATTTGGTAATGATAACAAGAAAAGCAGTAAAATAGATTCCCTGCAGCCAGCAGCAATAGATCCCCCCACAAACAATAGATCCCCAAGAAACAATAGACCTCCTGTCAAAAACAATACCTCCCCCTAGCAAAATAGATCCACCTCAGCAACAATAGATCTCTGGATAATGCTTGCAGCTGCAGGCATCATCCAGATATCATTTTTTTCCGCCGGCGATTCAGATGGTCCCCAATCATCTCTATGTCCCTCGGAGGCCCAGGCATAACGTTATGACGTCACATCCGGGCTGGCGGAAGTAAACAAAGCTGAGGACGCGGCTGGAAAGGCTGAGAGAGTGTATTTTTTATCTCATTCTTTACAGCCTGGAGGTGAGATGTGGGGTCTAATTGACCCCGCATCTCTCCATAAAGAGGACCTGTCGTGCACTCTTCCTATTACAAGGAATGTTTACATTCCTTGTAATAGGAATAAAAGTGATCAAATAAAAAAAAAAAGAAAGTGTAAAAAAATAAAAAAAAATAAACGTAAAATAAAGAATACAATTTTTTTTTTAAAGCGCCCCCCGTCCCCGCGTGCTCTCACACAGAAGCGAACGCACACGTCACGCCCGGATATATAAACAGCGTTCAAATCTCACATGTGAGGTATCACTGCGTGCATTACAGCAAAATCAAAAATTCTAGCCCAAGACCTCTTCTGTAACTCTAAACTCTAAAACTCTAAGCGTCGCCTATGGAGATTTTTAAGTACAGAAGTTTGGCGCCATTCCACCAGTGTGCGCAATTTTAAAGCATGACATGTTAGGTATCTATTTACTCAGCATAACATCATCTTTCACATTATACAAACAAATTCGGCTACCTTTACTGTTTTTTTTTTTTTTAAATTCACAAAACAGTTTTATTTTCTAAAAAAAAAAAAAACACGTTTGAGAAATCGCTGCCCCAAATGCCGTGTGACAAAAAACGTTGCAACGACCGCCATTTTATTCCCTAGGGTCTTTGCTAAAAAAAAACATATATAATGGTTGGGGGTTCTGAGTACTTTTCTAGAAAAAAAAATTATGATTTTTACATGTAATGCAGCATACACACGGTCAGAATTTCGGCCAGCAATAGGCCGATGAGAGCTTTTCGTTGGAAAATACGAGCGAGTGTATACTCCATCGGACTTTTGCTGGCGGAATTTCATGCTCTCAATTTTTCCGACGAAAATTCCAATTGTCTGTGGCTCGTCGTAGTGTTGTACGTCAGCGCGTTCTTGACGGTCGGAATTTGGTGTGACCGCGTGTAGGCAACACAAGCTTGAGCGGAATTCCGTCAGAAAAACCATCCAAGGGTTTTCCAACGAGAATTCCGATCGTGTGTACATGGCATAAGAGCGAGGTGCCAGAATTGGCCCGGATGGGAAGTGGTGAAATGAAGCTTCTTCAAATCCTCTGCAGCCTGTGATGGCTCTGTCCTTTAGAGATGAAGCCCAAAAAAGACCCCCTGGGTTGGGACTGTATTTAGACCACCACACTGAACAAGAATGTATAAAAAGTAATTGTTTTATTTAAATGTTAAAAGGTAGTCGCCTAACATCAAGGACAGGGTTCACAATGCAATATATACAATACAAAAATACTGAAACAAAACATAACAATACAGAAAACAGGTAAGTAGCACTGAAGCTCTCATGGAGGTTAGGTTGCCCCCAATACCCGACGCGTTTCCAGTTCTTTTGATGGAAGAAATTTCATCAGGGGTAGAGAGTGAGTAGATTTGTAATATAATTATCGCTCTAAAATACAAAAACAGACAAATCAGAGAAAAGCATACATAGAGCGATAATTATATTACAAATCTACTCACTCTCTACTGATGAAAGTTCCTGATGAAAGTTCTTCCATCAAAAGAACTGGAAACGCGTCGGGTCTTGGGGGCAACCTAACCTCCATGAGAGCTTCAGTGCTAATTACCTGTTTTCTGTATTGTTTTGTTTTGTTTCAGTATTTTTGTATTGTATATATTGCATTGTGAACCCTGTCCTTGATGTTAGGCAACTACCTTTTACATTTAAATAAAACAATTACTTTTTATACATTCTTGTTCAGTGTGGTGGTCTAAATACAGTCCCAACCCAGGGGGTCTTTTTTGGTCTATACTTAGGGATGGGACCACCACATTTGACTCTTTATCACAGTGGGAGTCTGCCCCCTTTTTTGTATTTAGAGATGAAGCAGCCGTTGGGACCAGCGCCCCCTAGCACCATGGGAAGGGAGTGCCATCTTGTTCTTTTAGGCTACACATGCCCAGTGTGTACTCTGTCCTGTTGCAGCCACTGAATTTGTCATAGGTGAGAATATAATGTACACCATTGGTACACACCATGAAGAACGTATAGGATGTACTTATTTATGTAGACTACTGTGCTGATTAATGACAGACCAATTAAATTTTAATGCGCCTGGGCAATTGAACCTTTTTCTGGCAAAATCCTTATTTCCAGCATCTTATAATCAATGTGTAAATAAGTTGACTGTTAAAATGCTCAGCAACAGGAGATCAAAGTACCCCATGTACTCCTGTCCTTACACAAACCCTTATGTACTGTTTGTCTATTTGTACTTGGTGTTCTGTTACCTTCAGTGATGCTTCACACAGTACCAAAAAGCAACTGAAAAAGTATAGACTGGGAGGATTAAATGTTAGATTTCCCTTTCAATAAGTTTTTATTAAATTTGCACAAAAAATACATAACTCGGGCATACAGAGAAATTCACTCATTGTCGTACATGTTACAATAGTCAGGAAAGTCAAAACGAGCCAAACTGATCTTGTGATACAATAACTAGCATACAACTAAAATCAGGTGGGACGTGGTGTCAAAGGGAGGGGTGACTTACTGAACCCCCAATAGGAGATTCGCTTCTAGCATAGAAACCTCTAAAGATTGTTTTCACATTGAAGGGAGAGAGCTGGCACAGGGCACCCCAATTGGGATCAAACTGTACCCTGGGCCATCTCCCCTGAGTTCCATCTCTAGTGGTAAATAGGGATTCAGGAATGGAAGAAAGTGGGGCGAGTGACCCGTCTCAAAGGGTGAGGATCTCTCTGTGAGGAGAATGACGACAACTGTCGCCTGTGTATTATAACAGTTTCCTCAAGTCAACTTAGAAAGTAGCTGGTGCTAACCTGGCTATCAGTGCACGGTATGTAATGATTGTGTGAGGTCCAAAAGCCTCAGAATCCGTTCTTCAAAAACTGTTTGTTACATTTTTATATATAACAGAAGATAGAAAAAGTAACAGCAGAATTACATTAAAGCAAGTATAAAACCCAAAAGCAAATATTTATTATATCGCAGCGTATCATTTGGTGTGATGGGTGCATTCGTTTTCTTTTTTAGGCTTTCTTTCTTCTTTTTTTAGTGATCCAGTCAGTAAGTCTGGTGTTTTTTTCAAAAGAACAAGCTCTCCAGCAAAATGTATCGGTTCACAGGAAGGAGACAAACCAATCCCTAAGGCTGGTTTCACACCGGAGCGGTGCAGGCGGAGGCGGTAAAGCAGCTCTATATTTAGCGCTGCTTTACCGTCGTTTTACCCGCGGTATGCGGCCGCTAGTGCGGTGGTTTTAACCCCCGCTAGCGGCCCGAAAAAGGGTTAAAACCCCCCGCAAAGCGTCGCAAAGCGCCGCTGCAGCGGCGCTTTGCCGGCGGTATCCCCGCGGTGTCCCATTGATTTAAATGGGTAGAAGCGGTATAGGAGCGGTGAATACACCGCTCCTTCACCGCTCCAAAGATGCTGCTAGCAGGACTTTTTTTACCGTCCTGCTAGCGCACCGCTCCAGTGTGAAAGCCCTCAGGGCTTTCACACTGGAGACACAGCAGCAGCTGTTTCAGGTCCGTTTGCAGGCGCTATTTTTAGCGCAATAGCGCCTGCAAACCGCCCCAGTGTGAAAGCAGCCTAACAGGGCTGTTTACAATTATCAGCTTTTATTTATTGATAAAACTTATTTTATTGGTAAAACCTTTATTCCAAAAGGAAGACAAACTGTTTGCTGTAACTGCTTCTAAAGTGTGAGCTGGAGTTTGGCTTCAACGTGTTATGCCCCGTACACACACGGTCGGACATTCCGACCACAAAATCCGTCAGATTTTTTCCGACGGATTTTGACCGAAAACTGGTGTTGCATACACACGGTCGGACAAAGTTGTCGGAAAATCAGATCAGTCTGAACGTGGTGACGTTCGTTGCGTACGACGAAACTACTTAGAGGCTAGTAGCCAATAGGTTTGGTCTCATAATTTGATCTGAGCATGCGTGGCACTTTGTCCGTCGGGATTCTCTACAAACGATCGGAAAAAGTTGGATTTGGTTGTCGGAAAATTTTAGGTCCTGCTCTCAAATTTTTTTCCGCCGGAATTTCCAAGGGAAAAAGTTCGATAGAGCCCACACACGACCGGATTTTCAGACAACATAATACGATAGGACCTTTTCCGGTGAAATTTCCGACCGTGTGTATTGGGCATTAGTGTATTTAAATCTACTAGTACATCTACCACTACCCCCCCCCCCCCCCCAAGACTGACAATGCTGCTGTTTGGTAAGCCCCTGTGCTCCTTCATCCAGAGTAGGGGAACTCTAATACAGTTGTGTTAATCCCCTTTCACACTAAGGCAGTTTTCAGGCATTTTAGCTCTAAAGCGCTTGAAAACTGCAAGCGCACCGCCCAGGTGTGAAAGCATCCATTGCTAAGAATGAGAGGCAGTTTTTAGGCGCTTAACAGGCGCTATCTCTAGCGCTTAATCGCCTGAAAATTGCCTCAGTGGTAAAGGGGTCCTAAAGACATGTACTGGTGACAGTACATAAAAAAAAATTGTAAAAAAAAAAAAAACATTTTTACAACTTAAAAAATCTCACCATGCCTCCTACTAAATACCTTTGACTGTCTACTTTCCAAAAAGGGGTCATTTTGGGACCCCTTCAGACTAGAAGAGGGAGGGCAACACTATGAGCCTTGATCATGAGAGGACTCGTCACTGTGCTGCTGCTTTGCCTTCACTTTCCAATCCCAAGCTGGGGGCAGAGAACTGACCAGACTTCATTGCTTAACCACTTGCTTACAGGGCATTTAAACCCCCCTCATGCCCAGACCAATTTTCAGCTTTCAGCGCTTTCGCACTTTGAATGACAATTGTGCAGTCATACAACACTGTACCAAATACATTTTTTATCATTTTCCCCCCACAAATAGAGCTTTCTTTTGGTGGTATTTGATCACCTCTGTGTTTTTTATTTTTTGTTAAAAAAAATTTAAAAGACCAAATTTTATTTTTACATTTTTTTTTTTTTTATATTTCGTTATAAAATTTTGCAAACAGGTAATTTTCTCCTTCATTGATGTACAATGATGAGGCTGCACTGATGGGCACCGATAGGCTGCACTGATGGGCACTGATGGGCTGCCCTGATGGGCACCGATGGGCTGCACTGATAGGCACCGATAAGACGGCACTGGTGGGCACTGATAGGCGACACTGGTGGGCACTGATAGGCAGCACTGGTGTGCACTGATAGGTGACACTGAGAGGTGGCACTGATGGGTGGCACTGAAGGGCATTGATAGGTGGCACTGGTGGGCACTGAGAAGTGGCACTAATAGGTGGCACTGATAGGTGGCAGTAATAGTTGGCAGTGATGGGCACTGATAGCTGGCAGTGATGGGCACTGATAGGTGGCAGTGATGGGCACTGATGGGTGGCAATAATGGGCACTGGTAGGTTACACTGATAGGCAGCACTGCTAGGTGGCACTGATGAGGCACTGATTGGCACCACTGGTGGGCATTGATAGGTGGTACTTGTGGGCATTGATAGGTGGCAATCATGGGCATTGATAGGTGGCACTGGTGGGTACTGTTGGGCACTGGCAGGTGACAATGGCAGGTGGCACTGGCAGGGGGTACTGGTGGGCACACATGAGGCTTTTTTTTCTCAGAAAAAAATAAACGATTACCAAGCTTTTGTTTACACACGGGACCGGCCCCTTACTCGGATCTGTGATCACCCGAGTCTCGGTGACTCATTGATCACAGCGCAGCGCTGCGCACACCCTGCAGGGGGCACGCGGGGAGTGTGCAAAGGGGAGGCCATCATATGATGGCCTCCCGGAAATTCATGTCCAGGCTGTGGCCGTCATTCGGCTATAGGGCGGACTTTAAGTGGTAAAAGCGGAGTTCCACCCATTTAAAAGTCAGTAGCTACAAAAAGTGTAATAATCAGACACTCACCTGTCCCACGATCCAGCGATGCAAGCGTACGAAGCCCCGCTCCTCTCCCCCTCCTCTCTGCAGTGCCGGCATTCTAACTGTGAGCGCCCAGCTGTGGCTGTGAATGGCTGCGAGCTGTGAATGGCTGGGCAATCTTCTGGGACTTTGCAGGGAGGGAGGGGGAGAGGCGATCTTCCTTCTGGCACCACAGTGCCAGGGGAGAAAGTGGGAGCTAAAAACAGGGTACCTGCCCCCCCCCCCCCCCCCAAAAAAATGACATGCCAAATGTGGCAGGGGGTCACTGGCTCTTAAGGCGGAAGTTCCATTTTTGATGAGGCTTCGATAGGGTTTCCATGGAGCTTTGGTGGGGCTTTGGTGGAGTTTAAGGCAAGCTTCGTCATAGACCTCTGGAGGCTTTAAAGATGCTTTGAAACACCACTAACGCTACACGGGGTATCATTTTTAAAGCCAAACAGAAGCAAAGCAAAGCAAAAGCAAGGTGTAAACAGCTCTGTAAGCTAACCATTTTATTTAGTGACAGGAGCTTTGACTAGTGTTCAGAGAGCTTTAACAAAGCCTTGTTTTAAAGCAAGTGTAAACTAGCCTTTAATGTGTGTTGAAGCCGAACCTATACAGGTGATCAGTGCTATAAAAATGCTGTATAAATGGCACTGAAAGGGAAGGGGTTAACACTAGTGGTGATCAAAGGGTTAAGTGTTCCCTAGGGAGGTGCTTTCTAACTGTCAGAGGGGTAGGCTCACAGGGAGTAGAGAAAGATCGCTGTTCCTGATCACTAGGAACAGCTGATCTCTCTCTCCTCCCCTGCCAGAACAGTGATCTGCCTTGCTTACAAAGGCAGATCCCAGTTCTGCCTCTCTTACCCTCGATCGCGCGTGGGCGGCGGACATTGAGTCCACCGGAACCCACGGGAGAGGTCCTGCAACGTGCGGCGGGGGCGTGCGGCGGGGGCGTGCGGCGGGGGCGTGCGGCGGGGGCGTGCCCGCGCGCCCGCAAAGGCCAGTACGTTGATTCGCGCAGCCGAGCCAACTTGCTGCAGTATAACTGCGGCGGCTGGTTGACAACGTGTTAAAGTAAGATAGGAGGAAAGCGTTGAGTGCTTATTGTGAAATTTACAATCATTTCGACCTCAAGAACTCAAAAGTGCCAGGCTGGCCTCTTACTTGATTTAGAAAGTCTCAGATGGCTCTAGAATGACACAAAGAAGTATTTGGTAATAACATTTAAATAGAAACAGCATGCGTGGCAATTATACATGTTATACCAAATTTGGAAAGAAATTGGAGTTTTAGTTTATTCGTTTTTCATCAGTTGGCTCTGGGAAAACAAACGATAACGAGCGTATATTTTGTTCTCTGTTTTACCGGTTGGCCTTCCCCGAATTTGCATCCCATCTTGTATTGCACAAGTGATGCAGGGAGTAAAACACAGAACAAATGTCATCTTAGGACTCAAGAAGCATGTAAAAGTGAACAGCTGGTGCTCGTTTGGCCCGCATGATCTTCCCGTAATGCTTCTTGCTGGAGGCACAAGTAATATTTTAAGCCACTGTCACATAGTGGTCACAGAGCCAGCATTGACGTGGAAAGAAAAGTCTCAGTTTTATCCTAAACATCTTGATTTCTTGTGTGGGATTGTGACAAAATGGCAGATGGGAATCTATCCCGGCTTTTTTTTTTGGTCAACACGTCTTTCAAATTTTTTGGAGAGATGCAGATTTTAATCAAACAAAAATTATTACATTTTTTACTTTTACATTACATTAGAGACTGTGATAGAGGTTTAACCACTTGTTTACTGGGCACTTAAACCCCCTTCCTGCCAAGGTCAATTTTCAGCTTTCAGCGCTGTCACTCTTTTGCCTAGTACACGCGGTTGGACATTCCGACCACAAAATCCGTCGGATTATCCCTCCACTCGGCCAAAGAATTAAATTCAAAATACTAACAACTACGTACATAGCCATCCACAATTTCGCCCCCAGCTACATCACTAGCCTAGTCTCTAAATACCAACTTACTCGTTCTCTTCGTTCCTCTCAAGACCTCCTGCTCTCTAGCTCCCTCATCACTTCCTCCCATGCTTTCCTCCAGGACTTTTCCAGAGCCTCTCCAATCCTATGGAATGCCTTACCCCAATCTGTCCGCCTATCTCCCACTTTTTTAGCTTTTAGACGATCCCTGAAAACCCTTCTCTTCAGAGAAGCATATCCTACCCACACCTAACAACAACCATATTTTCATTTTCTCCATCAGCTCATCCCCCCACAGTATTACCCTTTGTTCCAATTGACCCTCCCTTCTAGATTGTAAGCTCCAACGAGCAGGGCCCTCTAAACCCTCCTGTATTGATTTGTATTGTAATTGTACTGTCTGCCCTCATGTTGTAAAGCGCTGCACAAACTGTCGGCGCTATATAAATCCTGTATAATAATAATAATCATTTCCGACAGATTTTGGACGAAACTTGTCTTGCATACACACGGTCGCACAAAGTTGTTGGAAAATCCGATCCTTCCGAACGAGGTGACGTACAACACATACGACGGGACTACGTACAGGCCAGTAGCCAACAGATTTTGTCTCCAAATTTCTTCTGAGCATGCGTGGCACTTTGTGCGTCAGAATTCTCTACACACGATCGGAAAAAGTCTGATCAGATTTTGTTGCCAGAAAATTTTAGATCCTGCTCTCAAACTTTTTCCGTCATAATCCGATCTGACTTTTTCCGCCGGAATTTCCGACCGTGTGTACGGGGCATTTTAATGACAATTGCACAGTCATACAACACTGTACCCAAATGAAATTTTTATAATTATAATATTTGTGCACATTTGACGACCTATCTATGCTGCCATTCAGCTCATCACCACTGCTGGAAAAGGTATAAATGTAGTAAAAAAATGAATAGTAGTAAGGTAGTAATCTGGTCATCTGAGAAGACGGCTTTTGATTTATGAGGGTACACAAACACATTCACTGCAACTCATTTGCATCTCCAACATACTGAAAATACAAAACTGAACCAGTTTATTGCAGCCACTAATCAAAATTGGAAACCTGCCTTGGAATTTGAATGCAACCGGTGGCAGCCAGGAGACACCGTGCAAACTGTATGGAACAGTGTAAATGGCCGCTGCATTTGTCTACAGAGAGCCAAAACTCATTGAAAGTGAGTGGACTGATTTTAGCATTGCTGCAGTGTTTGCTGGATAGCATTAGTAGACATGTGCACAACAAAAAAATTCGTTTATTTTCGTTTCGTTTTTTCGTTTCCGAAAAAAAATCTTTTTTTTTCGTTTCGTTTTTTTCGTTTACGTTGATTCGTAACGATTCGTACATTTGTAAGTCATCGTTGTTCGTATTCATAACGATTCGTACATTCGTAAGTCGTTGTTCTTCGTATTCGTAACGATTCGTACATTTGTAAGAGTTATTTTTCGTTGATTCGTTTTTTCGTTAGTTTATTTTCGTTCATTCGTTTATTCGAAATTCGGACGCATTCGTATTTATTCGTACATTCGTAACATTCGTAGATTCGTAATCGGAGCATAATTCATAATTTTATGTAATGTGTATGCTATTATTACATTTTAATAATTTACGAATCGAAAAAAAAAAAGTTACGAATCGAAAAAAAAAAAGTTACGAATCAAAAAAAAAGTTACGAATGTACGAATTTTTTTGTTCAATCCATTCATTACGAATCGAAAAAAAAAAAAAAAGTTACGAATCGAAAAAAAAAGTTACGAATCGAAAAAAAAAAGTTACGAATCGAAAAAAAAAGTTACGAATGTACGAATTTTTTTGTTCAATCCATTCGAAGCACGTTAAGCAGCACCATTGTAAGGGACACGGAAAATTACCAATTCAACAAAAATTTTTTTTTACGAATGTACGAATTTTTTCGTTCATTTTCGTTGTTCCTTTTTTCGTTTTTCGGATTTTCGTTGTTTGGTTTTTTCGGATTTTCGTTGCTTTTCGAATTCGTTCGATTCGAACGATTTGTTAATCGGATTCGTACGATTCGTTATTCGGATTCGTTCGATTCGAACGATTCGTTCATTCGTACGATAACGAACGAACGAAAAAAACGAAAAACGAAAAAAAACGAAACAAGTAAGTAAACAAGTTAGTAACTAACAAAACAGGTTTTACTTGCCGCTTGAAATTTGTTCTTTAAAGTGAACCTGTGCTTGCTGATGATGGGCAAAGCTAAAGGTTCCCTCAACTCCTCCCCAGCTAAACATACCTTCTCTTTGCTGCTTCTTCACTCCCTTCAAAAAGAGCAAGTTCTGTGTGAGGTCCAAGTCAAGACCACCCTCATTTGACTAAGATGAGCCAATCACCATGAGCTCATTCACTCCCTCGTTATCCCTCGCCTTGACTCCTTGACTATTGCAACTCCCTTCTCATTGGCCTGCCTCTCCATAGGCTAATCCCCTCGTCAGTCCACCATAAATGCTACTGCCAGACTAATGCCCTGTACACACGATAGGATTTTCCGATGGAAAATGTGTGATAGGACCTTGTTGTCAGAAATTCCAACCGTGTGTAGGCTCCATCACACATTTTCCATAGGAATTTCCATCACACAAAATTTAAAATCTGGTTCTCAAATTTTCCGACAACAAAATCCGTTGTCGGAAATTCTGATCGTGTGTACACAATTCCGACGCACAAAGTGCCACACATGCTCGGAATAAAGCAGAAGAGCAGCACTGGCTATTGAACTTAATTTTTCTCGGCTCGTTGTACGTGTTGTACGTCACTGCGTTCTTGGCGTTCAGAATTTTCGACCAACTTTGTGTGACCGTGTGTATGCAAGACAAGTTTGAGCCAACATCGGTCGAAATAATCCCATGGATTTTGTTGTCAGAAAATCCTATTGTGTGTACAGGACGTTATCCACCTTACCAACCACTCAGTATCTGCCAACCCTCTCCTCCAATCCCTACACTGGCTCCCAATCACCCAGCGAATTAAATTCAAAATACTAACCACAACATACAAAGCGATTCACAACTCTGCCCCGAGCTACATCACCAATCTTGTCTCCAAATATCACCTAAATCGCCCTCTCCGCTCTTCCCAAAGCCTCCTACTCTCAATCTCTCTTGTCTCCTCCTCCCATGCTCATCTCCAGGATTTCTCCAGAGCCTCTCCCATCCTCTGGAACTCGCTACCACCACCGGTCCGGCTATCCCCTACTCTTGCTACCTTCAGGCGATCCCTGAAAACTCATCTCTTTTGGGAAAGCCTATCACGTCTCGAACTAATCTTCTACCATTTCCATCAGCTCATTCCCCACAGTTACAACCTTTTGTACCACCTGCCCCACCCTATTAGATTGTAAGCTCTTCTGAGCAGGGCCCTCTTAATCCTCTTGTATTTTATTGTATTACAACTGTATTGTCTTCTTTTTATATTGTAAAGTGCTGCGTAAACTGTTGGCGCTATATAAATCCTGTATAATAATAATAATAATAATCACCAAGTCAAAGCACTGTCATCTGGGTGGAAGAAAAGTTAATCACATGCTCCCTCATACCTGAAGAACAAGATGTTTTTTTATGTCCTCAGAGCAGTAAGGGAGCAAACATTATTAGAGCATACAATGCTTGGGAGGAGGGGGGACAAATTGAACCTATCTAAATGCATTTATTTTATTTTAGCTCAAAACGATATACAAAAAAATATTTACAAAGGAAATCCAGTGCTCAATCCGCAAAGTAAATGCCATATTACAAAGTAACCTAAAAGTAACCCGAATGTAATTCTAATACCCAAAAACAAATGTGTATTATATCACAGCTTAACAGTTTCTTAGCTATGGTGGCTACATTCGTTTTCTTTTTGCGTTTCTCTTTATCTTTACTTAGCGATCCTGTCAATAACACAAATATTGTTGGCACTACAGAACACCTCCCCTGTCCTCATCTTCATGACATGGGAGAAGGTATTTTGTAATCAACACAGAGTGTAAGAAACAATGATTACTGATAATAGAGACCTATAATAGTGCAATAATTTAAGGTAAAATCAATTTAATAATTAGGAATACACTCACATGGATACATCATGTAAAAGCATGTAAAACACTGTTTAATTGGACTTCCTCCAAAAACCAAAATGGCCGACAATCTGCTGTGCATGTGTGGTAGCATGTGTGCATGGCTCCGCCCTACACGTTTCGTCACAAATGACCTTACGTTACATTTTTACACTATGTGGAGCAGGGGCGTTGCTAGGTCTACAAAAGATCTGGGGCTAGAGCCCATAGCAGCGGTCACCAACCTTTTTGCAGTCCAGTGGGGGGGGGGAACACCGGTCTTGCAGACTTGCCACTGTCGCCTGTCACCAGATGCAGTGTGTCACTTGCCACCGTCGCCTGTCCCCAGATGCAGCCACCGTCATCTCGCACTAAATGTGGATTGTCACTTTCCATGTCGTCTGCCACCAGATGTGGCTTGTCACTTGCCACTGTCACCTGGCACCAGATGTGGATTGTCACTTGCCACATCACCTGCCACCATTTGGAGATTGTCACTTGCCACATCACCTGCCACCATTTGCAGATTGCCACATCACCTGCCACCATTTTCAGATTGTCACTTGCCACGTCTCCTGCCTTTGCCGATTGCCATGCCACCTGCCACTATTTGCAGATTGTCACTTGCCACATTACCTGACACTAGATGTGGGTAGTCACTTGCCACATCACCTGCCACCATTTTCAGATTGTCACTTGCCACGTCTCCTGACACCCTTTGCCGATTGCCACGTCACCTGCTACTATTTGCAGATTGTCACTCGCCACATTAGGAAAAAGGGAGGGGGGACTGAGACCAATAGAGAAGGACTCAAATAGGGGCTACTTTTTTTACCACATTACCTGACACTAGATGTGGGTAGTCACTTTCCACGTCACCTGGCACCGTATGGGAATTGTCACTTGCCAATTGATGCGGATTGTATCCTCCGCCTCTCTCATGCAGCCAGCCTGCCCACCGCGGCCCACTGGTCAGGCAGGGACCCTGCGGCAAGAGACTTGGGGCTATGGGCCCCAGATTTGGGGCTATAGTCCCAATAGCCACCCCCTAGAGACGCCTCTGATGTGGAGTATCCCTTTATTCCATGCTCCTCACCACATGTCCAAATTCTGGTTAGGAGTCTTGAGTATAGTGAATCCATTATTAGGTGCTGAGGCCACTGTGGGCAGTATTTCCAATGGTTTTGATACCTGTAGGTTTTCTGTGAAAATTGTTCCATAACCCGGAAGGCTGGCTTGATTATTGTAAATAAATTGCACATAGACAGTGCTTATAAGGGGGTCATATACATTCCAGTAAGCATAGCAGTGTGGCTGGTGACACCTTGGCTTTCCTGTGATTTACAACTTCCACACGGCATGTGGAACTATATCTTGACTAACTGTTTGAATTCTCTCTATTTTGGCCTTTTTTTGAGCTGTTTATTGCTCTTTTTTGGAGTTGCATATTTATTCATCTTTTCACTCATTAATATTGAGATATTGATATCTTATAACAGTTTACATTGCTCACTATTTTATGTTTATTGATTCACTTAAGCGCTGCACTGTTTGTAATTGAAATATGTAAAATGTTGAGAGCCAAGACATAGTGTACAG
This sequence comes from Lithobates sylvaticus, assembly GCA_028564925.1. Taxonomy (NCBI): domain Eukaryota; kingdom Metazoa; phylum Chordata; class Amphibia; order Anura; family Ranidae; genus Lithobates; species Lithobates sylvaticus. The sequence goes on along the minus strand of CM053034.1, from coordinate 31,971,475 downwards.
CAGCTGTTTGAACACATTTTCACCATTAGCGCAGATATATTTGGTTTCGCTTAGCTCCAGTTCATGGAGCTCTGACGTTTAGCCGTGGGTGGAGGGCACAGGTGCACCATTCAGCCCCACTGCAGGCAGCTTTTTGGGGTTCCTGGCATTCATTCCTTGGAACATACTGTCCTAAATGTTCCTATTGCTAGGTGCACTGTTCAGACCCATCCAGCCACAGCAGTTGTCAGACTCTAAGCAGTTGTCAGCAGTTTGACAGGCTGCAGTGGGTCACCTGTGTCCTCCACCCACAACTAAACACCAGAGCCTCTTGTACTAGGGCTAAGCTAAGCTTGTAAGCAGGGGTTAGTACCCCTTTCAGGGAAACTCCACACCTCAAAGGGTATTGTGGGTTGGGCTAATTATCCTTTATAATTTAGTACTGTAGGAACTAAGTGTGAAAGGTTAATACGAAGAAACAACCTGCAGTACCTCATTATGTAGCTTACAGTCTACAGTGGAGAATACTCTTTGGGGGACCCTAGAGGAGAACCCTGTAAATCAAAAAGGAAACAAAGGTGCCAGAGGAGAACCTATCTAAGAAAACCTGCATGGTGGAGGAATGATGGAACTGCTGGTGGGCATCCCTTTGTTAATACTGAGTTTGAACAGTACAGTAATTTGTGCTTAATTAACATAAATACCAAATACAGCGATAATGTGAATTATCGGGAAAAAAGTCTGTGATTATAATATCAAATAATTGTGGCAAAAAATACACAGTATGCTGTGAAAAAAAGTTTGTGATATCAGATAATCAGATGAGTGACATCCTAGAGAAAAGGTCAATCCACCACTTTCCATCCACCAAGAAGCACCAATGGACTAGTGTACCTCCACCGTGTGAAATACCAACTTACCAAATAGCAAGCTTAAGGAAACCTGTGGCTATAACCCAGCCGGGGTCCCAAGGCAACAGCGACAGCACTTCTGGGCAGACGGACAAACTACAGCAAGCTTCCAAGTAGATGTGGGTAGGTACTCGAGCCACAATGGTAACGGTCAGCCACCAAAAAAATGAAGGGGACTCACATAGTGTAACCTGTACAATATTAAATGTATTAAATAAAAATTTATGCACTTACATGGTATAAGAAGATTGAAAGATTAAAAAGTAAAACTGGCTGGTAACGGGCGAACACCCGTCCACTACAGAGATATCGCAATGAAGTCAGCACATTCAACCTCCCGATGCACGTTTCGTCATATAATGACGTTGTTTGGGGCCATTTACGTCTGTAACTGGAAGAATTTTGTACTCCACTCATTCTACAGTAAAGCATTACATTTGTATATACATTCTTTTACTTTGTGAGGTGGGCCTCTGGCCAAGAGCGTGTGAGTAACCAAGATGGCAGCTTCCTCCATTCGACAGGTGCGTGGTACCCGTCTTGTTCCTGTTACAGGAGAAATATAGGAATTACCCCCCTGCCAGCATGACTGTTGTTAGCAGCAAATCTGGGGCCTACAAGCCTCTTCTGGTTCCAAGACTCACCCCTTGTGCCTTTTTGAGTTCCTCCTTAAAACGTCTTCTTCAAGCTTAGGAACATAATTTTCTCTACCCAACAGGGGCTATCTCTCTCTTTAAGCACACCACACAAATCCATTTAATTAATACTATCTAATACCAAAGCTTTTGCTCTTGTAATCTTTACTCGCATACATCAAAATAAAACCCCTGGGGATTAACATAACAGAATCTCACAGAATGTACTTTCCAGCTACCTTTGGCTTCAGCCTTTCAGTATGCTACCTTCCACCTTTTATATCATTTTTCTAAATTTAGCATCTGCCCATTCATCTTACACAGTGGCCAATAAACCATTAAATAAATAAACCTGTTGAAGACCACGATTTGAGAGAGACAGAAAGAGTTTTTTTTTTTTTTCTCCTCTTCTGGTTTTCTGCAAGATTCTTTAGACTTTAGTAGCTGTGGGAGAGTTTTGTGAATATTTCTGATTAATTTTATCTCTAGTGAAAGTGCCAAAGAAAGAGCATTTGTAATGAGTTAAAGCTTGGAGAATCAATCAGATTTAGCACCTGAAGCAGGCTGTGAGGCAACGCCAGTTATCTTCTCCGAAACAATGACGTTTTGTGACTGGAATACCATTACGAGAAAAAAAAAAAAAAGTAAGTGGTTTGTTTGGCTCTTATTTTCAAAATTCAGCATTGGCTTTAGGAACGAATAGCACTGCCACAGCTTATCAGTTATCTTAAATATTAATTTCTTTTTTTTTCTTTTTTATTAAATTGAGTATTTGTTAATGTGATATTTTCAAAGAGCATTTTTTTTTTTTTTTTTTATTTCTTTTATTTTTTTTTATTTGCTGTTAGCAGGTGTACAATGGAATAGAGATGGTCCTGCATATTAGTGGAGATTTGTTAATTATGGGTTCTATTCAAACAATTTCTTGCATCAGGGGAGTAGAAACTCGCTATTAATTTAGCATGAAATGCACAAAGAGCTTTGCAGCTGCAAAGCTAACCCAGTGTTTAAATACTGTAGCCCACTCATACTAGAGAAGGCAATGCTAATTAATCTATTTGCTGATGTTATTTGGGTAGAAGATATTTAAGATAGGAGTAGACTGTGTAGTTCTAGAGATTTTAAGTGTCTTACAATGAAATAACACCACCCTCCTGCCCAGCCCCTTCCCAAAACACAAAAATGCTAATAGAAACCCTGAATTACATAGCCATCTTGCAGAAAACGCTATTATAAGCTACTGTATTGACTGGATGTCATTTAAAGCGGAGGTCCACACAAAAATGGAACCTCTGCTTTTTGGAACCCCCCCTCCGGTGTCACATTTGGAACCTTTCAGGGGTAAGGGGGGTGCAGATACCTGTATAAGACAGGTATTTGCCCCCACTTCCGGGCATAGACTCCCGCAGGGTCTATGCCACTTCCCGTCCCCCCCCGCTGTCTGCTGGGAGACACACGAAGTCCCAGAGGACGAAACGCGTTGGGTGGACTACAGCAGCAGCACCTTTTGATATCCAAGACGATTCTATGAGCCTGAATTTTACTTATAAAATGTGAGTGTTTTTAATCTGTTTTTACTACATTAAAAGTATTTTTTACGGTATCACACTATGCGAGTTCTCTTTTCTCAAAATATGACCGATTGCTATTGGAGATTTTGATGACCGCATTCCCCCTGCCCTCCTACACGTTTACATCCTGGAATTCATCCGTGGAACAGGGACCCGGTAACCCTCCACAACAAAGCTTGTCACGACTTATGAGGCGTATGTCTCATTTAGTCTGTGACTTCCGGTAAGCCTCCTTACATTAGGCGCTGATGCCGAACATACAGGATCACCATCACCCCACCTAGGAATATTTTTTCATCCACGGCTATTCACATATATTGTGCCACTCACTGGACTATATATATTGTGTCACCTTCTGGATTATATCACTGTATAAACGCATATATACAGTTTTGCGACTCTCTGCACTTAATACTCACTTGCCATTTATTCAATTTATTTTATTTTATGGTCTTATGTTTATATTTCACTATATCGACAATTTTTACTGTTCACCAATTATCTGTACTACATTGAATTTTATCTGTCACAAAATCACTTTCACAAATATTTATTCACAAATCTTTTAAAAAAACGTGGCTTTCATTCCTGTCCTTTTATAATACAATATACAGGATTTTATATACTATTTTATTTATTTAAAATATATATATTTGTATACTCTTTATAAACTATATATAAAACGTCACATAACAGTGATCATATACGTATACCTCTGAGCGCCACATATACTTTTTCCATATTTTAACAGTGAGCAGCTGCAGTATTTGTAGCTGCTGACTTAAAAAAAAAAAAAAATTGTCAGACCTCCGCTTTAAGTTTACTGAGAGGAACAGAGTACAATAAAAGCAACAAATTGGTCAGCTCTGTCTGAACGTCAGTCCTTTAAAGTGACTCCATGAGCTTAAAGCGGAAGTCTGCCAATTTTCTTCTACAAATACTGCAGCTGCTGACTTTTAAATTATGGACACTTACTTGTCCAGGGCGCCCGCAATGTCAGCACCCAAAGCTGAACTGTCCCTCGGTGCTCGGGTGCTGCCGCTGCCATCTTCGGTAAGGGAATCAGGAAGTGAAGCCTTGCTACTGCGCATGCGCGAGTCGCGCATGCAATCCGAATGGTCCCTGCTGTCTCTGGGACCCGTGTGTCTCCCAGCAGACAGCGCGAGGGGACGGCAAGTGGCGTAGACCCTGCGGGAGTCTATGCCAGGAAGTGGGTGCAAATACCTGTCTTATACAGGTATTTGCATCCCCTGCCTCCTGAAAGGTGTCAAATGTGACACCGGAGGGGGGGGGGGGGGTTCCGAAAAGCGGAGGTTCCATTTTTGTGTGAACTATGCAGGGAAAAGCAACAGGTTAACTGTAAAGACAGTCACAAAGCAGTTAATACTTATATTCCTAGGGGTCCTTGAGCCTTGATCATAAAAGACCCCATATGGCACAAACTTCCTGCAGCAGAGGAGGACACCTAGTCCTCTGCCTCCTGCTGCCTCTTTCTTGCAGGGAAGATAGCAAAATATTCTCTTCTTACTTCTACTGTCCCTCAAGTGCCCACTCTATGTGGCCACAGGGTGTGTGCTCCAGGAGAAACACATGAAGGATTCTATCACCTCATCCCAGCTCACCATTTTCAGAAGGTGCCACCGTGCTGCACACAACCTGAATTATGAGTTATTGATGTTGTGAAAAGAGCTTCATCTCCCCAGACCCTATCCTTGTACCATAATCACATAGGGACCCTTTGATGGTGCTTCCTGGGCTTGGCTTGACTTTCAGCATTTGGAGGTGTCACAGATGAGGCAGCTGGCAGGCAGCTCATGTTAGTGCTAAATTTCTGTCAGGCGAGCCAAATCTAACTGCTTAACGGTGTCACAGACCCTTCTGGCCTTGCAAAGGACTTCCTGGAAGCCAGTCTACTCCATGATGAACCGCTACACTACCAGGCTGAATTCATAGTTACATAGTAAGTCTGGTTGAAAAAAGACCATCCAGTTCAAACCACAGAAAAAAACACACACACACACAAATAGAAAACCCCCATACAGTATACACAACCATATACCCACAGTTGATCCAAAGGAAGGCAAAAAAACACAATAAAGCATGGTCCAATTTGCTCCATCATCGGAAAAACTTCCTTCCTGATCCCCCAGTAGGCAATCGGATATTCTCCGGATCAACTTTACCTATATATATTTGTATCCAGTTATATTTTGTGCATTTAGGAAGTAATCCAGGCCTTTATTAAATGTATCAGGCAAGTAACATGTAAATTTCTTTCCCATGTCATTTTTGGCTAGCAGGTTAGTGCCATGGCGTTACCTGGCTGAAGATGGTGTAGGACAGCCACCTGTTAGCCTGGACCTGAATAGTTGTCAGCATTTTTGACACACTGTGGCTCTGGTCCCCAAGGCATATGAGCTGCTACACTGCATGTTTTGCCTGGGATGCTACATATGCTTTAAGGTCCTTGGAAGGATTGCTGGTACCAAGAAGTTGGAGGAAGAGGCGAGTGAGGAAGAGAGAAGATATAGGTAACAGCACTGCCATCATCGGATAAGACACATCGCAGCACCACCAGCTCCAGTCGTCTGCCCCATCTTGCATTCTTCCCAGCTGCCAGATGATTGACTCAGTGTGTTATGAAGGATATGTAGCGTTCCTGTCAATGCCATGCTCGTGGACATGTTCACCCTGCCACTGACAGTCCCATGACACAGACACGCTACATTCCATATGCTGATGGAAGGCAGGGATGGTTTTCTAGTAAAAAATTGCAACTGGGTACCTGCCACTGTGGTGTAGAACAGGTCATCAATTCATTAAAAGGGGCTGATTTCATGAGCTGGAATGGGAGCAGTATTTTTACCAGGTTGGCAATAAACAGTGGGCATGGGTGTAATGTAAGGACATTATTTTCTTCTGCTCCAGCAGCTACAGAAGAGACAGTTGCCTTAAAAAAGAGTGCTACGTAAATTGAGGGCTCTATATAGGTACATGTAATAAATAAAATAAAAAAAATCTGCTAGAGACAGCAGAGTGGTTGTAGGAGAATTCTGCAGAGGAACAAGCCTTTGCGTGGCCCCATGATGCTATTCTCTGCTTGATGTGGCATTTTCTAAGCCCGAAGCCCTTTGTGAGAGTTTCATCCCTGTCTCTAGAGGCCGCAGATGTTGCAACAGATGCAGCAGAAAAATGTTGGGGGGATGTGGAAATTAAGGAACAAGGTTGGCCTTTTCCTGCCAACTTGTCTCATTTAGGGTCTGCTCCCACCAAGCTCAATGTGTTCCTCATCAATGTGATAAATGGCTGGTATGGGGTACGCCCGATACGCTGAAGCCAGAGCCTGCAGACCACAATAGTGCTCTCAGCAGAAGACATTTTAAAAAGGGCCCACACTGCAGAGCTCTGTGGACTGTGAAGAGCAGTTGCTATTACCTATGGGGCAGTACCACAAGGTGAATTAGAGTGGTTTGCTCCCTTCAATCCTCTGCAAGCTGCCCCTGCCTCTGTCCCTCTGTTAGAACTTTTATACTCTCCAATCGGTAGCACCGACAGATAAACCTCCACCTCATCATCAACCCTCTTATAGCTGGAGCCCACTTTTCAATAAGCCTCAGTTAACCAAAACTATCTCCTGAGCATGCTGTGGCTATATATGTAGCAAGGTCTCTGGCCTTGTCCAGTCTTATGAGAACCTCCAAGACCAAAGATAGCTGACATCCTTCAATATGTAGTGGGTTGTGAAGCATAGTGGGTACAAAGATGGTGAAAGTCATTGGGCGCCAGATACTTCTTGGATGTAAAAGAGGTTTTATTTCTTTTGATAGTCCTTTTTGTATTTTTGGGGGAAAGAGGGTTAGAGCCAGGACACCCTTAAGTAGTTATGGATTCAATTGGCAGACTCAGAGACTTCAATAGGAGGACAGCCATGCAGGGAAAGGCCCCACCCCAGCAAGACACCACTTCTGCACATGCAGGGATGCTGTCTCCTATGGCAACAGTCCTTTAATAGTTCCTAACTCAAACGTAACAGTTCTTTCAGCTCCACTACAACTGCCTCTTGTAGTTCTTCAACACTGAGCTCCCGGTCTCTCACTAGACCCACTGATTCACTGACTCTGAATCCCTTGAGCTCCTCCAAGGTTGGCAGTGGTATCTCCCTCCACCCACGTTTCCCTGCTGAGTTCCTAGCTTGACACTCTAAATACTTCTCAAGATTCCCCCCTGCTGACTGGCTCAGTCCCTAGCTTGACTCACAAGGCTGCTCTGCAAGCTTCACTTCCGCTGGTTGGGTCCCAGACTTAATCACCGCCTGAAGTTCCCCGATTCTCCATTGTGCCCGTTCGGTAAGAAAATATGGCTCTGGTACTTTCTTCAGTTACTCACTGTGGTCCCTGGTAAAGGTGGTTGGTCCCTTTGTGGCGACAGCTTCCCTTATACCTCCGAACACTGACAGGTTCTCCAGCCTACAGAACCGTAATTTTCGGTTGGACTGCAAGCCGCAATCCCAACCCTGTGCTGCCCTCTTAATTCTGAAAAGGCCCTCACACAGCCTGGCAGCCAGGTGCCCCACAGCCAGATAGGCCCAATCTCTGGCCTAGCAGCCCGGGGCGTACAACACACCTCCACCCAGACAGCCATCCAGGTGGCACAGAACACTGATAACCTGATCACACCTGAATATATAGGTTCTCCCAGCAGGCCAAGGGATTAAAAAAAACCCTGCTCATTGGCTGAGATACCCCATATACCCATAACCTGACCTTGGGTTGCCCTTCTCATATCTAGTACCACCAAGTTCCCGGCCACCTAGCGGTAGATGAGAAAAGTGCAACAAGGCCAAACTTAGGGAGAAACCAATAGATCTCTATCAATCGACCAAGATGACTACTCTTGGGAAGTAAATTTGTGAGGAGCTCCCTGACTAAACCCCAGGGTGCTACGTATAGCATGTCCACTCTGAGAGAGAATGGTGGGGGCAGACCACAGCTTGTCCTGCAGAGCCTGCTTGCCCCCATTTTCTCTTTGCTTTCACTTTAGGCCTGCCTGACATCTTTAGTTAAGGGGATTGTCTAAAGTTATTGGCAGCTATGCCAATAGAGGTAACAAATATGTAGGTACTTTAGTGTGCAATCTCCTGTACCACACATGTATGTGGTGATGTGCTGCAAACAACATGTCAGCAGCAGGATCCCCCCCCCCCCAAGAAAACTAAATATATCTCCCCCTACAAAAAAACCAAAAAAACACTAAACTCCACCCCTTTTTAACCTAGTAAAAATTTGGAAAATTATGTATAATTTGAAACTCAAAAAGAAAGAAAGAAAAGGCAAGGCATTGAAGAATAAATAGAACTATGGAGCTCACCACACTTCACAGTAAATGTGTACATTGTAGAACAGTTTAACATTATATAGCCACCAATCTTCCCTGCACAATCTGTCAGCTCTCCATAAAATACAACGACACATGGCTTCTGGGGACCCACGCCATTTGTGATTGCCACTGGTATCCCAACAACTGATGATGTCATTGGTTTATAAGGAGTACGTTGGTGCCTGCATCCTTGTTTGTCCCTTCTCGATCTCTCTCCACCAGCATTGGCATCACATAAGTTCAGTAAGGGATAGAAGAAGCTGGAAAACTAGTCAGTGTGCAAAGGTGTATTTGCTTTGTAAGAATAAACCACCTCTAATGTTGGGTGTGCTACCTCAGTGGATGTTGTAAAACTATTAGTTTAGCTTTATACATTATAGAATGGGGTGCCTCAAGATTGTACAGGTTTTTAAAGGGTGCCTTGACTGAAAAAAGGTTGAGAAGCACTGATCTAAGCCTAGACAAAGCCACCTAGCTGGAGCTCAGAAACTGCTTTTTAATGATACACACACTTATAAAATATATCGAGAATTCATTCATGCAGATTCATAAAGTTACTGAAAGGTCCACCTTAATGCTATGAACTTTAAAAATATATAGGTATAAAAGAGATCCAGCTTTGCAATAATATAGCTCTTTATTGAAGAACCTCATTCAGAGCTTCAGAGGTAATACTGAAAAGTGAATAGCACAGGCATTTCTTTCTACATTTGTATTATCCAAGCTGTGGTAGGTTTTCTTTCACTCATAAATTGGCTCGAAGAGAGATGACTACCAAATGTTTATGCTTTTATAGCCACTACTTTTAAATCATATTTTAGATAGCTCAATACACTGAATTGCTATAAAGAATGGATAAATACAGTTGCAAAAAAAAGTATGTGAGCCCTTTTGGAATGATATGGATTTCTGCACAAATTAGTCATAAAATGGGATCTGATCTTCATCTAAGTCACAACAATGGACAATCACAGTCTTATTAAACTAATGACACACAAAGAATTAAATGTTACCATGTTTTTATTGAACACACCATGTAAACATTGGGCTACAGTGCAGGTGGAAAAAGTATGGAACCCTTGGATTTAATAACTGGTTGAACTTCCTTTGGCAGCAATAACTTCAACCAAACATTTCCTGTAGTTGCAGAGTAATCCTTGACTAATCCTCTTTACAGAACTGTTTCAGTTCAGCAATATTCTTGGGATGTCTGGTGTGAATCGTTTTCTTGAGGTCATGCCACAGCATCTCAATCGGGTTGAGATCAGGACTCTGACTGGGCCACTCCAGAAGGCGTATTTTCTTCTGTTTAAGCCATTCTGTTGTTGATTTAATTCTATGCTTTGGGTTGTTGTCCTGTTGCAACACCCATCTTCTGTTGAGCTTCAGCTGGTGGACAGATGGCCTTAAGTTCTCCTGCAAAATGTATTGATAAACTTGTGAATTCATTTTTCCATCGATGATAGCAATCCATCCAGGCCAGCTAAGCAGCCCCAAACCATGATGCCCCCACCACCATACTTCACAGTTGGGATGAGGTTTTGATGTTGGTGTGCTGTGCCTCTTTTTATCCACACATAGTGTTGTGTGTTTCTTCCAAACAACTCCACTTTGGTTTCATCTGTCCACAAAATATTTTGCAAGTACTGCTGTGGAACATCCAGGTGCTCTTGTGCAAACTGTAAACGTGCAACAATGTTTTTTTTGGACAGCAGTGGCTTCCTCTGTGGTATCCTCCCATGAAATCCATTCTTGTTTAGTGTTTTACGTATCAGAGATGTTAGCATATTCCAGAGACTTTTGTAAGTCTTTAGCTGACACTGTAGGATTCTTCTTCACCTCATTGAGCAGTCTGCGCTGTGCTCTTGCAGTCATCTTTACAGGACGCCCACTCCTAGGGAGAGTAGCAGTAGTGCTGAACTTTCTCCATTCATAGACAATTTGTCTTACTGTGGACTGATGAACAGCAAGGCTTTTGGAGATACTTTTATAACCCTTTCCAGCTTGCAAGTCAACAATTCTTAATCGTAGGTCTTCTGAGAGCTCTTTTGTGCGAGGCATCATTCACATCAGGCAATGCTTCTTGTGAAAAGCAAACCCAGAACTGGTGTGTGTTTTTTATAGGACAGGACAGCTGTAACCAACACCTCCAATCTCATCTCAATGATTGGACTCCAGTTGGCTGACACCTCACTCCACTTAGCTCTTGGTCTTGGAGATCTTATTAGTCTAGGGGTTCACATACTTTTTTTTCACCTGCACTGTGAATGTTTACATGGTGTGTTTAATAAAAACATGGTAACATTTAATTCTTTGTGTGTTATTAGTTTAAGCAGACTGTGATTATCTATTGTTGTGACTTAGATGAAGATCAGCTCACATTTTATGACCAATTTGTGTGGAAATCCATATCATTCCAAAAGGGTTCACATACTTTTTTTTGCGACTGTATGTATTTACGATTTTTCTGGTGCTATCCAGACTGTATTCAATGAAAAAATAGGTTTGTATTTAGAGAGTTTGTCTGTGTGACCATGTGGATAGGTGATATTACTGCACTAAGTCAATTAGTGGAGAAAAATGAACAGCTGCTACATAAGAATGTGACAAAAATTAAATGCAAAAGATCAGTGAAAAATGTAGCGCTAAAAATAGAAAACAATAAACATTGAACAATATATCAAGTATTGTGTGTAAATAATAAAAACTTTGTGATAAAAATCAATCTCAAATATAATGAATATGAAACAGATCATGTATATAATGAGTAGAAACACAGGTGAGAAAGTCCCAAAGGTGAAACAATCTTATGGTAAACATATATGGAGTCCACCAAGAAAAGTTGTTGCTCAGAAGTGGGGTACAAAGGCCTCAGCAGGCATGTAGAGCATCAGGAATAGTGTGTCCTCCACCCGAGATAAGTCTCCACCCGAGTCTTACCGGAAATGGTTGACTCGAATGTTAGCGTCAACGAGTCAAAGAGTCAATCAAGCTAGGATAGCTCGATCAGCAGATTTCCAAAACGATCCAGGGAATCCATTTGGGGTATCCACCTTTTTAAATATTTTCTATAGAGCTCAGTGCTCCCAAAAATCTAAAAAAGATGAATCATACCTATCCATTTCCAGTCCAGGACAATTCTGGCTAGACATGTGCACAACAAAAAAAAATTGTTTATTTTCGTTTTTTTCGTTTCCGTTGATTCGTAACAATTTGTAAATTCGTAAGTCGTTGGTGTTCGTATTCGTAACGATTCGTACATTCGTAAGTCGTCGGTATTCGTAACGATTCGTACACATTCGTAAGAGTTATTTTTTCGTTGATTCGTTTTTTCGTTAGTTTAATTTTCGTTTATTCGTTTATTCGAAATTCGGACGCATTCGTATTTATTCGTACATTCGTAACATTCGTAGATTTGTAATCGGAGCATAATTCATAATTTTATGTAATGTGTATGCTATTATTACATTTTAAGAGACACGGTAAAATTACGAATCGAAAAAAAGAGTTACGAATGTACGAATTTTTTTCGTTCAATCCATTCGAAGCATGTTAAGCAACGCCATTGTAAGAGACACGGAAAATTAACGATTCGAAAAAAAAAGTAAAAAAGGTTACGAATGTACAAATTTTTTCGTTCAATCAATTCGAAGCACGTTAAGCAGCGCCATTGAAAGAGACACGGAAAATTACGAATCCAAAAAAAAAAAAATAATTACGATTGTACAAATTTTTTCGTTCAATCTATTCGAAGCACGTTAAGCAGTACCATTGTAAGGGACATGGAAAATTACCAATTCAACTATAAAAAAAAAAAGTTACGAATGTACGAATTCTTTCGTTCATTTTTTTTTTCGTTGTTCCTGTTTTCGTTTTTTTCGGATTTTCTTCATTCGTACATTCGTTGTTTCTAATTTGTATTTTTTCGGATTTTCGTTATTTTCAGATTCCCCCCCCCAAAAAAAAAAAACATTATATATATTTTTTAGCAGAGGCCCTAGAGAATAAAATGGTGTGCATTGCATATTTTTATGTCACACGATATTTGTGCAGCGGTTCTTCAAACACAACTTTCTTTTGTAAAATATACACTTTAATAGATTTTAATACACAACACAATATAATACCCAATTGTTTGATATAATATAAAAGATGATTAATACGGGTTAATAATGAGCTAATATCAACCTTCTAATATTGCACAGTGCTCCAACAAACTAATATGTGAGTGGTTACTATAACATATAAAATCTGACTTATATGTTCAATAAAAACATCCTTCACCATAAAACATAATTAATATATACTCCCAGCGTTACTGACTGGTTTCACTGGTGAAATATGAAACAGACACCATACAAAATAAGTAATTCCACGGTACAATACCCAAATGGTCAAATCAGAGTCTCTGCTGTTGATTCACATATGCTGGACTAGTTTCAAGTCTCAAAGTGTTTCCACAGTGACAGATGGTCAAATCAGAATCTCTGCTGCTAATTCACATATGTTAGACTAAATTCAAGCCTCGATGTGCTTCCGCAGTACTCAAAGAGAAATAGAGGGAAAAAAAAAAAACATTAAGCAGATAGTATGACATAAAATTTCCTGTGTAATTAGGATAAAGTTCACTCACACATTCCCGCAGAATATTGTTGCATACAGCTAGATTCTCCTCATACGCCAACAGTACACACAAAGCACTGTGGGTGACGTCACTGGCTCCTCCCAACGCGTTGCGTCACTAGACATGTGACAAAGTTACTGGTTTCACTGGTGAAATATGAAACAGACATTTTTTTTTCTTTTCAATTATTTATTTCTATATCAATATATGAAATAACATCATTACTAAATCAAATCATCTGCATATGCAAACAAAAAAAAAACTTTATTCCTATTAGGAGGGATGAACAACATTCCTTGTCATAGCATGGGCAGTGACAGGTCCTCTTTATGGAGAGATATGGGGTCTATTAAAAGTAATGCAATGTCTTAATAGTCGATCAGATTACTTTAATGTTGTGCACGATCGCCGTCCCTAAAAGAGGATATCTTGATCACTGCTGCATCTGCAGCAATACCCGAGATATCACCCTTCCTGTCTGAGGAACTTTATGAACGTACGGTGGACGGGAAGTGGATATAGTACATAAATGAACAAAGAAAACACATCACCTTTAACCTCTAGCCGACCGCCCACTGTCTATTGACGGCGGAGCGGTGCGGCTCTTGTGGCGGGACGCCGTCATATGACGTCTTCTACATTTTGGCCACTAGGGGGCGCACGCCGCGAGAGGCGCGCGCGCGTGCCCGCCGCGTAGCTGGGGACCCAATGCGCTTGCCCGGCGGCCGCGATGTCCGCTGGGCACCCGCGATTGCCCAGTAACAGAGCAGGACGTGGATCTGTGTATGTAAACACACAGATCCACGTCCTGTCACTGGAGAGGAGACCGATGGTGTGTCCCTTGTACATAGGGACACCGATCGGTCCCCTCCCCCGTCAGTCCCCTCCCCCCACAGTTAGAATCACTCATATAGGGAACACATTGACCCCTGCAGCGCCCCCTAGTGTTAACCCCTTCCCTGCCAGTCACATTTATACAGTAATCAATGCATTTTTATAGCACGGATCGCTGTATAAATGTGAATGGTCCAAAAAATGTGTCAAAAGTGTCCGATATGTCCGCCGCAATGTCGCAGTCATGATAAAAATCGCAGATCGCCGCCATTACTAGTAAAAAAAAAATAGTAATAAAAATGCTATAAAACTATCCCCTATTTTGTAACGCTATAACTTTTGCGCAAACCAATCAATATACGCTTATTGCGATTTTTTTTACCAAAAATATGTAGAAGAAAACGTATTGGCCTAAACTGAGGAAAAAAATTTTTTAAAAAAAAAATGGATATTTATTATAATAAAAAGTAAAAAATATTATGTTTTTTCAAACTTGTTGCCCTTCTTTTGTTTATAGCGCAAGAAATAAAAACCGCAAAGGTGATCAAATACCACCAAAATAAAGCTCTATCTGTGGGGAAAAAAAGATAAAAATTTTATTTGGGTACAGCGTTGCATGACCGCGCAATTGTCATTCAAAACGCGACAGCGCTGAAAGCTGAAAAATGGCCTGGTCAGGAAGGAGGTGTTCGTGCCTGGTAGGCAAGTAGTTAAAGAGCAATAGAACAAAATAGAGACCACAGAAAATGGGACTTTTTTTTGTGTATCGAACACACAAAATCTTATGTACTGTATATGTAAATATTGTCTTTTATTAGAAAATGGATTAAAAACAAATTAAAACCATTAGATAGTATTAACCCAAAATAGTGTGTGAGCATACACACCCCCTGTGTACAGATAGGCAGGGCCAGACTGGGAATAAAAACCAGCCCTGGAAAAAATGTCATACCAGCCCATAGCATTATTATACCAGCCCAACATCATAACCATCCTAACGTCATTATTTCCTTGTTCATGAAAGGGAAAATTATGCATTGTAAAGCACATTTAAAGCGGAGCTCAACCCTAAAGTGGAACATCCGCTTATCGGATTCCTCCCCCCCTCCAGTGCCACAATTGGCACCTTTTAGGGGGAGGGGGGTGCAGATACCTGTATAATCCAGGCATCTGCACCCACTTCCGGGTCTAGCTAGCCGCAGCTGCCCCGCCCCTATCTGCAGATGCCTGCCCCCCCCGTTGTGTCCTGGGAAACACACAGTTCCCAGGACACAACAGGGACCAGTAAAGATGCGCAGTGCGACTTACGCATGTGCAGTAGGGAACCAGGCACTGAAGCCGCAACGCTTCACTTCCTGATTCCCTGACAGAGGATGGCGGTGGGGGCAGCCGAGAGACGAGCAATTGCTCGTCATTATTCTGCCGACATCGCTGGAACCTCCACTTACCAGGTAAGTGTCCATTTATTAAAAGTCAGCAGCTGCAGTATTTGTAGCTGCTGAGTTTTAATATTTTTTGTTAAGGTGGACTCCCTCTTTAAAGAGTGTATTATATATATACATAGAAGGCATACACACGGTCTGTCTTTTCGGCAGAAAAAGTCAGACGGAATCTTTTCATTAGATATTCCTACTTCTTTTTCGAAAATTCTGACGGACCTAGAAATAGAACCTGTTTTAAATATTTACGAAGGAATCAATTCCTATCGGGAAAACGGCTCGTCTGTATGCTGTTCCGACGGACCAAAAACGACGCATGCTCTGAAGCAAGTACGAGATGGCAGCTATTGGCTACTGGCTATTGAACTTCCTTTTTCTAGTCCCGTCGTACATGTTGTAGGTCACCGCGTTCTAAACGGTCGGACTTTGGTGTGATCGTGTGTAGGCAAGACCCCATGGAGAGGTTTAAACATGAGTTGAAATCAGTGGTAGAATCTGGTTATAAGTTGAGGATATTAACAAAAACCGTCAGAGTTTATTCCGACGGAAAAAACGGTCAGCATTAGATGAACAATTATCTAAAAATCTCCTTGCATAGATGGAGCGACTCCAAAGTGTGCTCCTCACTGTGACAGTACCTTGAGCAACAGTTGGTGGAGGATTGGTCGTGTGACAGTGCGGTCACATGGCTATGCTGACCAATGACTGCTAGCCATTGCAAGCATTATGATGCTACATTTACAGCAGAGGGGGCTGGGGTAGTCGGGAGGATGTTGTGAGCTAGTTCAACTTTTCTTTTTTTTTTATGTGAAATTCATTAAAAAAATGCTTTTGACATGAAATTTTTGCCACATGTCAGTAACAACCCATGCGATCCATACATATAAAGAACCCAAAACAAATCATTTCAAAAACGAGGTTATATGTAATAAAATGGAATGACACAGAAAAACGTATTGAACACATGAAGAAAGGGAGGTGCAAAAAGGCATGGAAAGCCAAGATACCAGCTGAAATCTATCAGTAATTAGAAAGCAATCCTGCCGCTTGTCAGTGCAAATTAATATCAACTGGTTCAGTCTCAACTGATGGCCTATAAAAAGGTGTCTCGTTACCAAGGTGTTACACAAGAAACATCTCATGATGGGAAAAAGCGCTCTCTCAAGGCCTTCGTAACTACATATACTGATGACATTGGTTACAGAAGGATTTCTAAACTTCTGAATGTTCCAGTGAGCACTGTTGGGGCCATAATTCGGAAGTGGAAAAAACATAATTTCACCATAAACTGGCCATCAAAAGATTTCTGACAAAGGAGTGAAAAGAATTATCAGAAGAGTTGTCCAAGAGCCAAGGACCACCCGTGAAGGGCTTTAGAAAGACCTGGAATTAGCAGGTACAATTGTTTCAAAGAAAACAATAAATAATGCACTCAACCGCCATGGCCTGTATGCACGCTCACCACGCAAGACTCCATTGCTGAAGAGAAAGCACGTTGAAGCTTGTTTAAAGTTTGCTGCACAACATTTAGACAAGCCTGTGAAACACTGGGAGAATATAGTCTGGTCATAATGGTGTGTATTATGGCATCCAAAGACTTCAAAATTTAACTCTTTGAATGCCATAATGCACATCATGTTTGGAGGTCAAATGGCACTGCATATCACCCCAAGAACACCATACCAACAGTGAAGTTTGGAGGTGGGAAAATCATGGTGTGGGGCTGTTTTTCAGCATATGGTACTGGCAAACTTTATGTCATTAAAGGAAGGATGGATGGAAAAATGTATCGTGACATCCTTGATTAAAATCTGCTACCATCTACCAGGATAATGAAGATGAAACGAGGGTGGACATTTCAGCAAGACAATGATCCAAAACACAAAGCCAAGCAAACTTTCAATTGGTTTCAAAGAAAGAAAATAAAGCTGCTAGAATGGCTAGAATAGAAAATCTATGGAAAGAACTAAAGATCAGAGTTCATAGAAGAGGCCCATGGAACCTTCAAGATTTGAAGACTGTTTGTGTGGAAGAATGGGTCAAAATTACACCTGAGCAATGCATGCGACTAGTTTCTCCATACGAGAGACATCTTGAAGCTGTCATTACCAACAAAGGATTTTGTACCAAGTATTAAATAAATTTCAGTTAGCGTGTTCAATATTTTTTCCCTCTCCATTTTAATACACATAACTTAATTTCTAAACTTGTTTTGGTTTCTTTGTATGTCTGGATTGCATGGGTTGTTACCGACATGTGGTGAAAATGTCATGTCAATAGCACCTTTAGAAAAATATTTACCAAGAAAAATGGCGACGTGCTTCTTTAAAAACTTCCTCGGAACGTAAGCTGAGCCCTTCAAACAAAAGTGCACATAAAGTTTTTCAAACCATCTTCACAGATTATGTCTATATCGCTTTAACAGCTTATCAATAAATCAGTTTTTTACGCCTTTCCTACCATTGGCACATTCTTTTTGTATTGACTTGATAACACATCACAGCTATGATCTGTGGTCTGCGATCTTGCTTTTAAGTGTACCATTGCTTAGAAATCTTGATGTAATTCTTACTGGAATATAATATCCATTTCCCGCATGCTTTATCAGAGATACTTTTTTGGTTTACTGTTTGTCTGTGTAATAATATTATTGCATTAAAAGGATTGCTTTCTATCATCTGTACAAGGAGGCATAAGATTGGGGCTAATGACTGTGCTGTGGAGTGATGCATCATGGGTAGTGATAACTTACTTTCCAGAAACCAGGACTTTTCGGTAAAAATTGCAGAAATGTACAGTGATTTGCAAGAGAACATGAAGTGCATTATGCTATGATAATAAAAACAAATACAAAGGAGGTCACAAGAGGTAAAGGGTATCCGGAGTACTACATTCTAGAAGAAGATGAGAAATTGATGGCTTTGAAAGTAATATCTTAGTGGTTTTATCAGTAATTCACTGTTATCTGTGGAGCTATTAGGACATGGTACTCCTCTTGGACAGTGTTCAACTTCAGTCCTGGAAGGGAAAAGCAATCCAGGCAGGCTCTCTATGGTTCAGGTGTGGGCATTCACAGACATTGCCAATAGTTAAATCGGACCTTTCACCATTAAAGCAGAACTAAACCTTTAAAATGTATTTAACTGCTTCCCAAAACAGTTACTTTCAAGGCCGTTGAATGATAGGTGTCACAGTTGCTTGTGCTCTCAACCACATTGTCAAGCCATCGAACGACTGTGTCATAACTAATCATATGTGAAGAACCATGGCAACTTCAAATCAAACAGAGGCTAAGATGGCCGCTTCCTTGGTTGTAGATGAGTAGGAGGGTTTCGTTTAACTTTAATTGAACTTCTGCCGCTCCCTTCCTTATCATTCTTTTTTACACAATGACATCACATTTTCCTGGTTTGCATTTGGTAAATACCTGTTTTAGCTGCTTTCTTCATCCCACTTCCTGGTTTGGGGTGGTGTATTTTTACTGGATAAGGATAAGTACCATGCTGAAATGGTTGTACTTCTATTGGATCAAAGCATGTATATGAAGCTGGAGAGACACCCCATGGAGAGGTTTGAACATGAGTTGAAATCAGTGGTAGAATCTGGTTATGCGTTGAGGATATTAACAAAAAAGGAAAGGAGATATCTCAATCCAAGTGCCTGGCATAGTCGTACTATATTTACTTTACCGAAGATCCAAAGGAATCTCCAATTCTCACCTGGCCGTCCCAATGTGAACAGGATAGGGTTGGTGTCAGCAAGGCTGGATGAATATTTGGTTAAATTCTTTCAGCCAAGTATTCTAGTGCCTATCTTAATGACACCAAGAATCTGTTACAGCTATTTGAGAAAGTTAACTTGGAAGGGAAATCTGATATATTTCTTGTTACAGCTGATATGACATCCGTGAATATGCTCATTCAACATGACAATGCCTTAATGGTCTTGAATAAGGTTTTAAGCAGCGAGGATGATATCCCACATGTCCAAAAAAGATTTATTAGGAAAGCATTATGTTTTTGCCTTAATCTTAATTATTTTTGGCAACAGGCACTCAAAGGGCTGGAGTCGCAGTGGGTGCAAAATTTGTGCCCAGCATTGCAAGTGGGAGGATACATTCATTTTTAGTAATCAAATAATCAAACACCCGAAATCCTACTTTATCATAGATTTATAGATGACCTCCTGTTTATTTGGGAGGGCTCGGAAGACAGTTTGTGGACATTTATGTCAGAGCTGAATAACAATAATAACAATATAAGGAAGAGAAAGAAAAGTGTTAGTGAAAAGCAGTCAAACACAATACCCTGATGCCAGGTATACAGTGCCTTGAAAAAGTATTCATACCCTTGAAATGTTCCACATTTTGTCATGTTACATCCAAAAATGTAAATATATTTTATTGGGATTTTATGTGATAGACCAACACAAAGTGGCACATAATTGTGAAGTGGAAGCAAAATAATAAATGGTTTTCAATTTTTTTTTACAAATAAATATGTGGAAAGTCATTCAGCCCCTTTTACTCTGATACCCCTAACTAAAATCTAGTTGAACCAATTGTCTTCAGAAGTCACCAAATTAGTAGATAGAGTTCACCTGTGTGTAATTTAATCTCAGTATAAATACAGCTGTTCTGTGAAGCCCTCAGAGGTTTGCTAGAGAACCTTAGTGAACATCCAGCATTATGAAGGCCAAGGAACACACCAGACAGGTCAGGGATAAAGTTGTGGAGAAGTTTAAAGCAGGGCTAGGTTATAAAAAAATATCCCAAGCTTTGAACATCTCACGGTGCACTGTTCAATCCATGGTACAACTGCAAACCTACCAAGACATGGCCATCCACCTACACTGACAAACTGGGCAAGGAGAGCATTAATCAGAGAAGCAGCCAAGGGGCCCATGGTGACTTTGGATGAGCTGCAGAGATCCACAGTCTAGGTGGGAGAATCTGTCCTCAGGACAACTATTAGTCGTGCACTCCACTAATCTGGCCTTTATGGAAGAGTGGCAAGAAGAAAGCCATTGCTTAAAGAAAGCCATAAGAAGTCCCATTTGCAGTTTGCGAGAAGACATGTGGGGGACACAGCTAACATGTGGAAGAAGGTGCTCTGGTCAGATGAGACCAAAATTGAACTTTTTGGCCTAAAAGCAAAACTCTATGTGTGGCAGAAAACTAACACTGCCCATCACCCCGAACACACCATCCTCACCGTGAAACATGGTGGTGGCAGCATCACGTTGTGGGGATTCTTTTCTTAAGCAGGAACAGGGAAGCTAGTCAGAGATGATGGGAAGATGGATGGAGCCAAATACAGGGAAATATTAGAAGAAAACCTGTTAGAGTCTGAAAAAGTCTTGAGACTGGGGCGGAGGTTCACCTTCCAACAGGACACCCTAAACATACAGCCAGAGCTATAATGGAATGGTTTAGATCAAAGTATATTCATGTTTTATAATGAACCAGTCCAGACTTAAATCCAATTGAGAATATGTGGCAACACTTGAAAATTGCTGATTGTAGATGCGCTACATCCAATCTGACAGAGCTTGAGCTATTTTGAAAAGAATGGACAAAAATCTCACTCTCTAGATGTGCAAAGCTGGTAGAGACATCCCCAAAAAGACTTGCAGCTGTAGGGAAAGATAGTTCTACAAAGCATTGACTCAGGGGGGCTGAATACAAATGCATGCCACACTTTTCACATATTTATTTGTAAAAAAATGTTGAAAACCATTTATAACATTTTAGTTTTTGGTTGTAACATGACAAAATGTGGAAAATTTCAAGGGGTGTGAAAAAAATGTGCTAATCTAACACATTTTGTGCAAAAAAAAGGTAAGCATACATAATGTGAAACAATATCATCTAAATAAACACATATTAAATGCACATTTCATATTTGGTGTCAGTATTCTTATAAAGTTAGTAACAATAATAATACACAGTATACAGTATCTCACAAAAGAGTACACCCCTCACATCTTTGTAAATATTTTATTATATTTTTTCATGTGACAACACTGAAGAAATGCCACTTTGCTACAATGTAAAGTAGTGAGTGTACAGCTTGTATAACAGTGTAAATTTGCTGTCCCCACAAAATAACTCAACACACAGCCATTAATGTCTAAACTGCTGGCAACAAAAGTTAGTACACCCCTAAGTGAAAATGTCCAAATTGGGGCCAAAGTGTCAATATTTTGTGTGGCCACCATTATTTTCCAGCACTGCCTTAACCCTCTTGGGCATGGAGTTCACCAGAGCTTCACAGGTTTCCACTGGAGTCCTCTTCCACTCCTCCATGATGACGTCACATAGCTGGTGGATGTTAGAGACCTTTTGCTCCTCCACCTTCCGTTTTGAGGATGCCCCACAGATGCTCAATAGGGTTTAGGTCTGGAGACGTGCTTGGCCAGTCCATCACCTTTACCCCCAGCTTCTTTAGCAAGGCAGTGGTCATCTTGGAGGTGTGTTTGGGGTTGTTATCATGTTGGAATACTGCCCTGTGGCCCAGTCTCTGAAGGGAGGGGATCATGCTCTGCTTCAGTATGTCACAGTACATGTTGGCATTCATGGTTCCCTC
Organism: Lithobates sylvaticus; assembly: GCA_028564925.1. Classification (NCBI taxonomy): domain Eukaryota; kingdom Metazoa; phylum Chordata; class Amphibia; order Anura; family Ranidae; genus Lithobates; species Lithobates sylvaticus. The sequence goes on along the minus strand of CM053034.1, from coordinate 31,949,519 downwards.
AATGAACTGTAGCTCCCCAGTTCCGGCAGCACTCATGCAGCCCCAGACCATGACACTCCCACCACCATGCTTGACTGTAGGCAAGACACACTTCTCTTTGTACTCCTTCCCTGGTTGCCGCCACTCATGATTGACACCATCTGAACCAAAAAAGTTTATCTTGCTCATCAGACCACAGGACATGGTTCCAGTAATCCATGTCCTTAGTCTGCTTGTCTTCAGCAAACTCTTTGCGGGTTTTCTTGTGCATCATCTTTAGAAGAGGCTTCCTTCTGGGACGACAGTCATGAAGACCAATTTGATGCAGTGTGCGGCGTATGGTCTGAGCACTGACAGGCTGACCCCCCACCCCTTCAACCTCTTCAGCAATGCTGGCAGCACTCATAAGTCTATTTTCCAAAGACAACCTCTGGATATGACGCTGAGCACGTGCACTCAACTTCTTTGGACAACCATGGTGAGGCCTGTTCTGAGTGGACCCTGTCCTGTTAAACCGATGTATGGTCTTGGCGACTGTGTTGCAGCTCAGTTTCAGGGTCTTGGCAATCTTCTTATAGCCTAGGCCAGTGATGGCAATGTTTTGGAACTACATTTCCCATGATGCTCAACTACACTGCAGGAGTATCATGGGAAATGTAGTTCCAAAACATCTGGGGTGCCAAAGTTCGCCATCACTGGCCTAGGCCATCTTTAATTAGAGCAACAATTCTTTTTTTTCAGCTCCTCAGAGAGTTCTTTGCCATGAGGTGCCATGTTGAACTTCCAGTGACCAGTATGAGAGAGTGAGAGCGATAACACCAAATTGAACACACCTGCCTCCCATTCACACCTGAGACCTTGTAACACTAATGAGTCACATGACACCGGGGTGTGAAAATGGCTAACTGAGCCCAATTTGGACATTTTCACTCACTTTTGTTTCTAGCGGTTTAGACATTAACCACTTCCCCCCCGGAAGAATTTACCCCCTTCCTAACCAGAGCACTTTTTGCGACAATTGCGCGGTCGTGCGACGTGGCTCCCAAACAAAATTGATGTCCTTTTTTTCCCACAAATAGAGCTTTCTTTTGGTGGTATTTGATCACCCCTGTGGTTTTTATTTTTTGCGCTATAAACAAAAAAAGAGCGACAATTTTGAAAATTTTGCTATAATAAATATCCCCCAAAAATATAAAAAAATATATTTTTCCTCAGTTTAGGCCGATACGTATTCTTCTACATATTTTTGGTAAAAAAAATCGCAATAAGCGATTATTGATTGGTTTGCGCAAAAGTTATAGCGTTTACAAAATAGGGGATAGTTTTATGGCATTTTTATGAATATTTTTTTTTTTACTATAATAGTAATGGCAGCGATCAGCGATTTTTATCGTGACATTATGGCGGACACATCAGACATTTTTGACACATTTTTTGGGACCATTTTCATTTATACAGCAATCAGTGCTATACAAATGCACTGATTCCTGTGTAAATGACACTGGCAGTGAAGGGGTTAACCACTATGTGGCAGTGTAGGGGTTAAGTGTGTCCTGGGGCGTGTTTATAACTGTGGGGGGCGTGGCTGTGTGTGACACATCACTGATCTCTGCTCCCGATCACAGGGGGCAGAGATCAGTGACACTGTCACTAGGCAGAACGGGGAGTTGCTTGTTTACATTAGCATCTCCCCGTTCTTCCTCTCCGTGAGACGATCGCGGGTATCCCCACGACAATCGAGTCCACGGGACCTGCGACCTGCCTCACGGAGCTTGCCGCGCGCGCGTGCCCGCAGGCCGCCTCTTAAAGGGGAACGTACAGGTACGTTGGTTTGCCTGTATGTGCCCTTCTGCTGCAGTATATCTGTGTGAGGCGGTCGGCAAGCGGTTAATGGCTGTGTGTTGAGTTATTTTGAGAGGACAGCAAAGTGACACTGTTATACTTTACATTGTAGCAAAGTGTAATTTCTTTAGTGTTGTCACATGAAAAGATATAATAAAATATTTGCAAAAATGTGAGGGGTGTACTGTATATATAATATTGTAAACCTGTATCAATAACATATTTGTTTTTACATATTTATATTATTTGTGTCATCCAAGCTGTACCTTATAAGTCCTGTCTACTTATGCCCCAGCTACATCTAATGTCACGTACACACGATCGGAATTGTCGTCGGAAAAAACTCTGAGGGTTTTTCCGATGGAATTCCGCTCAAGCTGTGTTGCCTACACACGATCACACCAAATTCCGACGGTCAATAACACAGCGGCGTAAAACACGTTCGACAGCACTATTAAAGGGAAGTTTAATGCTTCGGAGCATGTGTCCAATTGTTTCCGAGCATGCCTCGGAATTTTGCGTGTCGGAATTGCATTTCCGTCGGAAAAATTGAGAACAGGTTCTCAATTCAAAGTTCGTTAGAAATTCCGACAGAAAAAGACCATTGGGCATACACACGGTCGGAAAATCCGATGAAAAGCTCCCATCGGACTGTTTCCATCGGAAACTCCGACCGTGTGTACGCCGCATAAGGGTCTTTGCCAAAACACGCCAGCGCTACTATTTTATTGTCACTCTGATGTAACCAATAAAGTGCTCTTTAAAGGATCACAGTGTTGCCGCCTCTCTTCATGTTTGCCAGCCCCTTATGCCTTCTCTTTTCTGTAATAAAGACCGGTCACTACTGCTCTCTCTCCTTGTGCAGGGTGACTGGTCTTGTCTCCACCCACTTCCTGTAGTTTTCTACAGGCAGCCTGTGGTGGGTGGAGGTATTGCGTCCTACCCATAGCTCTGCTCTCTGCACATATTGTATAGCATAGCGAGCTATTGAGAATACATTTAAACAAAAGCTTTTGCGTCTAGAATTTAGCTTTACATTTGGAATTGTTTTCTATACTCACATAATAATAAAGACCCAGCATAGGGTGAAACTTTTAGCCTTGTGGGGATTAAAAGCTGCTTTTAAAAAATTATACAGATATTTTTTTTTTTTTTACAGATCTTTTGCCCAGGATGTGCTTGGTCATAATTGCACCTCCCTACAGTTCCCAAACGCCTTAAAATCATTCCCCAGTTGAGATCTTTCACTGACTTGCTGCAGGGATTTAGAATTGATTTTATATAATGCAGTCAAATCAATCAAACAGGAAAATCTAAAAGAAAACATTATTATGCCTTAACAATGCATGAAACCTTACCCTCAAACTGTTTCAGGCATTAAACACATCTGATTTCTTTTTATTTTCTTAATAAAGCGTTATAATCTGATAATACCACTTATAGCATGCGGCATGTGTTACCGGATCTTACTGCATTAGGCTATTGTGAGATGAAAGGACAAGATAAAATAGTGGTTTTAACCTGTCAGAACTCCTTTACATGTCATCAAAGACGAAATTTAGCAGAAGTCATAGTGGCGTATATTCTAAACATTGGATGATAACAGTAAAATGGGGAAAGGAAAACATTTTATTTTATAATGTCATTAATAATCCATACGTTTTATGGAGTTAACGAGGCGTAGTGAGTAAGATTTTTGTTTGCTTTGTTTGTTTTATAGGAAAATGGGGGAGAACATCATTATCTGTCAGATTTAAAATTTTGCTCAGCGCTTCACCTTGCAATTTATTGATGAATTTTCATGATTTATTTCAGTTAAGTCAATAAAAAAAAAAAAACGTTGCTAAAGCTGAAATTTAGCTTAACCACTTAAGAACAGAGACTCTTTTTTAGATGTGTTTTTTACAAGTTAAATTTTTTTTTTTTTGCTAGAAATTACTGAGAAGCCCCAAACACTATACATTTTTTTCTAACACCCTAGAGAATGAAATGTCGGTGGTTGCAATACTTTCTGTCACACCGTATTTGCGCAGCGGTCTTACAAGCGCACTTTTTTATGGAAAAAATACACTTTTTTGGATTAAAAAATAAGACAACAGTAAAGTTAGCCCAATTTTTTTTATATTGTGAAAGAAAATGTTACACCGAGTAAATTTATGCCCAACATGTCACGCTTTGAAATTGCGCCCGCTTGTGGAATGGCAACAAACTTTTACCCTTAAAAATCTCCATAGGCGACGTTTAAAAAATCCTACAGGTTGCATGTTTTGAGTTACAGAGGAGGTCTAGGACTAGAAATATTGCTCTCAGTCTA